>CM073941.1:26440000-27640000 GCA_037179545.1 Sesamia inferens | reverse complement strand
GCTGTTGAACCTTGGACAAAACCATCTTTACAGTGTGTAGATTCAATTTCTTATTATTGTACAATTACATGGCAAACGTGTGAGCACAATGTACTTGCTGTAAAGCATCTATTTGATATGTAGGCATTTTTTATTGATTTCTGAATTATTGTTTTTATTTTTCCTTGTGTGTTTTCCATAATGGACGCTCTTAGCGTACAATATATTTCTGCATCGTTTTCACATCAACATGAATGATGTAATTAAATATTTGTATCAACAGCTTGATAATTTAAAAGAGTATCCATGGAGTTTCTTGTCCGTTCTTCTCCATAGGTACCTACTCTTTGGAATGGGCGACTAGCTTCACGTTACTGACTGACAGACCTTCTGACAATTCAAAAATGCCTGTAACTGCTTTATTTGAAATAAATGGTTTGATTTTGATACAATCCCCCTTATTCATAAAAACTGCTTAAAGTTAACTAGTGATTAGCGATTCTTTAACCGTAATTTTTCACCATTTAACGTCACTTAACTTAAATCATTATTTAAGAATAAACACCACAGTGTTTAAGGGGTTTATTCATAATCGATTATTAAAGTTAAGTGACGTGCAAGCCTCCAAAATGTATGTTTAAAAAATCGCTAATCACTAGTTAACTTTAAGCAACGTTTATGAATAAGGGGGAATATGTACAAACGACAGCACATCAAGCTACTATAATCTGTCACTTTTCTTTGTTAGATCTTGAACTTTATGTCTATAGCATTAAGGCTCAAGGTTGATTAGGAATATCTGACAGTTTCCGATAGCTTGACCTGCTGTAGTCCGTACAGTGGAGTCTTAGCGATAGTTTCCCGTTTTTCTCTTTAGGTATGGAACCCTAAAAATAATAAAATATTTGAAATAAAATAAATTTAAATGAAATATTTTATTATACTAGAGGCGTTCTCGGTGGGTGATGCTATCTCACATAACGAACGCTTCTCACATTATTCACCATGACAGTTTTTGTTATAAAAAGCGTAGGTCTGTTCGTGTGTGGAGTACTGCAGCCACATTTAGACTGATGCTGCTAAGTGGCCACTTTGGATTCAGTGGAGAAGCGTGTGAAGAGGCTGATTGGTGACCCTGATTTAACTCGAGTTGGTCTCCAAAGCCTAGAGCACAGGCGTGAAGTAGCCGGCCTTTCGGTGTTCTATAGCTATAGGATGCATTTTGGGGAGTGTGCGAGAGAATTACATGATTTAATTCCTCCATCTCCGTTCCACCATCGGACAACCCGTCGTACGGCGAGTTTCCAACCTTACGTTGTTAACACCACTACGATCCGGACGAAGCGTTTCGCCTCCTCCTTTATACCGCGTACTGGAACAATTTGCCAGCGGCGGTGTTTCTGTCTGACTACAATTTGAGTGTCTTCAAGGCAATGAGTGAATAAAAAAATATACTTAATAAAAAAGAGTGAATAGGCTCTTAATAAACTAGTGCGCTTTACCATCAGCAATTGCGTCACTGCTTACCATCTGGCGGGATTGCGCTCAAGGGCTAGTTTATAATTTATAAAAAAAAATTGCATGCAAGCGCACATGTCCAACCATGGAGCAAATTGCTCCATTTCTCCAACATGTGGCATTGTTAATGTTCTGAGAGTTAAATGCACAAACCGTGCGAAGCCAAAGAAGAAAAGATATATAAAGAGATATCCGGTCCGATAGAGAGGCCATGGTAGAGCGAACGAGTGTTGCACTTCAGGCAGTCTCCAAATGGGGCAATGCCAATCTTGTAGCATTCAATGCCGCCAAAACGCAGGCGTGTCTCTTCACCGCTAAAAGGAGCCCGTTCACCTTGGCTCCTACTTTTCGGAATGTATCCTTGGAGTGTACCGACCGCCTTCAGCTTTTGGGTGTTGAGATTTCCTCGAACCTAAACTTTGGGCGGTTCATTGAGTCCAAGGCCAAGGTGGCTGCCAGAAAACTTGGTGTAATCGCAAAGGTCCGGCAGTACTTCACACCAGGGCAGCTTCTAATGTTGTACAAAGCACAGGTCCGTTCGTGTGTGGAGTACTGCAGCCACATTTGGGCTGGTGCTGCTAAGTGTCACCTGGCCACTTTGGATTCAGTGGAGAGGCGTGCGAAGAGGCTGATTGGTGACCCTGATTTAACTCGAGTTGGTCTCCAAAGCCTAGAGCACAGGCGTAGAGTAGCCAGCCTTTCGGTGTTCTATAGGATACATTCTGGGGAGTGTGCGAGGGAATTGCACGATTTAATTCCCCCATCTCCGTTCCACCATCGGACGACCCGTCGTACGGCGAGTTTCCACCCTTATGTTGTTAACACCTCTACGATCCGGACGAAGCGTTTCGCCTCGTCCTTTATACCGCGTACATCGAGGGACTGGAACAATCTGCCGGCGGCGGTGTTTCCGTCGGACTACAATTTGAGTGTCTTCAAGGCTAGAGTGAATAGGTTCTTAATAAACTAGTGCGCTTTACCATCAACGATTGCGTCACTGCTTACCATCAGGCGGGATTGCGGTCAAGCGCCGGTTTATATTTTAATTAAAAAAAAAAAAAAAAAGATAAAGAACGCATCATGTCAATGTCACATTTTTTTTTTTGGCAGGAAAGCCAACATGAGTGCCATGCTCATTTTTCATTGGACTTTTAAATTATTTATAGTGTCGTTTACTAAATAAAAACGCATTTATGTAGTAAAAAGTGCATTTAGTGAATAATTCATAAAGAACAGTGAAATATTGTAGCATAGTGGCCACATCATGTCTTTACCCCAAACCCCTACTAGTCGGCCTCACGCGGGAATTGAAAGGAGTTAGGTTAGATTAAGTTAAGTTAGGATAAGTTTAGGGTAAATTAGGATAAGTTAGGATATAAACTTACTGAAGAAAAAGTTACACAAGACTAGGCTGTATGGCGTACTATGCCTTTGCCTTTTCCGTTCTTCTGAACGGAAAGAACAGAACAAAAAAAAATGTCAATGTCACCCCTTTTGACACTTCTTCTACTTTGACACTTACGTCTTGACGAAGTCCGACAAATGATAAACAAAGTTTTGGACTGTGATCCATGAAGGCATGAATAGTTTGGTTAGCAACAACAAATAATAGTAAATGCCAAAAGCATGGCGGTGTACGCAGCTCACCTGACGAGGACGCTGCAGGGCACCCCGACTGTGTTCCAAGTGACGGCACAGGAAGCCCTCGGATCCACTGTGAAGCCCGCGTTGCGGAAAATAGTAGAGGTAAACTTTGTCATTATTTCATTAGGTACGCGATTCCAGTTAGACTTAACTCCTACAGTATACTTATGAATAGTAAAAAGCTAATCTCCATTTTTTTTTAGAGATTAGCTTTCGGTGTTCGGTGTTTTATAGGATGCATTTTGGAGACTGTATTACATGACAAATTCCGCCATCACCTTTCCATCATTATGAACGTTGAGTCTCCATCCTTACGTTGCTGACACCGCTAAGATCCAGACGAAGCATTTCCCCTCGTCTTTTATACAAAGTACATTGAGGGACTGGTACAATTTGTCTGCCGCGTTCTTCCTGTCTGATTACAATTTAAGTGTACTCAAGGCTACAGTGATTAGTCTCTTACTAAACTGGTTCATCTAAATCCACCACCATCCAGTCCATCTAAACTGGAATATCACTGCTGATCATCATCGAAATTGCTGTCAAACAGTGTTACTGTTTCCAGTACCTGGCAGCAGCATACCCCAGCAAGTGTGGCTGGTGTCTCGACTGGTACGATGAGGTGTACTTGCTGTTTGATTGCTGTCTGCAGTACTACTACCTCAAACACTATGGTGAATTCACTTTATTAATTGGACTGCTTCTTGCAAAAATGATCCAACAAAGTGTCTTTGATATGTCAAAATATACCTCATATAATAGTCCATTGACAAAATATCGAAAATGTCGAGTTTGTGGGTTAGATCATTTTTGCAGAAAGCGCTCCAATTTACAGTTTACACAAAACTTTATGTATGAAATAAGAATATAAATTTTCACAAAATAAATAAATCATAATATAAATATACTAGGTTCACCCACAGTGCACACCCATGTATGTAGTAGTAATATAATAAATAGATAAAAACCTATTCTTATGCCTAACAAATGTGTATACAAAAGTTCACTAAAATTGGTTCAATTGTGTTTTATTTTTCAAGATCCCCGATGTGTTATCACCATCATCTGCCTAGCCATTTTCCAACTTCAATGCAATCATCTTCCATTCTATCTGGATACAGCTGGATAGGTATCTTTCTTATTTTCATTTCACATACTTTGTAAAAATCATCACTTAAAATTTCAGCTGCCTCATTCTCTGAAAGCTTCTATGAGCTGCTCCGTGTGCCCACATCCTCAAGCAGTGAGTTCAACAGCGGACAACAATTACCAGTCTACCTGGAGAGAGCCTCCCTAGCACTGCTAGTCCTGGTGCCATACCTGAGGGACAGGCTCGAGAGGATTGTAGAACAATGGAGGGATGATGATGAGGATGGAAGGCTGGGGAAGGTAAGATTTAGGGGTATTGTAGATAGACAGGTGTAAATAGCACTGATTACATTACTTATAAACTAAACCAAATTTAAGTTGAGTGTATGTTTTTCTTTCTATTTAACTATTTAACCGGCATTGGCAAATTGTTATAGAAGCAAATAGTTGAAGAAATGTCTTGCTAGTTTTAGCTTGCTTGCACTTAAGAAATAGAAGTAGTGATTAGTAAGTGTCATACATAAAGGTGAAGCAAGGTCGACTCGCATTTAAACACTACATAGACGTTTATTGTTACTTACCCAGTCCCGGTGGGACAACACCCGGCGCGCGGCCATCCACGTGTTCTCGATCGTACACACCGTGTGGTCGTGCACGCGCCTGCTGCAGCTCGCGAGGTACCTGGCGGGCCGCTCCGCCTCACACTCACCGGCTCTCGCCGCGCTGGGACTCACGCTCAAGGTAACTTGATCCTGGACAGCTCGACACTACCTGGCGGGCCGCTCCGCCTCACACTCACCGGCTCTCGCCGCGCTGGGACTCACGCTCAAGGTAACTTGATCCTGGACAGCTCGACACTACCTGGCGGGCCGCTCCGCCTCACACTCACCGGCTCTCGCCGCGCTGGGACTCACGCTCAAGGTAACTTGATCCTGGACAGCTCGACACTACCTGGCGGGCCGCTCCGCCTCACACTCACCGGCTCTCGCCGCGCTGGGACTCACGCTCAAGGTAACTTGATCCTGGACAGCTCGACACTACCTGGCGGGCCGCTCCGCCTCACACTCACCGGCTCTCGCCGCGCTGGGACTCACGCTCAAGGTAACTTGATCCTGGACAGCTCGACACTACCTGGCGGGCCGCTCCGCCTCACACTCACCGGCTCTCGCCGCGCTGGGACTCACGCTCAAGGTAACTTGATCCTGGACAGCTCGACACTACCTGGCGGGCCGCTCCGCCTCACACTCACCGGCTCTCGCCGCGCTGGGACTCACGCTCAAGGTAACTTGATCCTGGACAGCTCGACACTACCTGGCGGGCCGCTCCGCCTCACACTCACCGGCTCTCGCCGCGCTGGGACTCACGCTCAAGGTAACTTGATCCTGGACAGCTCGACACTACCTGGCGGGCCGCTCCGCCTCACACTCACCGGCTCTCGCCGCGCTGGGACTCACGCTCAAGGTAACTTGATCCTGGACAGCTCGACACTACCTGGCGGGCCGCTCCGCCTCACACTCACCGGCTCTCGCCGCGCTGGGACTCACGCTCAAGGTAACTTGATCCTGGACAGCTCGACACTACCTGGCGGGCCGCTCCGCCTCACACTCACCGGCTCTCGCCGCGCTGGGACTCACGCTCAAGGTAACTTGATCCTGGACAGCTCGACACTACCTGGCGGGCCGCTCCGCCTCACACTCACCGGCTCTCGCCGCGCTGGGACTCACGCTCAAGGTAACTTGATCCTGGACAGCTCGACACTACCTGGCGGGCCGCTCCGCCTCACACTCACCGGCTCTCGCCGCGCTGGGACTCACGCTCAAGGTAACTTGATCCTGGACAGCTCGACACTACCTGGCGGGCCGCTCCGCCTCACACTCACCGGCTCTCGCCGCGCTGGGACTCACGCTCAAGGTAACTTGATCCTGGACAGCTCGACACTACCTGGCGGGCCGCTCCGCCTCACACTCACCGGCTCTCGCCGCGCTGGGACTCACGCTCAAGGTAACTTGATCCTGGACAGCTCGACACTACCTGGCGGGCCGCTCCGCCTCACACTCACCGGCTCTCGCCGCGCTGGGACTCACGCTCAAGGTAACTTGATCCTGGACAGCTCGACACTACCTGGCGGGCCGCTCCGCCTCACACTCACCGGCTCTCGCTGCGCTGGGACTCACGCTCAAGGTAACTTGATCCTGGACAGCTCGACACTACCTGGCGGGCCGCTCCGCCTCACACTCACCGGCTCTCGCCGCGCTGGGACTCACGCTCAAGGTAACTTGATCCTGGACAGCTCGACACTACCTGGCGGGCCGCTCCGCCTCACACTCACCGGCTCTCGCCGCGCTGGGACTCACGCTCAAGGTAACTTGATCCTGGACAGCTCGACACTACCTGGCGGGCCGCTCCGCCTCACACTCACCGGCTCTCGCCGCGCTGGGACTCACGCTCAAGGTAACTTGATCCTGGACAGCTCGACACTACCTGGCGGGCCGCTCCGCCTCACACTCACCGGCTCTCGCCGCGCTGGGACTCACGCTCAAGGTAACTTGATCCTGGACAGCTCGACACTACCTGGCGGGCCGCTCCGCCTCACACTCACCGGCTCTCGCCGCGCTGGGACTCACGCTCAAGGTAACTTGATCCTGGACAGCTCGACACTACCTGGCGGGCCGCTCCGCCTCACACTCACCGGCTCTCGCCGCGCTGGGACTCACGCTCAAGGTAACTTGATCCTGGACAGCTCGACACTACCTGGCGGGCCGCTCCGCCTCACACTCACCGGCTCTCGCCGCGCTGGGACTCACGCTCAAGGTAACTTGATCCTGGACAGCTCGACACTACCTGGCGGGCCGCTCCGCCTCACACTCACCGGCTCTCGCCGCGCTGGGACTCACGCTCAAGGTAACTTGATCCTGGACAGCTCGACACTACCTGGCGGGCCGCTCCGCCTCACACTCACCGGCTCTCGCCGCGCTGGGACTCACGCTCAAGGTAACTTGATCCTGGACAGCTCGACACTACCTGGCGGGCCGCTCCGCCTCACACTCACCGGCTCTCGCCGCGCTGGGACTCACGCTCAAGGTAACTTGATCCTGGACAGCTCGACACTACCTGGCGGGCCGCTCCGCCTCACACTCACCGGCTCTCGCCGCGCTGGGACTCACGCTCAAGGTAACTTGATCCTGGACAGCTCGACACTACCTGGCGGGCCGCTCCGCCTCACACTCACCGGCTCTCGCCGCGCTGGGACTCACGCTCAAGGTAACTTGATCCTGGACAGCTCGACACTACCTGGCGGGCCGCTCCGCCTCACACTCACCGGCTCTCGCCGCGCTGGGACTCACGCTCAAGGTAACTTGATCCTGGACAGCTCGACACTACCTGGCGGGCCGCTCCGCCTCACACTCACCGGCTCTCGCCGCGCTGGGACTCACGCTCAAGGTAACTTGATCCTGGACAGCTCGACACTACCTGGCGGGCCGCTCCGCCTCACACTCACCGGCTCTCGCCGCGCTGGGACTCACGCTCAAGGTAACTTGATCCTGGACAGCTCGACACTACCTGGCGGGCCGCTCCGCCTCACACTCACCGGCTCTCGCCGCGCTGGGACTCACGCTCAAGGTAACTTGATCCTGGACAGCTCGACACTACCTGGCGGGCCGCTCCGCCTTACACTCACCGGCTCTCGCCGCGCTGGGACTCACGCTCAAGGTAACTTGATCCTGGACAGCTCGACACTACCTGGCGGGCCGCTCCGCCTCACACTCACCGGCTCTCGCCGCGCTGGGACTCACGCTCAAGGTAACTTGATCCTGGACAGCTCGACACTACCTGGCGGGCCGCTCCGCCTCACACTCACCGGCTCTCGCCGCGCTGGGACTCACGCTCAAGGTAACTTGATCCTGGACAGCTCGACACTACCTGGCGGGCCGCTCCGCCTCACACTCACCGGCTCTCGCCGCGCTGGGACTCACGCTCAAGGTAACTTGATCCTGGACAGCTCGACACTACCTGGCGGGCCGCTCCGCCTCACACTCACCGGCTCTCGCCGCGCTGGGACTCACGCTCAAGGTAACTTGATCCTGGACAGCTCGACACTACCTGGCGGGCCGCTCCGCCTCACACTCACCGGCTCTCGCCGCGCTGGGACTCACGCTCAAGGTAACTTGATCCTGGACAGCTCGACACTACCTGGCGGGCCGCTCCGCCTCACACTCACCGGCTCTCGCCGCGCTGGGACTCACGCTCAAGGTAACTTGATCCTGGACAGCTCGACACTACCTGGCGGGCCGCTCCGCCTCACACTCACCGGCTCTCGCCGCGCTGGGACTCACGCTCAAGGTAACTTGATCCTGGACAGCTCGACACTACCTGGCGGGCCGCTCCGCCTCACACTCACCGGCTCTCGCCGCGCTGGGACTCACGCTCAAGGTAACTTGATCCTGGACAGCTCGACACTACCTGGCGGGCCGCTCCGCCTCACACTCACCGGCTCTCGCCGCGCTGGGACTCACGCTCAAGGTAACTTGATCCTGGACAGCTCGACACTACCTGGCGGGCCGCTCCGCCTCACACTCACCGGCTCTCGCCGCGCTGGGACTCACGCTCAAGGTAACTTGATCCTGGACAGCTCGACACTACCTGGCGGGCCGCTCCGCCTCACACTCACCGGCTCTCGCCGCGCTGGGACTCACGCTCAAGGTAACTTGATCCTGGACAGCTCGACACTACCTGGCGGGCCGCTCCGCCTCACACTCACCGGCTCTCGCCGCGCTGGGACTCACGCTCAAGGTAACTTGATCCTGGACAGCTCGACACTACCTGGCGGGCCGCTCCGCCTCACACTCACCGGCTCTCGCCGCGCTGGGACTCACGCTCAAGGTAACTTGATCCTGGACAGCTCGACACTACCTGGCGGGCCGCTCCGCCTCACACTCACCGGCTCTCGCCGCGCTGGGACTCACGCTCAAGGTAACTTGATCCTGGACAGCTCGACACTACCTGGCGGGCCGCTCCGCCTCACACTCACCGGCTCTCGCCGCGCTGGGACTCACGCTCAAGGTAACTTGATCCTGGACAGCTCGACACTACCTGGCGGGCCGCTCCGCCTCACACTCACCGGCTCTCGCCGCGCTGGGACTCACGCTCAAGGTAACTTGATCCTGGACAGCTCGACACTACCTGGCGGGCCGCTCCGCCTCACACTCACCGGCTCTCGCCGCGCTGGGACTCACGCTCAAGGTAACTTGATCCTGGACAGCTCGACACTACCTGGCGGGCCGCTCCGCCTCACACTCACCGGCTCTCGCCGCGCTGGGACTCACGCTCAAGGTAACTTGATCCTGGACAGCTCGACACTACCTGGCGGGCCGCTCCGCCTCACACTCACCGGCTCTCGCCGCGCTGGGACTCACGCTCAAGGTAACTTGATCCTGGACAGCTCGACACTACCTGGCGGGCCGCTCCGCCTCACACTCACCGGCTCTCGCCGCGCTGGGACTCACGCTCAAGGTAACTTGATCCTGGACAGCTCGACACTACCTGGCGGGCCGCTCCGCCTCACACTCACCGGCTCTCGCCGCGCTGGGACTCACGCTCAAGGTAACTTGATCCTGGACAGCTCGACACTACCTGGCGGGCCGCTCCGCCTCACACTCACCGGCTCTCGCCGCGCTGGGACTCACGCTCAAGGTAACTTGATCCTGGACAGCTCGACACTACCTGGCGGGCCGCTCCGCCTCACACTCACCGGCTCTCGCCGCGCTGGGACTCACGCTCAAGGTAACTTGATCCTGGACAGCTCGACGACGTATGCACCTACACTTGCAAGGAATGAAACACGCACCGCATATCCTCTGGGAAAGAGTCTGGATGACGCCTTATAAATAAAATTCTTATAACAGAAAAACAGTTTGGCTACACAGCTGATAAATTTACCATAAATTCTATTAATGTAATCATAGTGAAAACTCGAGAAACCAAACAAGATTTTAGGTTAGTCTGTATGGATCTGGAAAGGTTGTTTGATCGAGTACCAACAACAAAAAAATTGCAGGGTCTAATGGCTATAACGGTAGACCATGACAATAGTATGTAAGACGTAATACACTTCTGGACACATCTATTGGCCCACTTTGCATTTTCAGTTAAGAAATATAGAGAGAACCCCCCCCCCCCCCTCTCTTTTTTGTTTTCTATCTACCGGTCAAAAGCAAAACTGCTTGCTTCGTTCTGAATCAATGTTACTACGTAGCTTAACTACCTCACACTAGATGTACTCAGGTGGACGTACTCAGAATTTTCGTACCATTACCAATTAATAATTATGTAAACAAGTAATACTTTCCTAAATCAAAAGTAGCACATGATACGAATGAAGCTGTGTGTGTGTGTGGCCAGGTAATGTTAATTTCAGAGGCAGAACAAATAATAAACAAATTTTATCGAACTAAATTTTATTGTCAAACACTATTATATACGAATATACTACAGATGGCGCGAGTGCTATTTATACGGAGCGCCGTGTACCGAAAACATGGAATCCTCACCCCCCAACTGTGATGGAACCTACCTCGTATGAATATGTAGGATAGTTGTGGCTATACAACTATAAATTCCGTTTACATAGCCGATTAATAGAGCGTTAATTTATTTATCTCAGTTAAACCAAGGATCAAATTTTATACCAGTACTTATTTGATTTACTTAAAGCAAGAAAGTTTTGAAGAAAATGCTGTATTATGTATAGATTCATAACGTTTATTTTTAACTACAGCTCTTCAAATATAAGAAGTGCAATTTAACGTTTCATACTTTTCATGACGGACGACACAACTTTGTACATGCGTAACTCAAAAATTGACATTTATTTCTTCCGTACAATCACGTAATTTTAAAGTTATTTTTATTATATCATAAACTGCACAATTCTTAATCGCTTAAAAATTTTCAAACAAAGCAATATATAACCAATGTAGACAATAAATTGTATTTTTTTTCTTGACGTCATGTCAAAATCACGCAGTAAGGTACTATACCGTAGTGTTCTGACTCTTCAAATTACCAAGAATCGTTGAAATCGTCCTTTATTATTTAATTATATTTTTGCTGATTTCTAAATGTCAACGAAAACGGACATTTAAAATTAAACATATAGTTATTATAATTTTAAACCTGATACATTTTACCTCCTTTTTCGATCGTATTGTTTTAAATTTGAATTCAGAATACCATACGACATGGAGCTACGCCTAACAAGTCGGATATGCGCCTTGTGTAAAAAACATGTTTTTATCAAATAAAAACAAAACATCTACCACAGATCTCATACGATTAGGCATAGAATTTATCAACCGCTCTATGAAATTTTGAGGGATTATCTCCCATTCCTCTCCTATGCCAGTTTTCAACTCCTGCATCGTCTGGGCAACTGGCTGACGAGCCCTAACACGCCTTTTTAGCTCGTCCCACATGTGCTCAATGGGGTTCATGTCTGGGCTTCTGGCTGGCCAGTCCATAACTGTGATGTTCACATCCCGAAGATATTTCCTGACGATGCCGGCCGTATGGGCTCCAGCATTATCATGCATAAAAAGGAAATTTAGGACCACATAGTCCGCGTATGGTATCACGTGAGGTTCTAAGCACTCACGAATGTACCTTTCAGCATTTAATGTTGGCAGCCGTAGTCCTGTAACAACCTCAAGTTGAGTTTTGCCGCTCGCGGATATACCGCCCCAGACATTCCATGAGCCACCGCCATAAGCAACTCTCTCTTCAAAGCAGCATTGTGCGAAACGCTCTCTCTTACGTCGGTAGACCTTCTTCCTTCCAT
Source organism: Sesamia inferens (assembly GCA_037179545.1). Classification (NCBI taxonomy): domain Eukaryota; kingdom Metazoa; phylum Arthropoda; class Insecta; order Lepidoptera; family Noctuidae; genus Sesamia; species Sesamia inferens. The sequence goes on along the minus strand of CM073941.1, from coordinate 27,627,936 downwards.
CATTGCCATGTAACACAATTTTAGACTCATCACAAAATAGTACACGGCTCCAATCTTGCTGTGTCCAATTTAAATGAGTGCGTGCGAAATGAAGGCGCGCTGTTCGGTGGGCTCGCGTTAGTTTGGGTCCATTAGCTGGCTTGTGTGGTACCATATCGCGTTCTTTTAACCTTCTCCGAACAGTTCGAGCGCTCACAGATACTCCGTGGAAGTCGCGAAGTTGGTTTTGTATCTCAATAGAGGTAAGGTGACGATTTCTCAAGCTGGTCGTCACGATGAATCGATCCTGCCTTTCAGTTGTGACCCGAGATCGTGGCCTTCCTTGGCGACGAACAAAGCCGCCAGTCTCTAGGTACCTCCGATAAACACTTCGGACCGCAGATCGACTTAAATTAAGTTGAACACTCACACTTCTTTGGCTGTGTCCGGCCTGAATAAGTGCCACAGTTTGGGCGGCGACTTCAGGTGAAGTATCCATAGATTATTGATAGAACCTCACCTTAATGTTAAGAATAAGTAATGTTTGTTGCAAAACCAAAGATATCAATCACTTTTTCAGTAATTAAATCCAAGTAAACCAATAAAATCAAGTTTTCTTAATATTCGATTGTTTAATATCAACAAACAGGCTCCAAATTGTCTTTTGTTTCTTTAAATTCTATGTTCGAAATTAAAAAAAGACATTGAATGAAATTGTGAGTGTGCCAGGTTCAAAACTGCATAAAAACTTTTTGCTCGACCTAATATAAAATTTTAGCTAGGACCAAACGAAACTGAAAATTTATTAATATATAAAAGGTAGGCCAATAGATGTGTCCAGAAGTGTATATTGTGCACTTTGTGTCTAATACAAATATATTTATCATTTATACTGAAGGACGCGCCGCCCCGCGAGCAAGAACACACATGGGCTGACTTCGTCAGAAGTGTCGCTACTGGACAGATTGGGTGAGTTAAATAAAGTCTCAAGTGTCTGAAATGTTACCTTTTGAAGGAATTGTTTATCCTTACTGATATATTATGAATGAAGAAGTAACGTACCTTTGACAACTGAACGGATTGTGATGCTTGGCATCATCATCATCAACAAACTTTTTATCGTCCCACTGCTGGGCACAGGTCTCCTCTCATACAGAGAAGGATGCTTAGCATACTTTTCTTTAATTAAATTTATATAGTTAAATTAGAATAATTCTTTAATAATTTTAGTATATGCTTACGAGGTGAACGTATGATCGTTTTAGGAGCGCAGTGGTGACGTTCCCGATGCTGGGCGGGCTGGCGCAGTACGGCGCCTTCGTGGTGCAGCTCCTTCGGTGGTGGGACACCACCGACCACCACTCGGCGCGCCTGCCGCCGCCGCCACCACCCACGGTTAGTGCCATTCCACTTCACATCTTCTTCTTCAGCCTATGGATGTCTACTGCTGGACAAAGGCCTCCCCCAAGGCTTTCCACGCTGATCGGTCCTGTGCTGCCCGCATCCATTGGCTTCCCGCAACCTTCACCAGGTCATCGGTCCACCTTGTTGGGGGCCTCCCTACGCTGCGTCTTCCAGTACGTGGCCGCCACTCCAGAACCTTACTGCCCCATCGGCCTTCGGTTTTACGAGCAATGTACCCTGGCCACTGCCACTTCAGTTTAGCGACTCGAAGAGCTATGTCGGTGACTTTGGTTCTTCTGCGGATCTCCTCATTTCTGATTCCATCACGCAGAGAAACTCCGAGTATAGCTCTTTCCATTGCCCTTTGTGTGACTCTGAGCCTTAGTATGAGGCCCATTGTGAGCGACCACGTTTCAGTTCCGTAAGTGGTCACTGGTCAAAGACTTTAGTCTTGGGACACTGTGGTATCTTGGACGACGAGAAGATGTATCGTAGCTTCCCGTACGCTGCCCAGCCGAACTGGATTCGACGAGACACCTCTTTCTCGAAGTTGGACCTACCTAGTTGGACTGTTTGTCCTAGGTATATGTACTCGTCAACAACTTCGAGTGCAGAGCAACCAACTAGAATTGGAGTGGGTACGACCTGAGAGTTCGACATGATCTTCGTCTTATCCATGTTCATCTTTAGACCCACTTGTCGGGAAGCTCTGCTGAGGTCATTGAGCATTTTGCCCAAGTCTTCCAGGGTCTCAGCCATGACCACGATATCATCTGCAAAACGGAGAACTCGCCGTTGATGTTTCACTTCACATCTAATAAAGGCTTTTGACATCGTCTCTGTTCCAACCCTCGTGATCAAGCTGAAATAGTTGGAAGAAAAGGAACCCCTCTAATTTTTTTTGAGTTTACTTGTCAAATCAAAAAACAGAGGGTTAAGGTGTATAGTAGGCTCAATGACCTTGTGCATGTGGGCGGAGCTAAACGCCGTACTCCCGAATTCGTAAAATGCGCGCGGTGGCGCGCTAAACTAAAACGACAATCAAAGAATATCCAGAGATGCAGACAAGCCGCGTGTAGGTCGCGATTTGTGCCTACGATTTCAGACGGGGGTATGGATGCAAGACAGATAAATGTATATTTTGTATTAACAAATGGTAATATCGTACTATGATATATTTGTAGTATTCTTGATCAATGTTTGAATAAAATCAAGGAGTGCTCGTTACACAGTTTAATGGCCGATCGCAGACTGACAGACATTTGTAAAACAAGTACCCACATATTATAATATATCATAACATTAATATAAAAATTAATGGTAGACGGTAATATTTATCGATTCAACTTCACACACTTCATCGACAAACTTATTACACTACAGTGGCGAAGGGTGAAATTTTGACAAAGGGAAGACGGTCCAAAAAAATAATATATATATATGTCGGAGACAGCGACGGCAGAGCGGTAGGGTCGACAGCATCTTGGTGTGGTCGTACAGGTTCCGTTTCGTAGGTGAGTTTTGAATTAAAGCACGACGTGTAGATATACCCTCCAATCTTCAAAATTACAATTTGAATAGGCAAACCGACAGTTTCGGTTCGGAGATGTGCCTTGGTCCGCGTCTCGATGCAAAGTGCCCGTTCGACTAACCCCACTTCCAAAGCGACTCTGTCCATGTGCCGCCATCACAAAATGACGTCACAAGCGTTTGCCCCTCTACTACGTAAATCAAATCAGCAACTTGTATTAAAATTAATCGACGATCTCCGACATATATAATAACACTTAAACACTAACCTACTGCAGGATATCTTGGAGGAGGTCTTCAGAAAAGAATAATATGAAAAGCCCCACCTTCACCATACAAAAAAGGACTGATGATTTGATAACAGTGTCTTTCAAGTATGATAAAAGCGGCTTTGTGAAAAGCCTTTTTCGACGTGCATCTCTATACCACACATGCATGCTTGTCAGTAAGTACTAGTTTAAGTACCTATTGTTAGGGAATAAGGGTCAAGAAAAAATAAAATAAAAAATTACAAAAATAATAAAGTGTTAAAAACCGAACCACACAAACACCGATCCAAAACCAACAAAAATATTAAGCAAAAATAAAGCAAATTATACACAATCACAACGTTATTTATATTCTAATGCAATGCGTCTGTTTTTTTTTAACAAAATGAGCTAAAATGTTGTTATAAAAATTGGGATTACTTTTCATTTTATTAAGCAAATTTTTTTCAATTGACATGATAGCCAAATCGGACAATCTCTGCTCTTTTTGGCAGTTTCGCACATAGGTGTGAATGCGTTTTAAAGCAGAAAATGACCGCTCAGCTGAAGCTACTGAAATGGGGAGGGTCTGAATTAAACTGCAAAAAGTCGAAACTTGAGAAAATGCGTCTTTCAAAGACGTATTCTGGAGCTGTAAAAAAAGCTCATAGGTGTCCAATTTATTTAACGACGCTGACGTAAATATGACTTTAAGTTCATTTTTCAACGCGGTAAAATCAAAAATTCCCGGAAAGTTCGCTGTCAAAGAGGAAACTTTTTCAGTTGGAAATGATTGGTTGTATTGAAGATACTTTGATTTATTAAGTAAATCAATAAATACAAGCTGAGAAAAAGATCGGTACCTACCTTTGAGTAATTTGAGCTTTGACTTTATCTATAATCGAGAAAAAAATACGCTTGTACGCCGTTTTGGGATCCGTGTCAGTATTTATTCGGCGCCGTCGCCGCGGCGGCTCACAGATTTGTTCAATGCTGTGGAAAATGGTATGAAACGAATTATTAAACTCTTCCGAAATCCACCGTTCAAAAGAATCGATTTCGCGCTTTGCCACTTCAATGTCTACTTGCTTACTTTGAAGCAAAGCAAAAAGAACGTCTGTCTTTTCGAAAATGTCTGAGAAAATACGCAATAAGAAGCAAAATTGCATGTCTTCCAGTTTGTGTAACAAGCACTCGGACATTGAAATTGATTCGCTGTCCCATGATTCCGGTGAGTCTAAAATACAATTCAAAGTTTCGATCATGTCGGTTCTGCAGTTGAAAATTACGTTAATTATGCGCGAGTGATAATGCCATCGCGTTTCTGCTACCCCCGGCATACGACGATGAGCAACTTCTTTCAGAAGATTCGATCTTTTAGAAGATTTATTAAAAAAGCGTACGATACTGTTAATATGACCAAAAAAAGCTTTTAATTCGGGTACGAATTCAAGAGACCGACTCAAGACTAAGTTTAAAATGTGAGCATAGCATGGAATAAACATCGCCATGGGACAGTTTTCACGAACTTTAGTTTGTACACCACCGTGCTCTCCAGACATAACTGCCGCACCATCGTAAGACTGTCTAATTAATTTATCTTTACAACGAAAGTCATCGAGAATACCGAGTAACATGGTGGTCAAAATGTCGGCATTTCGACCACCACTTACGTCATAGAAGCCCAGAAAACGCTCTTCAATTCCACTGCTGGACAAGTACCGCAATATAACAGTCAACTGTTCCCTGTGACTGACGTCCGGCGTTTCGTCGATCATAACCGATACAAATGAAGCTGAATTTATTTCCGACTTTATCTCGTCACGCATAGAAGACGCGATACAATGAATTAAGTCATTTTGGATGTCACTTGAAAGTCCTGAAAATACAGAACTTTGGGTCGAGGAACATTGCTCCAAATGAGAATCAAGGACTGTATCGTACTTGCACAAATAATTTAACGTTTCAATGTAATTTCCGCGATTGTCCGAATCTGCTCTTTCATTGTGACCGCGAAATGGTAATTCTTGCTTCCCCAAAAGAATGACCGTGTCAATAAAACGTTTCATTAACTCGCGATTACGGTCAACTTTTCTGTTATGTACATCAAAAGCGTTGGAAAAAAATGACTCGATTCTGCCATTATTTCCAAATTCGTGGTAACAATCGTGGTAAGTAACAAGCAGCGGCGGATGTGTTTTTCAGTCTGAATGTGTTTTTTGGCTGAGTTAGACAAATTATTAATATCCGTAAAACCCGTACTGCTCCAAACAGATTTCGAATCAGAAAATAACAAACACGGAAAACAAAACATTTTGTTCAGTTTGCAACTGCCTGTCATCCATGTATATTTATCATATAACGACGCGTGAAAATGTTTAAAAAATCCATCTCGCCTTTTGCAATCAATAATCATGTGTGGGAGTGCTCGACCTAACTGAATAACATGCTTCTTGTATGCATAACTTAGTTTTGAAAATGAAGTTTCATTTGTAAGCAGGTAATCTGTTGAACAGCACTCTATATGAATTAAAGCCATAATAACAAACAATATCCACAGTATTTAACCAAATCTGCGATTAAATTACCTTACAGAATCCGTCACAGTTTAAATAACACAAATATTAAAAACAAACGAAAAACTCACGCACCAGTAGGTATAGAGAAACACATACTGACGCTGAAACGCTTTCTCGTAGTGGCGTGGTTTATTTGTCTCTTTCTAATAGAGGAGAGGAGAGAACTACAAGCCGCTTGCCAGTAGCCTATATTTATCAAGTTTTACCGACGGTTAGCGAGCATTAGAAAGAGATGGTCTGACACGCTCTGTCTCTTTTCGCCTCATAGTAAAACGTTGACCGAGGTAAGCTGAAATTCGTCGGCTTCCTTCAATGAGAACTACGAAAAGAAGTACGAAAAATTGAAGCGCTGATTAATTTACGACTATAAAATGAAATGTGATACTTAGGGTATTGCTAAAAATTGCGATTGCTATTGTAAATCGCGCCGGCATTTGATTAATAATACTTTGTTAATGAAATAGAATGTAAATACTTTTGTATGAATATGGAACTGATTTTTGAAAGGTAACCCGGTGGGAATCGGCTTGTATGGACTCTTCGCCACTGTTACACTATTATATTATTACGTCATAGTATAAAAAAATATGACGTGTAAATGTGATCAGCGATACTACTTGCATAATAAACGATCTCATTTTTCATATTTTTTTAAATATGTGAAATATTAATTTTTCTTGCTGAAAGTTTGAGTTTTAAGTCTACTTACTTCTGTAAGAAAAGTTTTCCAAGCTGAAAATCATTGAGCTTTATAATTGATCCACAATCTTCACTTTTTAATCTTTACTTTTTAGTTTTACTATGATTAGTGGGATTAATAATTTCAATTATTCCTTAATTATTAATGGGAGACATTTTTTGAGATGTTATTTAAATATTTGAGATGTTATTATGATCAGTTGAAATGAGCAGTTATTTAATAGCGGTTGCTACAGTAAAACATCTACAGTAATAAAAACTCAATTTGTCTGTTATATCTCATACATTTCGGGCATCAACCGCCGCCCTGAGCTTCTCTAGAGCCTTTTCACTGGTGTCCTGATCATTTACAGATGGTACAACTACGGAGTGAGGTTAGGGTTTTTTTTTTGTTTGCCAGATGATTGGGAAATCCTCATGTACGCCCAGACTGCCACCCTAGTGAGCCAGTCTGGGAATGCCGGACTCTTACCGGCTATACCCACTTCTGCCTTTGTTCAGTGTTCCTCTGATCGTACAATAATTGTTACCGCCCATTTAATTATTTTCTGCTCAATTGTATTCTCTGATTGATATCATTATTTTTTATTCCGTACTCATTTTTGTTTACTTTACTGATTAGTTTTAATTTCAGAAGTAGTTATTAAACGGGCCAGTTATTTTAAAATAAGTTATCTACGTCATTACTAATGTCATAAAGTTTTACTTTGAAAGTAAATAAAACTGCAGAGCGTAGTGTGGCGGTCGCTGCTCTGTGGCACAGTAATGTCTTATGTTTATATTTTCAGAGAGACGACCGCGCTCTTCGGTGGAAGAACAAGTGCCCTCTATGTCTGCAGACGTGGAAGATACCCACAGTGTTGCCGGTCTCTGGGTGAGCATGCTTTTATAACTACATATTACATTTTTTCTCATAGAATGTAAGTTTAAAAAACACTGGTATAGCTTATAATTACACAAACTATAACTAAATAGCAGTGTGTAAAGTTGGGGGTCCTAAAGGTCTTTAGAAAGAGACGCCGATTGAATAAAAATGTGGTTAGTAAGTACAGAAATTATTTAAAATGACTGCGCCGTTGGTCACATGGTCGCAAGGGCGACTGCCATGGTGTTCTGGGTTCGATTCCTAGACTGGGGATTGTTTTTGAGTTTTTCCATTAAGAAATTGTCAGTAACAGCCTGGAGATAGGAAGTAGGCGGTGTGGCGGAGCGACCAGCGTGGCTAATTGTTTTGTTTTCAATTTAGAAAACATGATTTTGTATAATATTTGTATTCAATTCATTTGTTCACACGCTAATCTAGTTTAGTGCACCTTTTTCTTTCTATTTCATTAGGAACAGGGCAGTCATATCAAATTAAGATACTCCATACAGACAGTTTAAGAGGTGGTTAAAAACATGGCAACTAAAAATATGTCAGGTGGTAAGTAATTTGACAGGATACAATGAAGTATGATCGCTGAGTAGTGAGTAGTGTGGAGTGAGTAGTGTGGAGTGTGAAGAGTGTGTGTTGGTTCCAGCTACATATTCTGCTACATTTGTATCTCTCGTCACGTGCGCTCGACGTCGGCGTGTCCCGTGACGCGGTGTCCGGCGGCGGAACACTCGCTCGTGCGACTGTACATCGACTAGCACTGGATTCATTAACACATTGATGGATTTCATTATTATTTATTTACTTTCTAAATGAAATTTGTGAAAAATTTAAGTACTAAGCCAATTTTTATTTAAAATGTATTGAAAACTACTGCCATATGTTTACATTACCTGCAAGTCTAACAAGGTGATCACATAACATGTGGCTTACAAAAACATATCAATAATAATGTTTTATTGCATTTTATAATACGTGATTATAAATATCATTATATTGTTAATTTGTTAATATATTAGATGTAGGAGTATTATTTACTTCAGATATTATGGTTGTGGGAGAATTGATTGACTTATGACCAAATACTCAAATGCCACTCAATTGTATACCTTGTTATGTATTTATTGAGAATAAAAAGGGTTAAATCGGTAAAGGGTAATGAATAGCTTTATTGTTTTAAAATAAGGCTCATTAATCCATGCATGGTAGATTGATTGGTCTTAGTAATAAATAATAATTCATTCCAAAATTTTATAAATATTACCTATCTTGATTCTAGTGTAGGACCTTACCGTGTAAGGGGTTAACTTATTATATCTAGTACATATTGTATTTGTTATTATCTTTTTTATAATAAATGTTACCCAAAATAAATCATTTTTTATTTACCTTTCGTACGAACTATGTAACAACTTTCTTATCGTACGATATCAAAACAGAACACTTACAAAGTCTTTATACATGAAGCAAATACGACACATATATACAATATGTAACGAAAACCCTGTCCGACCCATAAGGATAATAAAGGTTAGGTAAACACTTGACCAAATATAATGTAAAATTTTACGTAATCATCATAGAAACAATAGTAATGAATTTTTAAATAATCTTTTTTGCCACGATTTAATTCAAACTTCCCCGAAATTTGGCAATTTTTAAAAAGTGTTACCACACCGGTATTATTGTGAGCGAATAGCGATGCGACCACGTGCCGCGTGCCCTGCCGCCCGCCGCCCGCGGAAGGGTTGCTTACCGCACATGTATTAAGTTACCTCGTTTTGCGAAATAATATTAATTTTTTTCATCATCATCATTTCAGCCGAAAGACGTCCACTGCTAGACATAGGCCTCCCCCAAGGTTCTCCACGACAACCGGTTCTGCGCCTCCCGCATCCAGCGGTTTCCCGCGACCTTCACCAGGTCGTCGGTCCACCTTGTCGGGGGCCTACCCACGCTACGTCTTCCGGTGCGTGGTCGCCACTCGAGAACTCGTCGGCCCCATCGGGCATCGGTCCTACGGGCAATGTGTCCAGCCCACTGCCACTTTAGTGTTGCAATTCTTCGGGCTATGTCGGTTACTCTCGTTCTTCTGCGGATCTCCTCATTCCTGATTCGATCGCGCAGTGAAATCCCAAGCATAGCCCTCTCCATTGCCCTTTGAGTGACTTTGAGCCTTCTTATAAGGCCCATTGTTAGCGACCACGTCTCAATTCCATATGTCATCACTGGCAACACACACTGGTCGAAGACTTTTGTCTTGAGACACTGCGGTATTTCGGACGAGAAGATTCTTCGTAGCTTCCCGAAAGCAGACCAGCCGAGTTGGATTCGACGATTGACCTCTTTCTCGAAGTTGGACCTTCCTAACTGGATAGTTTGTCCCAGGTACACGTAACTGTCAACAACTTCGAGAACAGAGTCTCCAATCTTTATAGGAGTCGGTACAACATGGGCATTAGACATGACTTTCGTCTTGCCCATGTTCATTTTAAGACCGACTCGCTCGGAGGCTCTGCTGAGGTCTTCGAGCATTGTACTCAGGTCCTCCGCGGTCTCAGCCATGACTACGATATCATCAGCAAACCGAAGGTGTGTCATGTACTCGCCATTGATGTTGATGCCCAGTCCTTTCCAGTCCAGAACCTTGAAGACATCCTCCAATGCAGCGGTGAACAATTTCGGGGAGATAACATCTCCCTGTCTGACACCACGCTGGAGAGGTATTGGTTTCGAGGTCTGGTCCTGTATTCGGACTGACATGGTGGCGTTTTCGTACAAACCCTTCAGCGCTTCAATATACCGATAGTCTACTTGGCACCGCTGGAGAGACTGCAGTACAGCCCAGGTCTCGATCGAATCAAAGGCTTTTTCGTAGTCCACAAACGCCAAGCAAAGGGGTAGGTTATACTCCTCGGTCTTCTGTATAACCTGCCGCAGCGTATGTATGTGGTCTACTGTGCTGAAGCCCTTTCGGAAACCGGCTTGTTCGGGTGGCTGGAAGTCGTCAAACCTGCAGGCGAGACGACTCGTGAGGACTCTCGAAAACAACTTATAGACATGACTCAGAAGTGAGATGGGTCTGTAGTTTTTCAAAAGGGTGTTGTCACCCTTTTTGAACAAGAGTACCACCACACTTCTGTGCCATGCCTGTGGCGTTTTTCCCTTGACTATGACGGAATTAAATAACTTCTGAAGGGCCCTAAGGATCGGTTCACCACCCGCCTTCAGTAGCTCTGCCGTTATTCCGTCATCGCCCGGCGCCTTGTTGTTTTTAAGTTGTTTCAGAGCCAATCGAATCTCCTGCAGGCTGATTTAATTTTTTTAGGGGGATTTTTTTAAGTTTAGCTCGGTTTTGTATCCATTAGTAGTATCAGTTATCGATACCTAACAATACTTTCACAGATCGAACAGGGTTTTCTTTACATATTGTATGTGTCACATATACAATTGTATCGGTCTATATTCGTCCTGTTAACTGTGTGGTTCAACTAAAACCAAATTCATCATCATCATCATTTCAGCCAAAAGTCGTCCACTGCTGACGTCGTCCGGTTTTGCCCCTCGTAACCAAAACTATTAGTAGGTAATAGAAATAGTATATGGAACAAATGCTTAAAATTATATAAACGTAGCTATTTGAAAAGCTTATAAAACCAAAAGTAGGTAAGTAATTGGCAGCTTGGACTTTTCATAGGGATGGGATACAATACAATGCGCTTTTTAAAAATAAAATAAACAGTGCCATGCGAAATAAAGTTTATTTAATATATTGTCTTGTGTTATTTTTTTCTTTATTATTCATAAGAAATATATCTGTTAGCATTTTAGTATAATAACAATGACACATTTGATGTTAATTTCCATCCCTAGACGCCTACATACATTTCATCCCTACTACATATACTTCTCTAGCTTTTGGTTGGCAACACTCTCCTCTCGTCTTGTCGATGACTGGAGGTCGGTCGCTGTCTTTGGATTTTCGCTCCAACAATTTTCTCCAATTCTTTTATTCTAAATAAATAGATCGTACCACTGAACCAGTTTGGGTTCACTGGTACAAGGTTTCTTTTTTTAATGATTTATTAATCTACACTTCTATGGGTATGATGATGTAGCAAAGAGATGATTGATAAATATCCTAATATTTCGCACAACACTATTGTCATGCCATTCGCATAGTAAACGATTTAATGTATGTAGAGTCGACCTCGTAATTGATTTAAAACTTTGTGACAACAACGCCCAGTACAGCCCAGTGTATACTATATGGCGGCTTGAAGCATGAGACTACACAGTTACACGGTCCACCTGACAGCGGGTGGATGGCTGCCACTGCAGAGCCACTATAATATTTAAAGTCCACGAAACAAAAAAAAAGGTAAAGACCGTCTAACTGCCACAAGACAGATTGATTTTTTCGCCTCAGACCCAGCGCACACCGCAGGAGACGCGCGGCGGAGCGCATTTGCTTGATTTTTCTTTTGTAGACCGTATGTCGAGGTAGTTAAGGTTTCATTAAATTGTTGTCTTCAACAGCGCTCCGCTGCGGCCCCAGCGGTGTGCACTGAGCCTTACGGTGGTAGTGAACCTACGAGGTTAACTGTCCAATTATTTAATGTTAGCTACTTTAATTTTCGTTAATTTCGAAGTAGTAAAAGGAACTGCCATGTTAAAAATAAATAGCACGGAATACAAGTCATCCACATTGGGAACCACCTTTTACTATGTATGTTGTTCTTTCTCCCCAGAGGAGAGTAAGAAGTGTTGCTACAACACTCCTCGCGCGACTTTGGAAACGAAAGAAAAACGTACAGGGCAGCAGATGGTTCCCATTGCGCACGAGTTGGAGCGAACAAGATGGCGGGATCCCGCATTCTACAAACAATGTCAAACTTTGCATCGTTTTTAAGGTTGTTTTATCAGTAAATATTGTGATTATGTGTAGAGGGATAGTCGGTATATAGACATGGGGAATCTACTTAGTTTACCAAAAGTCCCTGGTTTATACCAGGTCGTTTGACTTGGTATCTATAGCCTGGGCCCTTGTACAGTATTTTTCTTACATAGCGCATAAAGTTTTAATAAATAAATGTATGGATGGTGTAAGTTCCGGTGGTATATCCATGTATTTATTAAGGTTCATCTACTAATCACCTATGGATACTTACTCAACATACATTAAGCGATCCCGCCATTTTGGGATACAAAGAACTGGATTTGTACGACATACGCAGCTAAGTCATCAATAGAAGTCTGATATTCGGGCGCTTAAATACCTAAACTAGATTTGACGAAGGAAAAATATCGATATGTTTTTTGGTATACGTAGTTATGTATGCCACGACCAGTTTTGTATAAATATTTCTAAAAATTCCACCAAATAGCGGTGGTATTTCGTCATTTCTAACGGAAAAATTTATGTACTAGTATATAAATATACAAAAACTAAAATATTTAACACAATTGTTACTTAAAAGGCGTGTCCACATTATTCCTATGTCGACATTTTGTTTAAGTTATATATAATTTAAGGTATAAGCGCCGTAATTTCCAATCTCCAGTCATCTTCGTTACAAATAGGTTGATAAAAAAGGTAAAATGAACACTTTTTGTTGTAGTGTGAATGTTTTATAAAATATTAAAGACTATCGTCTAAGTTATATTAACATACATATTTTACTAATTTACATTATTACAACCTGCTAAATATAATAAATAGACTGAACTTTGTTCAGGCGTTACATTTTGCTATATATTTACCTTTCACTTGGCGTAGATATTAGTTATAATATAATACCTCTTATGGTTATAGGTAGTTCGGAGGTACAGTATGACTTATGAAACTTAATCTCTTACTTCTTTTAGTTCGTACAAAATGAAGCTGCTACTTATAGGTACTACGCTGACAATTTTCACATTAATTAAATTAAAATATCAATAGGTACAAAACTACAAACTATCATGAACAAGCTACCAAAAAAAAAATAACAAGGGTGGCAAATTTGCCACAATAGACGATCGTGGCAAAGTTACTACCATTTAGGTAAGGGTACGTCCACGACACGGGCATTAGTTTACCAGCGGTGCACGTACCTACGTGGTGGTTTCGATCCGATCAGTGGGTTACGGATAATGATAGTCTTTCGGTGGGTTGGTCCCGGAAGACTGCTGGCAAACGAATGCTCGTTGTGGACTCACTTTACTACGACTACTTCACACATAATCCACTTGCGTCGTGATAACTCCATGTAAGTACTGGTGTGAGATCTGCCGACCGTTCTTAGCCACGAGGACAATCCTAGGTGTGTGTCCCAGATAGAGAATTGGCTTTGGGGGGCCGTGGGGGCCCTCCCCGATGGGGGGCAAGGACTGCACGTAGGCCCTCAGCGCATCGCGCGACGGGAATGTCTTGTCTCCGTAGACGCCGGCGCCCTCGGGGATGTTGCGAATTTCCCAGGATTCTGTCGTGTCAAAGTAGCCGCCTTCGCCCTGGAATTATGTAAGTAGTTTGTTAATGTTATATGGAATTCTTAAGCTTATTTGTTTATTTATTTATCTATTCTTTATTGTACACCAATAAAACATCGAACAAAATACATGGAACATAAAACATACAATGGGCGGCCTTATCGCTAATGCGATTTCTTCCAGGCAACCAAAGAATGAACAGATTCTCCTGAACCACATATGGGACTGTCGTGTGTTGTTAATTGTATACGGTCGTGATGGCGTAATGGTTAAAACACCAGTCTCTCAAGCATGAGTGTGCGGGTTCGATTCCAGGTCAGGCAAGTACCAAAGTAACTTTTCTAAGTTATATGTACTTTCTAAGTATATACACCAATGACTTATTTCAAGGTGAAGAAAAATAACTTGAAGAAACTTTGACTAAATCTGAAATCGCCCACCCGCATTGAGCAAGCGTGGTGATTACGCTCAATCCTTCTCTGTATGAGAGGAGACCTGTGCCCAGCAGTGGGACGATAAAAAGGTTATGATGATGATACGAATTCCTCGCTTTTAATTTCTTCACGTGGACATTAATCCAATAATATAAAAATATGATTACAGGACTACAATGCAAGTACCTGAAGTTTCAACTGATGATACACATATTATGAAGGTAGAGTATAAATTATTCATTGAATGATGGTGCTAAGAACTTACCTCAAAAGTAGAGACAGCGTAGTGGTTCCCTCTCTTAGCGGTGACGATGGAGACCAGCTCGCCAGCCTGGTTGACGATGGGCGTGCCCGCCATGTACACGTTGGCAGACTCGAACGTGGGCGCGAACCGCCACTGTGCCAGCGACCCGTCACTCGACTGGACCAGGATACGCTTGCTGCGGTTGATGAACACCTGGGGGGAGGGGGGAGGGGGGAGTTGTAGACCAACTGCAGGGCGACACAAATAGGTACCGCAGGATTATTTAGAACACGATCGCCAACGGTGCATATAGTCAATGTTGACTTGTAATACTTTTGACTGCACGGTTAGCGCAATGGTTAAGCTATTGACTGCTGCACTGCATTTCGCGGGTTCGATTCCCACACGAAACAAAATATTCATATGACCTACAAGCAGTTGTTCCGGCTCTGGATGTTTTTGAATGTGAATTTATATATTTGTAATCGCGCCCACGACACAGGAGAAATTCCTAGTGTGGGGAAAGGTTAAAAAAAAACATGTCCGAAAACTAGACCTAGTGAGATCGTTATTATGCCAACTGACTAATTTTCTTGACAGAGGAGTTGTGTAGTGTTGAGACTCAGTGCTAGTTTCATTCATTATTATTCCTTTAAAACCCACCATTCCACCACTCCTCAAGTTTTCGCTTTACCATCAACGATCGCATCACTGCTTACCATCAGGCGGGATTGCGGTCAAGCCCTGGTTTATAATTTATATAAAGTGCAAGTTAAATGCTTTACTCTTTAAACTGGTAAATGTACCTTCTCAGCGGTGTTCTCATCTATCCTGACGAATACCAACTCTCCCAGCGGCGCCAGCAGCTGTTCCGTGAAGATGTCGCAGTAGTGGTGCGTCGTCTTTGACAAATTCTCGACCTGCAAACATAATGTCATTGATATTTTAGTTGTGTGATGTTCCCATTAAACGTAGTAATGAGTGTCCGCAACACAAAATACTAAATACGAATACAAAATATGGTTCTGTTTCTGTCCATCGATCTGTCGATGATGACAAAGAAGAAGGCTAAAACTACTAATGAACTACGCGAGCGTTTCGTCGGGCACAAAAAGTTTACTAACTACACACATACCATTACGTCAGGTCCCACGAAGCGGCCCACATTTTGCTCGTCGCTTTAAATCCCTTGTTATTTGTTAATAAGCGACGCTATTGCCATCAACCAGACACAAATCTAAATTTTGGGGTAGCTACTGAGAAACTCTTTGTTCGACCATGGAATCAAAGCCGGGACCTCAAGCTTAGCATTAACGCCTGCGACAACTAGACCAACAGATAATATTTGTCTCCCACCTGTTCCGGAGTACAGCAGTGGATGGGAACGGTAGACCCGAAGCTGGCGTAAGGCTTGCCATCTCCCCGCTCGTGCAGCTCAGCTGGGATGGCCATGGTCTCCAGCAGCCCGCGGTACGTGAGGCCGGACGTGGTGGTGGGGTAGCCGGTGCGTTTCGACATGATGAGGTCAGCGGTCAGAGGTGGACACTGAAATGAAGATTAATAATCATAATATATAACATGACAGATCCGTACCTACCGGTTAGTGTGTAACTACCACACCTGGCCAAGCCTCAGTGGCTGCTCACAATGTGCCGCTTGTGTTGCAGCACGGTGCTTTTTTTTTTGTTAGTATGCGAAATCATCAAATGACTTCTCCCGCTCTGGGCGGCGCGGAAGGGCGTGTCAGACTTTTACTGACTAAAACCCACCCGTGTTTCTTCACTTGCCTGTGCGACGGCCAGGGACACGGTTTCTTTTTTAACCAACCCGCAACCCTATTTTTTTTTTATCTAGTGGAAATGCCTTTACGCACCATACCCGCCGCTAGCTAGGCGACGGACGTGTGTGGGACTCGCCCGGCCGGAGCCGGGAATACCCACTAAAACCACTCGGTTACCGTCGGGCCCTGTGTTGAGAGTGTCACGGGGCCGGCCCGAAGGCCTAGACTCCGTGCCACTCTCAGTGCTTACCGGCCTTGTTAAGGCCGGTGTCCGCGCCAAAGGGGGACTACCCGGGTAACAGAGTAATCCCCAGACGTGGTGACCGAACCAACCCGCAACCCTGGCCCAGGAGGCATCGGTCTTCGTTGACCCCGTCACGATGTGCTGACATCTCTTTGAAGTGCGCGTGAAACACGTTGCGCCGTCGACTTGGGCCTGGTCCGCGACCGGGCAGCGAGCCACTGCTCACCGCCCGCAGGCCCGCGCCTACGGTGGCTGCGAATTCCATGTCGTTTCCCGACCAGGGCGTCTCCTGGGGCGGCTAGTATAGTGGTGTGAGGGCTGGGATTCCCGCTGCCTCAGGCGCTCCGTCTGCTCCTTTGCCAGCATCACTGCTTCGTAGAAGGAGGTGACGGCCTGCCATGCACCCCGCATGCATGCATGCCGCCAATCGCCGCTACGAGGACTCGGTGCATTACGGTGCTATAGTACCTACTAGTATAGCCGCCAACCCTAGGCAAGTATTGTAAAGCTTGTCCGCCGAAAGCAACCTTACGTAGTGCAGGACGGCTACAATTTAGCGCGGGTTCTATTCGAACCCTCAAGCGTAATAAGCGCATAAGCTGAACTATTTTGATTAGGATTTTTGTTTAGAAAAAGTGATTTGTCTTTGGCACTGTTATTGAGAATTTCCCGACACTTATTTAGATAGCAACATTATCAACAAATGATTTTATTGTGTTATGTAAAAAGAAGCCTTGATTACAGACTGTTATCAGTGCTGTGTGTGTTCGTCACAATCAGGTGCCACTCCCAACGATAACGTCTCATTAATTAAATCTATGTTCATCGATTTGGGGTTGCACTTAATTAATTTGGTTTGTTTGTTCTCGAATATTCCAGTACCTTGACATGTCGGTCAGTGATCCGCAACTTCTTACGCAAATTATTTACTATAGGTACCTATGTACATTTAAATAAATACACATAAAAAATCTCCTTGGTATATAGATATTATATAGGTTCTCACACTACAGCATAAGGTTCAATGTTAATTGGGAACTTTTGACAGTTTCGGGCAGCTAGACCTGCTAATGTCTGCAGTTGTCATGTCAGTAGTTGGTGATATTATCTATTACGTTTAGGAGTTTCCTATTTTTAGTTTTTTTTTTTTTAAATTGTCAATTAAAATGCCTAATTATATTATAAAACTACTTCTTTCAAAGTAAGTACAATTAGAGATCTATTCGATAAATAAAATGTAACAAAAGGTGCGCAAGCAAATTTCGCTCGCAAATCACGTGGTTTTACTGTTTATCTTTGATTAAGTAAATATTTAAGCCACCAGAGATAGCTTTTCTGTTTTTTTGTGGTAGATGTATAGCAACATTCAGATTTTGTGATTAACAAAGGTCGTGCCTGATCTGTTTGAACTTTCAGTCACGGGGCTATTTTGGTACAGTTATGGCCGAGATAACCTGATCATACCAAAAGAACAGAGCATTTTTATTTAATGAAAAATGCCTTTTTTATCAATAGACCATTGAATTACCACGAGTGTCTTATGTCTATGTAACTTATTAGTATTAAGTAATTGTTATTGTTTTTATATCCGTGGTAATGGCACGGCTTCCCAGTTGCTGTCTCTAGCGATAACATGAGATATACAAAACGAAATGATCTCATCACATTAAAATTATAACTCGCGCGAGTTAACTGTGCACCTCGCTCTGTGACGTCATTCAGACGGTACCGTTTGTAAAAAATTAGAATTATGTTAAAAAGATATAAATTGGATTTTTTTAATGTTTATAAAATGTTGTTTTGATGATAAAGCGTCATAATACTAGATCAGTTTACTATCTGAACTGAAATATAATGTTGGTGCAACCAATAGTAACAAAGATGCTAACGCTACTGAGCGCTTACGGCGTATGCGGGGCGCGGGGAAGCGAGAGAGGGGTCGTATTCCAGCGAGGTGCTCAGTACAGTTAACTCGCCCGAGTTATAGACACCGTCCATCATCGGACGACCCGTCGTACGGCGCGGATCCACCCTTACATTGTTGACACCACTATCATCCGGACGAAGCTTTTCGCCTCGTCTTTTATACCCCGTAGGTACATTGAAGGACTGGAACAATTTGCCAGCAGCAATCTTTCCGTCTAACTACAATTTAAGTGTGTTCAAGGCTAGAGTGAATAGGCTCTTAATAAACTAGCGCGCTTTACCATCAACGATTGCATCACTGCTTGCCATTAGGCAGGATTGCGAACTAGTACTCAATAGCACTAGTTTATAATAAAAAATATATATTCTCTCTACTAATATATTAACGGAGCTAAAAATAATATTTTCGAGTTTGATCTTTCACAAATTGAGTCAAGTCGTTACCGAATAACTAATTTGCACGAAATTTCTTGTAAACCATTCACCAACATAAACAAAGCTATGATTGAGAAGCTACGACATGACAAAAATTGGTGTATAAGTTAGCATTCAGGTACAGGTCATACCTACGTAGATTTTCCAACTTATCTAGCACTATATAAGTCTACCACGGGCGAAATTATCACTACCTATAAGCAGGTACAGAACAAAATCATTAACAACAAAACTAACATACCGTGTGCTCTTCGGTTGACAAACAACTGAGAGCCGAATGGAGCCGGCGACGATAACACTATCACTAACTAACACCGTGCCTATCTCACTGATAACAACCGATCTATTATGTAAAGATCACACGGTGAACTTAGCAGACAATCTTTAGCATCAGGCGAAATGACGTCCTTATAATTGGCTGAACATTCTGGATGTGGAAGATGGAGGACAACTGTTGTGGATAGGACATGCACTATACTGAATTAAAAATTTTAAATTTGAATATATCGAGCAGTGAACTGCGATAGTATGAGTTGGAAATACATCTCAGACCTCAGTTCACTAAGTGTTCACCCACCAGACAAAGCCTTGCCGCCAAGCGATTTGTCGTGTTCCGGCAAGATGTCTGGTGAAGCCGTACGGAGGACGGGTCTGAGCAGTTGTGTTGCGAGGTGTGCCGGGTACGATGCGCCTAATGTTGTTGTGTCGGGAGTTTGGTCGTGGAGGGTCTCCAGATCAATCTCCCTCTGTGTTAAACATTGCATCACCTCACTCAACTGCCGTCTTCCTTCCTATTCGCTCAGTTTTTCTGAGTGAATAGGCTCTTAATAAACTAGCGCGCTTTATCATATACGATCGCATCACTGCTTACCATCAGGCGGGATTGCGGTCAAGCGCTAGTTTATTATTATTAAGAAAAAAAAAAAAAAAAAAAAAAAGAGAGACCGGCTGGTTCTTGCTACGGATAATAAGAGTGTCATATTTATTGTCCTTTCCTAAATCTAAATTAATTTTATCAATCATATCAACTGGTGAAATTCCACTAATCAATAATATTTAGATTCGTTACTTAATGAACGCGTGATGGGTATTTGCGGGGACTTATCAATATTCCGAATAGGAGACACCCCTCCTCGTTTAGTCCGAAAGTAGAGTCAATCTCTAACTTTCTATACTAACCTAGGATAGGTTCGTCCCAGAGAAAAAAAACAATAAATGAATATTACCTACTCACCTACACTACACACTAAGAAGATAATATTTAGGTTAAGCAGGTATTTATGTAAATACACTTTCACTGAAATCCGCATCTCCCTGAAGTCACTTTAAGACTGTAATTGTTGTTAACAAATTACAGCTTTTATGCGGAAGATGCACCAACATGACTGTATCGTCCTAGTAGGTTCATATTGCGAAATATCATTCGTCATGCTCATTAGTTGTGCCAGAATATGTATAATATTGTGTACACTATATGAGTCAAATGCTATACGAAGTTCCTTGAACTAATACCATAATATAAAGCAGTCGGACTAATAAAAAACCCGACTCTAGCAAAAAAGTTCAAAACAAGCTCAGTGTTGAAGCAGTCTGATGCAATCGTGGCAGTATTTTAATGTAAGTAATGTCAGATTTAAAGCTGGGTACTGCATCGGGCTGCTTAAGACCTGAACATATTTTTAACCGACTTCAAAAAAAGGAGGAGGTTCTCAATTCGCCGAAATATTTTATTTTTTATGTATGTTCCCCGATTACTCGAAGACGCCTGGACCGATTTGCAAAATTCTTTTTTTGTTTGAAAGGGTATACTTTCCAGTTGGTCCCATAGTCACCAAGTCAGGATCTGATGATGGAAGACCAGAGAAATCAAGGCTAAATTTCAAAAATCGTATGGGCGACTAGTGCCAATCTAAGTATTTTAAGGCAGTACGATGTAATAAAGGTCTGGGGTAGATCTGATGATGGAGCCAGGAAGCAGTCAAGGAACTCCTCAATGATTCACAGCAGCTACCTAGTGTCTGCTTGATTCATTTTTATTGAGAAGAACTTTACATCTAGATGGGTTGTGATTATCATAAGGGCTCTGATGATGAAGACAAAGGCTAGTACCGGGAACTCCACAGCAGTTGGCAGTAGCTACTTTGTGTTTGGATTTAATTCATATATATTGATGAGTAGGACTGTACACCCTTGTGGGTTAAAATGAAGGTCTGCAGTAGATCTGATGATGAAGACCCTAGGCAGTCGAGGGAAGTCCTCAACGATTCACAGCAGCTACTTTGAGTTTGTGCTTGATTAATTTGTATTGATAAGAACTTTACATCTAGATAGGTTGCAACTGTCATTAAGGCTCTGATGATGAAAACAAAGGCCAGTTCGGGGAACTCTTCAACGGTTTACAGTAGTTACCTTGTGTTTGGACTTAATTCATTTATATGTATGAGCACTTTACACCCATATGGGTTATAATGGTGACCCGGTTTATGACCTGTAACACAGGCTTCTTCAAAAACGGTGCAAAACCTAGTCAATGTAACCATCGACACAGATGAGGCAGATGAGTCCATCCAGGCAATCCACCATCGGACGACCCGTCGTACGTCGAGTTTCCACCCTTATGGCTCATTTACATTAGGTCGGTTTGAGGTAGGTCACCGAAGGCGGCGACCGCATTCGGTTTAAGTGAAACGCTTACCTAAATTGAGTTGTTTACATTGGTCGGTTAACCGAATTCGGCGACTTGATTGATGCGGCGATTGTATATTGAACAGTCAGGTTGCAAGCATCGTTATGAACAGTCTTGTGTTAGAAGGATTTTTAACTGTGTGCGATGTAATACAAGAAGTTTTGTGGAAAAAGTTTAAAAATAGGAGTACAAAGAGAAAGAGAGTGTGGACACCGACAACGGGCTCGACCGAATACGGCCAAACGAATACCTGTTTATATTAATCGGTGACCGAATACGGCTTGCAGCCGAATACCGTTTAACCGACTTAATGTAAATGCGCCAGCGTTCTTGACACCGCAACGATCCGGGCGAAGCGTTATTTATACGAGCAAAAAACACGAATGAAATAGTATATATAAAAAAACTAATTGTGGCGTTTAATTTTATAATTTTCGTACATCGTTTCGTATACTTATCTGACAAATAATGCCAACTCCTATATGCACTACAGTTTACTTTTCTAAAGTGTGGTCTACGACGACTACAACTATCTAACTATTTGATCGAGCTTGCACACTGCCCTTGTGCACTTTTTTATGCTCTCAATATATGTTCCTTTTCAGTAAAATTTCTTCAAAATATGATTAAGTTCACTCATCCTACCATCCTATCCTCGGGTGTTATGTCTGGTGGGGCAGTTGCCCAATGGTTGAAATTTGGCAAGTTGTATGTATGCTAATTGTACGGTAAACTCTGATTGCGAGATGTAGAATTCGTGTGACGTCAGTATGACGCGTTGTTCATTTGTGGCGATTGTAGGTAGGTACCGCTACACGTTCATTCAAAAGGTTTTTCCATTGAGGGTTCTTTCATTCAAAGGAATTCTTTCAGCGGACGGCCCCAAAGGGAGGATATGTTTTTACTTATCTAATTTGTACGACAGAACCGCCGTTTGTAGCCGGGGAAACTTGGCAGTTGAAGTTGAAAGCAAATTTATTGTTTGCTATATGGTGTAGATATATGTAGAAAAAATTATTATATTATTAGTAAGACTGTATCCTATACGATACAGGTACAATATTCTATTAAGTTATTATTGTATAAACATGCTTACACTTGGTCTAGTCACTCGTTGCATAATCAAATTATTCCATAAAATATTATATGCTCTAGTCAAATTACACATTAAAATACAAACTGATACATTCAATACTCATTATCAATTAAAAAAAAAAACAACCCAAGTTTTTGTCATGAAAAAATCATTGTAGTAAGTAGGTACACTTTACTTATCAAGAATACCTTGAACCTATGTTTAAAGATAAGTACTAATGCGTTGCTGATAGGCTGAACATAATAATATTGTTACCTCTAATACAGTTTGTAGTTTATTATACTTCTCAAATGTATTTTTAAGGCTTTGAAAGCATTTTTCTCTATCAGGGGTATTGCCCCAAAACAGAGTGCTATATTTTATCGTGGGGGCTAAATACATACGCATAACGCACGGTCAGCTTTCGTTATAGTATTCCCGTTTACCTACATACAGGTACAAGTTTCACATAATACCTCTATGTTTACCTACAAGTTTTCTTAGCATCGTATGCTTGAATCCTAATTTGGGGAAACCCACTTATAGATGCACATAATACGTAACGTACGTATGTACGTCTAGTAAAACTACGATAACCGAGCAAGGCAAAACAGTGGTGTGTTGCGGAAACAATTCCTTTATTACGAAAACAATAGGTGGGGAAATAGGTAACGCACGGTTAGGGAAAATTGGTAAAGGGGACTTCTTGTACTCTGTATACAGAGGGGAAGTCCGGACGCAATTTGACTTACTGGTAATAGGTTGACCTCGGTCAAAAGTTCAATCGGTTATCTTCGGGAAAGGTACGATAAGATATTTATTTTGCAAATATGGGACAAAACACGATGACATAGAAGATATAATTAGAAACAACGATATTTAACCAGCACTCTAAGTGCGTAACACACTGTTACTATCAATTGGAATAATTTTGAAGCATATTGCTAATCCATTGATCCATATGTTTGAAAAATGTGTCTGCTCAACAACGTAACTACGCAATGAATGTTGTTGAACTGGGGCCTTAGTTTGCTATTATAATAGTGTCAAAATAGTCGATCATTAGTCTCATAAATGATCGTTTTGACAAGTTTCGTAATCTACTAACAAAATGACATCATTATGACTTTCCAGTGGTCAATCACTGGCACTGTACCTACTCCACTTTAATAAATGTTCTTCTTGGTGGTAGGCCACAACATCGGCCGCCGGCGTAAGTAACCACCCACCAGACAAAGTCGTGCCGCCAAGCGATTCGTCGTGTTCCGGCATGATGTCTGGTGAAGCCGTTTGGAGGACGGGTCTGAGCAGTTGTGTTGCGATGTGTGCCGGGTACGATGCGCCTAATGTTGTCGTGTCGGGAGTTTGGTCGTGGAGGGTAGCGGGATCCGAAGCACGGTGCTCCGCTGGCCGACCGCAGGTAGTTGGGGGCCCAAGTAGTGTGCCAGCCACATACGAAAGGCTGCCCCGCCAACTGCGAAAAATCCCAGGGTGGCCCCATCGTGCTGGTTGGCGACCGGACGAGAGGACCCGATGGCGATCCCTGGGGGGATTCGGGCGTCCCCGCAGTCTCCAGATCAATCTCCCTCTGGCGCGGCATCGTCGGTAGTGTTGTTGGGTTTAACATTGCATCACCTCGCTCAACTGCCGTCTTCCTTCCTATTCACTCAGTATACTAAAATGTCAAGTCTTAAAAAGAAAAGTAGGTGTGCACAGCGAGCGCACGTCCTCTCATTTAAAGTGCACCTCTCAAACATTCGAGGTCTGCACTCCAATATCGATGCAGTCCATCACCACTTTGAGACTGAAGCATCTTTGGAGCATCATTTCCTGCAGCGTGCCGGGGTCTGTGTGTATGTCCGCAATGACACCTGTTGCCGGCGTCTCCGTCACCTCGAAGACCTTCATCTATCGTCGTTATGGCTGTTGGTTGACACTGGTGTGGACAAAATTGTCTACAGCTGTGTTTACCGATCGCACAGCGGTGACCAAGAGACAACTCGACTATTTGACCACCTCAGTGTGGCTGC
Organism: Sesamia inferens; assembly: GCA_037179545.1. Classification (NCBI taxonomy): domain Eukaryota; kingdom Metazoa; phylum Arthropoda; class Insecta; order Lepidoptera; family Noctuidae; genus Sesamia; species Sesamia inferens. The sequence continues at coordinate 27,603,298 of CM073941.1, read as the reverse complement.
TGACAATGCGCTGCGTCGGCACCCTGACGCACAGTTCATCGCTCTGGAGGACTTTAATGCCAGCACTGGCTTTTCCCGTACCAGAGGATCGGCCACGCTGGGAGAGAGGCGCGAAACTTCGCGCTTTCAATGGGCCTTTCCCAGCTGGTAGAGCAAGCGACTAGGGTGCCTGATGTAGTTGATCATACTGCCAATTGTCTGGACCTTCTGCTGACCACTGATCCGGACAGGTCTGTTGTAACAGTTTCCTCACCGTTGGGAACTTCAGACCACTGTCTGGTGAAGTCTGTATCGTCCGTCTTCCCACCAGATCATGACTCTCGTGGTGAACGGCGAATGTGGCGATACAGATCAGCAGACTGGGATGAGATGCGCCATTTCTTTGCGTCTTATCCTTGGCAGCAGGTCTGCTTCTCTTCTAGCAATCCGTCGAGCTGTGCAGATGCTATAACCGATGTGGTGCGTCAAGCTATGGAATTTTTTATTCCCTATAATGACGTGCCCATCGGTAGCTCGGCTCGCCCATGGTTCAATGCCGATTGTGCCCAAGCTGAACAGCCTAAGCACGTGGCATTTCTCAACTGGGTTGACGCTCGTGACCGCGGAGCTCCGGATCTAAGCTCAAAGAAGAGAGCCTTTAACCGTGCTGCCAAGTCCTAGAAAAAGGCGCTAAAGAAGGCTCGCTTCGACCGCATTACCCTTATTGGCAACAAGTTATCTGCGCAGCCTTCCGGTAGCAGATCTTTTTGGTCCCTTGCCAAATCGGTCGAGGCGAACTTCTGTCGGCTCACACTGCCTCCGCTGATTAGGCCTGATGGAACACTGGCTCATACAGCTAGAGAGCAAGCAGGTCTCTTTGCATCTCTCTTTGCCCATAATTCGCGTCTTGATACTGGCAGTGCTACTCCATCTATTTTACCCCACTGCGCTACTTCAGTGCCTGAGGTTCGCATTCGGAACAAGGAGGTTCTGAGAGCACTGTGTCGTCTGGACGTGAATAAGGCTAGTGGTCCGGATGGTATACCAGCGATTGTTCTTAAAGCATGTGCGCCCGAGTTGTCTCCTGTATTGACACGCTTGTATCGCCTCTCATTTAGGACTGGTATAGTGCCAAGTCCTGGAAGCTTGCCAACGTGCAGCCCGTGCCCAAAAAGGGTACTCGTGCCGATTCGTTCACGTGGCGGCCGCTCGTGGCGATATTGATAAAGCATGAAGGAAGTTATGACGTACCGACAAAAAAGCCCCTGAGGAATAATATTATGATAACTATAATTGGTACACTATAATTATTAATTATAAAGGGCCGTACTCATAGAGATATTTCTGATATCTGTGGCCGTATTTCAAATACTTCATCATCATCATCATCGACTTTTTATCGTCCCACTGCTGGGCACAGGTCTCCTCTCATACAGAGAAGGATTGAGCGTAATCACCACGCTTGCTCAATGCGGGTTGGTGATTTCAGGCCAGGTTTCCTCAGAATGTTTTCCTTCAACTTTTGGCTTGTAATCGGTCATTGGTGTCCACTTTTAAAAAGCAGTTAATTCTAGAAATTCCGTCATACTACAATAAGACAAGAAAGAAGAAAATAAACCGTGCGTCGACTTTTCGAAATCAATTTCAAAAAATTGTGACATATTTGACAAAAATTTAAATTTTGAACTTTAATTCTTACAAAATAGAATTCAGTTCAGCGGTAGTTCTGATCAGAGGTAAGAGCAGTGGTGCCTTGTGGTATCGGCCGCGTCTTACAACTTGTAGGTCGTGAGTTCGAACTCGTCAGGCGCTTTGCTTTGTGTTAATCATTCCTTAACCATTGCTCTCAAAACGGTGAAGGAAAACATCGTGAGGAAACCGCCATGTCCTAGAAGCAATACTTACTTCCAAGACATGTGACATCTACATACACTAACAACCCGCACTGGGTCCGCGTGGTAGATTGCGGCCCACACCCTCTCACTGAGAGGAGGCTTGTGTCCCAACAGTGGAAACATTATAGGGTGATAATGTATGTATGTTATGTAGAGTTCAGATGACGTCACAACTTCGAACATCTTTGAAACTTTTTCAATAATGGTAGTCACTCTGAAATAAACCTAATTTGGTTTAAAATATAGTTGATATTTGTTTAATTATATGTGGTGGGGGTGTGCTGTACTGTGCATATTTTTTTACTTTTCCACGTCGCTATCATTTAAATTATAGGCTGACACAGTACGGTCTATCGATTTGTAAAGTTTACACAATAAATACAGATTTTGAAACTGATCAAGTGATTTGAACTGCGGTCGATGACTCAAATAAAAAAAGCTTAATTAATATCGAGCAAACTTCAATAAGAACAACAAGTCAATGGGAAAATATAGCTCATTCACACAACTTTACCCACATTTAAAATGTTCCTAGGACATAGTCAGACACGTGTCAGATGCACCAACACGACCACCATACTCTACTCGCACACACGACACGTACCTACATATGTTATGTATGTACACACACGATCATCATGAATCACGATCATCACGTAGTACGATTTGAGCACTTACTTTGCTGCCCCCTTTACATTCGTTAAATTATCGTGTAGGTATGTACCTACTTAGGATATAATAAAGCCGTGGGTTTAGTCTAGTGGTCATATTTTGCCTGAATGGACTAGATCAGGGTTTCCCAACCTTATTTTCGTCGAGCCTCCCCGCATTAAAAATAACATTTTTCATGCCCCCCCATTTTGCAGTAGGTACAATAAAACTAGCATTATTTCAAAAACATTTATTTAAAAACTCCCGAGAGCCCAAGTATACGCGTGTCTGCCGAATTATCACTCCCCTTGACATCCCTCTACGCCCCACCAGGGGGGCACGCCCCCCTGGTTGGGAAGTCCTGGACTAGATGATGGTGAGATCCTGAATAAGTATATGAAGCGGCCTGTCATTCCAACTAATGCTGACGATTGACACTATCGACAGCTCACTCTAAGCTCACTTCTCACAGAGAGATTTAATGGAATCGATCGTTTGAATCTAATCTTCCTATACAATAACACATTCAGGATGTTTCTGAAGTTCCCTCTGAAGCAGCGCGTCCGACTTGCAGCACAGAGTGTGTGCGAATAGTACATCATCAGGCATCCGCATCCTGAACGTGATAGCGGACAGGTCCGACTGTTCGTTCTTCAAAAATTATTTGCGTTGAACTAACTTACATTTAAGGTGTTTTTTTTAAATAACAAAATATACAATGGAAAAAATATAAGTACAATGCTTTAGTAGCTAGAATAGACTTATTGGCAGTTCTAAATCAAAGTAGTAGACCCAAAACCGGACAAACCACAAAGATCGTGCCACTACTCACCCTCGCAGAGAATAAATCAAACGCCACCAGAAATATAACCAATTTGAACACCACCGACATTGTGACAAAATTATGTTGAAACTGTCCGAACAGTTCTGTAAATACGTGTTATATACTCGAGGTACTTCAATGTTAATAAATCACTTATCGTAAATATTGGATATGAAAAACAAGTTCATGCTATTAAATAAGTAGACATGAAGGGGCATCCCCCAATATTTACGTATAGCTAGTGTGCCCAATATTTACGTAAACTTGGTTTACTGACAAGTTTTTATTTTATTTTTTATATTTTTCCAATACCAAATGCAATATTTTTAACTTAAGATCATAAAGCGCTTCCAAACAGGTCATCATAATTATTATGTTTAGGTGCTGGTAATTGTAGCATTATTTTTGAAATAATCCTTGCATTTTTAATTAAAAAATAACATCCCTAATAGGACTTACCATGATTTTTTTAAAATCATAACAGAAATGAGCTTATTATAGTATCGACTAATCTTTGCTCATTTAAATCACGAAGGCTCTTTATAGATTGTAGGTAGTTACTGAGGTCTCCGTCATATGAACGAAAATTACACGGATACTCTACCTTTCAGAGTCCAGTACATAACTGCGAGGTGCTACAACAAAGTTGTCCACCAAGATATTAATCAACTTATACCTACCTACACGTTTAGGGATAGACTGTATCCGTTTTTTATAAATGCCATAGTCGAAATTCGATATGCAATTATTTCCCGGAATGAGTGATTTATCATAGGTTTGACCACAACTTTCGGACAAATCCCCGAGATACATTCCAATTTCGGCCTTTGAATAAAACAGTTTTAGTCAAACCTAGAAGCTCCTTACTTTTCAGCTAAACGTCGAAGTAATTAATCATCAAGGTAATTATTACCTACATATACTCCTACAAATATAAGAAGTGCAATTTGACACTTCTGACATACTGAAGAATAGGGATTGGGCAAAAAAATCGATAACTAAAATATTCGATTTATACTAGATATTGATTTCATTTCTTTGTAAATTCTAATCGATTAAAGTTACAGATTTATTTATTATATAACTGACTCGGTGGTAGGCCATAACATCAGCCGCCGGCAGAAGTTACCACCCACCAGACAAAGCCTTGCCGCCAAGCGATTTGTCGTGTTCCGGCATTATGTCTGGTGAAGCCGTACGGAGGACGGGTCTGAGCAGTTGTGTTGCGATGTGTGCCGGGTACGATGCGCCTAATATTGTTGTGTTGGGAGTTTGGTCGTGGAGGGTCTTCAGATCGAGGCGGGATTGCGTCAAGCGCTAGTTTATAATTATTTAAAATAAAAAAAATATCTGAATTTTAGATAAAAGAAATTCTCAGAATCTTTAGTTCCATCCTAACGTAAGCAACATTGTATTACATACAATGTTAAATATTATAAATTATGCTTTAGGTATACATTATTAATTTTGAGTTTTGTAATTTTAACAGAGATGACAATCATCATCATCTCAGCGTTAATCCCAGTCGCATCCGTAGATTTTCAGCTTTGGTGTCTGGGGTCCGCTTTACCAGTCTAACTGCTGATTTTGGCTAAACTTCAATATTTTCCGTGAAGCGACTGCCGTCTGACCTCGACAACCAGAAGGCGATATCTAAGCATTACAGTTAGACCAATTGTTAGACTTTTGAGGGCTCCAACAACCCATAACGACTGCCACTAAATGTTCGTATGGTAACCGGGACCAACGGGTTAACGTGTTTGCCGAGGCACGACCAGACCAGCGCAAATACTCATATTCATACAAACAAATATTTGCACTGTGCGGGGATCGAACCTGTGCCTCCATGCGCAACGGCCGCGTTTGCTACCGCTACGCCACGGAGGCTGTCTAACACTGTTTAACAGAGATGACAATATATTAAAATTTTTCGTTCTCTGTTCGATATACAGTATGTTAAGAAAACCCTGTCCGACCCGTGAAGGTGTTGTTAGGTATCGATAATTGATTCTACCATTGGATACAAAACCGGGCTAAACTTAAAAAAAATCCCCCAAAAGTAACTTAATAAATGTGCGTTAAACACCCGTCGGCGGGCGGCAGGGCACGCGGCACGTGGTCGCATCGCTATTCGCTCATAATAATACCGGTGATGTAATTTTTTTTTAATTTACCAAATTTCGGGGAAGTTGGAATTAATTCGTGGGAAAAAAAGATTATTTCAAAATTCATTTGTATTGGTACTATGATGATTACGTAAAATTTTATATTATATTTGGTCATGTGTTTACCTAACCTTTATTATCCTTATGGGTCGGGCAGGGTTTTCTTAACATACTGTATAAGTGTCTTGAAGGTAAATAAATGAAAAAAAGTATTGGATAAAAAATTGTAAAAAGATGAAGAGATGGAAAGAGTGCGTAGATTAAACTTGTCAGTGTTGTCAAATTTAAAAAAATATGTTTTTTTGTCAAGACTTGAACACCAGCGATTTTGCTTACAAAAACTTATTAAAATTATAATAACTATACGTCCCCTCCGGACCCTGGTCCAAGCCATGGTCCGGAGGGAGAGTGCATGGCAAGCCGTCACCTCCTGCGAAGCAGTGATGTTGGCAAAGGAAGAGGCGGAGTGAGGCAGCGGGAATCCCAGCGCCCTCATGCCACTAGCCGCCGCAGGAGACGCCCTGGTCGGGAGACGACACCGAACTCCCAGCCACCGTAGGCGCGGACCTGCAGGTGGTGAGCAGTGGGCAGCTCGCCGCCCGAGTCGACGGGGCGCTGTGTTTCAAGCGCTCCTCAAAGAGATGTCAGCACATCGTGACGGGGTCTCCGAAAACCGATGCCTCCTGGGTCAGGGTTGTGGGTTCAAAACTGTGGCATTGGCCGTCGTTATGTCGCACGGGCAAGTGAAGAAACACGTGTGGGTTTTAGTCAGTAAAAGTCTGACACGACCTTCCGCTCCGCCCAGAGCGGGAGAAGTCATTTGAAGATTTCCCATCCCAACAAAAAGGGGGGGGGGGGGTCAATACTAAACATTTATCTGCTTTTACTTTATTAAAGAAAAACAAACAAAAAAACTTTTTAATTTTAACTTCATGAACATTATGAACTACTAGCGAACATACACTACTAGCGAGGTTTAGCATAATTTCCCATAAATTGTATCAAAATTTTATGAAAAACTGATAAAAACGATTATTTTCTTATGGCATGCACTACCTATAATTATATACCTTATAGATAAAACTACCTATAATTATCAAACAAAGCAATATTCACATTTGAAATGGTTCATTGCTTAGGTGCCCTTTTTTGCAAATGAGTTTATATCTGTTTATATACCCATGGACATACCCTGGGAGGAAATCGAGATGTAAATCTCGCAGAACATGTAACTATGATTTTCTCTTATTTTTTTTTATAAATTATAAACCAGCGCTTGACCACAATCCCGCCTGGTGGTAAGCAGTGATGCGATCGTTGATGGTAAAGTGCGCTGGTTTATTAAGAGCCTATTCACTCTAGCCTTGAAGACACTCAAATTGTAGTGCGACGGAAACACCGACGCTGGAAAATTGTTCCAGTCCCTCGATGTACGCGGTATAAAGGAGGAAGCAAAACGCTTCGTCCGGATCGTAGTGGTGTCAACAACGTAATGGTGGAAACTCGCCGTACGACGGGTCGTCTGATGGTGGAACGGAGATAGGGGAATTAAATCATGCAATTCCCTTCAACGGGGACTTATACAGGATCATTAGCGTCTATTTGCCCTCCACACTACACACTACACTACAAATACTTAGCTAATTGTTTCATGTAGGTGTGTTTGCGTAGTTTGTAGGTAAGACAAAATAGCCGGGGTTGATTCGACCCTAAACATGTGACTTGCCAGTTCTGTGAGGATTGACGATACTTATTCAAAATTAAGAGCCGGAGCTTCGAGGTGTGACTATAACATAATTACTAACATTTATTGCACTGTAAAGTTTGTTGTTGGCGATCAGCACATCCATAAAGGTATCATCATTGGTCATCCACAACCCAAAGTCTCTACTCATCGGTCATTGGGTGATCCACGTTATACTGTACACGCGATAGTTTAGGTAGGTAGCTAACCTATTTTGTTACGGCGATGGTTTACAAGGCGGTATCAGAGACGACAGAGGGTATCAGACTCCTTTAGTGGGTATGTATAGCCTAGTTACCATAAATCAAAGCAAAGCATAGAAGTATTTGAGAAAGTAGGTAATTACTTACTATTAAATCCTCGCAGGCACAGTCGCTGCTCATCGTCGCGTCACCACAAAGTCACTATTTCACAATACCCACCCTTTCAGCGAGCGATTCAGAGCAAAACAAGCACGGACTTCACACACCTCTCCCTTTTATAATTAAAATTGTAATAATACCACGACACTAGTTTAGGCCTTATCGCATTCGAATATGGACTAAAATGGCTACGCTTGTTGGTGTCATAAATAGCGTGGTACAGTCGGCCACTCAGTAACGTGTCGTGTCAACGATTTATTTTCTACTTTTAGAACCTAACGTAAACACTTATTATTGTTCCCAGAAATTCTACCTCCGTAGAAACGTTTTGTAAACAATGCTACTGAATACAGTAAGTTTTGTACACATAGATGACACTGGATTGGATAAGTCTTGGTGAGAAGTACCAAGTACCATCCACCTACTTGGAACGTTAGCAACGCAACATCTATACATAATTCCACTCTTAACGGTTATAGTAGCCTCAATGACCTTGTGCATGTGGGCGGAGCTAAACGCCGTACTCCCGAATTCGTAAAATGCGCGCGGTGGCGCGCTAAACTAAAACGACAATCAAAGAATATCCAGATATGCAGACAAGCCGCGTGTAGGTCGCGATTTGTGCCTACGATTTCAGACGGGGGTATGGATGCAAGACCGATAAATGTATATTTTGTATTGATAAATGGTAATATCGTACTATAATATATTTGTAGTATTCTTGATCAATGTTTGAATAAAATCAAGGAGTGCTCGTTACAGAGTTTAATGGCCGATCGCAGACTGACAGACATTTGTAAAACAAGTACCCACACATTATAATATACCATAACATTAATATAAAAATTAATGGTAGATGGTAATATCTATCGATTCAACATATTTGATTTTTTTTTCACTACTTTTCAGTATATGGGTATCTACAGTATGTTAAGAAAACCCTGTCCGACCAATAAGGATAATAAAGATTAGGTAAACACATGACCAAATATAATATAAAATTTTACGTGATCATCATAATACCAATACAAATGAATTTTGAAATAATCTTTTTTTTCCCGCGAATCAATTCCAATTTCCTCGTAATTTGGTAATTTTTAAAAAAGTGACAACACCGTTATTCTTATGATCGAATAGCAATGCGACCACGTGCCGCGTGCCCTGCCGCCCGCCGCCCGCGCAAGGGTGCTTAACGCACGTTTATTAAGTTACCTCTTTTTGCGAAATAATATTTGTTTTTTTAGGGGGATTTTTTTTAAGTTTAGCCCGGTTTTGTAACCATTAGTAGAATCAGTTATCGATACCTAACAACACCTTCACAGGTCGGACAGGATTTTCTTAACATACTGTATAGTAAGACCGTAACGGCATCATGTTTTGCAAGTGTCCTTGAATTAATTACTAGTGGTATTACTAGTGCGAATAACATAAACGAGTTCATCGCGTTAACGGAAAACAAACTCACACTAGGCACTTTGTGATACTTTTATTTAAAAAAAAACGTGCCTCACACTAGGAATTACTCTTATCGTGGGTGCGTTTACAAACATATAAATTCACAGACACAAACAGCAGACCCGGGACAACTACTTGTAGGACATGTTCTGAATATTCGCGGGAATCGAACCCGCGACACGCAGCGCAGCAGTCAATAGCTTAACCACTGCGCTAACCGTGCTTTGTACAGATGCCATGAGAATACAAAGCGCGTAGTTTCGGCCGTTTTTCATGACGACATAGTACCTTATTTATACTATGTCAGTGATGTCGGATTGAATGTACTCCGTCGTAATGAGGTTTCAAATAAAACACGAGTTATTTTAAAATCTGTAAATTTTAATTCTTCGATCCGATAAATTACATGCGAGATTATAGGCAAATCTAAAGCTGCAGAAAGTTCTTGCAGTTGAGAATGGCCACAGTCTATGTCTATTGTTCCTACAACTGCACAGCTGATATTGATTTCTGTAGGATATGCAAAATGTTTCCATACACATACGGCATTTAAAAATAAATAGGGAATGTAGTCCCACTTGTCGTTCTCCAACAATATCCATAGATGCTAAACCACAGTCTATAATTCTCCGTACTTGGCAATTTTCTTTAGTTTTGAATAAAAGTAAGCAATATTAACTATGCGTCGCCCTTCGATGAAACAGCTTGAGATTTGTTGAGGTTTTGGTGATATTTTGAGCTAAAAAAGATATAACATACATTTTAATTAACCCTAGCAACATTGTTAGACATTTTTGTCAAGGAATTAAGAATTTATCAAGAAAAATTAATTAAGAATTAATAAAAAAATAATTTTACAGGTATATGATATATTTGTAAACTAAAAATATAGGTTGTAGGACATGCAGGCATAATTTTACCTGAATGATGATGATGGAACTTGCGTCGTTTTTTTGTGCACATAGAGATATATAATATTATCATTTTCTTGTCGACATTCTGTATGGATGTCTGACCTAGAATCAACTGCGTTAGTGTTCGACCTAAAAAGCAAATTAAACTTTTAAGTTCTGTCGATTGGTTTCTTTCTCTTCTTTTCTGTAAGTCGAAAAATGTTATTACAATATTATTTGTGAAAAACAGTATGTTAAGAAAACCCTGTCCGACCCGTGAAGGTGTTGTTAGGTATCGATAACTGATTCTACTAATGCATACAAAACCAGGCTAACTTAAAAAAAAATCCCCCTAAAAAAATAAATATTATTTCGCAAAAAGAGGTAACTTAATAAATATGCGTTAAGCACCCTTCCGCGGGCGGCGGGCGGCAGGGCACGCGGCACGTGGTCGCATCGCTGTCGCTATTCGCTCATAATAATACCGGTGTTGTCACTTTTTTAAAAATTACCCAATTTCGGGGAAGTTATTTCAAAATTCATTTGTATTGGTACTATGATGATTACGTAAAATTTTATATCATATTTGGTCATGTGTTTACTTAACCTTTATTATCCTTACGGGTCGGACAGGGTTTTCTTAACATACTGTATATGTATATACGGACAAATCACACAGATTGAGCTAGCCCCAAAGTAAGTTCGAGACTTGTGTTATGGGATACTAACTCAACGATACTATATTTATAATAGATACATATATAGATAAACATCCAAGACCCAGGCCAATCAGGAAAAGATCGTTTTCCATCATGACCTGGCCGGGAATCGAACCCGCGGCCTCCACGTCGCAGGCAGGCGTGTTGACCGCTGCGCCACGGAGGACGTCAAAAAAATTTACTGATAACTGTGACATTCCAAGCCCACCAGCCCGCGTCCATCGGCTTCGGCTACTTTAAACAATTACATATAAAAATAAAATTTTTACAGGAAGAATCATTTAAAATAATCCAAGTAAGAGTTTTTATTACACATTTTTGCTAATATCGCAAAAACTAAAAGTCCTATCAACTCAAAAATTTTTGGTTTATATCACCATAAACAAAAAATCACATTTTCAAGTTACGTAAATTTCTAATAAGATTTTTATTTTTAAATCTCCTTACAAACCTATAAATTATAATCTAAGTGCGAGTGTTTACTTACCTGAATAGAGTCTTCTATATTATCAGCGGATGTAGTTAGTCGGATTATTGCCTTTCAAGTCTAAAGATTTCTTTCTAGATTTCCTGGAACAATTCGTAATTGTTTAACTTCAATTGTAAAAGAAAAATGGTTCAAAAGCTAATAGTAATTATAAAGAAAAATACAGTAATATGTAGGTATAAATACAAGAGTATAGGTAGATAGATACTTACGCCACCAGACGCATCTTCAATTCTCATTTGCGAGCTAATCTATGAACGTACACTGACACGATTCGCTCGTAAATATTTGCACTCACACAGACAACCACGCGTAGTCGGCGATAGCCGGAGCAGAGCAGCAAGCGACACAACCCTCCCGTCTGAATGCTAACGCACGACTGCCGCCCGCGCCCGCGCAGAGCACCTCTAAACCTATGTTTCAAAATAAGGATATTTTCTTGGCAAATGTTGATGGATTTAAATACGCTATGACATATGTGTAGTACTTCTAACCACGAATTTTTCAGTGTAAAAATATTTCCACACATCAATGCCGTTTAGAAGTAATAACGAATATTAGCCAAAAATAGCGTTTTGGTAAATATTTTTTTAAGGCAACAGGCAAAATCCTACGAAAAAATCATATTTAGTAAATGTTGTACATGAATCAATAGACAAGATATATTTTTTTCAAATCTCAAAACCAAGCCGTTAATTAGAAATTACCTTCCTAAAGTGACCATTTTACGCTACTAAATGAGACTAAGGCCCTGTTCTCTTACAAGTACACACGTTCCTTGTCGCCAGTCATACTCACACACTTGTCTAGACTCAGCACACTTAATGAGAGCTGTAGGTACATTCGGAAAAAAAAACTAAACATTTAGACTGTCACGACCGTAATTTTGATATAGTATTCGTTTGTTGTCAACTTTAGTTGCCAAAAAAGAGATAATTACGCCAAGAGACGTAAAAAATTCCCTCAGTTTAAAGCCATTTTTATAGAAATATCGCACATAAATGTTATAAAATATTTACTACGTGGTTCCATTGATCACGTGGATCCAGCGGCGTAGCGTGAGTGTCGGCCGCCCGGGGCGGAAGACAATTTTGCCGCCCTCTAATTTAGATATTTCAATTTAATGTATACTATACATTACATAACATACATTTAAATAAAAAAGTTTATCTAAGTTTTACAATCATCTTTATTATACATTGATACATTTTTATAACAGGTACACTCAAGAACGCGTCAACCTATACACTTTGGACTTTGCACCATTCTTATTAACAAACGCATAATAATAAAGTACAAGTTAGAGTCGTAAACGGTAGTAGGTGGTATGATGACAATAGGTCCATCTCTTAATAATGTTTTCGGTGCGTGATCTCGCCTGGGGTGTACCACCCACCACCCTAGAGGAACCCGCCATAGTAACTACAGGATACATTCTTTCCGTTGACCTATAAACATGAAATTTGGCAGGAACCTAGGTATTAGACTTTTAAAGAAATTTATGCACTATTTGTACGGAACCCTGAGTACGCGAGTGTAAAACTCGCACTTGGCTGGTTTTTTATTATAATAAATTACAGCTTGAACAACATATCAGACAGTCGAACATACAATTACATAAATAAAATACCTTTTTAATACTCACACAGTTGAGGTACACGTAGCGGACAAATTCAATTTTTCACAAAGTCCAATTATTTCACGACCACTACACGTATCTATGTATTTGCACAAAATTCACAGTTTTAAAGCGTACATAACGTAAATTACGATACGAGACATCAATAAAACTTTGTTTGAATCGTCAGTCATTCTCGCTGTTGTTTTGTTAGCCATAAACAATCCAAGCATTAAATAAAATACGGGGAGCAAGTCGTAGACGGTGCTGCCAGCAGTCGCTACAAAATATCATTCAAAGAAAGGGGATTCCCCGAATCCGTTACAGAATAAGTAATGAAAAATTCCATGCTCTTTTCAATCGGTCCTTTGTAGTTGCGTTAAAAATATGAAATGGTTCAAATATTTTTATTATTTATTGTGAAATGTGAAATTTTGCCGCCCCCTAAAATGTGCCGCCCGGGGCGGGCCGCCCCTGCCGCCCCCACTACGCTACGCCACTGTGTGGATCCCTGTTATCTTATAAAATAAATGAATGAATGAATTAACCCATACTTTCATGACCTCATCTGGTCAAATCTCATATTAAATGTTGAAAATGAAAATAATGAATACAAAAAATAATGGATTCGCAATTAATTTGTTATGCTGACTGTATTAAAATAAGTAGGTGTTACTGTCATGCGCGAGTGGGTGGATTCAACGATGATAATACTATATGTTTTTCTCCTTCTAACAGTAGCTATATTTTCATTTATACGATAGAGATAAAAGAGTTGCAGAACACGGTGAATTCCGTAAAGCAATAATTTTTTAAGCGTAGGTTCAAAGGAGAAAAAAAAAATCATATATTCGTCTCTTTCCAATTCTGTTATTTGTTATGTGTAAGAGAAAAACGTCGTGATAATATTAGTACCAACCTCTTATTTTAAAATATTCTTTTGTTTCTTGCCAGGGTAAACCTGGGTTCATTTGAAATGCAAATAGTCTCTGGTCGGTTTACTCCCTGTTTCAATAATTTCAATAGCTCTTCGTGCAATGTTAATAAATATTAGGCAATAACATTCTTAAAAATAAACATTTCTATATTATAAAAGATAGATAGTTTTCCTACAATAAAAAGTCTCATGTTTTATAATTTCATTAACATTTATTATAAACTTTATTTTACTAAATAGTAACTTCCAATAACATATTCTTGTCATTTACTATTAACTTACTAATGGCATTAAATAAAATTTTACATACTAAGGAACTAAACCTGGGGAATATGATGAACATAAGCATATGAATACTTTTCCGGTACATACTTATAACTAGAGGAATAATTGTGAAATTGGAAATTTCATAATTTAAACCTGATACTAATAAGATTCCTTGTAGTTAATGATGAGCGTCAAGTTTGACATACATTTGGTAGGTACACACAAAGGTGATTCAATAATATACATACATCAAATACAAGATAGAGAAGACAATGCGGCAGTAAATTAAACTTGCACTTATATCTAATGATGTTCCCAAACATTTTACCAAGTATATCTAATAGATTTGATTTTGATTTTGATTTGATTTGATATCTAATACTTAGAATAGAATAGAAAACTTTTATTTCAGACAGGAATCGATAAGTTAATAACAATTTCATTTAACTTATAGTTTAGTAGGTTACAGACACAGATCATACACAAAATTAATAATTACCTACCGCGGTGCTGCATCCACCTCCGTAACATCGGGGAATTCCACCGATCCGCGAAGACACTGTTGGTACTGCCGAGAACACCCGTCATCAGGGGTCCCACATCTATTTGTCATAATATATAGTAGCAAAACCAGTAACAGATACCTACTATTATCCGCAAACATCTCTGCACAACAAGGCCACGGCAACCGCTTCAGAGCATTACTGTACTAAATGCAATGGTCGCTGTATGTCCGTTGATGGAAGTTAACCCACAGGCTGCACGTGTAGAAGGATTGTCAGGAAGCTTTGAAAACATAACTTTAACAGGCTTCGTACATCGCGCAACCTGTGAGCCAACATGTTATAATGGACAGCCAGCGAGCTACGATCCCTTTCAGTGTTACAATTGTCTTTTAAATCTTCAGTGACCCAAGCGGCCCAGATTGTGCAGGGTTTTTCCACACAGTGCCACATGAAGAATACACTGCCTGCTTTAAAAACCATCAATTTACTCTTTAAGACGTTATATCTAAGCCCATGAGCCACCGCCAATTTCAGCACCACCATATCGCCAGCATTACGAATATTGTTAATACATGTCCCGTCAATATGACATCCGACTCTGGTGCTTCTGAGCTCAAGGATCAGCTGGTTCGTGTCAAGGTTGAAGAGCCTGGATGAGCTGAGTCTCTCCTGCCACATCCCGTACGTCAACCGATTCACGTCGTCCGAGTGTGAGCCTGAGTGGATCTTTACGTTATTGCTTTGACTACTATACCATTACTTGAATATTGACACTATTTCAGGTAGAAGAGATTTAGAATGTATTTTTGTGTATGTTTTTGGTGTACAATAAAGTATACCTACATAAAGAAAAGAAAACGGCAAAAATGGTAGTCTACATGTCTGCGTACTATTTAACAGACTGTTTGAGGCACATGATTGCACTCTCGCTTGACAACCCAGACCTACATCCAAACTGGGCCTCATGTAGTTAAAGCCTTAAAGATGCTTATGCTTACCCAATTACTTGCAGGAAGATTGCTCAACACTTTGGCTATGACAGGGGCCAGGGAAATGGGCCTGTAATTGGGAATATCAGAAATTCGTGCCATTTTCACAATAGGCGCGCCATTTTATACATTAAGCCATGAGTTAGTAACACACATGTTAAACAAAGCGAGTATGTGCGATAAGTCCATATAGCTCAAGTGCTCACTGCTGAGGCCATCATGAGCCTGGATTTACCCCTTTCCATATCCATAAGCCACATGTACAGGTACACTAGTAAGAGGTGGCTCAACATACAACATACAATGCATCCCGGCGTTATACTTATAAATATTACTTAAGTACTAATGGCATAAAGTCTTGTTATTATAAATATAATGACAGATTAGTTTCTTTCACGGTAGGTACAATTACCTATATCACAGTCCGTATTAAGACATATTTATAATTGTAACATTGTAGGTAGGTACTCTGTGTAGTATTCATTAATAATTATAAGTAGCTGTAGGTTACAACTTAAACGCAGGAACTGACCGATTACCTAGGCACTAGTGCCTAGTGGTTAAAACACCAGCCTCTCAAATATGAGTGTGCAGGTTCGATTCCAGGTCAGGCAAATATAGATAGTGCAATCCACGAAAACGCACCCCACTATTTCTCCTAACCGTTATTAAAATTATATGTGCAAGCTTTTTATAATATTTGAGTGTTATTGGCAAACATTAATTACCTATGAATGCACACGCACACTACAATAAATAGACTAATCAGGAGAGAGTGACATGGCAAAGTGAACCCTCAGGCCTCAACTAAAAGTTGGAGAGGCGCGTCTTCGTGGACTGCACTATCTGTACCAATGTAACTTTTGAAAGTTATATATACTTACTTTCTAAGTATATCTTTATTTTTGGGCAATTAGGCACAATAGGCACCTTACAGATCAGAGTACAGTTAGGCATCTTTCTAAGTATATCTTGGACACCAATGACTGATTAAAAGGTGAAGGAAAACATCTTGAGGAAACCTGGACTTTAAGTCTGAAATCGCCAACCCGCATTGAGCAAGCGTGGTGATTATGCTCAATCCTTTCTGTATGAGAGGAGACCTGTGCCCAGCAGTGGGACGTTAAAAGGTTGAATATGATGATAGGCACGAGCATGTAAGATTTATGTTTTGTTTTTTTAGCAAACTAAACTTATAGCATTTATTTTAAATAAACTATTTAGGAGTTCTTCTTTTTGAATTGTCAAGGAGACGGTTAGTAAAAACAATGAACATAGTTGTCCATTTCAAAACGTATCTAATAAGTTTACCTACATGGAACAGAACGGGCAAGATACCTTTTTATACGTTTACTAATTAGCTAGTTAGCGAGCTACGGAAGATTCATAATATGAATCTTCCGTACCAGGGATGGTATGGAGCTTCGACTCCGACTCCGGTAAATCGGAACTTCCGATTACTATCATACCTTCGGTTCTGATACTTTTAAATCGGAGGTTATTAAAGCATAACAGCGGCGGCAGCCTGCCGACTGCTATGAACAGCAGGGTAACTGCGTCTGCACAATTTTGAAGCATATTGCTAGTCCATTGCTGCATATGTTCGATAAATGTGTGTACTCAATAACGTAAATAACGCAATGAATGTCTTTCAACTGTCAAAATGAAATCCATTGCTACTGATAGTATATTACCCTACTGGTACATACATATCACGCGGGGAATTCCCTGAATCGTGCTACGTGCACTCTATCATCAATTATTTTTTACTTGTTATTTGTTTTGATTTTTCGCTAGTTTTGGAGTCGACACGTTTGATTTAATTTGTTTCAAAGCTTTTGTTCATTTAATTTCATATAATATGCTACTTTGGGTTTTAATTAATTTCATTTAATTTCTTGTTCATATACCTACATAATTACATTTTTATAACTCCATTTTAGGAAAGATATGAAGGGTTGATTTTACCTATGTGTAATATAATAAAATACCGTGTTGGTATATCTACAACTAAAGTGCGACGTTGGGATTGGGACCAACTAAAGTCCTTCATTCCTTCCAATTAATAGTAGGTACAAATAAAACATGACAGAATGATGAAAACTCTCGTACACATATGGATTTACATAAAAACAAAAGCTGAGGTATGCTGCAATAAGTATTGCAACATGTGTGAAGTATTTGTATCACAACAAACACATTGCAACAGTTATAGACAGAAACACAACTCACTAAAGTTACACAAAAAGATCAACAACATTGCATCACATTTCTATTAGCCTAGCTTCAATAGTAAACGATTAGATCATGAGACGATCCTCATTCAATAGTGTCACGGTTTTTCAATAAATGCTTGGTTCGCCCTTGAATCCACGTCGAGCAACGAACTATGAATTGTATCAATGATAATTATAAAACAACATTAACAAAATATTCAACTAGTTACACAATAATGAATCTTAATATCCCAAAAATAAAAGCTAGTGTAGCAGCACCGTTAATTTGTAGGTGATTCCCCAACAATAGACAAAAGCTAGCGAGATTTCATAGATTTCTAAGCTCTATGATTTGAGAAAACCTTGGTAAGGGTGGGTGTATACATGCAAACACGTGTAACGTAATTGAGTGCCTGTTATTATAAATGTGGTGTTCACTATGATCACTTATAGGGGCTTTGAGGTTTGAAGTAAAACCACCGAATTATCAGTAAGTACACACAGGTTAAGAGGCACGTCTAGTCGCCACTCGGGATAGAGCGGGAAATGTCTTGAGGCTGTGTCTTTAAGCTGTGTGTCACATTTAATTGTATATATCACATTCACATCTCTTCCTTTTTATATGTTAATTGATGTTTAACAACATTTATCATTTAGACGTTAATTACTTTACAAAGTAAGATACTTAACAATTTTTGACATTTAATTTTAATCCATTAAGTTTAAAGTAACTACTTAAACATTTAGAAAATAATTACATTTTAAGTACAGTTCAATATTTCACATTAAGCTACAATCATTAAACAGTACCTATAGAGTATGAATTAAAATTATTTATCTGATATGATAACCATTTAGATTAAGTTCTTCTTTCACCTGATAAGATAACAATTTTGAACATTTAGATGAGTTCTTATTTAACTGATACGATAACAATTTTACATTTTTACATTACTTCTTCTTTATTTGATATAATAACCATCATTTTAAACATTTAGATAAGTTTATTAAGTTTCAAAAATAATTATGCTTTGAGTACAATATAGTTCATAAATATTTCGCAAGAAGCTTACAATATTTACACAGTGGTTAACATGTGAATTCTTCTTTATCGATCGCTTCGTGATCTTTTCATTGACCTTCTACCTTTTGGTGTACGATGTTCAGTCTGTACTCTTTACCAGTTTAATCATTTCTTGTATTTATATCGCTTCCTTGAGCATTTGTGTAATTTTATGCGGCGTGTGATTAAATTGTTGAATCTATTTGTTTTCATTTATAGTATTCTTACTATACTTTTCGTCAATTTCTAATTCTATGTGTGTAGGTTTTTCATCTTCGTTTAATTTCTCCCTTTTTTCTGTCTGTCTTCCGGATTATTGTATCTATTTTCCCGATGTCTCGTAAGTTAGATAAGTTCGAAAGTCGATTTTCTTGTGGAGTAATAAGGTGTACTGTTGTATATCATTAAATATTTTAACAAGTCATCTTTCCAGTCTCGACTTCGCCGTACAATCTGATTTTGAATTTTTTGATTATACAGGGTGTCAGGGAAACGCTTCCGAAAACGAAGACAGGTGATAAGGCTAGTGATTCTCGATACGATACCATCAAAAAATGAAGATTTTTTTTTACAATTTTACTTAAGCATTTTTCGTACACTATGCTGTGGCAACAGTTAAATGAGTTAAATGAAACCATTATTTGCGATTAAACATTTTTTTTTTGTTTACAACTCTAACAAGCTATGTATTCGTAAATACTTATCAGCTGACATGCTCGTATAAACTCGGGTTCAAAGTTCGCGTGCGGTCACCGACATCGCGACACGCTACGGTCTTGACCTTGACGCGCTTAACCTTGAGGTCCATATCGAAGCTACTTAGATACCTACCTACAGCCGGCAGCGTGGCAATAGTTTTAAATTGATGCACTGTCGTGAATTTAATAACAGTTTTGTATTATGTCGATAATCGATAGTAAATGAAATAAAGTAAAAGATCGCTGACATCAGCTGTAATTGACTAAAAAATTTTCATCGTATGTACAGTTTTTGAATTTGAACTTTATAACAATGTAATTAAAGTCACACGATGCGTGCTCGTTTATTGCAAGAACTGGATCCTTCATTTAGTAAGTAAACCTAATCAATTTAAAGTGAATAATTAAATTAATTGAATCTAAGAAACCAGTTAAATCTTATTTAAAAGTTAGAAAATGAAAACAATTTGTAATAAAGCATAAGTACAATTTCCTAACAATTAAAATGAATTGATTTCTGATCTCGTAATTATTCTTTTAGCATTTTCGCCTCTGTAAACACACCGCTTTGACCGCGGGACTCCCCCAAAGCGTTTGATCTTCATAGTACCTCTTTAGTTAATAATAGTGTTCCTTGCGACTCGGTTCGTGAGCTTGTGCGTTACGTTTTTAACAAATTATTTAATTATTGTTTTGTTAGTTTTAAATTTGTGTTTAGTTATTAGGTATTGTTACGTTTTTAGTGCTGTTTTATTCTTTTTAGTTATAACTTTTTGTTGTTTTAAACAATGCCTGAGGCATACGTCAATACGTGTACAGTGCTCGTGAATATGGTCCGTCAACGTATGGGCTGGTATTTTTAATGGACGAATTCTAGGACCAGTGTTTCTACCGCCGCGCCTCAATGGATCAGCATATCTTAATTTTATAAATGGACATTTAACTGATATGCTAGACAATGTGTCTGTGGCTGAATTTCTTCGAGCATGGTTCCAGCACGATGGCACTCCACCGCATGTTACGCGTCCCGTCCGCGAGCGTCTCACTGAGCTTTTTAATGACTGCTGGATCGGAAGGCCGTTGGACTTCTTTTTATGGGGGTATGGAAAGAAAGAGTGTTTGATCGGGAATGTGACAGTGCTGATGAAATGCGGGGCAGAATAGTGAGTGTTTTTAATAAACTACGTGAAGAATGTGTTCACGGATCGACACAGCGACGGGCCCGGCTTTGTATTGAAATGAATGGAACTCAGTTCGAGCCAAACCTCATAAGGTCGCAAAGGATTTAGACAGGTACGTAAAATGCCTCTGTCAGCTTTTTACAATGGTCTACAATTGCGATTTTGAAAGTGATGTTTGTAAATTGCGTATAAATCGGCTCTTTTCGGCGGCGGCTCTTTTAAGCGCGGGCGCGGTAGTGCGACGTCGCCTTGCGTGTCAGTGACCTCACGTTTCGTACGCTATCCAATGCTTGTTTACGAAATATGAAGTCTTGAAAATAATCAATTTAAAGTGAAAGGTTATTGGTATCCGTTTGCATTTAGGTTGTATATAATCTACGTTCTGGCTTCGGAAGCGTTCTCCTAACACCCTGTATAATTGTCTGAGAGTCTGGTTCATTTAATTTTCTTTTGTTTAATTTGTGTAGATTTCATTATTTTAATGTCTTTTTATCGCCTTTAATACGATGATAGTAAAATTATCATTTCTACTACACAGCGGATCCAAAAACCAACATCAGTAGGTATTCAGTCAGTTTTTAATGGTTACTGGTTGAATTAGACCTGAGACTAAAGTCTTTTAGTCTAGTCCGTATTTTAGTAGTCTGTTTTAGAGGTTTTATCGCCTCTGCAGTTATTTATAACACGGTGCTGCTCGTCATCTGTTACTTGAACTTGGCTCAACACGCTACCGCGTGTCAAGATTACTTTCGCACCTTTGTGCGTGACCCATACTTTATGTTAACAATGCCTGGGTGAACTTCTTGGGCTGCTTCTAATATACACACATCAAAAGTGTCTAGGGATCAAGCATTTTTATGCGGATTTCTTGAGATTGAGATGTGGCTTTGTAATAATTTCTGATGAGTCTCGTTTTGGTATGAGACCGGATACAAGACGTATACGACACTGGAGAACCCCTGGACGCCAACAGCGATTAAAATCCTGCCAGGAAGTCCATCCTTATAGTGGTGGAACCATCATGGTATGGGCGGGTATTTGGATCGGCGGAAGAACTGAGTTGATTTGGATCAGAGGCAACCTCAACGCTCAAATTTATGCTGAGACGATTGTATCAGACGTCATCGTTCCTCTACAAGTGCAAATCGGTCCCTTATTTCAGTTAATGCATGATAATGCACGACCTCACACCGCAAGAGTTGTAAGACAGACTCTCGCCGCAGCTAACATCAATGTCCTGCCCTGGCCTGCTCAGTCGCCAGACTTGAACCCGATTGAGCATGCATGGGATATGCTACAGAGAAGAGCTCTGCCGAATATGGAGGGTATCCAGTCGCAAGAAGACCTTTTTTTGTTGTTGCAACGAACATGGGCGGCCATTCCACAGCGTGATTTGGATGAACTCATTTTGAGTATGCCAAACCGATGTTCTTGTGTTGTTAGTGTTCGCGGTAGAAATACGGATTATTAATTGTTTAAGTTATCTAATAAAATTTTAGAGAAAACTGTTATTTTAGTCTTTTTTTCGAACTTTTGTGTTAGTGGTTCAAATGTCAAATATCCCTTTATTAGGAAAATGGCAAATTTCTTTATTAATGCAAAGGTGACTTGGTTTATCGTTACTGTGACAAACGAAAACACTTTATTTGATGAATCCTTAAAGAAAATTTTAATTAATATCAATCAGGAGAAAAGTTATTGCAAAAATATATGTTGATCCCTAGACACTTTTGATGTGTGTATATATTTCATAAGACTCCATAATGTGCCAAAGTTCATGTTCTATTAAGGGCCTTACTCTCATTAGCAGCGAAAAATGGTCACTTTAGGAAGTTAATTTCTATTTAACGGCTTGGTTTTGAGATTTGAAAAAAATATATCTTGTCTATTGATTCATGTACAACATTTACTAAAGATGATTTTTTCGTAGGACTTTGCCTTTTGCCTTAAAAAAATATTTACCAAAACGCTATTTTTGACTAATATTCGTTATTACTTCTAAACGGCATTGATGTGTGGAAATATTTTTACACTGGAAAATTCGTGGTTAGAGGTACTACAGATATGTCAAAGCGTATTTAAATCCATCAAAATTTGCCAAGAAAATATCCCTATTTTGAAATACAGGTTTAGAGGTGCTCTGCGCGGGCGCGGGCGGCAGTCGTGCGTTAGCATTCAGACGGGAGGGTTGTGTCGTTCGCTGCTCTGCTCCGGCTATCGCCGACTACGCGTGTTTGCCTGTGTGAGTGCAAATATTTACGAGCGAATCGTGTCAGTGTACGTTCATAGATTAGCTCGCAAATGAGAATTGTAGATGCGTCTGGTGGCGTAAGTATCAATCTACCTATACTCTTGTATTTATACCTATATATTACTGTATTTTTCTGTATGATTACTATTAGCTTTTCTATTTTTCTATTACAATTGAATTTAAATAATTACGAATTGTTCCAGGAAATCTAGAAAGAAATCATTAGACCTGAAAGGCAATAATCCGACTACATCCGCTAATAATATAGAAGACTCTATTCAGGTAAGTAAACACTCGCACTTAGATTATAATTAATAGGTTTGTAATTGCCTATATACGTTATAGCAACCAATAGTTCGATAGTTTATATTGACAGTTGCATAAAAGTTCACATAAGTAATTTGTAAGGAGATTTAAAAAAAAAATTATTAGAAATTTACGTAACTTGAAAATGTGATTTTTTGTTTATGGTGATATAAACCAAAAATTAGAGCTCAATTAAGGGTTTTAGTGTAAAAACAGTTTTACAAAAAATTTTGAGTTGATAGGACTTTTAGTTTTCGAGATATTAGCAAAAATGTGTAATAAAAACTCTTACTTAACTTCGATTATTTTAAATGATTCTTCCTGTAAATATTTTATTTCTATAAGTAATAGTTTAAAGTAGCCGAAGCCGATGGACGCGAGTTGGCTGGCTTGGAATGTCACAGTTATCAGTAAATTTTTTTGACGTCCTCCGTGGCGCAGCGGTCAACACGCCTGCCTGCGATGTGGAGGCCCCGGGTTCGATTCCCGGCCAGGTCATAATGGCAAACGATCTTTTCCTGATTGGCCTGGGTCTTGGATGTTTATCTATATATGTATCTATTATAAATATAGTATCGTTGACTTAGCATCCCATAACACAAGTCTCGAACTTACTTTGGGGCTAGCTCAATCTGTGTGATTTATCCGTATATATTTATTTATTTTCTGTTTTTCACAAATAATATTGTAATAACATTTTTCGACTTACAGATGGAAAGATATATACCTCTTCGCTTTTTATATACGGGTATTGGTCGTCTAGTGTACGCAACCTCTAGTCTTTCTATTCATTCCTTGACAAAAATGTCTAACAATGTTGCCAGGGTTAATTAAAATGTATGTTATATCTTTTTTTAGCTCAAAATATCACCAAAACCTCAACAAATCTCAAGCTGTTTCATCGAAGGGCGACGCATAGTTAATATTGCTTTCTTTTATTCAAAACTAAAGAAAATTGTCAAGCACGGAGAAAGACTGTGGTTTAGAATTTATGGATATTGGTGGAGAACGACAAGTGGGATTCACATACATTCCCTATTTATTTTTAAATGCCGTATGTGTATGGAAACATTTTGCATATCCTACAGAAATCAATATCAGCTGTGCAGTTGTAGGAACAATAGAAATAGACTGTGGCCATTCTCAACTGCAAGAACTTTCTGCAGCTTTAGATTTGCCTATAATCTCGCATGTAATTTATCGGATCGAAGAATTAAAATTTACAGATTTTAAAATAACTCGTGTTTTATTTGAAACCTCATTACGACGGAGTACATTCAATCCGATATCACTGACATAGCATAAGTAAGGTACTATGTCGTCATGAAAAACGGCCGAAACTACGCGCTTTGTAATCTCATGGCATCTATATAAAGCACGGTTAGCGCAGTGGTTAAGCTATTGACTGCTGCGCTGCGTGTCGCGGGTTCGATTCCCGCAAATATTCAGAACATGTCCTACAAGTAGTTGTCCCGGGTCTGGCTGTTTGTGTCTGTGAATTTATATGTTTGAGAATTGAAGAGAAGAGTAATTCCTAGTGTGAGGCATGTTTTTTTTAAAATAAAAATATCACAAAGTGCATAGTGCGAGTTTGTTTTACGTTAACGCGATGAACTCGTTTATGTTATTCGCACTAGTAATACCACTAGTAAGTAATTCAAGGACACTTGCAAAGACATGATGCCGTTACGGTCTTACTATACGTAAACAGTATGTTAAGAAAACCCTGTCCGACCCGTGAAGGTGTTGTTAGGTATCGATAACTGATTCTACTAATGGATACAAAACCTGGCAAAATTTAAAAAAAAAAATCCCCCTAAAAAATAAATATTATTTCGCAAAAAGAGGTAACTTAATAAATGTGCGTTAAGCACCCTTGCGCGGGCGGCGGGCGGCAGAGCACGCGGCATGTGGTCGCATTGCTATTCGCTCATAAGAATACCGGTGTTGTCACTTTTTTAAAAATTACTAAATTACGGGGAAGTTGGAATTAATTCGCGGGAAAAAAAGATTATTTCAAAATTCATTTGTATTGGTACTATGATGATTACGTAAAATTTTATATTATATTTGGTCATGTGTTTACCTAACCTTTATTATCCTTATGGGTCGGACAGGGTTTTCTTAACATACTGTAGATACTCATATACTGAAAAGTAGTGAAAAAAAATCAAATATGTTGAATCGATAGATATTACCATCTACCATTACTTTTTATATTAATGTTATGATATATTATAATGTGTGGGTACTTGTTTTACAAATTTCTGTCAGTTTGCGATCGGCCATTAAACTCTGTAACGAGCACTCCTTGATTTTATTCAAACATTGATCAAGAATACTACAAATATATTATAGTACGATATTACCATTTATCAATACAAAATATACATTTATCGGTCTTGCATCCATACCCCCGTCTGAAACCGTAGGCACAAATCGCGACCTACACGCGGCTTGTCTGCATCTCTGGATATTCTTTGATTGTCGTTTTAGTTTAGCGCGCCACCGCGCGCATTTTACGAATTCGGGAGTACGGCGTTTAGCTCCGCCCACATGCACAAGGTCATTGAGGCTACTATACCCGTTAAGTTGTAGCTATTTATTGAAACCTCTCAAGTATTTTTATTAACATTCATGGTCACTTTCAATGATATAATAATTGTTATAAGGTGTACCTAATGCTACGGGTCGCTTGTGTGAACTTCTAGTTAATATGATGTTCATATTCTAAACTTTTTTATATGCTGGCACTCGTACACAGACATGATTATGAGTTTGTTACGAGTATATTTGATTTTCCAGCTTTTATTTATTTTTATTAATCCTATAACCTCTAGAGGTTTATGGTCTGTGATAAGTTCATTTTTTTAAATCCCTCTTTAGTCGGTTTGACAATACGTTTTTAACGTTTATCATTCCGAAGGAAATGATGCGCGTTCTTTGGCGACGTACTGAATCAGTAAGCCTCTAGATGAACAGGACTTACATCAGCAATTACTGAATAGGGTCTTTTGTGTAGCTAAGCCTGAGAATCTCAGTCAGACGTGTTTTGTTGTTTGATCCTTATGCCAGACTGTACCTATATATTGGCATTTTGTGCATATTGCTTTTTGTAATTGACAATGGGATCTGTTAAGATTAACAAATCGGTGATCGATCAATAAAATTGAAACCCTTTTCTTTATTGATTTCTGGTGGTACAAAAGACTCTATAGTTCAAATTTATTTGTCACATGGTTGACGCCTGATGATGAAATTTTCTTTTTTATCCTGTATTTCTCCTGTATCGTGGGTGCGTTTACAAACATATAACACTCACATACACAAACAACTAGTCCCAGAACAACTATTTGTAGGTCGTACTGATATGTATTTGTTCCGTGCGGGAATTAAACCCGCGACACGCAACGCCGCAGTCAAACATTTAATCACTACGCTAACCGTGCCGTCATACGAAAATCCGATCCATAATACAGAATCTAAATAGTGTTGAAATGAAGAATTATTTAGTTTTGTTCAGTAAATCATTATTGTCTTTCAGATGTTCTCTTTCATCACATCCAACGACAACAATGACGTGAATAAAATTTTCATTGCATGGCAATAAGATTATCCATGATTTCTTTAAAATGTTCAAGGACCAGTTTATTGATTCTCTAATGACAGCTTTCTTGGTAGCACAACTACAAATATCATCATCGGGCTTTAGAACCGCATTTTTACCAGTTCGTCTTTTTTATTTATTTTTGATATCGTATGTGAAGTTGACAAACGGGCGTACCTTTTTTTATATCTATCTGAACATCTTTGAATTAGGAAAATGATTTAACCCTAATGGAATTGAGATCAAAACTTAGTTTTAGTCCATTAAGGAAGATGGCAGATTCTTTGCCAAAAAGATTCCTTGATCAATTTTTTATGACAACGTTTTGCCGCATCAAACAATCCCAATATTTTATAAATGTTTAGTACCATAGCCATGAATGTTTTGTCTAGAGACATTTGCTGGTTGGAGACTATACTTTAAAAGTTAATAAAACTATTCATTAACTTTCAAGGTTATGTTAAATCTACTACGGCAATCAGTGAGCATTGTCTATATACACAGTATGTAGACAGACTGGACTTTTTATTTTTATGAGTTTTCATTTTGGGCTCCTTAACTTTATTGTTGTCAATTGACTCGAGTTAAGAGTTTTTCTTTTGTTGTTCCTGGTTCTGCAGTGGGTCTGGAAATGACCTCGGAACCATATTTTATGCAATTCTGGTTAATTGCAGGGCAGGAACAATTATGTATCACTTTTGTGATGGTTTTGCAAGCAACCTCTTTTTTGATGGTTTTGCTTGAGGAACAATTATGTATCACTTTTGTGATGGTTTTGCAAGCAACCTCTTTTTTTTTAATATAATGTATTTGTTTTCAGTGTCATTTTTGTTTAGTGTCAATTTTGTTGGTATTAGTGCTTGTTGAACTTGTACTGACCATTGTGGACTATTTTCACCGTCGTTTTACAGATTCTAGAGAGTAGCAAACTCAAAAATGTATGTCTTTCGATTGTTGCTGTCACAAATCCAGTTTTCATGTTGCTGTGTCAAATCAGAGATATAGACAGCACGTATTGTAGTAAGAGAATTTACAGATTACTGAATAATTTAATGTAATTTGAATTATTTCTCATCATCGTTTAATAATCAACAAAAGTACATGTAAATTTCCTGTTGAAATATAATCAAACACTTGGGTTATTTATAACCAATTGTTCTTTCTCGACGGATAAGGGTTTTTGTAGTCAAGCGGCTCACCTCACAAAGGTTGTTTATTAACGCTCTAAGTATTAAGTGTTAACTTTTAAATAAATAAGCTTTAGTAAGCGAGTCTCACAGAAGGAGACACCTTAATCACACTCTAAGTGGCGTGTCACAATTCAAACGGTCACCGGAGATTACGACTCTGTAATTCTAGGAGTTGTTTATTAGAATGGCCAGCCAAAAGCATTGATTTGACTAAAATTAGTCCAATCATTAGAACAAGTTCAACCTTCACAGATTTTATATAGACACTAGTTAGTTTTAATCGGCAAGATAATAATTCTTTACCTTACTTCGATTTGACCGAAGTGGGACTTTTGTTAAAACTGATACATTTACGTTATTTTATTATGACACTAGTTACCTAGTCTTAACAGTAAGATAATAATTCCGTACTTTATTGGAAACGTCTGTTAAAACGGGCACATTAAACGATATTTTCGTTGGAACGTATTTTCTTATTTATTTTCTGTAATACACTGTTTTAATAGTTCTAAAGATAATATTTTTTTTCTTTACTTCGATTTTACCGAAGTAGAACTTTAGTTAAAATTGATACATTAACGATGTTTTCATTGGAGTGTTTTTTATTTCTCAATTTTGTGTATTACAGAAGTTAGTTTTTATAGTAAGATAATAATTTCTTACTTTACTTCGATTTTACCGAAGTGGAACTTTTGATCAAACTTATACATTAACGATATTTTCGATAGAATGTATTTTTTATTTCCCTTGAGTTGTGTGTACTTACATTATTGGTATTTTCGTTACTTTCGATGTGTAACTTTTCATGATTTTCGAATAATATTTCGATGGCATTATCTACATACGGATTTGGTCAACCATTCATATTTGATGTCGTTTAGCTTTTCCCAAACAATGTTGTATATTGGAGTCGGATTTCAGTCTAACCGTTTTTGGCAGAATACCGGTATTTTCTACGGATCACCCCCACAATCCAGTTATTGGATAATTCTCCTTGGTAAGACTGGTTGTCAAACTTTCGGGCTATTGACTACCCATAACGCTGTCAAAGATCTATAAATGTCAGCCGGGACCAACGGTTCAACGTGCTGTTTAATCTTGTGTAAAACACTATCAGTAGCAATGGGTTACATTTTGACAGTTCAACAACATTCATTGCGTTATTTACTTTGTTGACACAGACTTTTTCGAACATATGAAGCAATGGATCAGCAATATGCTTCGAAATCATTCTAAGTAATAGTAATGGCGCGTTACACAATTATTGTGCTGATCAATCGACCTGTACGGGGCTGTTAATATTTAGCCACGAGCCCTAAGATGGTTTTATATTAGGTATATGAGTTGAATTTAAGTGGTCGAGCTGTGCATCATATTCTCGTCTCAGCTGATCGCCAACGTAGATTGAGCATAGATAAGAAGATAATTGCTTAAAGATACATGAATTTATATGGAAATTATAACCACCACAACTAGTGTATGGTTACACTTACGTTTTTTTTTTTATATATATTTATATATGAAATCTCTCTGCACAAATAAACACTGTGCAAACACATTTTCATGCTGACCAATTTCCGTAAGCAGATAATTTCAGTAATAGTTTTACTTACTGCGCTTTTACTCGTCGCCAATGTGGTGTTCACTATGATCACTTATAGGGGCTTTGAGGTTTGAAGTAAAACCACCGAATTATCAGTAAGTACACACAGGTTAAGAGGCACGTCTAGTCGCCACTCGGGATAGAGCGGGAAATGTCTTGAGGCTGTGTCTTTAAGCTGTGTGTCACATTTAATTGTATATATCACAATAAATATTCATGTCCATACATTACTAAATCGTATGTGTAAAATTATAATAATATTACTTGATCTGCAATATTAAAAAGCATTCAAGATTCCTTGTTCACAATCCAAACTAATGTTAATTTAGGATAGAAGAAATATAGTTTAGTCTTGTGAAATTAGTTAGGGCCTGACGTAAAAAGGCATATTTTTAGTAGCTCTGTTTTTAATCACTATAAAAAATCTACAGAGTATCTCAATCTGACCGGAGTAAACTAATATATAACTTCTGTTCTTTTCTCAATGAAATAGAAAGAAACACATGCACTAAACTTAAATTTAGTCTAGTTTGTAAACAAGGCATTCGTCGAAAATATTCTAGGTCAACATCGACAAAGCTTTTATTATATACACTTATTGCCACATAATTAGGTACCGGCTGACAACAGAATATTTTGTAATACGTAAGAACACAGCTTTAGTAGGGCTTGTGTGCCCTTCGCATTATTATAAGTAGCTTACACATTGGTTTTCTATATGTAGATGTGCTTAAAGTTAAGCAGTAATTACAATTAGCTACCATTAAATCATACATTTTTAACGAAAATCAAAACTAAGTGATGTTTGAACGTCACATGACTATAATCATAGTTAGTCTTCGTTTTTTTTTTTTTTCAGAAATGCGGAGCAAACAGTTTCATATTTGGGTTACTTATAACAAAGCCTTTAGCTGTAACGCCTTTGTTATATCGTAAAATACTTTCGTATATATTGTGACAACACTATCGCATATTTATGTTTGTGATGTTCAGTAGGACTTATTATAAACAATTCAATGTGCAATGTTTTCGTGTGAAGTAGTCGAGTCGTATTGTGAAGTATTTGAAGAAAATTGTGACTTTGTATGTGAAACTGATGTCAGTCAATTCAAGGGTAAGTTGTCATAAATATTAGGTAGATACAAGCTTCCCAAGCGTGGTTCGAACCCATGTCCGTTGTGAACCTGCACCAGATGTAGGTACGGACGACAGCAGGTCAAGGTACCCGAAACTGTCAAATATTCCTAATCAACCTTGACCCTTAATACTTTAGAGATAAAGCTGAAAATTTAGTTAAATAAATCTGACAGATTGTAGTGGCTTGACGTGCTATCGTCTGTACTTGGACATAGACGTTCCAGCTTGTAGGACACCTCGAGCAGACATGTTCTGATATCGCTACAGCGTAGTCAAATTTCAGCTCGTTACTTTATTGTATGATAAAAGGCCTATGTTTGACAGTGCCACTGTTACCGGTGACGTTGTTAACTTGACAAATTGTTCAGGTTTATAACAAGTAAAATCAAAAGTCATCATCATCATCATCATCGACCTTTTAACCGTCCCACTGCTGGGCACAGGTCTCCTCTCATACAGAGAAATCAAAAGTAATTTATTCAAATTAGGCTGTGAATCAATACCTTGGGAACATCAATATTACATAAGACAGTCCCCCAAAACGCCCACCTTTTGCCACTTCCTAGTGCTTTCGCTGAGAAGTGGGCGGAACATACTCCGTAGCAGCACAGCTGTCTGTTCTGATAGAAAATACCTGACTGTGTACAACGGTCTAGTCTATCGTTGTCTATCTACTTTATTGCAATAAATGTGCAAAGCAAATGGATAGAGTACTGCAGTTTATTGTGTTGCACTGCAGTAAATAATTCGGCGACTCTCTATAGATATGTTTATACTGCCGGGACAATGCCTCTTTATCACATCTACAGAAATAAGTACTTCAATACTTTATTTTTTCAATTTATTCTACGCTGAAAGCTAACCAGAATAATTGAAACAAAATGGAGAACAAACAACCTAAACGTTTGTACACCAAAGAAGAAATTAAAAAGATAGCCCCAGGCTATCGTGGAAAGCCAGAACGCTTTGACCCTGCGAAAGCAGGAAAGAAAAGCGAGGCGCCACAGAAAAAGGGAGGACCTACTTCTCGAGAGGTAGCACCCCCAAAATCAACGGACAAAGCCAAAACGCCGACCCCACCGAAGAACAGTCCCATGTGGGCTGATTCCATCTTCGGAATCGACGTGGCCGTTCATGAATTACAAGTAGACCAATCGATTAGTCCAAACTATTCAAAATTGGCCGACTTGACAGAGGAAGTCTACGCCTCCGTAGGAGGTGATGACAAAAACCTCAACAAACAGATGACGAAGGAGATGCTCATGTATTACCATACGTCACTGCTATGGGCCAGGCTTCTGGATATCAAAGCAAAACGTGGAAACACAAATTTAAGCTTTGAAGAACAGGAATACCTGAAGGCGATGTTGTCGCATGAATACAACGTTCCACAACCAGTATACTTGTTCCTTAAAGGAATTGGTGAAGTTAAGGATGCGACGGGTAAAACCGTTCACCTTGAAAATCACAATCTTCCAAGGACGGTAGTTCAGGGAATGGGCGGATATCATAGCGCAGCTATCACCGAACACACCCATAACCTCTACGAAGAGATACCTTCGCTAGGTATCTGTGGAGACATCCTAATGGCAGTAGCCTCAGAAGCGGCGAATCCAACGCCAAACTTTAGAGTATTGCCTGCAGGAACCAGAGCAACTCGGTCTTTGACTGGGTTCTTTGGAGCGATCGGTGCGAGAAAAGAGGAAGTGAAGATAGACCTTGAGTCCATCGGAATCACAGCCACGACGTTCGCGGAACAGATCGCAGGTACCCGCCTCAATATCAGGTTGGTACAGAAAGTCAGCGACTACTTCGCCGGATGCCCAACATTCCGGATGGAGAAAGTCAAAGTTGACGCACTCACAGTGGCCGGAGATGAGGTACAACTCATCAAACTAAAGCCTACTGATGAGAACACTAACGCAGAGACACGGTGGACTGACTTAATTGTCAGACCAACAGCCGCAACTGCAAGTCCGATCACCGTTTTCGGCGCATCATACGTGATGGGTTTCCAACTCATAAAGGAAGCTGTCTCAGATTCACACACCAACTGGTGCTGTGTAGAGTCAGTTCCCGGAGGAGCATGGATAATTCCAAACGCATGGATTGCAAACCGAAATGCAAGGCGCGTCATGCCGGAGGGTTTAGATATATGTAGAGCGTTTCGTCTCTATATCTGATTCACAGCGCAACAGGACCAACGCCATTGTGCGGAGAATGATCATCAGCCCGCGCTGAGATCAAAGGACAGAACCAAGGCCACGGCGAGTAGCATCGAGGGTACAGTTCATTTTAACTTTAAGTATTTCTAGAATAAGATTGTAAGCCAAGTTTTGCTTAATCATACCATAGTTTACTTAGAATAAGTTAGTTTAATTTTAAATAATTTTCTTAATTAATTCCATTTATTTTAATTACTAGTTAGGGAGAGTATTTCTTCGTCAAGCATTGGGAAAAAAACATTTCTTGATCAAAAGCGAAGCAGACCTTGATAAAATTGTGCTTGTGAAATGACTAGTTAAATTTCATCGCTTTCTACTGTCCTTAACCTTTATATTAAGTTTAGTTTTAATTTTAATATTGTTTTTAATCTTTTTGCTTTTAACTGTATTTTTTATATCATACATATACTGCGAAATTGAGATAACCATATACCTAAACACAACAACTCTTACACACTGCTCTTACGATTTACAAACACATGAACAGATCCTAGAAATCATAAACGACAGTCACTCCAAACTCACACAATCAGTCTCTAATTTACACAAACACACATCCGCATTCACATCACCCCAAGCATCCCTCGCTTGCATACAGCATCGCATAACATGCTCATAACTATAAAATATAACAAATGGCTAATAACGCAGTTGATTT
Organism: Sesamia inferens; assembly: GCA_037179545.1. NCBI lineage: Eukaryota > Metazoa > Arthropoda > Insecta > Lepidoptera > Noctuidae > Sesamia > Sesamia inferens. The sequence goes on along the minus strand of CM073941.1, from coordinate 27,569,673 downwards.
AATTAATAATATCGATGAACTCTCTGTATCAGTAACGCATACCTGCAATCCGGAACAAACTCGGACGTATTTGATAAACCCAAATAAATATCTGAAGGTCTTTTCACAGAACATTCGGTCAATAAATTGTAACTTTTTAAACCTACAAACTCTAATGCATCGTATCCCACTTGACTGTGACGTTGTTGTCCTGACGGAGTGTTGGCTACCATGTTCTAGTAACTCAATTCTACCAGTTCTTCCAAATTATACGATATTTAAAACAACCAAGCATATAAACCAAAGTGATGGCGTTGTGGTCTATATTAAATCCGAAATAGTAGCGATCGCTGAGGAGTCAGACCTGCACCAATCTGCTTCAGGATTAATAATAAACATTAATAGTGACGTGGCCATTCTCTGTGTTTATCGCTCACCATCTACAGACAACATACAAGACTTTCTCTCCGCCCTAAATTGCATATTTCCATCACTCCAGGCCCTAGGAACAGTCGTGTTGGTGGGTGACATAAATATCGACATCAAGCCTTCTTCTCTTGATACACGGTCACACGACTATTTGAATTGTCTCGCTTTTCATGGCTTTCTTCCAGCTCACACTCTCCCAACCAGGGGCAATAATTGTCTGGACCACATTGTCTTGAGAACAAGGTCACCCGCAGTCACATTTGTTTATGAGTCCACGGTTACCGAGCATGGTTCTTCATTATGTCTCAGACCCTTTAGAGAGTCCCGATCCCCTCCTTTACTCTCAAACCCCAGAGTTTGGAAATGCCTGTGCCAGGATCAGAGATGTCTTTATACCCAACAGGGTCCCTTCCTTTGATCTGAACATTCCACCACCCCTGTGGTCCAGATTCGAAGAGATGATCAATTGGATAAACCACACATCGGGCTCCAGATACATGATAGCCTCTGATGGGCCAATACCTTGTATCATCTATCTGGGTCATCAAACTCCTTCATGTCCAAATAAGGCGGAATCTGTTAAATCAGGATCAACTTCTGTCTTTCTTGCAGAGGAAAAAACAGCAACCGGAACTGACCGTGATGATTCCACATCAACAGCTTCTCAACCAACAACCCCAAGAAGCCAACTGAAGTCCCACCTCTCGTCATCTGCACAATCTATCCTGTCACAATTGTCATCTGGTATCTACCTGCCACCAAAAAACAAGAAAGACAAGAAAAAGCTGATCACTCTGACAAGCCTCAAGGTGAATGAGGGACAGGTAGCAGACCTATTGTCTGCCAACCCTAGAATGACGCTCCCAGAGCTTCTCAAGATAATACTCCGGAAGTCAAATAGCTGGTCACTAATAAACCGGTTCTATAATGTGGCCGATTACACAGTTAAAGGTAGTAAGTGATGACTAGCTTGTCTTTTATGAAAAAAAAAAAAAAAAAAAAAAAAAATTACTTTGTCTCAATAGTAAACGTATTCCTGTCACCACTACCGCCATTATATCAAGAATCAATTATGAGGCTCTTGGTACGTCACTTTTGAACATGGACTTTGATCCAATTATAAGCACAACAGACGCAAATACCGCTACCGATATTTTCATTCGAAAACTTACTTCAGCCATAGCCGAAAAAACTATAACTAAAAAAGTTTCTGCAAAACAGAAGATTCTTAAGCCATGGATAACTCCTGGCTTGTTACGATGCATGAGAAACAGAGATGCCATGCACAGAAACCTAAAGCAATCTCCAGATAATGAAACGTTAAATATAACTTATAAACGATACAGAAACTTTTGTACCAAAATTTTAAAACAAACGAAAAGGTTCTTCGATGCGAAAGAACTCAGCCAGGCAAGCAATAATCCAAAGTTACTCTGGGATGCGATAAAACGGGTAACAAACACCACAAAAACTACACACTCGTCTACACAACTGCTGTCCTCATCACCTACACCCGTACAGTCATGTAACAATGTGAACTCTTACTTTGTGAATATTGGCAAGAAACTTGCAGATGAAATTATAAAAACCTTTTCAATTTATTCTACGCTGAAAGCTAACCAGAATAATTGAAACAAAATGGAGAACAAACAACCTAAACGTTTGTACACCAAAGAAGAAATTAAAAAGATAGCCCCAGGCTATCGTGGAAAGCCAGAACGCTTTGACCCTGCGAAAGCAGGAAAGAAAAGCGAGGCGCCACAGAAAAAGGGAGGACCTACTTCTCGAGAGGTAGCACCCCCAAAATCAACGGACAAAGCCAAAACGCCGACCCCACCGAAGAACAGTCCCATGTGGGCTGATTCCATCTTCGGAATCGACGTGGCCGTTCGTGAATTACAAGTAGACCAATCGATTAGTCCAAACTATTCAAACTGCAACTGAACCTAAACCTGAAGTAATTAAAATATATCATCCATTCATGATATCGTATAAATTAGATCTCACCATTGAGGGTCATATTTCAGTAACAGCAATTCCCATCCTAATAGATGCTTTCGCTCTGGCGTGGGCATTGGAGCTGTTTTACAAGGACCCTAACTTGTCCGGATGTATGGGTTATTTCTGGAAGTCCATAAAAGATAATATTCTAGACTCAATAAATGTTCATATGGGGATGGGGGAATCATGTCATATGATGACAGCTATAATTTCCCATCTAGGTTTCTCTGACGGATCATGTATAGATATGACAACTCCCTTAAAAAGGATTGAAGGATCTAGATCATGGGAATTACTCAGTCCAGGAGAAAATTTGATAATTATATCAGTTAAATTTCTAATAACATTACAGACATTTTCTCATGACAAAAGAAATGCTTTGAGAAATCACGGTTTTCAGAAATTACAGATGTTAACATCAAAGGAGACCAAAACACTCCACTACATGGGATTGAAACAATTAAAACCCCAGTATACACATGAAAAGAATTTCGAAAAACTCATCCTCAAAAACAAAGGGCCAAAGAATACACGTGTGAGGGCAATCATTCACTCCAATACAATTGATAAATTTCCTCCTTCTGCTCCCCCACCTTACAAGGATGGATACTCCTCAGATGAATGGGATGAATGATCATGATTCAAAATTGGCCGACTTGACAGAGGAAGTCTACGCCTCCGTAGGAGGTGATGACAAAAACCTCAACAAACAGATGACGAAGGAGATGCTCATGTATTACCATACGTCACTGCTATGGGCCAGGCTTCTGGATATCAAAGCAAAACGTGGAAACACAAATTTAAGCTTTGAAGAACAGGAATACCTGAAGGCGATGTTGTCGCATGAATACAACGTTCCACAACCAGTATACTTGTTCCTTAAAGGAATTGGTGAAGTTAAGGATGCGACGGGTAAAACCGTTCACCTTGAAAATCACAATCTTCCAAGGACGGTAGTTCAGGGAATGGGCGGATATCATAGCGCAGCTATTACCGAACACACCCATAACCTCTACGAAGAGATACCTTCGCTAGGTATCTGTGGAGACATCCTAATGGCAGTAGCCTCAGAAGCGGCGAATCCAACGCCAAACTTTAGAGTATTGCCTGCAGGAACCAGAGCAACTCGGTCTTTGACTGGGTTCTTTGGAGCGATCGGTGCGAGAAAAGAGGAAGTGAAGATAGACCTTGAGTCCATCGGAATCACAGCCACGACGTTCGCGGAACAGATCGCAGGTACCCGCCTCAATATCAGGTTGGTACAGAAAGTCAGCGACTACTTCGCCGGATGCCCAACATTCCGGATGGAGAAAGTCAAAGTTGACGCACTCACAGTGGCCGGAGATGAGGTACAACTCATCAAACTAAAGCCTACTGATGAGAACACTAACGCAGAGACACGGTGGACTGACTTAATTGTCAGACCAACAGCCGCAACTGCAAGTCCGATCACCGTTTTCGGCGCATCATACGTGATGGGTTTCCAACTCATAAAGGAAGCTGTCTCAGATTCACACACCAACTGGTGCTGTGTAGAGTCAGTTCCCGGAGGAGCATGGATAATTCCAAACGCATGGATTGCAAACCGAAATGCAAGGCGCGTCATGCCGGAGGGTTTAGATATATGTAGAGCGTTTCGTCTCTATATCTGATTCACAGCGCAACAGGACCAACGCCATTGTGCGGAGAATGATCATCAGCCCGCGCTGAGATCAAAGGACAGAACCAAGGCCACGGCGAGTAGCATCGAGGGTACAGTTCATTTTAACTTTAAGTATTTCTAGAATAAGATTGTAAGCCAAGTTTTGCTTAATCATACCATAGTTTACTTAGAATAAGTTAGTTTAATTTTAAATAATTTTCTTAATTAATTCCATTTATTTTAATTACTAGTTAGGGAGAGTATTTCTTCGTCAAGCATTGGGAAAAAAACATTTCTTGATCAAAAGCGAAGCAGACCTTGATAAAATTGTGCTTGTGAAATGACTAGTTAAATTTCATCGCTTTCTACTGTCCTTAACCTTTATATTAAGTTTAGTTTTAATTTTAATATTGTTTTTAATCTTTTTGCTTTTAACTGTATTTTTTATATCATACATATACTGCGAAATTGAGATAACCATATACCTAAACACAACAACTCTTACACACTGCTCTTACGATTTACAAACACATGAACAGATCCTAGAAATCATAAACGACAGTCACTCCAAACTCACACAATCAGTCTCTAATTTACACAAACACACATCCGCATTCACATCACCCCAAGCATCCCTCGCTTGCATACAGCATCGCATAACATGCTCATAACTATAAAATATAACAAATGGCTAATAACGCAGTTGATTTAATTAATAATATCGATGAACTCTCTGTATCAGTAACGCATACCTGCAATCCGGAACAAACTCGGACGTATTTGATAAACCCAAATAAATATCTGAAGGTCTTTTCACAGAACATTCGGTCAATAAATTGTAACTTTTTAAACCTACAAACTCTAATGCATCGTATCCCACTTGACTGTGACGTTGTTGTCCTGACGGAGTGTTGGCTACCATGTTCTAGTAACTCAATTCTACCAGTTCTTCCAAATTATACGATATTTAAAACAACCAAGCATATAAACCAAAGTGATGGCGTTGTGGTCTATATTAAATCCGAAATAGTAGCGATCGCTGAGGAGTCAGACCTGCACCAATCTGCTTCAGGATTAATAATAAACATTAATAGTGACGTGGCCATTCTCTGTGTTTATCGCTCACCATCTACAGACAACATACAAGACTTTCTCTCCGCCCTAAATTGCATATTTCCATCACTCCAGGCCCTAGGAACAGTCGTGTTGGTGGGTGACATAAATATCGACATCAAGCCTTCTTCTCTTGATACACGGTCACACGACTATTTGAATTGTCTCGCTTTTCATGGCTTTCTTCCAGCTCACACTCTCCCAACCAGGGGCAATAATTGTCTGGACCACATTGTCTTGAGAACAAGGTCACCCGCAGTCACATTTGTTTATGAGTCCACGGTTACCGAGCATGGTTCTTCATTATGTCTCAGACCCTTTAGAGAGTCCCGATCCCCTCCTTTACTCTCAAACCCCAGAGTTTGGAAATGCCTGTGCCAGGATCAGAGATGTCTTTATACCCAACAGGGTCCCTTCCTTTGATCTGAACATTCCACCACCCCTGTGGTCCAGATTCGAAGAGATGATCAATTGGATAAACCACACATCGGGCTCCAGATACATGATAGCCTCTGATGGGCCAATACCTTGTATCATCTATCTGGGTCATCAAACTCCTTCATGTCCAAATAAGGCGGAATCTGTTAAATCAGGATCAACTTCTGTCTTTCTTGCAGAGGAAAAAACAGCAACCGGAACTGACCGTGATGATTCCACATCAACAGCTTCTCAACCAACAACCCCAAGAAGCCAACTGAAGTCCCACCTCTCGTCATCTGCACAATCTATCCTGTCACAATTGTCATCTGGTATCTACCTGCCACCAAAAAACAAGAAAGACAAGAAAAAGCTGATCACTCTGACAAGCCTCAAGGTGAATGAGGGACAGGTAGCAGACCTATTGTCTGCCAACCCTAGAATGACGCTCCCAGAGCTTCTCAAGATAATACTCCGGAAGTCAAATAGCTGGTCACTAATAAACCGGTTCTATAATGTGGCCGATTACACAGTTAAAGGTAGTAAGTGATGACTAGCTTGTCTTTTATGAAAAAAAAAAAAAAAAAAAAAATTACTTTGTCTCAATAGTAAACGTATTCCTGTCACCACTACCGCCATTATATCAAGAATCAATTATGAGGCTCTTGGTACGTCACTTTTGAACATGGACTTTGATCCAATTATAAGCACAACAGACGCAAATACCGCTACCGATATTTTCATTCGAAAACTTACTTCAGCCATAGCCGAAAAAACTATAACTAAAAAAGTTTCTGCAAAACAGAAGATTCTTAAGCCATGGATAACTCCTGGCTTGTTACGATGCATGAGAAACAGAGATGCCATGCACAGAAACCTAAAGCAATCTCCAGATAATGAAACGTTAAATATAACTTATAAACGATACAGAAACTTTTGTACCAAAATTTTAAAACAAACGAAAAGGTTCTTCGATGCGAAAGAACTCAGCCAGGCAAGCAATAATCCAAAGTTACTCTGGGATGCGATAAAACGGGTAACAAACACCACAAAAACTACACACTCGTCTACACAACTGCTGTCCTCATCACCTACACCCGTACAGTCATGTAACAATGTGAACTCTTACTTTGTGAATATTGGCAAGAAACTTGCAGATGAAATTATAAAAACCTTTTCAATTTATTCTACGCTGAAAGCTAACCAGAATAATTGAAACAAAATGGAGAACAAACAACCTAAACGTTTGTACACCAAAGAAGAAATTAAAAAGATAGCCCCAGGCTATCGTGGAAAGCCAGAACGCTTTGACCCTGCGAAAGCAGGAAAGAAAAGCGAGGCGCCACAGAAAAAGGGAGGACCTACTTCTCGAGAGGTAGCACCCCCAAAATCAACGGACAAAGCCAAAACGCCGACCCCACCGAAGAACAGTCCCATGTGGGCTGATTCCATCTTCGGAATCGACGTGGCCGTTCGTGAATTACAAGTAGACCAATCGATTAGTCCAAACTATTCAAACTGCAACTGAACCTAAACCTGAAGTAATTAAAATATATCATCCATTCATGATATCGTATAAATTAGATCTCACCATTGAGGGTCATATTTCAGTAACAGCAATTCCCATCCTAATAGATGCTTTCGCTCTGGCGTGGGCATTGGAGCTGTTTTACAAGGACCCTAACTTGTCCGGATGTATGGGTTATTTCTGGAAGTCCATAAAAGATAATATTCTAGACTCAATAAATGTTCATATGGGGATGGGGGAATCATGTCATATGATGACAGCTATAATTTCCCATCTAGGTTTCTCTGACGGATCATGTATAGATATGACAACTCCCTTAAAAAGGATTGAAGGATCTAGATCATGGGAATTACTCAGTCCAGGAGAAAATTTGATAATTATATCAGTTAAATTTCTAATAACATTACAGACATTTTCTCATGACAAAAGAAATGCTTTGAGAAATCACGGTTTTCAGAAATTACAGATGTTAACATCAAAGGAGACCAAAACACTCCACTACATGGGATTGAAACAATTAAAACCCCAGTATACACATGAAAAGAATTTCGAAAAACTCATCCTCAAAAACAAAGGGCCAAAGAATACACGTGTGAGGGCAATCATTCACTCCAATACAATTGATAAATTTCCTCCTTCTGCTCCCCCACCTTACAAGGATGGATACTCCTCAGATGAATGGGATGAATGATCATGATTCAAAATTGGCCGACTTGACAGAGGAAGTCTACGCCTCCGTAGGAGGTGATGACAAAAACCTCAACAAACAGATGACGAAGGAGATGCTCATGTATTACCATACGTCACTGCTATGGGCCAGGCTTCTGGATATCAAAGCAAAACGTGGAAACACAAATTTAAGCTTTGAAGAACAGGAATACCTGAAGGCGATGTTGTCGCATGAATACAACGTTCCACAACCAGTATACTTGTTCCTTAAAGGAATTGGTGAAGTTAAGGATGCGACGGGTAAAACCGTTCACCTTGAAAATCACAATCTTCCAAGGACGGTAGTTCAGGGAATGGGCGGATATCATAGCGCAGCTATTACCGAACACACCCATAACCTCTACGAAGAGATACCTTCGCTAGGTATCTGTGGAGACATCCTAATGGCAGTAGCCTCAGAAGCGGCGAATCCAACGCCAAACTTTAGAGTATTGCCTGCAGGAACCAGAGCAACTCGGTCTTTGACTGGGTTCTTTGGAGCGATCGGTGCGAGAAAAGAGGAAGTGAAGATAGACCTTGAGTCCATCGGAATCACAGCCACGACGTTCGCGGAACAGATCGCAGGTACCCGCCTCAATATCAGGTTGGTACAGAAAGTCAGCGACTACTTCGCCGGATGCCCAACATTCCGGATGGAGAAAGTCAAAGTTGACGCACTCACAGTGGCCGGAGATGAGGTACAACTCATCAAACTAAAGCCTACTGATGAGAACACTAACGCAGAGACACGGTGGACTGACTTAATTGTCAGACCAACAGCCGCAACTGCAAGTCCGATCACCGTTTTCGGCGCATCATACGTGATGGGTTTCCAACTCATAAAGGAAGCTGTCTCAGATTCACACACCAACTGGTGCTGTGTAGAGTCAGTTCCCGGAGGAGCATGGATAATTCCAAACGCATGGATTGCAAACCGAAATGCAAGGCGCGTCATGCCGGAGGGTTTAGATATATGTAGAGCGTTTCGTCTCTATATCTGATTCACAGCGCAACAGGACCAACGCCATTGTGCGGAGAATGATCATCAGCCCGCGCTGAGATCAAAGGACAGAACCAAGGCCACGGCGAGTAGCATCGAGGGTACAGTTCATTTTAACTTTAAGTATTTCTAGAATAAGATTGTAAGCCAAGTTTTGCTTAATCATACCATAGTTTACTTAGAATAAGTTAGTTTAATTTTAAATAATTTTCTTAATTAATTCCATTTATTTTAATTACTAGTTAGGGAGAGTATTTCTTCGTCAAGCATTGGGAAAAAAACATTTCTTGATCAAAAGCGAAGCAGACCTTGATAAAATTGTGCTTGTGAAATGACTAGTTAAATTTCATCGCTTTCTACTGTCCTTAACCTTTATATTAAGTTTAGTTTTAATTTTAATATTGTTTTTAATCTTTTTGCTTTTAACTGTATTTTTTATATCATACATATACTGCGAAATTGAGATAACCATATACCTAAACACAACAACTCTTACACACTGCTCTTACGATTTACAAACACATGAACAGATCCTAGAAATCATAAACGACAGTCACTCCAAACTCACACAATCAGTCTCTAATTTACACAAACACACATCCGCATTCACATCACCCCAAGCATCCCTCGCTTGCATACAGCATCGCATAACATGCTCATAACTATAAAATATAACAAATGGCTAATAACGCAGTTGATTTAATTAATAATATCGATGAACTCTCTGTATCAGTAACGCATACCTGCAATCCGGAACAAACTCGGACGTATTTGATAAACCCAAATAAATATCTGAAGGTCTTTTCACAGAACATTCGGTCAATAAATTGTAACTTTTTAAACCTACAAACTCTAATGCATCGTATCCCACTTGACTGTGACGTTGTTGTCCTGACGGAGTGTTGGCTACCATGTTCTAGTAACTCAATTCTACCAGTTCTTCCAAATTATACGATATTTAAAACAACCAAGCATATAAACCAAAGTGATGGCGTTGTGGTCTATATTAAATCCGAAATAGTAGCGATCGCTGAGGAGTCAGACCTGCACCAATCTGCTTCAGGATTAATAATGTTACGAATGCACCTTATGTCGAGGGCATAAGGTTCAATATCGCGTGACTTGCAGTGCGTAACTTTTAGGTTCTATAACTCGAGATCTAGACATTGTCTAGGTGTAATATAAAAACGCATTCCTAGACTTAAGGTGGCCTATTGAATGGTACAGGTTTTATCAATTTTGTCAACAAAGTGACGACATCGAAATTTCTAGACGCCCGTTTCCGGGAATTACCGTAGGTACCTAGTGAATGTACTCGAAGTTATGCGCTATTATTATTACGTCTAGACGATTCTGGAATGTTCGATCAGCTGGCCTATATATAGCGCCGTGACGCCGGCGCCGAGTCAGTCTACAATTGACTACCGATACGAAAACAGCGACACTTAAGAAGCGATCTTTAACGTAACGTAACGAGAACTGTGAGTACTACGTGAAGTAACATTTGTAGTGTTATTGTGTGTTTACGACACGGACTTCGTAAACGTAAGGGAAGACTTCGGTGCAACATCAGCAACATTCTACTTGTCATTGCCTACAATCGACTGTATCTTCGTTGCCAATAAACATCGCAACCCTTAACCGGCGTTTTAGTACCCCTAGCCCGTAACAATTGGTGTCAGAAGCGGAATGCCGGTCACGCCAAGGGAAGACGAAAGAGTTCGCACGCGACGACAAGCAGCGATGGATTTGGCGCGTCAAGAGGAAGAATTGCTTAGTGTCCCTACACCCATAGAAGATGCGGCCGTCGTAACACCGACGAATGTGAGTGCGCCTAGTACCACCACTATTCCCGGAACCAGCGGATGCGATTTATCGCCATTAATGGCTCACTTTGCGGCGCAAATAAGGCTGAGCATAGCAGAATCCCAGGCAGAAACCCAGGCGCAAATAAGGCTGAGCATAGCAGAATCCCAGGCGGAAACCCAGGCGCAAATAAAAGGTATAGCAGAATCCCAGGCAGAAACCCAGGCACAAATCATTACAAGTATAGCAGAATCTCAGGTAAAATCTCAGCAATTAGTATTAGAACTTAATGAAAAGTGGGAAAAAACCAAAGCAGAGGTCAACGAGCTTAAAATAAAAACAGAACAACAAGATGCGCGTATTAGGGTTTGGGAATTCTCGACAATTTCAACGTCCCGGGACACGAGACAGGCTACGATCAAAGTCCCGGGACTTCCCGGGACTTCGAGACTTTTTTTAATTATAAAATTTGAACTTTGATTTCTGGTGAAACGTATAAATAAAAAGGGATTTTTTTTTAAATCAACATTAATTATCGGTTAAATCAACATTTATTAAACATAAAATATAATCACAATAGTTTTAACTTTAATATGTCAAATAATTGGTATGTTTATTCCTATAATCACAGATTAACTTTTAATTTAATTTTATTTTTAAATATTATTATAATAAAAGAAACTTAGTAACAATCATACTAACTTTAATATCATGTCATAATCATATTAATCATAATTTGGTAATTTTTATAATCACAGATTTGTTTCCTTATCTGTAAAACAGACTTTTGAATCAGTCTTTCAAATTATTAATCAGTTAAAAAATAAAATTACTTTGATTTTATAAAATAGGCTTTTAAAAAAATCAGAGCATTAACAGCTTTGTCCGACAATCTGCTTCTGATTTTTGTAATAACGCCACCGGACAAGGAAAACACTCTCTCATTTTCAACAGAAGTCGGTTTAATTGAGTTTAAGGCTTTATAAAGTAGTTCTAAATTTTCTGTACGTTTTCCGGTTGCTTCGAACAACTGAAACTCCTTTTTCAATGTTGCTCTTGTTGTTGTTTTTTGAACCTCGGGTACATTTTCTTTGATTTTTTTTATTGCTTGTTCCATTTGATTTACAAACGACTCATCCGGCTCGTTGTGTACTTGAGAGCTACCAGTACTAGGTTCAGCGCTTATTATTTCCATATCTGGTGTCGGGATATGAGGTATATTTTCAAAAAGCCTGCAATACAGTTCTTCCGCAAAGCCAATTAGGGCAGTTTTACTTAAATTTGAAGTAAAAAAGTCCGTGTTTTGAGACTGTGAGGTGTGATGACCAGTGTGTAAATATTTTAATAAACAGATAACTCGTTGTGGTCTTCTCTCTTCTAGACGAGCTTTTAAAGTTTCTAAGAACCGACTCGATAAATCATCATTTGTCGTTGTCGATTGAATTTTTTTCAGTAATACATCAATTATTGCTTCAGCTGTTAGTAACGTAGCGTTTTGTCTCCCTAAGGCTTCTACAGCTATCTTGACTGGCTGCAACAAATCAACAATCGACTGCAAAAGAAGAAGATTGTCTTCATTCCACTTGTCTAACATGTTTAAATCAATCAAAGCTTTCTTTTTTAATACAATACATACGACTATCGTGTCTCGTCTCGAGTCTCGACCCAAAAGTCCCGGGACACGAGACAACGAAATTTACAAAAAGTCCCGGGACTTCGAGACACGAGACGTCCCGGGACCCAAACCCTAGCGCGTATGGACCAGCAAGATACGCGCATAGACCAGCAAGATGCTCGTATAGACAATCATGATGCGCGTTTCAAGAAACTGGACAGTACCATCATGGAGTGTGAGAAAGAAATACAGTTTCTCCATAAAACTGTGCAGAAAGGAGGTATTAAAGGTGTGGTACCTGTACCCAGTGCTTCGCCGACGTTCAAAGTACCTCATTTTGACGGAACAACGTCATGGGTGGCCTTCCGTCTACAGTTTGAGAAGGTCGCCAAAGGCAACAACTGGGACGACGATCAAGCGGTAATTGCTCTTACGCTTGCTCTGCGTGGTGATGCGGTACAAATCCTCGAAAATATTTCCGGCGATTGCAATACCCTAGCCTGTTTGCTGGAAGCGTTAGAGTCTAGATACGGGGAGAAACACCTCGAACATGTCTTCAGGGCTCAACTCCGCGACCGGACACAAAAGAGCAGTGAAGGTTTGCAACAATGGGCTACGGAAATAGAACGCATTGTTCGAAGGGCGTATGCATCAACACCAGCATTAATTGACGCTACTACTGTGCAAGCCTTTACTGATGGGATTCGAGATGCAGAAGTCAGGGCTGCAGTTCGTCTGGGTCACCACCAGACTCTGAAGGCAGCCTTGACACACGCTTTAGAGGTGGAAGCTGTACGCCAAGATGGCCGACAACATCATCGTATCCGTGAGGTAACCGCACCAATAAAAACCCGACAAGGACCAACCTGCTATGAGTGCGGCGAAAAGGGGCATATTCGGATTAATTGTCCCAGGAAGTCTAAGGGAAGAAGTACTTCTGGGACACAGGTGGAAGCAGGGGATTTAAACTAGGAACAGCCAGGGCTATGGGGCGAGTACTGGCTGGTCGACATGAAGCCCCCATTATAACAGTATCACAAGGGGGTGACGGAAACAGTCTTATTATAGAAGGAGAATTGAATGGTAAGTCATGCAGTTTCACATTGGATACTGGTGCATCAAGAACTATTGCACGACCGGAGCTATTTCCTCGGACCATAGCATGGAAAAAAGGGTCTTCACAATGCCGATTACAAACCGCCACCGGCCAACCAGTGCTCGTCCTTGGTGAAACGAATGTGACCTTGAAAATGGGTGATAAGACATTCACGCACCCTATCTTAGTAGCGAATATTACAGATGATTGTATAGTAGGACTGGACTTTTTGAAGAAACAGCAGTGCGTCCTGAATGTGGCAAAAGGAGTATTGAGTTTTCCAGAACAAGAAGTATTTCTTCAAGGTGGAAAACAAGGATCTGTGTACTGTTTAAGGAGAACGGTATTACCACCAAGATCAGAAACCTTAGTTGATATTAGACTATCACCAATAGGATGCCACAAACGTTGCATTATAATAGAAGATTCTGGAGATCACCCAGACTGGATAACGGCGAGGACACTGATGATGATTTCCGATAAACCAAAAATACGCATAATCAACGTTAGTAACAAAGAAATAACTCTCGAAAAGAATCGCGTGGTGGGTGTGTGCGATAATGTAGCATCTTTGAGAAAAACAGAGGTGCACGAAAAGGAACGTGATAAGAAGTGGCAGGAACATGTATCGACACTACTCGTAAATTGTAAGGGTAATTTAAACAAGTTCGAAAGTCACAAAGTTAAAAATTTGTTCATAGTACTAGAGCGAGTACATAACAGTGGAACAGGATGGCGACCTCCAAGCACGGAGTTCATAACGAAATGGAACGAGGCAGTTATAAAACTTTCCTCAGAAAGGCAATTTACTTATATGGAGATTCATCAAAAAGCGATTTACAACGGTTCCCAGTGCAAACGTATTGCACGGTGAATATGAATGACGAGCATAAATCGAAGTGGCAGGAAGATAGCCTCATTTCATTTGAGCCATATGATGGGAAGACCTCGGCACACTGCCCATAATCCCTATCGGAGATACGCGAGTGGGATATGACACTGCGACAAAAAAGATTGTATTCCTAGGAGATGTCATTCGTCTCAAAATGGCATCCAAGTTAAAGCGCGTCGACAGATACTGTCACGTTTACGTAATTGATAGCTGCAACGCACAACGGATAAGCACGAGTCTCGACCTCGGGATCGAGGAGATGGGATTCGGGGACGAATGGGAAGTGGTCAAAAAAGAGACAAAAAACAACAAAATCGAGTATTTGCCAAATACCTCCACCAGAATAAAAGATGAGACAAAAGGACGGGCTGCGCGGACGCAGGCCACCCTGAGTAAAGATGATGCGAGCCAAACCGCCCCAGGCTCTCAAGAGCCGAGGAGGAAGAAGACGATTGCAGAATGCGACGATGCAGCATCCACGTCACGCGCTCCGAATAGGATTGAGCAATGGATTGACGCTGCTTCAAGCGAAAAAGAAGACGCTCATTCAATCGCCAGTATTAAATCCACGAACGAATCAAGAAATATTTGATTGGGAGACAGTTTACACTTCGCACCGATCACGCTGCCTTACAGTGGTTGCTTCAGTTCAAAGACCCAGAAGGACAAGTAGCAAGGTGGATAGAGCAGCTGCAAGAATTTGACTTTGTCACTGAACATCGAAAAGGCAAGTCACACAATAATGCTGATGCTTTATCTAGACGGCCTTGCGAAGAATCTTGCCGACATTGTGCCAAGCAGGAAAAGAAAGAGAACGTAAGGATTATCCAGGTGAACGATTTGGATGAAGACTGGGACAATCGATCATTGCAAGACGCACAAAAGGAAGATAGCGACTTGAAGACAGTAATCGAATGGAAGAAAAGTGGCCAGCGGCCCCCTTGGAGTGAAATATCAGCGCTTAGCCCAACAGCAAAAAGTTACTGGGCTCAATGGGACAGCCTGATAATTGATAATGGAGTTCTGAAGAGGAAATGGGAATCACCTAGTGGACAGGAGGTCGCCTTACAGATAGTTGTCCCCTGTGAGAAGGTCGCGTCGGTGCTAAGACAGGTGCACGACGGAGTATCCGGAGGACATCTAGGAGTGAAGAAAACCCTGGAGAATGTGAGAAAAAGGTTCTATTGGGTGCATTGCCGCGAAGACGTAGAGGACTGGTGTAGGAAATGTGTAGCCTGCTCCTCAGTAAAGGGACCGCAAACGAGGGCCAGAGGTCGGCTGAAAGTGTATAATGTTGGTGCACCATGGGAAAGAGTTGCTGTCGATATAGCTGAGCCGTTCCCTATTACTGAAGAAGGGAATAGGTATATCATCGTCATGCAAGACTATTTCAGCAAATGGCCAGAAGCTTTTGCAGTACCCAACCAAGAAGCTCATACCGTCGCCAAAAAGCTAGTTCACGAGGTGTTCTGTCGATTTGGCGTTCCCTTGGAGTTACACTCTGACCAGGGTAAAAACTTCGAGTCTTCACTATTTCAAGAGGTTTGCCAACTACTCGGGATACATAAGACTCGTACAACACCATATCACCCTCAGTCAGATGGAATGGTCGAAAGATTGAACCAGACGCTAGAGAATCATTTGGCCAAAGTAGTGGAAGAACACCAGAGGGATTGGGACCAATACATTCCACTCTTCTTAATGTCATACCGCTCAGCAACACATGACAGCACAAATTGCACACCGGCGAAAGTCAACTTTGGCCGAGAAATTAGACTACCCATAGATGCACTAACCGGAACACCCCCCGATACCCCTATCCTTGCTGTCGACTACGTGGCCGACCTGCGGCGTAAGCTCGATAGAATACATGAGCTAGTGAGAGAGAGCGGTCTGAAAACCAGCGAGAAAATGAAGATCCGATACGACCGCAAAGCTAACGTGCCCGGATTTGAAGAGGGAACTTTGGTATGGTTACATAATCCCATAAGGAGAAAAGGAAAGAGTCCGAAATTTCAAGCCAAATGGGAGGGTCCGTACACGATAGTAACGAGGATAAACGATGTCACCTACCGGATAAAGAAAGGACCTAGAGGGAAGCTGAAGATCGTACACGTAGACCGCCTAGCTCGCTATTATGGTTCAAATCATGCTCGGGACGAGCACGACTAAGAAGGGGGCAATGTTACGAATGCACCTTATGTCGAGGGCATAAGGTTCAATATCGCGTGACTTGCAGTGCGTAACTTTTAGGTTCTATAACTCGAGATCTAGACATTGTCTGCATTGTTGCTGTCATTGCACGACCGGAGCTATTTCCTCGGACCATAGCATGGAAAAAAGGGTCTTCACAATGCCGATTACAAACCGCCACCGGCCAACCAGTGCTCGTCCTTGGTGAAACGAATGTGACCTTGAAAATGGGTGATAAGACATTCACGCACCCTATCTTAGTAGCGAATATTACAGATGATTGTATAGTAGGACTGGACTTTTTGAAGAAACAGCAGTGCGTCCTGAATGTGGCAAAAGGAGTATTGAGTTTTCCAGAACAAGAAGTATTTCTTCAAGGTGGAAAACAAGGATCTGTGTACTGTTTAAGGAGAACGGTATTACCACCAAGATCAGAAACCTTAGTTGATATTAGACTATCACCAATAGGATGCCGCAAACGTTGCATTATAATAGAAGATTCTGGAGATCACCCAGACTGGATAACGGCGAGGACACTGATGATGATTTCCGATAAACCAAAAATACGCATAATCAACGTTAGTAACAAAGAAATAACTCTCGAAAAGAATCGCGTGGTGGGTGTGTGCGATAATGTAGCATCTTTGAGAAAAACAGAGGTGCACGAAAAGGAACGTGATAAGAAGTGGCAGGAACATGTATCGACACTACTCGTAAATTGTAAGGGTAATTTAAACAAGTTCGAAAGTCACAAAGTTAAAAATTTGTTCATAGTACTAGAGCGAGTACATAACAGTGGAACAGGATGGCGACCTCCAAGCACGGAGTTCATAACGAAATGGAACGAGGCAGTTATAAAACTTTCCTCAGAAAGGCAATTTACTTATATGGAGATTCATCAAAAAGCGATTTACAACGGTTCCCAGTGCAAACGTATTGCACGGTGAATATGAATGACGAGCATAAATCGAAGTGGCAGGAAGATAGCCTCATTTCATTTGAGCCATATGATGGGAAGACCGCACCACCAGGATATGAAAGGGGTGTGCGAGTACTCGGCACACTGCCCATAATCCCTATCGGAGATACGCGAGTGGGATATGACACTGCGACAAAAAAGATTGTATTCCTAGGAGATGTCATTCGTCTCAAAATGGCATCCAAGTTAAAGCGCGTCGACAGATACTGTCGCGTTTACGTAATTGATAGCTGCAACGCACAACGGATAAGCACGAGTCTCGACCTCGGGATCGAGGAGATGGGATTCGGGGACGAATGGGAAGTGGTCAAAAAAGAGACAAAAAACAACAAAATCGAGTATTTGCCAAATACCTCCACCAGAATAAAAGATGAGACAAAAGGACGGGCTGCGCGGACGCAGGCCACCCTGAGTAAAGATGATGCGAGCCAAACCGCCCCAGGCTCTCAAGAGCCGAAGAGGAAGAAGACGATTGCAGAATGCGACGATGCAGCATCCACGTCACGCGCTCCGAATAGGAATGAGCAATGGATTGACGCTGCTTCAAGCGAAAAAGAAGACGCTCATTCAATCGCCAGTATTAAATCCACGAACGAATCAAGAAATATTTGATTGGGAGACAGTTTACACTTCGCACCGATCACGCTGCCTTACAGTGGTTGCTTCAGTTCAAAGACCCAGAAGGACAAGTAGCAAGGTGGATAGAGCAGCTGCAAGAATTTGACTTTGTCACTGAACATCGAAAAGGCAAGTCACACAATAATGCTGATGCTTTATCTAGACGGCCTTGCGAAGAATCTTGCCGACATTGTGCCAAGCAGGAAAAGAAAGAGAACGTAAGGATTATCCAGGTGAACGATTTGGATGAAGACTGGGACAATCGATCATTGGAAGACGCACAAAAGGAAGATAGCGACTTGAAGACAGTAATCGAATGGAAGAAAAGTGGCCAGCGGCCCCCTTGGAGTGAAATATCAGCGCTTAGCCCAACAGCAAAAAGTTACTGGGCTCAATGGGACAGCCTGATAATTGATAATGGAGTTCTGAAGAGGAAATGGGAATCACCTAGTGGACAGGAGGTCGCCTTACAGATAGTTGTCCCCTGTGAGAAGGTCGCGTCGGTGCTAAGACAGGTGCACGACGGAGTATCCGGAGGACATCTAGGAGTAAAGAAAACCCTGGAGAATGTGAGAAAAAGGTTCTATTGGGTGCATTGCCGCGAAGACGTAGAGGACTGGTGTAGGAAATGTGTAGCCTGCTCCTCAGTAAAGGGACCGCAAACGAGGGCCAGAGGTCGGCTGAAAGTGTATAATGTTGGTGCACCATGGGAAAGAGTTGCTGTCGATATAGCTGAGCCGTTCCCTATTACTGAAGAAGGGAATAGGTATATCATCGTCATGCAAGACTATTTCAGCAAATGGCCAGAAGCTTTTGCAGTACCCAACCAAGAAGCTCATACCGTCGCCAAAAAGCTAGTTCACGAGGTGTTCTGTCGATTTGGCGTTCCCTTGGAGTTACACTCTGACCAGGGTAAAAACTTCGAGTCTTCACTATTTCAAGAGGTTTGCCAACTACTCGGGATACATAAGACTCGTACAACACCATATCACCCTCAGTCAGATGGAATGGTCGAAAGATTCAACCAGACGCTAGAGAATCATTTGGCCAAAGTAGTGGAAGAACACCAGAGGGATTGGGACCAATACATTCCACTCTTCTTAATGTCATACCGCTCAGCAACACATGACAGCACAAATTGCACACCGGCGAAAGTCAACTTTGGCCGAGAAATTAGACTACCCATAGATGCACTAACCGGAACACCCCCCGATACCCCTATCCTTGCTGTCGACTACGTGGCCGACCTGCGGCGTAAGCTCGATAGAATACATGAGCTAGTGAGAGAGAGCGGTCTGAAAACCAGCGAGAAAATGAAGATCCGATACGACCGCAAAGCTAACGTGCCCGGATTTGAAGAGGGAACTTTGGTATGGTTACATAATCCCATAAGGAGAAAAGGAAAGAGTCCGAAATTTCAAGCCAAATGGGAGGGTCCGTACACGATAGTAACGAGGATAAACGATGTCACCTACCGGATAAAGAAAGGACCTAGAGGGAAGCTGAAGATCGTACACGTAGACCGCCTAGCTCGCTATTATGGTTCAAATCATGCTCGGGACGAGCACGACTAAGAAGGGGGCAATGTTACGAATGCACCTTATGTCGAGGGCATAAGGTTCAATATCGCGTGACTTGCAGTGCGTAACTTTTAGGTTCTATAACTCGAGATCTAGACATTGTCTGCATTGTTGCTGTCATTGCACGACCGGAGCTATTTCCTCGGACCATAGCATGGAAAAAAGGGTCTTCACAATGCCGATTACAAACCGCCACCGGCCAACCAGTGCTCGTCCTTGGTGAAACGAATGTGACCTTGAAAATGGGTGATAAGACATTCACGCACCCTATCTTAGTAGCGAATATTACAGATGATTGTATAGTAGGACTGGACTTTTTGAAGAAACAGCAGTGCGTCCTGAATGTGGCAAAAGGAGTATTGAGTTTTCCAGAACAAGAAGTATTTCTTCAAGGTGGAAAACAAGGATCTGTGTACTGTTTAAGGAGAACGGTATTACCACCAAGATCAGAAACCTTAGTTGATATTAGACTATCACCAATAGGATGCCGCAAACGTTGCATTATAATAGAAGATTCTGGAGATCACCCAGACTGGATAACGGCGAGGACACTGATGATGATTTCCGATAAACCAAAAATACGCATAATCAACGTTAGTAACAAAGAAATAACTCTCGAAAAGAATCGCGTGGTGGGTGTGTGCGATAATGTAGCATCTTTGAGAAAAACAGAGGTGCACGAAAAGGAACGTGATAAGAAGTGGCAGGAACATGTATCGACACTACTCGTAAATTGTAAGGGTAATTTAAACAAGTTCGAAAGTCACAAAGTTAAAAATTTGTTCATAGTACTAGAGCGAGTACATAACAGTGGAACAGGATGGCGACCTCCAAGCACGGAGTTCATAACGAAATGGAACGAGGCAGTTATAAAACTTTCCTCAGAAAGGCAATTTACTTATATGGAGATTCATCAAAAAGCGATTTACAACGGTTCCCAGTGCAAACGTATTGCACGGTGAATATGAATGACGAGCATAAATCGAAGTGGCAGGAAGATAGCCTCATTTCATTTGAGCCATATGATGGGAAGACCGCACCACCAGGATATGAAAGGGGTGTGCGAGTACTCGGCACACTGCCCATAATCCCTATCGGAGATACGCGAGTGGGATATTTTTTTAAAGCGAGAAAATGAAGATCCGATACGACCGCAAAGCTAACGTGCCCGGATTTGAAGAGGGAACTTTGGTATGGTTACATAATCCCATAAGGAGAAAAGGAAAGAGTCCGAAATTTCAAGCCAAATGGGAGGGTCCGTACACGATAGTAACGAGGATAAACGATGTCACCTACCGGATAAAGAAAGGACCTAGAGGGAAGCTGAAGATCGTACACGTAGACCGCCTAGCTCGCTATTATGGTTCAAATCATGCTCGGGACGAGCACGACTAAGAAGGGGGCAATGTTACGAATGCACCTTATGTCGAGGGCATAAGGTTCAATATCGCGTGACTTGCAGTGCGTAACTTTTAGGTTCTATAACTCGAGATCTAGACATTGTCTAGGTGTAATATAAAAACGCATTCCTAGACTTAAGGTGGCCTATTGAATGGTACAGGTTTTATCAATTTTGTCAACAAAGTGACGACATCGAAATTTCTAGACGCCCGTTTCCGGGAATTACCGTAGGTACCTAGTGAATGTACTCGAAGTTATGCGCTATTATTATTACGTCTAGACGATTCTGGAATGTTCGATCAGCTGGCCTATATATAGCGCCGTGACGCCGGCGCCGAGTCAGGCATACGCCCGATTATGACGTACGCTTGTCCTGTCTTCGCACACACCAAGCCGCGTCATATCCATAGGATGCAAGTAGTCCAAAACCGTTTCTTGCGTAAAGCCACAAACGCCCCTTGGTTCGTCCGTAATGAGATCCTCCACCTAGATCTCAAAATCCCCACCATTCAACAGTTCATGAAGCGTCTTTCCAAACGCTTCTTTGACACTGCCTCCAAGCACCGCAATCCCCTGATAGTAGCGGCTGCTAACTACACCCCCTCCACCATCTTCAAGCTTCGCCGCCCAAGGCACGCTCTCACAGACCCCGATGACCCCATTACTCTCCTCCAAGAGGCCAATAGGGCCACCAGCACAACACACAGAGCTAGACCGACCTACCGACCTCGCCGCCGAGGTCCATCGCGACGCGTTCAACGTAGTAATCGCCCTCCCCGTCCCTTGTCCGTTGAAGGCCAGCCCGCGCCGCAGCTGAGCCAGTAATTATAAACTCCCGACTATGACCTCTGAGTTTGTTTCGGCCGTTTCTTCTCAGAGCTAGTACTAGGAAACGCCGTGGTCATCAAACCGAAATAAAAATAAAATAATTCGATCCAGCCGTCCCTTGCTGTTTTCTCCAGCGACGCCCTAAGCCGAGGTTCGTACCCCACAGGGGGTGCCCTTAGTGCGCAGTCGCTTAGTTTTTAATAGCCCTGGCTGGAGGCTTTAAATTCATTTAAGGCATCCACAGGAAAGTCCGGTTAAGTAGTCACGGCCTCTCAAGGTCAACTACGAGATGCCATATCAAAAAAAAAAAAAAAAAAAAAAAAGGCGCCGAGTCAGTCTACAATTGACTACCGATACGAAAACAGCGACACTTAAGAAGCGATCTTTAACGTAACGTAACGAGAACTGTGAGTACTACGTGAAGTAACATTTGTAGTGTTATTGTGTGTTTACGACACGGACTTCGTAAACGTAAGGGAAGACTTCGGTGCAACATCAGCAACATTCTACTTGTCATTGCCTACAATCGACTGTATCTTCGTTGCCAATAAACATCGCAACCCTTAACCGGCGTTTTAGTACCCCTAGCCCGTAACAATTGGTGTCAGAAGCGGAATGCCGGTCACGCCAAGGGAAGACGAAAGAGTTCGCACGCGACGACAAGCAGCGATGGATTTGGCGCGTCAAGAGGAAGAATTGCTTAGTGTCCCTACACCCATAGAAGATGCGGCCGTCGTAACACCGACGAATGTGAGTGCGCCTAGTACCACCACTATTCCCGGAACCAGCGGATGCGATTTATCGGCATTAATGGCTCACTTGACGGCGCAAATAAGGCTGAGCATAGCAGAATCCCAGGCAGAAACCCAGGCGCAAATAAGGCTGAGCATAGCAGAATCCCAGGCGGAAACCCAGGCGCAAATAAAAGGTATAGCAGAATCCCAGGCAGAAACCCAGGCACAAATCATTACAAGTATAGCAGAATCTCAGGTAAAATCTCAGCAATTAGTATTAGAACTTAATGAAAAGTGGGAAAAAACCAAAGCAGAGGTCAACGAGCTTAAAATAAAAACAGAACAATAAGATGCGCGTATGGACCAGCAAGATACGCGCATAGACCAGCAAGATGCTCGTATAGACAATCATGATGCGCGTTTCAAGAAACTGGACAGTACCATCATGGAGTGTGAGAAAGAAATACAGTTTCTCCATAAAACTGTGCAGAAAGGAGGTATTAAAGGTGTGGTACCTGTACCCAGTGCTTCGCCGACGTTCAAAGTACCTCATTTTGACGGAACAACGTCATGGGTGGCCTTCCGTCTACAGTTTGAGAAGGTCGCCAAAGGCAACAACTGGGACGACGATCAAGCGGTAACTGCTCTTACGCTTGCTCTGCGTGGTGATGCGGTACAAATCCTCGAAAATATTTCCGGCGATTGCAATACCCTAGCCTGTTTGCTGGAAGCGTTAGAGTCTAGATACGGGGAGAAACACCTCGAACATGTCTTCAGGGCTCAACTCCGCGACCGGACACAAAAGAGCAGTGAAGGTTTGCAACAATGGGCTACGGAAATAGAACGCATTGTTCGAAGGGCGTATGCATCAACACCAGCATTAATTGACGCTACTACTGTGCAAGCCTTTACTGATGGGATTCGAGATGCAGAAGTCAGGGCTGCAGTTCGTCTGGGTCACCACCAGACTCTGAAGGCAGCCTTGACACACGCTTTAGAGGTGGAAGCTGTACGCCAAGATGGCCGACAACATCATCGTATCCGTGAGGTAACCGCACCAATAAAAACCCGACAAGGACCAACCTGCTATGAGTGCGGCGAAAAGGGGCATATTCGGATTAATTGTCCCAGGAAGTCTAAGGGAAGAAGTACTTCTGGGACACAGGTGGAAGCAGGGGATTTAAACTAGGAACAGCCAGGGCTATGGGGCGAGTACTGGCTGGTCGACATGAAGCCCCCATTATAACAGTATCACAAGGGGGTGACGGAAACAGTCTTATTATAGAAGGAGAATTGAATGGTAAGTCATGCAGTTTCACATTGGATACTGGTGCATCAAGAACTATTGCACGACCGGAGCTATTTCCTCGGACCATAGCATGGAAAAAAGGGTCTTCACAATGCCGATTACAAACCGCCACCGGCCAACCAGTGCTCGTCCTTGGTGAAACGAATGTGACCTTGAAAATGGGTGATAAGACATTCACGCACCCTATCTTAGTAGCGAATATTACAGATGATTGTATAGTAGGACTGGACTTTTTGAAGAAACAGCAGTGCGTCCTGAATGTGGCAAAAGGAGTATTGAGTTTTCCAGAACAAGAAGTATTTCTTCAAGGTGGAAAACAAGGATCTGTGTACTGTTTAAGGAGAACGGTATTACCACCAAGATCAGAAACCTTAGTTGATATTAGACTATCACCAATAGGATGCCGCAAACGTTGCATTATAATAGAAGATTCTGGAGATCACCCAGACTGGATAACGGCGAGGACACTGATGATGATTTCCGATAAACCAAAAATACGCATAATCAACGTTAGTAACAAAGAAATAACTCTCGAAAAGAATCGCGTGGTGGGTGTGTGCGATAATGTAGCATCTTTGAGAAAAACAGAGGTGCACGAAAAGGAACGTGATAAGAAGTGGCAGGAACATGTATCGACACTACTCGTAAATTGTAAGGGTAATTTAAACAAGTTCGAAAGTCACAAAGTTAAAAATTTGTTCATAGTACTAGAGCGAGTACATAACAGTGGAACAGGATGGCGACCTCCAAGCACGGAGTTCATAACGAAATGGAACGAGGCAGTTATAAAACTTTCCTCAGAAAGGCAATTTACTTATATGGAGATTCATCAAAAAGCGATTTACAACGGTTCCCAGTGCAAACGTATTGCACGGTGAATATGAATGACGAGCATAAATCGAAGTGGCAGGAAGATAGCCTCATTTCATTTGAGCCATATGATGGGAAGACCTCGGCACACTGCCCATAATCCCTATCGGAGATACGCGAGTGGGATATTTTTTTTTTTTTTTTTTATTAAAATATAAACCAGCGCTTGACCGCAATCCCGCCTGATGGTAAGCAGTGACGCAATCGTTGATGGTAAAGCGCACTAGTTTATTAAGAGCCTATTCACTCTAGCCTTGAAGACACTCAAATTGTAGTCCGACGGAAACACCGCCGCCGGCAGATTGTTCCAGTCCCTCGATGTACGCGGTATAAAGGTCGAGGCGAAACGCTTCGTCCGGATCGTTGAGGTGTTAACAACATAAGGGTGGAAACTCGCCGTACGACGGGTCGTCCGATGGTGGAACGGAGATGGGGGAATTAAATCGTGCAATTCCCTCGCACACTCCCCAGAATGTATCCTATAGAACACCGAAAGGCTGGCTACTCTACGCCTGTGCTCTAGGCTTTGGAGACCAACTCGAGTTAAATCAGGGTCACCAATCAGCCTCTTCGCACGCCTCTCCACTGAATCCAAAGTGGCCAGGTGACACTTAGCAGCACCAGCCCAAATGTGGCTGCAGTACTCCACACACGAACGGACCTGTGCTTTGTACAACATTAGAAGCTGCCCTGGTGTGAAGTACTGCCGGACCTTTGCGATTACACCAAGTTTTCTGGCAGCCACCTTGGCCTCGGACTCAATGAACCGCCCAAAGTTTAGGTTCGAGGAAATCTCAACACCCAAAAGCTGAAGGCGGTCGGTACACTCCAAGGACACATTCCGAAAAGTAGGAGCCAAGGTGAACGGGCTCCTTTTGGCGGTGAAGAGACACGCCTGCGTTTTGGCGGCATTGAATGCTACAAGGTTGGCATTGCCCCATTCGGAGACTGCCTGAAGTGCAACACTCGTTCGCTCTACCATGGCCTCTCTTTCGGACCGGATTGATTCCCTACTAGCCCGAGCATCCGGCAGGTATCTCTCCACAACTGTG
Organism: Sesamia inferens; assembly: GCA_037179545.1. Classification (NCBI taxonomy): domain Eukaryota; kingdom Metazoa; phylum Arthropoda; class Insecta; order Lepidoptera; family Noctuidae; genus Sesamia; species Sesamia inferens. Next base: position 27,543,883 of record CM073941.1, on the reverse strand, counting down.
CTGTCATCTGCATACCCATAGATACCGGGCATCAGCAGATCGTTAATATGCAGCAGAAACAGAGTTGCAGAGAGAACAGACCCCTGAGGAACACCGGCATTAGTCGACATGGGCTCAGATGAGCATCCGTCGACAACGACTCGGAGGGACCGTTCAGTCAGGAAGTCTTTTACCCAGCCAGTCAGGCTAGGGGAAATGCCGTACGCTGGAAGCTTACTTAAAAGGCCAGCGTGCCATACCCGGTCGAAGGCCTTCGAGACATCAAGGGAGACAGCAATCGCTTCCCCATTTCTCTCGAGGGCCTCGCCCCACAAGTGAGTGGTATACACTAGTAGGTCCCCAGTTGACCGATTGCGGCGAAACCCGTACTGTCGGTCACTGAGGAGATCGTTACCTTCCAGGTATGCCAAGAGGCGCGAGTTCAATACACGCTCCATAATTTTGCAAAGTATGGAGGATATGACACTGCGACAAAAAAGATTGTATTCCTAGGAGATGTCATTCGTCTCAAAATGGCATCCATGTTAAAGCGCGTCGACAGATACTGTCGCGTTTACGTAATTGATAGCTGCAACGCACAACGGATAAGCACGAGTCTCGACCTCGGGATCGAGGAGATGGGATTCGGGGACGAATGGGAAGTGGTCAAAAAAGAGACAAAAAACAACAAAATCGAGTATTTGCCAAATACCTCCACCAGAATAAAAGATGAGACAAAAGGACGGGCTGCGCGGACGCAGGCCACCCTGAGTAAAGATGATGCGAGCCAAACCGCCCCAGGCTCTCAAGAGCCGAGGAGGAAGAAGACGATTGCAGAATGCGACGATGCAGCATCCACGTCACGCGCTCCGAATAGGATTGAGCGATGGATTGACGCTGCTTCAAGCGAAAAAGAAGACGCTCATTCAGTCGCCAGTATTAAATCCACGAACGAATCAAGAAATATTTGATTGGGAGACAGTTTACACTTCGCACCGATCACGCTGCCTTACAGTGGTTGCTTCAGTTCAAAGACCCAGAAGGACAAGTAGCAAGGTGGATAGAGCAGCTGCAAGAATTTGACTTTGTCACTGAACATCGAAAAGGCAAGTCACACAATAATGCTGATGCTTTATCTAGACGGCCTTGCGAAGAATCTTGCCGACATTGTGCCAAGCAGGAAAAGAAAGAGAACGTAAGGATTATCCAGGTGAACGATTTGGATGAAGACTGGGACAATCGATCATTGGAAGACGCACAAAAGGAAGATAGCGACTTGAAGACAGTAATCGAATGGAAGAAAAGTGGCCAGCGGCCCCCTTGGAGTGAAATATCAGCGCTTAGCCCAACAGCAAAAAGTTACTGGGCTCAATGGGACAGCCTGATAATTGATAATGGAGTTCTGAAGAGGAAATGGGAATCACCTAGTGGACAGGAGGTCGCCTTACAGATAGTTGTCCCCTGTGAGAAGGTCGCGTCGGTGCTAAGACAGGTGCACGACGGAGTATCCGGAGGACATCTAGGAGTAAAGAAAACCCTGGAGAAGGTGAGAAAAAGGTTCTATTGGGTGCATTGCCGCGAAGACGTAGAGGACTGGTGTAGGAAATGTGTAGCCTGCTCCTCAGTAAAGGGACCGCAAACGAGGGCCAGAGGTCGGCTGAAAGTGTATAATGTTGGTGCACCATGGGAAAGAGTTGCTGTCGATATAGCTGGGCCGTTCCCTATTACTGAAGAAGGGAATAGGTATATCATCGTCATGCAAGACTATTTCAGCAAATGGCCAGAAGCTTTTGCAGTACCCAACCAAGAAGCTCATACCGTCGCCAAAAAGCTAGTTCACGAGGTGTTCTGTCGATTTGGCGTTCCCTTGGAGTTACACTCTGACCAGGGTAGAAACTTCGAGTCTTCACTATTTCAAGAGGTTTGCCAACTACTCGGGATACATAAGACTCGTACAACACCATATCACCCTCAGTCAGATGGAATGGTCGAAAGATTGAACCAGACGCTAGAGAATCATTTGGCCAAAGTAGTGGAAGAACACCAGAGGGATTGGGACCAATACATTCCACTCTTCTTAATGTCATACCGCTCAGCAACACATGACAGCACAAATTGCACACCGGCGAAAGTCAACTTTGGCCGAGAAATTAGACTACCCATAGATGCACTAACCGGAACACCCCCCGATACCCCTATCCTTGCTGTCGACTACGTGGCCGACCTGCGGCGTAAGCTCGATAGAATACATGAGCTAGTGAGAGAGAGCGGTCTGAAAACCAGCGAGAAAATGAAGATCCGATACGACCGCAAAGCTAACGTGCCCGGATTTGAAGAGGGAACTTTGGTATGGTTACATAATCCCATAAGGAGAAAAGGAAAGAGTCCGAAATTTCAAGCCAAATGGGAGGGTCCGTACACGATAGTAACGAGGATAAACGATGTCACCTACCGGATAAAGAAAGGACCTAGAGGGAAGCTGAAGATCGTACACGTAGACCGCCTAGCTCGCTATTATGGTTCAAATCATGCTCGGGACGAGCACAACTAAGAAGGGGGCAATGTTACGAATGCACCTTATGTCGAGGGCATAAGGTTCAATATCGCGTGACTTGCAGTGCGTAACTTTTAGGTTCTATAACTCGAGATCTAGACATTGTCTAGGTGTAATATAAAAACGCATTCCTAGACTTAAGGTGGCCTATTGAATGGTACAGGTTTTATCAATTTTGTCAACAAAGTGACGACATCGAAATTTCTAGACGCCCGTTTCCGGGAATTACCGTAGGTACCTAGTGAATGTACTCGAAGTTATGCGCTATTATTATTACGTCTAGACGATTCTGGAATGTTCGATCAGCTGGCCTATATATAGCGCCGTGACGCCGGCGCCGAGTCAGTCTACAATTGACTACCGATACGAAAACAGCGACACTTAAGAAGCGATCTTTGAGAATACCTACTGCGACAACTGTAACGAGAACTGTGAGTACTACGTGAAGTAACATTTGTAGTGTTATTGTGTGTTTACGACACGGACTTCGTAAACGTAAGGGAAGACTTCGGTGCAACATCAGCAACATTCTACTTGTCATTGCCTACAATCGACTGTATCTTCGTTGCCAATAAACATCGCAACCCTTAACCGGCGTTTTAGTACCCCTAGCCCGTAACAATAATAAACATTAATAGTGACGTGGCCATTCTCTGTGTTTATCGCTCACCATCTACAGACAACATACAAGACTTTCTCTCCGCCCTAAATTGCATATTTCCATCACTCCAGGCCCTAGGAACAGTCGTGTTGGTGGGTGACATAAATATCGACATCAAGCCTTCTTCTCTTGATACACGGTCACACGACTATTTGAATTGTCTCGCTTTTCATGGCTTTCTTCCAGCTCACACTCTCCCAACCAGGGGCAATAATTGTCTGGACCACATTGTCTTGAGAACAAGGTCACCCGCAGTCACATTTGTTTATGAGTCCACGGTTACCGACCATGGTTCTTCATTACTTTGTCTCAATAGTAAACGTATTCCTGTCACCACTACCCCCATTATATCAAGAATCAATTATGAGGCTCTTGGTACGTCACTTTTGAACATGGACTTTGATCCAATTATAAGCACAACAGACGCAAATACCGCTACCGATATTTTCATTCGAAAACTTACTTCAGCCATAGCCGAAAACACTATAACTAAAAAAGTTTATGCAAAACAGAAGATTCTTAAGCCATGGATAACTCCTGGCTTGTTACGATGCATGAGAAACAGAGATGCCATGCACAGAAACCTAAAGCAATCTCCAGATAATGAAACGTTAAATATAACTTATAAACGATACAGAAACTTTTGTACCAAAATTTTAAAACAAACGAAAAGGTTCTTCGATGCGAAAGAACTCAGCCAGGCAAGCAATAATCCAAAGTTACTCTGGGATGCGATAAAACGGGTAACAAACACCACAAAAACTACACACTCGTCTACACAACTGCTGTCCTCATCACCTACACCCGTACAGTCATGTAACAATGTGAACTCTTACTTTGTGAATATTGGCAAGAAACTTGCAGATGAAATTATAAAAACCTCCTCGCAGCAACCGCTAATACCAATAACCAACTATATACCATCTACATCCTTTGTTCTAGATAAAACTGACCCAGAAGAAATCATAGCCACCATAAATTCACTGCGACCTACCGCTGCTACTGGTTGGGATGGCATTTCACCTGCCATACTAAAGCAATTCTCTGGTACTCTGGCGCCTATATTATGCCACATATTTAATATTTGTTTTACAACAGCTGTTTTTCCAACTTCTTTTAAAAGGGCAATAATCTATCCAGTCTTCAAGGGGGGTGATGGAACTTTGCCGAATAATTATCGTCCTATAGCTGTATTACCCGCTTTATCTAAAGTTCTTGAACGTTTGATAAACAAACGACAGGTTAGATACCTAGAGCATTGCAAGATAATCTCGCAACAGCAATATGGCTTTCGCAAAAATAAGTCAACATGTGACGCAGTTCATGACCTAATCAGCTTTGTTATAGACCATATAAATAACAATAAAAAGGTTCTTACTATTTTCCTAGACCTCGCGAAAACATTCGACACTGTACCCGTTTCCACCCTCCTTATCAAACTTGAGAAAATGGGCGTCAGGGGGCAACAACTGGATCTCTTTCGAAGCTACCTTTCAAATCGCTCGCAAATAGTCAGAATCGATGGCCATGACAGTGATGAGCTCCCTGTTCATTATGGGGTACCTCAGGGAAGCATTTTAGGCCCCACTCTTTTCTTGGTCTTTATTAATGACTTGTGTGACCTCAGTATTGCTAATGCCAAGATAATATCCTTTGCGGACGACACAGCAATTACATTTGTCGCTGATTCCTGGTCACAACTTGAACATCAGGCACAGCATGGCTTTGACGTGGCTTTAAATTGGCTAAATTCTCACACTCTAACCCTCAATGCTTCCAAAACCAAACTTGTAACCTACTCAAAAAGTTCAGTTTCTCAACCAAAGACTCCTATTTTGATCAAAGCTCACACTGGTAATCCACATACGTGGGGCTCGAGCTGCCAGTGTCCTGTTTTGGCCTCTGTTGAAAGCATCAGATACCTGGGAATAGTCTTGGACAGGAATCTTAATTTCAAGTCTCACATCGGCCTGTTAACTGGTCGAGTTCGCAAACTGATATACATCTTCAAAACTCTCCGGCATATTGCTAACCCTAATATAATACGTACTGTCTATTTTGCACTTTGTCAATCCATCATAACATATTGCATTTCTTGTTGGGGTGGCGCAGCAAAAACAACCCTCAAGCCGCTTGAAGTAGCACACAGGGCCATATTAAAAGTAGCCACTTTTCGGCCCATTCTTTTCCCAACTAATCAACTATATAAAGACTGTAAAGTATTAAATATTCGGCAACACTTCATACTTCAGACAGTAATCCTGCAACACCGCAAAACCCCATACCGTACAATAGAAAATAAAAAACGTAGTAAACGTCGTAAGGATGGGATATGTACCCTGCCATGTGTACAATCAACTTTTGTAAAGAGATTTTTTAATTTTTTGGTCCATATCTATACAACAAATTAAACGAAGAGTGTCAAATCTATGATCTACCGTATTACAAATGCAAAAAGGTTATAAAATCGTACCTCCAAGATAAGTCATACGAGGAAACAGAAAGGATCTTAAACTGATGAATATCGACTAGCACACAAACATAAATAAACACGTACGCACACACACACACACACACACACACACACACACATACACACACACGCACACACACGCGCAAACACGCGCACGCGCCCATTCATATACACAATAACACAAACGTATAATTATCTCAAAATAATTAATTATTTTATTTTATCTTTTTTCTTTATGATAACAAACATTTCCTAAACTTTTGATTATTTAATTTTTCGAAATTGTAATAGTAACATCAGAATCACTGTGTAACTTAATGTCATTGTACCATAGGGGACCGGACTGCTTCTCCTTAACACAGGTTTTCATAACCTAGCTAGGAGAGCAGTGCTCACCTACACGTTTGATTTAACAGTGCTTCTTTTGTATAATTGTATTTTTAACGTGTCCTACAATCCCTTGTCTTGAGTTAATAAATTATTATTATTATTATTATTTTGCTTCTTTACAAGGTATCGATATCTAGTGATAGAAGCACCTTCGGTTGAAATGATTACATATGGACAGGACTGGTACAGGAACTAAATGACAAAGTCTAGTTCGTCCGGCAATGAGATGGTCCGATGAGATTGGTCCATTGTAGACAGAACTTGGAAAGGGCACAGGCACAGGGGTATGAGGATTGCCACAAGAAAAGAGGCCTGTGGCCTGCAGTGGCAGAAGACGGCCTGTGGATGATGATGCTGATGAATTTTTCCAAAATGTGAAAATTTCCGGTCGTCAAAGGTTTCCTACAGATGGTTTCATCACTGTTCTTCCCCTGGTATCACAATTGTTTTACAAATACAATTAATAAGGAAGAAGTGGACGTCGTCGTTGCGTGCGCACATAATATACTTAGTTAAGCAAAGTTTGTTTACTATTGAATCAGGCATGAGTCATGGCAGCGCTCGAGTTAAATCCCAAGAAATTCACTTCCCTGTTCCGTTAATGACACATTAGTTTATACAAGTAGGTAGTGTGTATGTGTGAAAGCTTTGTTTATAACAGTCTTTAAGTTTGGTTTCCATTTCAGGAAAGAGTTATATGGGTACTGGAGTTTTTAGTAAATTACAATCACTAAGAACCACCTCCACCAATAACTCCAGTTGTCATGATTTAAAAATGTATGTAATGACTTGATCATCTTTTCTTATAAAATAAATTAAAACTATTATATGTTAAAGATGTCATAACCATCTCAGAGCTAGCAATACTACTCAAAGTATTTAGTACTTTCATAAGTATAATTATGCATTAATAAGGCACATGTAAGTCGCGGTGTCGCGCGGCAAGTCGTGGTGGCCTAGTGGTTAAAACACCAGCCTCTCAAGTATGAGTGCACGGGTTCGATTCCAGGTCAGGCAAGTACCAATGTACTAAAGTACTGTCTAAGTATATCTTGGACACCAATAACTGAAAGTGAAGGAAAACATCTTGATCATCCGCATTGAGCAAGCGTGGTGATTACTCTCAATCCTTCTCTGTATTCAGAGGAGACCTGTGCCCAGCAGTGGGATGGTAAAAAAGGTTGATGATGAAGGCACATGTAACAGATAATAATATTAATTATGAAAGTAAATCTTATAATCTATATTATTTGTAGAATGATACATTGTTTTCACTGAAGAAGCTGCCTTATCCTGTAGGAATTAGAACTGATATAACTTCTTGGCTAGGTTGTACAGTCAGCAAAAAAACATAACAGGTAAATTCTATTTTTAAGCTAGTATATATAATTGATTCTAAAATCTCTACTGTTACGACGGGCAGCGGGTTTTATGCTGACTGTACTTACCTAAAGTAAAACTTAAAATTTGTACTTAAGAGTTACAATAATAATATTGTATATAATAAATGTTACAATGTTGCAACTTTTGTCATCAAGATATAGAATACTTATAATAAATATGTGCTTTAGTATGTGCACCATAAAAATTACAGAACATAAATATGAAAATTTTACAAAGCCTAATAATTATAGTCTGTTCCAAAGGTATCTGAAGAAAATGTAAACAAACCTTTTTCAGATTCAATTGTTACTCAGTCACACACCAAGTGAATTAGTACCTAACACATTGATCTGTTAAAGTGAGGTTCAACAATTATTGATCAGTTAACATTATAAAATTATACCTATAAAAGAACAAAACGCATCTAAATTCACTTGGTCACACAAATCAAGGAGTTTTAAGAGTAGAATTCTAGTTTTAAGTATTTGAAATCAACTTATAGCACCATATTTTTGTAAATGGCACTACATAATGGTTTTTACAGGTATGTTTTCCATTTATCTATTGATCCTTTCTTATTGTTTCCTATGAGTAGGTACATGTACTTTTGGAACATAATATACAACTAGTGTTCTTTCAAGGTATTCCTACCTGTCGTCCGTATAGACGAGTATGACGTCCTCGTCGGTTCCGCTGGCGCGGCGCGCGGCCTGCAGGCGGGCGGGCGCGGCCCCACACAGACGCGCGCTCAGCGCGGGGTCGCGGTACAACACGCGCCCGCGGCAGGTCCCCACCAACACTATGTAGTGCCCACTGTAGGCGCCGCCGAAGCAACGTCTACAAGACACATCTTACTGTCAGGCTCCCGATGATACAAGAACAATAGGGCGGCAGACTGGCTGGCTTTCTAGTGTGACCTAGGCGTGCTTTTGTATCGCTAGTAAAATTAATTTAATAAAACCAAATTCAAAATGAAATCGTCCAGTGAAAACTCACAATCGAGAAGGTGGAAGGAGCCGAGCGGAACATAGACGAGTAGGAATCAACCTATCATAGACAAAACAAAAGACGCGATCTGCGATCTAGATTACAAACGAATGTGTTTTATTGATTACTCCTCGCTTCTTGTTTCCTCTCGTGGAACCACACCCAAAGTATAATGAATGGGAAGGTACCTGAACTCGGCCTTCAGTTTATTATGCTTGCAGAGATCACAGACCAGCAAAGAGGCGTCGACCAGCACTATGACTGGTCCCACAGTAGTCAGGTGCCTTAACAATTCTTCGTGGGTCAGTGAATGCTTCTGAACATCTATGCCGGAGGCCCTGGCTTCAGCGAAACGACGTTTAACGCGTTCTCGATCCTAGACAGTAAGTAATAGTATATTTAGATACTATTAGAGTATCGGTTATGCACGCACAATGGTCCACTGGGTGGACTGAGTGCGAAAATCAAACCCGTAACATAGAACGTACTCGAATGGTTTATGTGGTGTTCACTATATATCACTTATAGGGACTTGTGAGGATTGGAGTAAAACCACCGAATTATCAGTAAGTAGCACACAACTCAAAGGGCACGTCTAGTCGCCACTCAGGATAGAGCAGGACTGTCTCGAGGCGTCACCCTTAAGTAGAGTGCTACGTTTAATAGTACATCACATCTAGCTTTAGATTGTTTCATTAACTCCCATGTTTTATCATTTATAATGTTAGATTTACTACCGGAATCAATGAGCAATATGATGTTAACACCACCTACCTGGCAGTCAATTGTTGCATCGTCGTCGATGTGGAAAATGTAATCTATAGAAGAAGCACCATTATTCGTTTTGTTTTCAATTTTGGGTTTCTTAGCTATATTGATGTCATTTGACGAGAGGTTAAAAGCTTTTCTTTTGTGGCTCCTAGTTTTGCAGTGTGCCTTGAAATGACCTCGGTAACCGCACTTTATGCAATTTTGATTAATTGCAGGGCAGGAACTATTATCACTTTTGTGATTTTTACTGCCGCATCGGCTACAACAGGTAACTCCTTTTGTTATAAAGCGTTTTTTGGTTTTAGTGTCAATTTTGTTTAGGCTGGTACTAATAGCACTTGTGCTCTGACTATCGTGAAACTTGTTCAACTGCCGTTCTACCGTTTCTAAAGAGTTTGCTTCTGTTAAGATTTTTTCGATCGTTGCTGTGTCACCAAGTATCAAAATATCCTTTCTTAATTTAGTCGAACTACACTTTTCAGTTATTTGATCGATAAGGTTTTCGTCTTCTTTAGCAGAATTGCATTTTGAGCTTTGGCTTCTCAATCTAAGCAAGAATTTCTCAAATTGTTCGTCTGGTTCTTGTTTCATTAACCGGAAAATGTGCCTTTCGAATAAATAACTTTGTTTTGGGCTAAAATACTCTTCCAACTTTTTAATCGCGATATCATAAACGTTAGTTGCGTCAACATCGGTGACGTGAGCTCCGGGCACATTAAAATATATGTCTTGTAATGCCATGCCTCCAAAATGTAGTAACATAGCACGTTTTTTATTTTGGTCATTGGTGTTTGTCGCTATGAAGTATATTTCCAAAGCACGTTTCCATCTTTCCCAACGGAAGCCTATGGAGGTTGGATCGCCTTCACAATCAAAAGGTTCTATTGTTGGGACTTGTAATTGGGCCATGCTGATCGATCTGTAAGTAGGAGAAGAGAGAGATCTCGTCAGCTCTATTGAATAGAAAGGTAATTTTCAGATCGACTCGGCAATTTAATATAAGTTATATTAACCAAATTATTGTTACTCTTTTTTATTTATTTTTTTATTAATAAAGTAACTTCATTTGTTTATGATTATGATGATTATGAGAAGTTAAAATAATCAAACACTTGGTTTATTTTAACCAATTGTTTGTACTCGGTGATAACAAGAGCTTTGTGTTTGGCTCACTCAACAAAGGCCCTTTCATGCTTAACTCTTAAATAAACAAAGTTTATTGGGTAATATGAGAAACCTCTGACTTCGCTCTAAGTGATGTGAGAATGTCCTTTGGCTATTCTCTGAATGGTGTGCCCCAATCTAAACAATAACTTGAGATAACAATACTGTACTGTAGTACTGTGGTAATAAATTTTATGAATTATTTTGTTTATTACGATAGCCAGCGCAAAATTTATTTGATAAACTAAGTTGACTTAGTTTAAACATTAACCTTCACAAAGAGGTATGGCAGCTTTCCATACATCATTTTAGTTAATAAATAAAGTAAGCGTCTATGTATGAAATATACCTTGTTTGAAAGAGCATGTATTATAGTACAGGATCCGTGGCCTATTTTTTCACTTGATTACTATCAAGCTAATTTTCCGTGAGTAGCTTCATTTTGATAAGACGCCCAACAATTTCCTGTGCGAAAATTTTTGATTGTGGTAGTTAACAGAGGTAGCAATGATAAAATAAGTCGATTTGATGATTCTCAAATATTTATTACTAACTGAATTGTTTTTATTAAATCTTAAGATAATTATCTAAATTATTTGAAAAAATATTTGTCCTACAAAATCTATGGTTTCATCAAAGAGTCCTCCCCCTCCAACATGTATTGATAACGAGATCACCAAAAATGATTACTAACCGGCTGTTTTTTTTTTTATTACTTAGTTAATATATATGTAATTTAACAGCCATATTGTCCTACAAATTTCGTGGTATGTTATCCCGGTCCTACGCTCAAAAATTGTTAATACCATAAGACCATTTTTCTCATTACTAACTGTAGGACAAAAATATTACATAATAGGTTAGTGTGTTCAGTGCCCAAATAAAACAATGTCCTACAAAAAAACAGGTATGTATCACTAGTCCGACAAGAATTGTCATTTTTTCGTTTTCCTATTTCTAACATAAGATACAGTGAAAAAATCTTTTTTAAAATTTTTGGCCGAGTTTTTGAGTTATTATGCTTAGAAGTTTTGTAGGTTCTGTTATTATTGGTCAATGTTTTGTCCGTTGTATCATTAAATAATCTTTTATTAGTATTCTTAAATTGAAATAGCTAGGTGGCAGAATGATAATTACGCCAAGTAGTTAAGATTATTAATGATTTAACAGGTTAAGCAACCTGGGATATGTGTCCAACGAGGACGATAGATAGAGAAGGCTGTTGAGTGGAGATTATGAGATATCAGTGATCAAATATCATTTAAACTAATATATGTAAGTATATTACGGGATTCTTTTTTATGGTAGACGTTTTCGCATGTGATATTGCGTCACAGAGAGGCAATATCACAGTCCATAAACAGTCCGAGTCGTATAATTACAAGCGAAAACAAAAGTCCTTAGGCAATCCGGGTCAAAAACAATAAAGCAGCGAAAACGGCGAAAACACACAGAACACACACTAGCGCGGGCGCAAGTGAACTATGAATTTTTTTTGGTCAGTGTTGCCGTTTAGGAAAATAAAAAGTCCCTAGACCTCGAAACAAAAGTCCCTAGATTTCGAAAAAAAGACGAATAAAAAATCCGCTAGAAGTCGCTAAATATTTCCAAATATTTCATGGTTACAAAATATGTTATAAATAATAGGACATTTGTATTATAAAGTATTTAATCATAGTAATCAATTCTATAGGTTTAAACAAGCAAAAATTTCGGTATTTATTGCGTCATTTTGATACGACAATTAAACAAGACACTATTCGTCCTTTCACACACAAACAAGTTTATTCTGTGAAAAAGTAAAATCTGGTTATTCCCTTCTTTCTATGAACGGTGTTAATGAATTAATGAAATGAAAAAGAAAGATATAGTAAACAGTGATGAACTTAAAGATCGAACGTCATCTTGGTAGGGGATTTCCAGAACATCCAATAGCAGTATTCGTAGTGTTGCTAGTAACTACAGTTAAATTTGAACTAAAATATGTCTATATTTTCTTCTAATTTCATTACCATTACTGGGAATTGGTGGTAATCAGCGTTGCATACAAAAAGTCACTAAAAGTCGCTAAATTTATTTTAGTCGCTAGTACGAAAAAAAAAGTCGCTAAGCACATCCAAAATCCGCCAGATCTAGCGACAAAGTCGCTAGAACGGCAACACTGTTTTTGGTTGAAAACCGTTCAAAAACGAAACGTCACATTATTTTTTTTTTACAGCTCTGGATGGAAGTGTTTTTAGCCAGCACCCACCCAATTTATCTGTTAAAAAGAGTTTTTGACTCAGTACTTGATTCATTAATCAGCATGAAATGTACTAGGCATAATCGTAAACAATTTAAATCTTAAATCTACAGAAAATATTAGAGATTTTACATTGCAAACAATAATTATTTAGTCTGGCAACCTTTTATAATAAAAAATGGCCACTCCGGAAAAGCAATTTACATAATATCTATTTTTAATTAATTACTTTATAACCCGGCTTTAACTAAATATGAAAAAGTTATCGAAAATCATATTAAAATATTTTATATTTTTTGGTTGTTACGAGTTTTTAAGACGCTCTTAAAACCTTGAACTAAAAATCTGCCATACCTCTTTATGACACTAATTAGTTTTAATAGTAAGATACCAATTCTTACTTTACTTCGGTTTAACTGAAGTGGAACTTTTTGTTAAACTTAGTAGGTACATTAACGATACTTTCGTTGCAATATGTTTTAACAGTAAGATAATCATTTCTTACTTTACTTCGATTTTACTGAAGTGGAACTTTTGTTAAAACTGAATATCTTTAATATTATTAACGATATATATATTTGATCGAATAGTATTTTTCGATAGGTACTATTTACATACGGGTTTGGTCAACAATACATATTTGATATAGGTATATACCCATTACAATACCGTATTCATATTTCAACTTACGGTTTTCTATATGTACATGTATTGAAATTAAGTTGTCGATCTATGCAGCACATTTTGTTGCAGCTGATCACAAACCATAGATAGGTAAGTAAAGACACATGAATGTGTATCGAAATTATAAAAAAACGTTTAGTGAATTGTCACAATCGAAATTATAACTGAATGGTTTCATTATTATTTTATTTTATTTATTTTTTATTTTTTTTTTAATAAATTCTGCACTTTTTGCTATCAAATTATATTGTTGCTGACCAATTTCCGTAAGTAGGTACATGATTTGAGTGATAGTTTTACTTACTGCGCTTTTACTCGTCGCCAATGTGGTGTTCACTATATATCACTTATAGGGACTTGTGAGGTTTGGAGTAAAACCACCGAATTATCAGTAAGTAGCACACAACTCAAAGGGCACGTCTAGTCGCCACCCAGGATAGAGCAGGACTGTCTCGAGGCGTCAGCCGTCACCCTTAAGTAGAGTGCTACATTTTTAATAGTACAGTCAGAAGCAAAAATATGTATACATTGCCAAGCCTCCAAAAATATGTAAACATCTTCGACTTTAAGACGAAGTGCTCAACTTGAAGAGCATAAAATTGTAGCCACCGGTTCACATCATAAATATGTATACGCTCATTGCTTCATTAAATTATGCCCACCACGAAAGGAACAATAATACGTACATAGTATTGTTGTGCCCCTTGGTTCGACCGTAATGAGATCCCACCTTGATCTCAAATTCCCCACCATCCACCAGTTCATGAAGCGTCTTGCCAAACGCTTCATGAACTGGTGGATGGCACTTTGACACTGCCGCCAAGCACCGCAATCCCCTGATAGTAGCTGCTGCTAACTATACCCCCTCCACCATCTCCAAGCTTCGCCGCCCAAGGCATGCCCTCACAAACCCCTATGACCCCATAACCCTCCTCCAAGAGGCCAATAGGGCCACGAGCACAACACACAAAAAAAGACCCACCTACCGACCTCGCCGCCGAGGTCCATCGCTTACTATGTACATAGTATTGTTCCTTTCGTGGTGGGCATAATTTAATGAAGCAATGAGCGTATACATATTTATGATGTGAACCGGTGGCTACAATTTTATGCTCTTCAAGTTGAGCACTTCGTTTTAAAGTCGAAGATGTTTACATATTTTTGGAGCCTTGGCAATGTATACATATTTTTGCTTCTGACTGTACATCACAGTTTAGATAGAGTGGGTGTACCAGTAACAAACCGATTAAGCGACATTTTGATATTGTGGCTCAATTATTACAACAATCATTGCAAAATAAGAATTACGCACTCCTTGTCTACTATAGAATCATATAGCTTATTCCAATTTTCATAAAAGCTGTTAGGTTTCTTTTTATTTAATAATCAATGTGGAAAGTCGCAATGTGTTGAGCCTGTGGAGGCATGAGGAACAGGGAGTAAAGCTCACTCATCCTTCATAGAAAAGGGAGGATCCTCCGACCAGACGGGTGTTATATCTGGCGGGCACTTGCCCGATGGTTGAAATTGGCAAGTTGTATGTATGCTAATTGCACGGTAAACTCTGATTGCGAGATGTAGAATTCGTGTGACGTCAGTATGACGCGTCGTTCATTTTGTGGCGTTTGTAGGTACCGCTACATCACTTCCCTCCGGAGACCGGAGGTCGATAGTGGGCTGAGTCTTGTATCTTGTGATTCTTGCTAGGCCAGCTGAGGTTCCAGTGAGTCGGAACCGGTTGCCGAGTAGTTCACGGTGAGTCGGAACTATCTTTAAAGATTCACGTCGGGGTCACCATTGTGGAGGCATGAGGAACAGGGAGTAAAGCTCACTCATCCTTCATAGAAAAGGGAGGATCCTCCGACCAGACGGGTGTTATATCTGGCGGGCACTTGCCCGATGGTTGAAATTGGCAAGTTGTATGTATGCTAATTGCACGGTAAACTCTGATTGCGAGATGTAGAATTCGTGTGACGTCAGTATGACGCGTCGTTCATTTTGTGGCGTTTGTAGGTACCGCTACAAGCCAATAGTGAACCAATAAATAAAATAATTTCTCTTAATGAAGAATATTTTTAATTTAATTACTAAAATCTTTCTCGGAGCTGCTGGTATTTCTGCATCATTCGTCAATATAGTAGGAGGTCCCATTTTTCGTTGAACTGGATATTTTATTTTATTTATGACCGTAGTGTGGGGTATGTTGTATTTTCGACATGTTTCTCAACTTTTTGCACCTTTACTTATTTCGTCAATAGCTTTTGACGCATCTTCCTCCTTATAGTTAAAAAAACGTTCTTTTCGGCGGCATTGTCTATAAAAAAATGTAGGTGGACAATAACTGGAACAAACTCGTACTATAGATATTACCAGTAACAAACCTACAACTGGAACATTGTGAAAATTGTAATCGTTTTTTATTTTATTGCAGTATTAAGTCAAACTACATGTAAAAGAAGAAATAAAAAAAATAGCAAAAAAACTAAATCACCAGTTGTTGGCCTAGTGGTTAAAACACCAGCCTCTCAAGTATGAGTGCGCGGGTTCGATTCCAGGTCAGGCAAGTACCAATGTAACTTTTCTAAAGTTATATTATGTACTTTCTAAGTACATATATCTTGGACACCAATGACTGAAGGTGAAGGAAAACATCTTGAGGAAACCTGGACTTTTAGTCTGAAATCGCCAACCCGCATTGAGCAAGCGTGGTGAGTTCGCTCAATCCTTCTCTGTATGAGAGGAGACCTGTGCCCAGCAGTGGGACGATAAAAAGGTTGATGATCATCAAATCACCAATTGTAGACCAAATGGAATATTACTGGAAAATCATTCAATTCGTGTTCCATTTATAGTTTACCAATGACAACTGTTGATTTAAATTTGCGTTTTCTGATGAAATAAGACGTAATATTATTGCGTTACAACCGTTACGTAATTAATTAGAAAAGCGCTTACAACAATTGATATATTATAAACAAAGATTTAATCAAATATTAAAAAACTTACCGTCGACGTATCGCTTACTAATATGGCTGCCCGAAACGAAGTGAACGATTGTCGTTTGGAATCTTGCTTTTTAAACTGATGTAGATAACGTGTTTGTTGCTTTTATTTGTGACTACATTGTTGTAGAAGTACGGTAGTACTTCCTACCAAACTTAACAAAATTGGCGGGAAATTCGACAGAAGGTTAATATTTTGATGTGAAATTAGAATTGGTGCACTACTGGTTCCTGGTGTGGCACTGGTGCACCCACGTTAAAGTAAAACAAAAAAAAAATCTACGTGATTTAGTCTAACCAACCAGTTATATTCATGTGATGCAATTTCACAGTTGTACTCTTCATTAAGGTGATAGATACCCGTGAGCGTCCAAAACCGCTCACCTTTGGAAGTTTATTCCTCAAGAATGCCTTGATCAAAAATTTTGAAAAAAATATATTATGATCATAGATTCAAGCACAACATCATCATCATCATTTCAGCCGAAAGACGTCCACTGCTGGACATAGGCCTCCCCCAAGGTTCTCCACGACGACCGGTTCTGCGCCTCCCGCATCCAGCGGTTTCCCGCGACCTTCACCAGGTCGTCGGTCCACCTTGTCGGGGGCCTACCCACGCTACGTCTTCCGGTGCGTGGTCGCCACTCGAGAACCCGTCGGCCCCATCGGGCATCGGTCCTACGGGCAATGTGTCCAGCCCACTGCCACTTTAGTGTTGCAATTCTTCGGGCTATGTCGGTTACTCTCGTTCTTCTGCGTGTTCAAGCACAACATACTTATTGTTTATTATTTTCTATAGGGCCTATATTTACGTCAAAAAAAAAACATTTCTACACGACGTTTTTAACCTTTAAATCGATATTTCTCTTAAAGCGCTTAGACTTTTTTAAATATTCTTACTCGCAGTAACGTGTACCTGTAATAACTATAGAATCATAGTTTTATTTCAAAATTAATGAAATATTTAATAAGATAAGTAATAAAAATGAGGTTCCGCACGAGTTTCCGCCTTACGAAGTTCAGAGGGGCCCTATGCGGGACGCGGGCGCGGGTGGCCGGCAGTCGCGCGCCAGCGCTCGTGAGAGGAGACTGTGTCACTTTTTGCTCCGCGCACCCTTGGATACCGACTTCGAGTGTAACGAAGTATTTTTAGTGAAAATCACTAAAAATGTATGTTTATTGAATTTTTGCATTTATTGCTGCGCTTGGACGCTTTACGTCATTTTATATGACGTTTTATTTCGATATTCTGATCAGTGTAAATAATTTTGTTACTGCGGGTGTATAACTAGATGTGCCGTTGACTGTACCTATATTTTTGCCTGTAGTCTCATCCACTCAATTTTCCCGTTTCGTTTCGTTTACTTATAACACGATTATTCTAACTTGGCGCATGAAGCTGTCAAAAAAATCAACCGCGCGCATAACCGGTCAGAGGTTCGATTTCAGGGCGGGTTGTTGGAGTTGGGGTATACGCTTCAGCAATACACTCCTTCTATGAAACGTAAAGAAAAAGAATAAAACAATTTTTGGGAACAAATTATTTTTTGAGTTTTTAAATTTTCGAAAAAAATAATTGCATCGTGTAGAGGGCGTCAAGAGGGTAACTTTTTATTTAGGTCATTTTATAATTTCGGGTCATTTTTGGTGGTTAAAAACCAGACTCGAAATTTCTCCAATTTTTTTTTTGGCGGCATGAATAAGGGAAGGTCTAAGAAAGAACTTTGTACCCTAGCACTTTTTCGCTGCGACGTACCGACGTATTTTCGAGATAAAACGGCCAACGACGTGGGGGGTCGGACCCCCCACACCCTATGTTCGCGCTAGTTTTATCGATCGAGTCCGATTTTTAGTTAGTCGAGTCGATAGATGCCCGATCGGCGGGCCAGCGCGATTAGTATTGTCTGTGGTGAACGGTGCCGCACTATTGGCACAACGTCTTGCGACCTCGCCGGATAAAGGTCCGTTGCTTGAACTTGAAATATAACAACGTTTTTGGAACCGCGCCGGTAGCGGTCGTTGCTTGAAAATAAGAACGTGATTAGACCCCCGCAGCGTGTGGGGCCGTTGCTTGAACCTCTTGACGAATAATCTTCGCGTGCGTCGCATGTTCGGTCGAATGATTTTCGGGAAATTATATGTACTACCGGCGCGTCTTGTATATTTTGTCGCGATTGTTGCCCGGGTTTTGAAGTGTTTATTTGAACTATAAAACGTAACAGTGCGTCTGTAAATTGAGTTGAATTTGAATCGGAAACGTGGTTTCATTGGCGATCTGTGTCGGGCGTGTTTGACACTGTTAAATAACTTCTTACGTTGGTGAGCTTTGGTGCCTGTTAGGGAACTTAGTGTGCAGACTGGTATGGGACAGTCAGCGAATTTGAAGACCTCGGACGTCATTGTAAGGTCGGCGCGCGCGTCGACCTCGCCGGACTTCGCTTCGTGATCGAGCACACTGAGTCCTGGGACTCAGTGTGCTCGATCACGACTCCGCCGGACTTACCTGGGTAAGTCCCGTAGATTTACTAGAGGTGCTCGGGGATTAATTTACTTGTGGTGTATGCCGACCTTGTTTGTTGAATAAGTCGTTAACAAACGCCCTGCTAGATGGACGCGCTGTACTGGGGCGCGTCTACATCGTTTGGTAGCAGAGACCGTGGTTTCTAATTACTAATTTGGGTAATTAGAGTATCATTCCAGTATTTTGGTAGCCTTCAGAGGCTAATTTGTAAAAATTTGATTTTTTATTTGTTGTTGTCGGTACTCGTAAAATTATATCTCTGACCACCTTCATACAGTGTGTGGATCCGATAATTTTGCAAAGTAAGAAATGTGAAAACAATTGTAGGTAGATTGTTTTATTTTTTGGTTCATTTCTTTCCGTTCAGAGGAACGAAGTAGGCTAAGGCCTGATGCGCCATACAGCCAGTTATGTTTGCGAGTAATGTTTGTTATTGTTCACTCGATTATCTTGTGCATTTATACGAACCAAATAGTTCGCTTTGTTGTTAAATATTGAGCTACGGATAAATAATTACGAGTTATTTTTATGACTAATGTTTTGTTATTGTTTTAGTCAACTCGTGTATTATACGAACCAGATAGTTCGTGTTTGAATGCTTTGATTTAGCTCGTAATTCATAGTCGTAATTTTGTTGATTTAGCTCGTAATTCATAGTCGTAACTTTGTTGATTTATTACATAATTCACAGTAATAATTTTGTTCTGTTTGTTTGTTGATTTATTGTGTAATTGGTAGTAATAATTTTGTTTTGGTAATAAGTTTATTTAAGATATTTTGTATGTATACCTTGTAATATTTTTTATTTATACATTGTTAATTTGTTTGTAACGGTTGCCCTTAGCTTTGGTCCCCACACGGTCTCGCGGAATTTATTGAGTTATTTACGCTTGTTTTTGTTGCTTTCCGCGCTTTCTTTAATTGAATTTAATTTGTTAATTTGAATTAAAGGCTTTTGTTTGGAATGGCCCCCGGTCCGCTTGCTGCGGCGAAGGCCGAGGTCCAGGCCGCATTGCGTTGGCTCGCGGGTGCGGCCGCCTTGATTGTTCGGCCGGATCGGGTGCAGGCTTTGTTGACCTTTAGAAGGGATGTCGACCAGGCGTACGAATTGGCTGACCAAATTACGGAGTCAGCAGAAGGGCTCCTGGCTGCCCGTAGGGGAAAGCCGACTTGGAGCGGGGAGGTTAAGCCGACCCCGCCGGCTTTGTTAGGGAGACTGCCCACATTGGAGATTCCCCACTTTGACGGGGACCTCACGGCTTGGATGGGCTTCATCAACCTGTTTGACAGCTTGGTGGACTCCAGGGAAGATTTGTCCCCCAGCCAGAAACTGGCTTATTTGCGCTCCGCCCTCCGCGGAGAAGCCAGTGCAGTGGTCCAGCACCTAATAGTTAGCGATGCTAACTACCAGGTCGCGCGGCAGTTGTTGCTGGACCGCTACCAAAACGTCCGCTTGCTAGCGGACACCCATGTGGCAGCCATTTTGGCCTTACCGAGGGCAACGCGGGTTTCCTCCTTGCGGAAGGATTTGGTCAACCCGCTCTTGACCGCTATCCACTCGTTGCGCCGGCTGGATTTGCCGGTGGACCAGTGGTCTTTTCTGCTTCTGCACATCGTCCTAACGAAATTGCCCGCAGACGTAAAGGGTCGATTTGAGCAAAGGTACGGGGGCAATAGCGCCTCGTACCTCCCCCCCTTCTCGGATTTGCTTCGTTTTTTGAAGGACGAGTGCAGAGTACTGGACCAGCTGACCGACCCCACACCGGGAACGAGCACAGGTCGTCCGGTGGCGGCGAGGGGACAACCCCGCCGCCCGACCAATCAATACTCGGCTGTCCGGAAGGACTCCCCCCCCGCACCAGGTAAACGGTGCCGGTATTGCCGGGGGGACGGACATGACGTGCGTGCTTGCGAGAAAGGTCCGAAAGGGGCCCAAGTACCCCGCGCACGGGCGGGGGCCCCACGGGCGGGGGCCCCAAGGGCGGGGGCCCCACGGGCGGGGGCCCCCCGCAGGATGTAGCGGTGGCCGTCGGGGGCTCGGGGAGGCAGGCGGTACGCTATTCCCCCCCCTTGATGGAATACCCTCGATTGGGGCGTTATGTTCCCCCGTATGCGGCCCACGGCTATTGCCCCACACCTCGGAGTAGAGTTGGAAGGAGTCCCTACATTGCGGAGTGGGACCCTCTCGCCTACTGTCGGCGATCCCCTCCGATCTCGTCGACTCAGTTCACCCGGGGTCCAGGGGGGCAATCACCCCCCTCGGATTTTCATTAATGCCACTGTCGGGCGCAACCCCCCCACCGGAGTTTGTGCTGTTGCCAACAGCCTCCGTGCGTGTTTGGGGCCCCAAAGGTGATTTTGTCACAGTGCGTGCCCTCTTGGATTCAGGGGCCCAGGGTAGCGTAATCTCTACTTGGCTCGTCCGACAGTTGGACTTAAATATTGTACCGCTAGGGAATCGGTACGGGGCGTTGGAGACCTGCGGATTTCGGATCCGATCGGTCGGGTTTCGTTCTCCTTCTCCCCCCACTCCTCCTCAACGCCGAAAATCGGTACTTTGGCGATTCAAATCAAATCAAATCAAAGCATTTATTTCAAATAAACCAGTTACAGGCACTTTTGAATTGTCAGAAGTTCGGTCAGTCAGTAAGGTGAAGCTAGTCGCCCATTCCAAAAAGTAGGTACCTATGGAGAAGAACGGGCAAGAAACTCCATGGACACTCTTTTAAAATATCAAGCTATTGATACAAATATTTGATTACATCATTCATTTTTAAATAAATCGTGTGAGAACGATGCAGAAATATATTGTACGCTGAGAGCGTCCATTATGAAAAAAAAACAACAATTCAGAAATTAAAATACGCCGTAGCAGCTAAGAGATGACCAGTCCCCTCTGACGGCGTCCGTTCACGAACATGACGTATGGATCAGCATCATTCAGCTCAACCATATTGAAGGGAACCTAATGACCCAACACACACGCCACCACCAGCGAGACATTTGAGTGAGCATGACATACTCTCAACAGCCATAGCACTATCAAGTCAATAAACGACTAACCCAACAAATAGATGCTTTACAGCAAATAGATCGTGCTCACACGTGTTCCATGCAATTATACAATACTAAGAAATTGAATCTACACAATGCAAAGACAGTTTTGTCCAAGGTTCAGCAGCTCCAACGGTGTTCCCGAATGCTAAGTTTAGCTCCTGTGCAGCTGCACCAGTGCCGAACACCCCTGTCAGCGATGCAATTCCGTAACGTACAATATGCCTGGCCACACAGTGTGTACTGGCTTTGAGTTAAGAAAAAACAAACATTTTGTTGAAACGGTGGTCGGGCCGCTTCCGCAAGTGCGAGTCCCACACGCCGCCGTTGAATTGTCGGCTGGATTGGCTCTGGCTGACCCTCACTTCCACCGACCTGGCCCGATCCATTTGTTGATCGGTGTGAATGTGCTAGGTCGTTTGCTGCGTGGGAGCGAGCGAGTTTTGCAGGCAGCCGGTTTTGTAGCCATATCCACCTCTTTGTTGTTGGGTCATGTAGTAATGGGATCGTTTAGGGACGTCTCAGACCCCCCTTCGGCAGACAGCGACCTCGCTGTTGGTTCTGCTTTGTCGGACATCCTCCAACGCTTTTGGGAGGTTGATTTGGCACCACGTGCCTGGCGATTTGAACCCCGCAGACTGCGCTTCCCGCGGCTGCGAGGCGCCCGAACTTGTGAATCTCCAGCTGTGGTGGGGTCCACCATGGTTGTTACAGCTGGAAGGTTCTTGGCCCCATACTCCCGCAGTGGTCGGGGCATCTACGCCAGGGGTGCATGTTCACGCCACCGAGACTGTAGCGGCTCCAGATCCGGAGTTTTTTGCTTGAGCGCTACAGCTCTTTGGATAAATTGCTTGGCGTCACCGCCTGGATACGGCGTTTCATCCACAACTGTCGTAGCCCTCGTGGCAAATTTGAGTCTCCGGTCCTCTCACCGCAAGAGCGCAATGACGCTCTGTTGTATTGGGTGCGGATAGTTCAAGAGAGTGAATTTGCCTCGGAGTTGAAAACCCTCCGTCAACGCACATCCAATCTGAAGGGACCCTTAGGGCGCTTGAATCCCTTCTTGGATGATCAGGGTTTGATGCGTGTCGGAGGTCGGCTTAGAAATGCTAAGCTCCCCTATGGGGCTCGTCATCCATTGTTGCTCCCCAAGAACGGCCCCTTGGTGAAGTTGTTGATCGCAGACCGCCATGTGAAAAATGCACATGCCGGATGCAACGCTCTTACTGCGATCCTCCAACGGGAATTTTGGATTTTGTCTGCGCGGAGAGTGATCCGATATGTTATCTTCCGTTGTCTCCCGTGCTACCGCTTGAAAGCGGACATCGTGCAGCCCCAAATGGGGGATTTGCCTGCCGATCGAGTCACCGAATCGATGCCCTTTGCTGGAGTTGGTACGGATTTTGCGGGACCATTCATTGTAAAAGCTTCGCGTCTCCGTAACGCTAAGACCGAGAAGGCTTACTTGTGCGTTTTTGTGTGTTTAGCTACTAAATCGGTCCACCTCGAGGTGGTTAGTGCTCTCACGACAGAGGCGTTCGTCGCTGCTTTTGGCAGATTTGTTTCGCGTCGCGGACTGCCGTCCTTAATTCGATCCGACTGTGGGACCAACTTTAAGGGTACCGATTGTTATTTGAAGGAAGTTTGTGAATTTTTAGATAAACATAATGTTGTGATCGGATCCACACTCTCCCGCAGAGGGGTACGATGGCAGTACTCACTGCCGTCCTGCCCCCACTGGGGAGGTATATTTGAAATAATTGTAAAGGCCGCGAAAACTCACCTTCGTCGCGTTATTGGAGATAGTATCCTAACTTTTGAGAAGCTCGCGACCGTATTTTGTAAGGTTGAGGCGGTCCTCAACTCGCGTCCGTTATGCCCTTTGGCATCCGACGCGAATGATTTGGAGGCCCTCACGCCGGGCCATTTCTTGATAGGTAGACCACTTAACGCCCTGCCTGAATATCCTTATTTGGACATTAACTCCGGACGGCTCTCGCGATTTGAATTGCTTCAACAGCTTACGCAGATTTTTTGGCGCCGTTGGCATCTGGAGTATTTGCACATTTTACAACAGCGCGTTAAGTGGTCAGACAAGACGAACCCACCAAGGGTCGGAGACCTCGTTTTGTTAAAGGACCCAAACCTGCCACCCCTCCGATGGCGTCGTGGACGCATTGTTAAATTGTATCCGGGTCGGATGGTGTTCCCAGGTTTGCCGAGGTCCTGGTGGGGGACTCTGTCTTGAAGCGCGCGATCGCCACACTCTCTCGCCTGCCCTTAGATTGAATTGTCGGACCGTTTGTTACTGTCCGGGGCGGGGATAGTTCGCGCGATTTTTAGTTAGTCGAGTCGATAGATGCGATAGAGATGATAGAGTATTGTCTGTGGTGAACGGTGCCGCACTATTGGCACAACGTCTTGCGACCTCGCCGGATAAAGGTCCGTTGCTTGAACTTGAAATATAACAACGTTTTTGGAACCGCGCCGGTAGCGGTCGTTGCTTGAAAATAAGAACGTGATTAGACCCCGCAGCGTGCGGGGCCGTTGCTTGAACCTCTTGACGAATAATCTTCGCGTGCGTCGCATGTTCGGTCGAATGATTTTCGGGAAATTATATGTACTACCGGCGCGTCTTGTATATTTTGTCGCGATTGTTGCCCGGGTTTTGAAGTGTTTATTTGAACTATAAAACGTAACAATGCGTCTGTAAATTGAGTTGAATTTGAATCGGAAACGTGGTTTCATTGGCGATCTGTGTCGGGCGTGTTTGACACTGTTAACCTTTTGAACGCCAATCACTTCTATACAAGTTCGAGATTTTCGTGCCCTCAGCGCCACTACTTGATTAGAAGTAATCACAGTATAAAATAAATTTACGACTTTTACAAGACCTTTTATTTTGTTTTTATGGAAAAGTGCCCTGTTATCAACCATATTTTTAACTTTTTCACGCATAATAAGTTCTTATTAGTTTTATTTTCAATAGAAACAAAAACGCCAGAAAATATTTTAATGCCCCCAGCGCCAATTACTTGATATCAAGTAAGCCAGTGATGGGACACGATGAAGACCTCGCTATATTTCATCTCGTCGAAATGATCATAAATACTATTATTGCAAGAAAATGACGTGAATTAATAATATTTTATAAATATTGTAAACTATAAACTAGGTTTTATTCACCTTAATCAAGAATAAATAGGTTTTATAATCATTGTCGATAGTGAAACACCGTTTGAAAAACCCATCCCTACAAAGTTAGTTATTTGTCACCCGGCGTACGCCACCGACGTGTATAGAAGTAACACTGTGACGTCATAAGCGGACAGGTTTCAAGGTCATAGTGACTTTGTGCATTTTAGTGTAGTGCAATGTTTTCAGCTTGTTGTATTCAGTTGACGCACGTGTTTTTACAAAAAAAAAATGTGACGGTGAATATGACGAATTATTGCGAGTTGTTCAAATCTGAATCGGAATTTTAAAATAGTTCGTCGTCTTGATATTCCGTTAAGTCGTCAACTTCCGTTTCAGGAATTTTCTTCCGTTTTCTATTAGTTTGTAGAAAAATAACTGCGAGTATTTTGCGAAACCATTAAAAATAGGTCTGTAACATCTGTGTAAAACAGTAATTTTAATAAAAAGAAATCGGCCAAGTGCGTGTCAGACTCACGTACAAAGGGTTCCGTACCATTGATTTATGAAATTAAAGGCTTAAAGTTATTTGTATGAAAGATTACGCGGTAATAAGCGATTTACGAGGTATTAAAAAAAAACTACTTACGAGATCTCGTTCAAAACAATTTTCGTTAGTAGTTTGTATAGTAATGTATGTACTTGTACATCATATGTTTTTTTTAGATTTTTCATTTTCTTGTTGTAGAAGTTAAAGGTAGGGGGGGGGGGACCAACTTTTTTCCACTTTGGAAGCGTTTGTCGCGCAAACTATTCGGTTTAGAAAAAACATATTTTAGAAACCTCGATATCATTTTTGAAGACCTATCCATGCATACCCCAAACGTATGTTTGAAGAAAAAAAAATTTTTTTTGGGTTTCAGTTCTAAGTATGGGGAGTCCCCAATCTTTATTATTATTATTTTTATGTTTGCATCAATACCTTAATACGGTTCACAGAATACATCTACCTACCAAGTTTTAACAGTACCTATAGATCATATAGTTTCGGAAAAAAATGGCTGTGATATACGGACGGACAGACAGACATGACGAATCTGTAAGAATCCATTTGGCTACGGAACTTTAAAAAATGTAGAAAACCACGTATTTAGCTTCTATTAATTGTATTTGTTGTAACTAAACGAAATAAATTATGCAGAAATCGGTTGAGTTTATGCACGTGTAAATCGACCATAGTGAATATAAAAATAAATACCATAGAAATACATCGACAAAAAATACGTCGACAAGACATCCTTATATCAGAAAGGATTTTGACGTGCCTCGAGCGCCAACTACTTGATATGAAGTAAAAGGATTACATTCGGAGACAAATAGGGATGTGAACTTCTAGAACACACGTCTAATAAATTTATAATTCTTTTCTTTATTATAGGAAATATATCCAAGTTTTCATATTGATTTTTTATGAAATAAAATAAAATATGAAAATACGGTTACAGTTTTTATTTAGCTTCGTAAATTGGTGAATAAACATTAATTTAAACGTATAATATTATTTGTCGATAGGACATTAATCCCATCCCTACGTTTTACTATAGATACGTTATACATTTGTAGCGTGGCGCTGGAGGACACATCGCGTATTATGTAGATTGGCGTTCAAAAGGTTAAATAACTTCTTACGTTGGTGAGCTTTGGTGCCTGTTAGGGAACTTGGTGTGCAGACTGGTATGGGACAGTCAGCGAATTTGAAGACCTCGGACGTCATTGTAAGGTCGGCGCGCGCGTCGACCTCGCCGGACTTCGCTTCGTGATCGAGCACACTGAGTCCCAGGTAAGTCCCGTAGATTTACTAGAGGTGCTCGGGGATTAATTTACTTGTGGTGTATGCCGACCTTGTTTGTTGAATAAGCCGTGACAAATGCGCGGTAGATGTACGTGCTTTACTGGGGCGCGCCTACACCCTATTCATTCCGCCTATAAAAATTGACCCTTATCGTGGCAAGATTCTTTGTTCGAAGAAAAGCAATATATATGTCGGAGACAGCGACGGCAGAGCGGTAGGGTCGACAGCATCTTGGTGTGGTGGTACAGGTTCCATTTCGTAGGTGAGTTTTTTGAATTGAAGTACGACGTGTAGATATACCCTCCAATCTTCATAATAACAATTTAAATAGGCAAACCGACAGTTTCGGTTCGGAGATGTGCCTTGGTCCGCGTCTCGATGCAAAGTCCTCGATCGACGAACCCCACTTTCCAAAGCGACTCTGTCCATGTAACGTCATCACAGAAATAACGTCACAAGCGTTCGCCCCTCTACTACGTAAATCAAATCAGCAACTTCTATTAAAATTATATCGACCGATCTCCGACACGGCCAGCCTGACGATTTGCACGTCCTCGTGCATCATCATCATCATCATCATCCCAGCGCCAATCCAAGTCGGATCCGAAGCTCCCTCAGCCCCGGAGTCCGGGATCAGTTTCACCAGGCCAACCGCCGATTCCGGCCAATCTTCGATATTTCCCGTTGCACGTCCTCGTGCATGTCTGTAACAAATTTAAAAAAGCACAGAAAACCGACTTTGAAGCATTTTTTTGAGAGCTCGGCCAACCTGACCGTCACACGTCACGTTTAGTCACATTGACTATTAGAAAACCAAACAAACTTAATTGTTTTAACAACTTAAAAGCTTCCTTCAAGCCTCATAATTATCAACTTTCAAAAAGAAAACAAAAGGTTTCTCGGTGGTAGGCCTCACCATCGGCCGCCGGCGTAGTTACCACCCACCAGACAAAGTCATGCCGCCAAGCGATTCGTCGTGTTCCGGCATGATGTCTGGTGAAGCCGTTTGGAGGGCGGGTCTGAGCAGTTGTGTTGCGATGTATGCCGGGTACGATGCGCCAATTGTTGTCGTGTCGGGAGTTTGGTCGTGAAGGGTAGCGGGATCCGAAGCACGGTTTTCCGCTGGCCGACCGCAGGTAGTTGGGGGCCCAAGTAGTGTGCCAGCCACATATGAAAGGCTGCCCCGCCAACTGCGAAAAATCCCAGGGTGGCCCCATCGTGCCGGTTGGCGACCGGACGAGAGGACCCGATGGCGATCCCTGGGGGGGTTCGGGCGTCCCCGCAGTCTCCAGATCAATCTCCCTCTGGCCCGGCATCGTTGGTCGCATTGTTGGGATTAACATTGCATCACCTCACTCAACTGCCGTCTTCCTTCCTATTCACTCATTTTTTTTTTTCTCAAATGAAAAAGTCAAATAAGAAAAGTAGGTGTGTACAGCGGGCGCACGTCCTCTCTTTCAAAGTGCACCTCTCTAATATTCGAGGTCTGCACTCCAATCTCATTGCAGTACATCACCACCTTGAGACTGAGAAGCCCCATCTACTTTTCTTGGCGGAGACCCAGATCAGATGTCCGTCTGATGCGGCATACCTCAACTACCCGGGATACGCATTGGAGCACCATTTCCTGCAGCGTGCCGGGGTCTGTGTGTATGTCCGCAATGACATTTGTTGCCGGCGCCTCCGTCACCTCGAAGACCCTCATTTCTCGTCCCTATGGCTGTTGGTGGACACTGGTGTGGACAAAATTGTTTACACTTGTGTCTACCGATCGCACAGCGGTGATCAGGAGACAACTCGTTTATTTGACCACCTCAGTGAGGCTGCTGACAATGCACTGCAGTGGCACCCTGACGCACACTTCGTCGCTCTGGGGGACTTCAATGCCTGCCATCAGGACTGGCTTTTCCCGTACCAGAGGACCGACCACGCTGGGAGAGAAGCGCGAAACTTCGCGCTTTCAATGGGCCTTTCCCAGCTGGTAAAGCAAGCGACTAGGGTGCCTGATGTAGTTGGTCATACTGCCAATTGTCTGGACCTTCTGCTGACCACTGATCCGGACAGGTGTGTTGTAACAGTTTCCTCACCGTTAGGAACTTCAGACCACTGTCTGGTGAAGTCTGTGTCGACCTTCTCCCCACCAGATCACGACTCTCGTGGTGAACGGCGAATGTGGCGATACAGGTCAGCAGACTGGGATGAGATGCGCCATTTCTTTGCGTCTTATCCTTGGCAGCAGGTCTGCTTCTCTTCTAGCAATCCGTCGAGCTGTGCGGATGCTATAACCGATGTGGTGCGTCAAGCTATGGAATATTTTATTCCCTATAATGACGTGCCCGTCGGTGGCTCGGCTCGCCCATGGTTCAATGCCGATTGTGCCCAAGCCGAACAGCGTAAGCACACGGCATTTCTCACCTGGGTTGACGCTCGTGACCGCGGAGCTCCGGATCTAAGCTCAAAGAAGAGAACCTTTAACCGTGCTGCCAAGTCCTACAAAAAGGCACTAAAGAAGGCTCGCTTCGACCGTATTACCCATATTGGCAACAAGTTATCTGCGCAGCCTTCCGGTAGCAGATCTTTTTGGTCCCTTGCCAAATCGGTCGAGGCGAACTTCTGTCGGCCCTCACTGCCTCCGCTGGTTAGGCCTGATGGAACACTGGCTCATACGGCGAGAGAGAAAGCAGGTCTCTTTGCATCTCTCTTTGCCCATAAT
Source organism: Sesamia inferens (assembly GCA_037179545.1). Lineage (NCBI taxonomy): Eukaryota > Metazoa > Arthropoda > Insecta > Lepidoptera > Noctuidae > Sesamia > Sesamia inferens. The sequence goes on along the minus strand of CM073941.1, from coordinate 27,514,318 downwards.
TCGCGTCTTGATACTGGCAGTGCTACTCCACCTATTTTACCCCATTGCGGTACTTCAATGCCTGAGGTTCGCATTCGGAACAAGGAGGTTCTGAGAGCACTGTGTCGTCTGGACGTGAATAAGGCTAGTGGTCCGGATGGTATACCAGCGATTGTTCTAAAAGCATGTGCGCCCGAGTTGTCTCCTGTATTGACACGCTTGTACCGCCTCTCATTTGGGACTGGTATAGTGCCCAAGTCCTGGAAGCTTGCCAACGTGCAGCCCGTGCCCAAAAAGGGTAGTCGTGCCGATCCTACCAACTATCGGCCGATTTCGATCACCTCCATACTTTGCAAAATTATGGAGCGTGTATTGAACTCGCGCCTCTTGGCATACCTGGAAGGTAACGATCTCCTCAGTGACCGACAGTACGGGTTTCGCCGCAATCGGTCAACTGGGGACCTACTAGTGTATGCCACTCACTTGTGGGGCGAGGCCCTCGAGAGAAATGGGGAAGCGATTGCTGTCTCCCTTGATGTCTCGAAGGCCTTCGACCGGGTATGGCACGCTGGCCTTTTGAGTAAGCTTCCAGCGTACGGCATTTCCCCTAGCCTGACTGGCTGGGTAAAAGACTTCCTGACTGAACGGTCCCTCCGAGTGGTTGTCGACGGATGCTCATCTGAGCCCATGTCGACTAATGCCGGTGTTCCTCAGGGGTCTGTTCTCTCTGCAACTCTGTTTCTGCTGCATATCAACGATCTGCTGATGCCCGGTATCTATGGGTATGCAGATGACAGCACAGTTGTGGAGAGATACCTGCCGGATGCTCGGGCTAGTAGGGAATCAATCCGGTCCGAAAGAGAGGCCATGGTAGAGCGAACGAGTGTTGCACTTCAGGCAGTCTCCGAATGGGGCAATGCCAACCTTGTAGCATTCAATGCCGCCAAAACGCAGGCGTGTCTCTTCACCGCCAAAAGGAGCCCGTTCACCTTGGCTCCTACTTTTCGGAATGTATCCTTGGAGTGTACCGACCGCCTTCAGCTTTTGGGTGTTGAGATTTCCTCGAACCTAAACTTTGGGCGGTTCATTGAGTCCAAGGCCAAGGTGGCTGCCAGAAAACTTGGTGTAATCGCAAAGGTCCGGCAGTACTTCACACCAGGGCAGCTTCTAATGTTGTACAAAGCACAGGTCCGTTCGTGTGTGGAGTACTGCAGTCACATTTGGGCTGGTGCTGCTAAGTGTCACCTGGCCACTTTGGATTCAGTGGAGAGGCGTGCGAAGAGGCTGATTGGTGACCCTGATTTAACTCGAGTTGGTCTCCAAAGCCTAGAGCACAGGCGTAGAGTAGCCAGCCTTTCGGTGTTCTATAGGATACATTCTGGGGAGTGTGCGAGGGAATTGCACGATTTAATTCCCCCATCTCCGTTCCACCATCGGACGACCCGTCGTACGGCGAGTTTCCACCCTTATGTTGTTAACACCTCAACGATCCGGACGAAGCGTTTCGCCTCGTCCTTTATACCGCGTACATCGAGGGACTGGAACAATCTGCCGGCGGCGGTGTTTCCGTCGGACTACAATTTGAGTGTCTTCAAGGCTAGAGTGAATAGGCTCTTAATAAACTAGTGCGCTTTACCATCAACGATTGCGTCACTGCTTACCATCAGGCGGGATTGCGGTCAAGCGCTGGTTTATATTTTAATTAAAAAAAAAAAAAAAAAAAAAAAAGGTTCCTCCAAGCCTCATAATTATCAAATCAAAATCATAATCATAATTGTCAAAAAGAAAACAAATCATGGCCGGCTACCACAGTAGCTAGTGACAACTCATAGTTGACACCCACATCGTCATCACCTCTTGTGATACGACCAACTCTTAGAGTCCACGACTCTCAGGTCAACACATGACCGTACAACTAATAGTCTCCTCCGAGACCCTGATCCCCACCACACCACCATCTGCCCATCGTGCCCTGACCAACTCCTCACTGAGTTTCAGTCACGACAGCAGACTAGTGCATGCAGTGCGACCATATCTAACTAGGTCCCCGCCACACCACTAGCTGCCCATCGCCCCCCTGAACAACCCCTCACTGGGTTGCAGTTACGACTACAGACTAGTGCATGCAGTGCGACCATACCTACTAGTGTCCCCGCCACACCACTAGCTGGCCATCGCGCTCTGAACAACCCCTCACTGGGTTGCAGTTACGACTACAGACTAGTGCGTGCAGCGCGACCACATAGCCATGATACGTGTTCTATTTGCTGGCGGAGGCACCCTCCTCACCATCTTCTACATTTTGAAAATCTAACTCAGCAGACATTACTTGGAAAAATCTTTCGTACTTATGCGATCGTGGGGTACTTATAAGTTCTTTTTTCAATCAACGATTTCAATAGGTAACGATCGCCATCAAACAACTCACCATTATTAAATTTCATTACTTTAGCACACTTCTATCAAATTTAAATTTTTCGTAAATAGCACTCATTTCTATGTTCGTTACCGCTTGTTCTCTTGAGAAGATTTAATAGTCTAGCCACACATACTATCATAAGCTCAAGTGAGCTCGTAACTATAGGCCACAGTGAACTTTAGTTTTGAAATAAATGCAAACCAGACATCATAATTTTAAAACCCTGATTTAAAATTTCTCAGTCCATTATAACAAACAATAATCGGGTAGTACAAGAAATAAAATTTGCAAAAATAACTCTTATTATCATGTCGCAAAGAAATTGTTCAGTACACAACACACTGGCACAACCTTGTACTCGTACACTATATCTGGCGCGTGTATACGTATACCAATGAAATTACAGATTGCTTGACAAGAGAACATTCGGCCACTGAATCAAAATAAAAATAGTACGACTCACCGGATTGTGGCAATTTCTCGCAAACACCTGCCACTTGGCAGTTATCAATCGTTGCACACCAGACATCTCTGAGCTCTCATAAAACCCCATTACGTTACCACCAACGTTTTGGGCATTTTGAAACCTTCTCATCGCCTGCAGAGTAGAGGCTCAAGTCCTGAAACCCTGAGCGCTCCGCAAAGTGCACGCAGCTCCGGCTGCGCCGCAAGCAGCTCCAGCAGCGCCACACGCCATTGATGCGATTCACCAAGCAGCTAGAAGCGCGCTCCTCAAGCGCACTTTGCACGCTCCGCAAGCGCACCCTGCGCGCTCCGCAAGCACACCTTGCATGTTCCGCAAGCGCCCCTCGCGCGCCAAGCATCAGCCAACACTGTCGCGCGCCAAGGATCAGCCAGCACTGTCGCGCGCTAAGGATCAGCCAGCACTGTCGCGTACCAAGGATCAGCCAGCACTGTCGCGCTCCAAGAATCGGTCAGCAATGTCGTGACAGCGCCGCGTCCAGCCGCACGTACACGCATGCTGCGCACTTTGCGCGGACCGATCTCTGCACCAGCAAGCGCACCTCGTAACGTGACGTTCACTTCCAGCCTCACATTATTCTGTTCCTGGATTTATAACGAGATTGTGAGCAGTGTAGTTCTTTATCCAACTTCTGATGTCGGAGACAGCGACGGCAGAGCGGTAGGGTCGACAGCATCTTGGTGTGGTGGTACAGGTTCCATTTCGTAGGTGAGTTTTTTGAATTGAAGTACGACGTGTAGATATACCCTCCAATCTTCATAATAACAATTTGAATAGGCAAACCGACAGTTTCGGTTCGGAGATGTGCCTTGGTCCGCGTCTCGATGCAAAGTCCTCGATCGACGAACCCCACTTTCCAAAGCGACTCTGTCCATGTAACGTCATCACAGAAATAACGTCACAAGCGTTCGCCCCTCTACTACGTAAATCAAATCAGCAACTTCTATTAAAATTATATCGACCGATCTCCGACATATATATATATATATATATAAATATATATATATATATATATATATATATATATATATAGTAGCTTTTTTGGGCTATAAAGAACGTATAAAAAATAAGGAAAAAAATCTTAATATGAAAATTAAAAAAAAAACAAGACGTAGGTAAATTATTCTATACATTGCTACACGTACAGTGAATATTGCAATTTTAGTGATGTATATTATGCTATACATTGCTATGTTTAGGGAAAAATCAAAATTATTTATTTCAAATTTACCATTCGTTGGTGCTTTTGAATAGTCAATGTCGGTCAGTCCAAGAAAAGTGAAGCTAAATTGGACGTTCCAAAGCGTAGATCTCTATGGAGAAGAACTTGCAAGAAACTCCATGGACTCCATGGAAAGTTTGAATGTTACTGGTAGAACATGGTTTTGAACATTTACTAAAATATCATTGTAAATAATATGATTTTAAACAAAAATAACTGTCTTAGTGGAAGAAAATTGGTTTAATAAAATAAATCTTTTTTAAACAATTATTTTTTTACTAATATATATAACATAATAATTCAGATATCCTATTGCTTGCGGTGGTACTCCAAAAAAGGTTTCTATTCTTCACATAACAAAGATGAACCTTCCATTTGTGCACATCGTACTTGCCTGGCCAGCTTTGCAGTATTTGCACCTGTGATATCCAGTTATTTGTGGCCAATGATCATATTTTTCTTCCCTTTGTACGGTTCAACCATTTCGTCGATACTAAAAGTATTCTCTTCTGCTACGGATAAACACTGTGTTGGAATACGATCAATTACAGGACGTAGTTTCTAATACCTATCTGATGTATCGGCTTCAGAATTGTTGGTAAAATGTAAAAATGGCCTGATTTTATCAAATCTCTTTAGGAGCATTATGTATGCTAATGCTTTGCATAACGAAAATACTTTTACCAGTAATCTTTGTAGGATGGCATAACTACATTACCCATGATGACATTTATTGCCAAAAAATCTAGTATTTCTTCCCTTGAAACTATTCTGGATCTTCCTGTTCTATGTACGCTGTATAAATTTGTGTGACTGGTGATAATATTTACTAAGCCTTCAGCGAAAAATCTATAAAAACAATCTTATCATGACCAATCGGAAGGCACATTTTCCAAAAAAGTAGTTATTGCTATTTCAGCCTTTTTATTGAAGTTGTGCTTATTGCTCACGAAAAGATACGTTTAGTCTTCTGTTACATTGTCTTTTTATTTTTCGTGCAACGATGGCAGAAGGTTTGGGTTTCGTTTTTTGAGCGCGCGACAAAGTTGTGCCGACAGGCGTGGATAAAAGTGGTTGATTAGAAGGCAAAGATGAAATTTATGGTAGAGCGTCATAATTACTTTCTGATATATTAGGAAATACCTAAATAAGAATAGGTGTAAGAGGCACTTCGGTTTTATATAAATATCATGTGCACGCGTTCCTGTTTCATGATCAGTTTGTGGGAGGTTTAACACTTGAGACTGGAATTTATCGATGGTGCTGGAAAACTTTCTGCTGATCCAAAGATTTTACTTCATCGCCGCTACTAGCTCCGTCTTGTGTCAGAGTCTGCATCCTTTTCAGGCACCAAGGCTTAAAGGCGCCTAGCTCATAGCAGTCTAAAGCCAAGGCAAAAGAAACATGCAAAAAACCATCACCATAGCAAAACCAAACCATATTGTAATATAGCTAGGCAGATAATGTGTGTAACGTTATTTGTCCATTACCTTTATTAGGTAGTCATGCAGTAATAATAATATTATCTAGTATTTATTGTGGGAATCAAACCCATAACTTTGTGTGTCACTTTTTACAACCATTATTTCAACGAGGCAGTCAAACATCAATAAACCTGTCTATTAAATTGTAATAAATTTTATTACAATTTATTTAATTTAATTTACATGGTTTAGTATATAAGACAACACACATGCAATTAAAATTTTATACTCTAAATATAACGGAAGGTAAATTACTGCAACTCTGGCGATTTCTAGTATAATTCTCACAGCAACAATAACAAATATATCAAAATGTGTAGGAACAAACATTCAGGCATACGTATTTTGTAATAAACATACACATGTAAAAGTCGTGGTGGCCTAGTGGTTAAAACACCAGTCTCTCAAGTATGAGTGCGCAGGTTCGATTCCAGGTTAGGCAAGTACCAATACAACTTTTCTAAAGTCATATGTACTATGCCTAGCAGTGGGACGATAAAAAGGTTGATGATGATACACATTTAGGGGTATAAACAAATATAAAATAAAGCTTACCTTAGATAAAACTGAGAGTCGCATCTAGATAGTTACTTTTCACAGCTGATTTAAAACTATGACAGATAACCCACTATTTTTATTTCTGACGAGAAATGTCAAGTGTTTAATAAAAGTAAAAAAATATTTTATAGTGATCGTGTATTTTTATAAAGTTGTATGTATGGTATACTATACAAAATCAAGATAAAGGACATCTCAAAAAAAAAAGCGACAAATTTTTGCTAAGTCCAAAACATTTTTTTCCTTCCTTAAAAAATATATATAAATGATACTTGTAATTTAACCCATGAAATTTGATTAACATTCCCCAATATTTTTTTTTCTAGTAAACCAAAACAAATTCTTTTTTTCATTCTATAAGTTCATTAGTCTCAGGTGTTCATTACCTAAAATTTGGCCAGCTAAATTTTTAAACAATAATAATATATATAAGATTCCAATGTTTCAATGGGAATTATACCATTAACGCTAAATGCTAAATAATAACTTTAAATAAAAGAATAAACCGGTTCCCGTTTTGCATTAATAATTTTTATAAATAAATATTTGTTTTCCCTTTTTTAACCCTTTAACCGCCAACGCCGTAATATTACGTATTGTAAGAACATTACATCAGACGCCACGTCAGAATATTGTGTAGAAAGTCCTGTCATTTAAAAAATGTACAATAAATGTTGAATTTGCTTACTGAATCTTAGTATATTTCGTGTAATTACTTTATTTTTAACAGTATTAAATACATATTTTAGCTAATTGATTGAAATAATTACATGTTCTCAGTTCGTGATACGTCTAAATATCACCCTACGTCGCCGAACCCGTAATTTCAAGTAGACTAGTGTTGTACCGCATATGAAACTCCTGATAATAAATTAATAAAAACATCCTATTTTTTACAAAACTATCAAGTAAACATTAATCAAAATTTCATAATTTATTAAACATTTATTTATTTATTCAAAATTCAATAAGCTTTAGTGAAGTAATATGTAGAAATCAACAAATAAGTATAGGTAAATTAAGTACAAACTTATTCTAGAACGTCACTAGTACAGGCTATCCGCGAACGCCGTCGCCGTAATTTTACGTGCGGCTCAAGGTCAACTAAAGTCATATTTTGAATAAACTTCAGGTGCGTTAGCGCCATCGCCTTGATAACATGTGCTCACATTATTATTACATCTAAGCTAGTGTCGAGAAGTTATCGATGATGTTATACGACGACGAAGAACTATTAAACATATTGCAGCAAGCAAACAATGATATTTGTAGTAGTAGCAGTTCAACGGATAGTGATAATAATTCGGTAAATAACTCTTGTTTTCAAGTCTGTTTATTTATCCTTTTGACTGAAAAGGACAGCTAAATAATAATATGTGTACTTATTTACCCATTTATTTTGTTTTAAAGAAAATACAGTTAATTTAGTTATTTTATTTGTTGTTATTTATTATTATTTGTATCCTAATATTTTAAACGCGTATCATTTTTTTACATAAATGTCATACCGTCTTTTTGTCCGCGGGATAGTAAACGGACTAAATAAGTTTACTGTTTTTGAAATTTGTTATCTATGTTTCATATAATACTAATCTCATTTTAAATTGCTACAGGAGAAGCTTTATCGCTCAGTGCAACTAGTGTTGTAGGCCTTTTTCGTGTTTCGTGAAGATGAAGAGTTATTAAATATTTTGTAATCATGAATTGCGAAGCGACGACAGTTCTCAACATAGAAAGTGATGTTGATTTGATAAGTTTAATTTATTTTTTAAATCGATATTTTAATTTGACAAGTAATTGTGTTTGTTTGTAACATACCCATCATGGATACTAACCAAAATTTAAATGATACATTCATAGGCTGGAATTATTTAATATTAAGAAGGTACATCGGTAGGTAGAGTAATAACAGATTTTGTAGTGTTATTAAGTTTAGGTATATGCTTACCTATATTTTTATAATAATGCCTCTATATATGTATGAGCAGTATAAAAGTAAATATTCTCGAAAGGTTCATATTGTGAATAAATAAATGCATCGATATTGAGTATTCGCAACACTGTTCCAACTTATACCTAAAGTGACGTGGCGCTGGAGGTTCGTCAAAGGGATCAGTGACGTGGCGGTTAAAGGGTTAAACAAAAAATCCCTGCAAGGCGGTATCGAAAACAACATAATAAAAGCAATTACCTAATATGTTTCACTTTAGGACATGAGATTAGATACCACGTAATTTTATATTAGGTACTTTTTAGACAGAATACTATGAATAGTATACTTTTTAGACATGTTATGGCATTCTAGGTTTGTTGCGAGACGTCCGCGCTCGAAGCAAGCGAGTCGGAAATGTGGACGTAAATATGTTGCGGGGTGCGCGGGGGTTTCTGCCTAGCCCCGCCCAGATGCGCAAGGTCATCGTCGTAACTAATCACCTTAATTGAATGTTGTAAAAATGTAGCTATATTAAAGAATAACTTAAGTTGGTCAACTGAGTCACATGGTACTTTATTTACCTTTAGTTAACTAAGTAAACTGATGAAGTATACCTGATTTGATCCAAATGGAGGTAGGTATGTTTAATATGACAATGTTCCAAGGAAATATTGTTAGTGCTCACTCAAGAGCAAGAGGCATTTTAGTGTTCACTAACTAGGTTTTTATTATTTTCATTTGTATATTAGCACACACATCTACAAAGTGTTAAAAGTAGGGCAACACCAAATCTTAGTAAATACAAGTACCTACATCGAATGTTATCGGCAGTCATCGATTGATTTCACGTCTTGTTATTTATTGAAATTTGTATTAATTTTCAATTCTATTTAAACAAATCATCGAAGAAATGAGTTAAATATGAGAAAAACAAACCGGAGTGGAGCTCGGGAAATTATTTTTAAAGTTTATCATCAATGTTTGTTAGTGGGTACACCAAGCTGAACAAATTTTATAAAATATGGATGATATTTATGCTTAAACAGTTTCTAAAACAGGTATGTAATCATGTTACTGTTTGTCTTGATCTACTAGAAGGTTCAAATTTACTAAGTAAACGATTTTAAGACTAAAATGAGGATTGTTTACATTGCGCATTTATAGGTTAGATTGCAAATATGTTTGTGTATGATTTGGAAATGTTGATACTTTAGGTAATTTACCATTGATTTTAAAAATGAAATATATCATGTTCGAAATTATAATTAGTGCTATCCATCTTCTGACAGAAATTACATGTTATTATTTTTAAAATTTCAGGAAAATGTGAGAGTCAACCCTATATCAGGCTGATGACAGCAGTATAGTGCGTTTCATCTAATAGTTCCTTTACCGTCATGTTGGCACTAATGCAACTTAGTGTGTGAGAGAGAGAGAGACGCAGAATGCGTCTACCTTGTTTACGATAGTGACAAAAATGAATGCCAACATGACGGCAAAGGAACTATTAAATGAAACGCACTATAGTGGAGACCTTGTTGACCTTGTGGACGCAGCTGACAATGAAAATACTTTTTAACGAAGAACATTTGGATTCAGATTATGAAAGCAATTAATTATGTTTTGGAATACTTTTCATTGATAAAAACACGTTAAAAATATAATAATCAATATGTATGATTTTTTTTTGTTTTACTCATTTTATTTAAACGCCAGAGACCATAGATTTGTGTTTTCATTAAAACCAGTTTTGCTTCTAGTCCAAATAATGTGCTAGTATCAAAATAATTTCAGACAAGTCAACAGGGTTGCTATATGCACGACCGCAGCGCCCTCATTTATTTTTACGACTTTATAGATAGACTATACCTAGGTATAAAAAAAAACATGTTTTTGAGTAGCAACTAAAAAGCAATTTTTCATACCATATTTATAATCCTGTCATAGTATCCATGTCTCCTGTAGTCTTCATTCACACCCAGCAATGTAGTGTACATGCAGTGTTTGATACCAAACCTGATATAAAACAATCACCAGCTTAGTATCACTGGTCACAAATGTAACTTTTGGTATGTACAGTGTTATATTATCATATAATTTATCCAGCATAAACCAACTTCTCATTATAAGGAAATATGAGGTAAGCAGGGTAAGTTACAACTGTAAATGTTTAGCTTGATAAGTTGCTGTTTGTGTACCACATATTTGTAGTGAGCCTACTAAGAACAAACCTTTTGATTTTGGAAATTCAAAATACAGTGCCCAGCAAATCTTTAGACAAGGAATGCAACCCCATCAATTTCATTGGCAAAACCCTCCCAATCCCTTTCAATTCTTTTCCACCTAACCTCTTCATATTCTATGGCCAAGACCTCTAAACTCCTTCCAATTCCTGGTCAAAGCATCCCAAGCCTTTCCAATTCTTTGGCCAAGACCACACAACCCCTTGCAATTCGTTGGCCAAGGCCGCCCTACCCCTTCCCTTTGGCCAAGGCCACCCAACCCCTTCCCATTCTTTGGCCAAGGCCACCCAACCCCATCCAATTCTTTAGCCAAGGCTTCCCAAATCCCTTACAATCCTTCCTATTCCTTGCTTGTCTAGTCCATGTGTTTTCTATAAATTATTTATTTTCTTTTAGTAGGTTTGTACAAATTTTTATTTGATGAGTTTGGTGATTCCTGAGTGTTCTAAGAAGGCAGAAACATACTCAGAGGTCACAGCCCTATTAAAGTCCAGACATAATCTTGGTGCATTTGGAATCTATGTCTGAGATGGTCTTTTGAGTGTCCTGTCCCATCAATTGCAGCATGCTTTTGTCAAAAAGGGTGCGGCTGAACTCAAAACTTAAGGACATTTGGGTAGGTCACATACTACTTTACTCAAACTGCCAAACCATGAATAACACAATAATCTTCACATTTGGACATTATTAATATTTGATAACTTGTTTAAGAGTTAATATTTTCTCGATGGTAGGCCATAACATCGGCCGCCGGCGTAGTTACCACCCACCAGACAAAGTCATGCCGCCAAGCGATTCGTCGTGTTCCGGCATGATGTCTGGTGAAGCCGTTTGGAGGGCGGGTCTGAGCAGTTGTGTTGCGATGTGTGCCGGGTACGATGCGCCAATTGTTGTCGTGTCGGGAGTTTGGTCGTGTAGGGTACCGGGATCCGAAGCACGGTGCTCCGCTGGACGACCGCAGGTAGTTGGGGGCCCAAGTAGTGTGCCAGCCACATACGAAAGGCTGCCCCGCCAACTGCGAAAAATCCCAGGGTGGCCCCATCGTGCCGGTTGGCGGCCGGACGAGAGGACCCGATGGCGATCCCTGGGGGGGTTCGGGCGTCCCCGCAGTCTCCAGATCAATCTCCCTCTGGCCCGGCATCGTTGGTCGCATTGTTGGGATTAACATTGTATCACCTCACTCAACTGCCGTCTTCCTTCCTATTCACTCATTTTTTTTTCTATATGAAAAGGTCTAAAAAGAAAAGTAGGTGTGTACAGCGGGCGCACGTCCTCTCTTTCAAAGTGCACCTCTCTAATATTCGAGGTCTGTACTCCAATCTCATTGCAGTACATCACCTTGAGACTGAAAAGCCCCATCTACTTTTCTTGACGGAGACCCAGATCAGATGTCCGTCTGATGCGGCATACCTCAGTTACCCGGGATACGCATTGGAGCACCATTTCCTGCAGCGTGCCGGGGTCTGTGTGTATGTCCGCAATGACATTTGTTGCCGGCGCCTCCGTCACCTCGAAGACCCTCATTTCTCGTCTCTATGGCTGTTGGTTGACACTGGTCTGGACAAAATTGTTTACACTTGTGTCTATCGATGGCACAGCGGTGATCAGGAGACAACTCGATTATTTGACCACCTCAGTGAGGCTGCTGACAATGCACTGCACCGGCACCCTGACGCACACTTCGTCGCTCTGGGGGACTTCAATGCCTGCCATCAGGACTGGCTTTTCCCGTACCAGAGGACCGATCATGGTGGGAGAGAAGCGCGAAACTTCGCGCTTTCAATGGGCCTTTCCCAGCTGGTAAAGCAAGCGACTAGGGTGCCTGATGTAGTTGGTCATTCTGCCAATTGTCTGGACCTTCTGCTGACCACTGATCCGGACAGGTGTGTTGTAACAGTTTCCTCTCCGTTGGGAACTTCAGACCACTGTCTGGTGAAGTCTGTGTCGAACTTCTCCCCACCAGATCACGACTCTCGTGGTGAACGGCGAATGTGGCGATACAGGTCAGCAGACTGGGATGAGATGCGCCATTTCTTTGCGTCTTATCCTTGGCAGCAGGTCTGCTTCTCTTCTAGCAATCCGTCGAGCTGTGCGGATGCTATAACCGATGTGGTGCGTCAAGCTATGGAATATTTTATTCCCTATAATGACAATCAATGCCGATTGTGCCCAAGGCGAACAGCGTAAGCACACGGCATTTCTCACCTGGGTTGACGCTCGTGACCGCGGAGCTCCGGATCTAAGCTCAAAGAAGAGAGCCTTTAACCGTGCTGCCAAGTCCTACAAAAAGGCGCTAAAGAAGGCTCGCTTCGACCGTATTTCCCATATTGGGAACAAGTTATCTGCGCAGCCTTCCGGTAGCAGATCTTTTTGGTCCCTTGCCAAATCGGTCGAGGCGAACTTCTGTCGGCCCTCACTGCCTCCGGTGGTTAGGCCTGATGGAACACTGGCTCATACGGCGAGAGAGAAAGCAGGTCTCTTTGCATCTCTCTTTGCCCATAATTCGCGTCTTGATACTGGCAGTGCTACTCCACCTATTTTACCCCATTGAGGTACTTCAATGCCTGAGGTTCGCATTCGGAACAAGGAGGTTCTGAGAGCACTGTGTCGTCTGGACGTGAATAAGGCTAGTGGTCCGGATGGTATACCAGCGATTGTTCTAAAAGCATGTGCGCCCGAGTTGTCTCCTGTATTGACACGCTTGTACCGCCTCTCATTTGGGAATGGTATAGTGCCCAAGTCCTGGAAGCTTGCCAACGTGCAGCCCGTGCCACACTTCATATTCTATGGCCAAGACCTCTAAACTCCTTCCAATTCCTGGTCAAAGCATCCCAAGCCTTTCCAATTCTTTGGCCAAGACCACACAACCCCTTGCAATTCGTTGGCCAAGGCCGCCCTACCCCTTCCCTTTGGCCAAGGCCACCCAACCCCTTCCCATTCTTTGGCCAAGGCCACCCAACCCCATCCAATTCTTTAGCCAAGGCTTCCCAAATCCCTTACAATCCTTCCTATTCCTTGCTTGTCTAGTCCATGTGTTTTCTATAAATTATTTATTTTCTTTTAGTAGGTTTGTACAAATTTTTATTTGATGAGTTTGGTGATTCCTGAGTGTTCTAAGAAGGCAGCGGTCAAGCGCTGGTTTATATTTTAATAAAAAAAAAAAAAAAAAAATATTTACCTCTTCAACAAATAACACAAATCAATAGTCCATGTAGATTGCTGGAACCCCTCTTCCTGGCAGATCTGCTCGAAGTCGTCAAGTATCTTGACTCGCTGGTCTTGTGGCAACAGCATCAGCACACAGGACACACCACAGTCCCAGTTGTAGCGCTGCCGGTAGTGATCCAGGTTGTGTAGTATGTATGCTGGAGGAATTAATATTTTTGTAACCTGTTTCTGGCATTCAAACTTGAATGAAGGTATAAACAAGTATGGTACCACTATTTATAGGTTATACTTATAAAACTAGTCGATGTAATAAACCAGAAAATAACAGCAAAAATAAGGTCTACATTGTTCCTGAGGCTGGTAACCAGTATGTTATATGTTAGCACTTTGGTACTTTACTTACTACTACGTACCGTAGCTATTAAGGAGCTGATTTTGGCTTAAGTACTAAATAGTAATTATTTGGATAATACACAGATACTTAACAAATTTCTATAAGAAAAACAACTTTAAAAAAAAAACAATCTATTTGGACTTACTTTCGTTTTGACATAACATGTTGGCTAGAGCTAAGTCGAGTGTTTCTAACCACTGATTAACATTTTACAATTTTTATCTAACGGGTGTTAATATATTCTCCTATTTCTTTATCAGTACTTTCCTCTTTTCGAAGAAATTGACTCATTTATAAAAGTTTGTTGTGACTTTTGATTTTTTGAAGCTTTGTTTGACAGTGACACTGACATCGTTTACCAACAATCACGTTCCGTTCCTTTCTATTAATCAAATCATTTTATTTCTTGGCGAATAAATTATTTTGGAGAATAAAAAGATGGATTATTCTGAATAATCCATCCTTTTTTATCATTTCATACTTCGTGCGAATACATAGTTGAGCACAAGGCATTCTCCGGTCTGAATAACTACTAAAAAGCCTCGTAGTCAGCTAAAAATATATACTCTTTATACCAGGGGTGGCCAACTTGATTGGACCCAAGATCTCTTGTTTACTAGCGAGACCCTTTGCGATCTATTCACAACTTCGAGAAATCTTAAACGAAACAGTATAGGTCAGTACACAATCATCATGTAGCATTTTTTTATTTTATTAAGAGAAAAAACATAAATGTGAAAATTATACATGCTAACTACTTATTTACATAGCATTGCGTATGAGTATCTTCCACTAGTTTAGCATAATCAGGTATACTCCGTAAAATAGAAGATAAATACCGTGAGTTCGTGACGGAACATCGATTGAAAAATTATACAAGATGATGCGTCCAGCAGTAGGTGATTACGTTGGGCAGTCTGGCCTACGTATTTATATTTTTTCCCTTGCCACGATCGACTGGACTAACAGTCGTGATCGACCGGTCGATCGCGATCGACCTGTTGGCCACCCCTGCTTTATACCTTCGAGCAACACAGGGAGCACAGCCTGTGTTGCTCGAAGTTTTATGCACGGCATTGTGGAAAGTTTTGCCGGAAAAGTCAAGCTGAGTGTTAGGCTCATTTTTCATTGGACTTTTAAAACTATTTATTTGTCTTCCCGTTTTATGTCCAGAGTAATATGTAGATCCTCTCATCCTCTTATAAGAAGACTGAATGAGTTAGATGCCTTATGCAGAAGCTCAAATTACTGGAAAAACAAAGAAATACCTTTATCCATAATATCCTTTCGACTCACTCTAAATTTAGTATATCCGATCGTTCAGTTTCCCAGATTACCCCCTTTTTAATTTTCCTTATCAAGTCCTAACTTATAATCCAAAAAATATTATCGATATTGGTATTTCCAAAAAACGTGTATACCAAATTTCAGCTCAATCGGAAACCGGGAAGTGGATCAAATTTAAGTTGCAAGATTTGATTACAGAACGACAGACAACGGGACAAGTGAAAGTAAATAAAAGCTTGTAAAAATCCCCGTCAGCAAATTCGGCTTTCAATGCGGTGGTGGGCGAGCGTTGGAATGGTTTCCAAGTATTCTTTACGGATGCTTCAAAACAAACCGAATTTAACCATACTGGTGATGCGGTCTATTACCAAAGCTCCAAAATTATACTGCAGTTTAAAGGCCCTACGGAATCTTCTGTATTTACTGGTGAGTGTGTGGCTATATGGGAAGCTTGCCTTTTTATAGAGTCACACACTAATATTGAGAAGGCCGTCATTTTTACAGACTCCCTTAGCTGTTTGTAAGAATTAGTCTAAAGCCCATTAAAAAGTAAATTGCATAATTCCCTTATTTTAAAAATTAAAAATTCTCTCCTTACCTGTGCAAATTGTCAAAGGGATGTTCAGTTAGTTTGGATACCTAGCCATTGTGGCATTAAGGGTAACGAGTGCGCTGATGCCTTGGCTATAGATCCTTGTTCATCTTTACTGTCAGATCTCACGCACAATTCCTACCAGGGTTACGATCTACTGTCCCTTCCAAGACTGAACCTACTGAGTTCCTGGCAAGAGCACTGGAAAATATCCAGCAGGAAAAAAGGCAGTTTTTATTATGCTGTACAACCGACCATCAAGCCAAAGCCGTGGTTTTTCAGCCACAAAAAATATCGAAATTATAATTTCTGTTCTTTGTAGAATCCGCCTAGGTTTTTGTTGCACTCCCGTTTGCACAAGATCCATGTCCGTGACTCCTCTCTCTGCGACTGCGGTTTGGAGGAGGGTACATTGGAACACATATTTTTCGAATGCTCTAACAACATACCACCTCTACATTTGTATAGTGGTCTCCCCAATTTTAAAATTCCTCTTCCAATTAATTTCCCTTCCCATTTAACATACCCCTCTACAGAATTACTTGTGGCGGATGAATATCATCAACGCCACAAGTAATTCTGTAGAGGGGTATAAAACTATAAGCAATTTCTTCAAATATTCTATATTTGGTTGTGGTATATTGTTTTATTGATGTTCTAACAATTATAATATAATGTAGTTTTATGTTTTTGTTTGTTTCAGTCCAGTACTAACCCCTCAAGATCTAGAAAAGTCAACTGTAGCATCGAAAGTTTTGATTTTAATATTTTTTTTTTTTTTTACATACACTCTTGCTTTTCAAATCACTTGACATTGGCAGAATAGTCGACATCCATCGATTTTAGTTGCCTTAATAAAGAATAGAATAGAATAGAAAACAATGAGTACCATTGAGTTTTCAGTAGTGCATATTGATACTCAACAGTTACAACTACAACAGAGGCAATGTTTTCAGATTCAATTTTTCAGGCAGAGCAATCGAATGATGCCGTTTACATGATTTTGAAAAGCCCTTTCCAACCGTATAAAATTTAAATTTTTTGTATTTTCAATCTGACTTTTAGGCGTTCGGTTATACACTGACATTTCACAACTCAACACTCAGATTGACTTTACTTGCAAAAACTCCCTCTGATTCTGATTTCTTTTCTGACATTGACAGTGACAGCCAGCTGAACCTGGGCAATTGTTGAGCCGTCTGGTTGTGGTTTTTCAAAAATAAACGATGGCAGTCAGGTCAGGGTTAGTAATATTATCCAACGTAAGATGTGCAGTCCAACAAGGATTACGGCTCCGTGCTATAAATACGCAAACAGTTTCCAGAGAAGCTGAAACTGAAGCAATAAAACCAGGCCAGACACACTTTGGATTTGAAGTTGTTGATGAAACCGAGAAAACCAAAAAAGGTAATATTTATTAGGAAAATACAATGAAGCTGTGGTTCTTTAAGCTAATCAAGTCTTTTTTCATGCGAATCTCCTGTTTTAGCGTATATTTACAATTTATTCATTCATATTTCTGACAGAATGAAAACATAACCCAAAAATCATTCAGTATCCCGGGTTTCCTAACTTCAGCGCCTCACTGAGATCTAACTTTAAAACAACATGCCTTGTTCAAATTCCTACTAAGACTCAACAAAATGTCACAACACACTGAGTACTTCCAACTATACTCTGAGTGAATTCACAGGGGCTGCGTTTTGTAAAATTACTTTTGGTCATTCATTACAATTTTAAGTTATTAAGTAGTAACAATTGTATCTTTATATGCTATTATAACTACATTATTGTTGATGATAGTTATGTTTTTTTTAAACAAAATAGAAGACTGTTCCATGAAATACCAATCTATAAAGTTATATGAACTTAGAGGGTGGTTTTAATGAATATAATTTTGTTTTAAATAGTCCCAGATCATATTTTGTTCAACACACAACTTGATCCTGTCCTGAAAATTAGCATAAAAAATAATTTAATTCAAGTTTTGCTGACTACTTGGCACTTTTGTCATAATATTTTTTTTTTTTTTGTTTCAAAATTGGCAGCGGTGGTACGGTATTGAGAGGGGGCGACTCAGCAGTGTGTATGACAGTTGGGACAAATTTAGAATAAATAATTTTATGCAATAGGATAGGGAATTATTTTATTTTTGTATATTTCCAGTTCATGAAGTATTTGAAACTGTAGCACAGAAGTATGATCTGATGAATGATGTTATGTCTATGGGCATCCATAGAGTGTGGAAAGATATCTTCATACAAAGACTGGCACCCAGGCAGGAAACCAAGCTATTGGATATGGCTGGTGGCACAGGTCAGTATGCTTTCCATTAATATTAAGGTGTTTTTTAATGGTATTTATGAGTACAGGCTCGCCTGCATTACATTGGAAGCACAGAATAGGCCCATATAATTTTAAGTGTCCTTTGTAATACCAAAGAATTGAGCCAAGACTGCTAGACCTACTTGTAGCAGTATGCTTGACTAGGATAGAATTCTGTGTTATAACAGATACTCTTTAGAGCCTGTAAATTTTTTGGTAATCCTAAACTGACACATATCATAAGATTTGGTTTCAAGGGAAGTGAGAGTTCCTGACAGATTGAGGACAGGCTCTTGTGTATGCGGTGGGATAATTTATATAATACTAGTGACCCGCCCTGGCTTCCTGGGTGCAATGCTGATACTATACACTACAGAAAAACTGAACATATAAAAAACAAAGCGGCACGCTGTCGCTCCTGCTGCCCCGGCTGGCTGCTCCTGCCAGCAATTTTTAAATCTGTTATATCTTCGAAAATAATCATTTATATTATACAAGTGTAAAGGGCAATATAGAACTATATTACATCAACAATTTATTTAAGGTATTAAATGGAATAAGGATTAATACTGTATTGGTAAAAATCGCTTTGAATATTAGCTGGTATTTGTAAAAAGTAAATGACAAAAAAATGGGATATCCATAAGAGACATATACCATCGCGGACTGTTTTGTAGACCTTTTCTATGTGTACAAGATTTAGAACATTGTTTTGATAAATCTCGTAGCATTCAGCCTGTGTTTCACTGTAAACGCCAGAAAAATTCAATTATTTACGACATCACATTAAAAACCTCAAAAATAACAGTACTTCTCCACAATATAATGAATGTTATTATAAATATAAATCTTCTTCTTTAATCTCTATCTATTAAAAAAAACCGCATCAAAATATGTTGCGGAGTTTTAAAGATTTAATCATTCAAAGGGGCATAGGGAAAAAGAAAGTGACTTGTTTTATAATACGTAATGATGTTATTACTTTTCTAGTTACTATGTTATTTTATTAATATTTCAGGTGACATAGCATTCAGATACATAAAGTACCTACAGAACTTGGGTCCGTCCCACACAACTGACAGCAGCGTCACTGTTTGTGACATCAACCAAGCTATGCTGGATGTCGGCAAGCAGAGAGCACAGAAGTACCTATGTTTATAGTTTATTGATTACTAGCTTTCCGCTCGCGGCTTCGCCCGCGTAGAATTCGATTATATTGCGCTTTTTTAGATTCCTCATTTTCAAAGATTAATTGTCGTATCATGTAGCTTCTAAGTTTACATGTGCACATTCGTTTGCAATATATTACCTTGTTTTAAACGACACACAGCGCCATCTATCACCCAACTTGTATGAAGCTAACAATATTTTTGTTTTCTCTCGGGAATATCAAATTTTTCCTGGATAAAAGTACCCTATTATTTAATCCGGACTTCTAACTTTGCCAAATTTCAAAGCAATCGGTTCAGTAGTTAGTCATGAAAGCGGAACGACCAAAACTCCTTTTCCGATTTATAATATTAGTAAGGATAAGGATAGTACCTAAGGGACGATTAACTAAATTGTACGTCATCGCTCAGGATTTCCTCATTTTCGGGGATTAATTATTATCGTATCATTTAGCTTCTAAGTATACATGTGAATATACAAACTCACTTTCCAATTTATAATATTATAGTAAGGATTCCTGAAGTGAAGGTTTCCATTTTAATGTTGTTATCCAATCATAACTTTTGCAGTGGCATTACCATTTACATACTTTAAAATATTAACAATTCAAAAAATAAGTACACTATTAAACAATTTTTGCAGAGCCGAAGAAGAGAGAGGTTTGTAAGGATGTGTAGGTATTCTTCAAAATAAAGTAACTAGTAAACTTTTCGAAAGTCAAAGAAACTAAAAAGTATAACTACAAACTAAAATAAAAGAAAGCAATCGTATAAAATAGTTTAGTGTGGAGGTAATGTCAGTTTGGTAAACTTCATCGAATGTTTGAAGACTAAAATCTTCAACCAGTGCGTCCTACCCGTCATGACTTACAGAGCCGAGACGTGGACTCTAACGGTCAGACTAGTCTATAACTTTAAAGCCGCTCAACGAGCTATGGAGCGGGCTATATTGGGCGTCTCTCTAAAGGATCAGAAACGAGGTGATCCGACAGGACCAAAGTTACCGACATATCTGAAAGGATTAGAAAGCTAAAGTGGCAATGGGCTGGTCACATATGCCGCAGGACCGACAACCGTTGTGGTAAACGAGTCCTCGAGTGGAGACTGCGTCTCGGCAAACGTAGCGTACAACGCCCTTGGGCAAGATGGAGCGACGACATCAAAAAGGTGGCTGGTAGTGGCTGGCGGAGAACTGCTCAGAATCGAGCTTGTTGGCGTGCCATGGAAGAGGCCTATGTCCAGCAGTGGACGAGTAGAGGCTGATGATGATGTGTGTCAGTTAATAATACGTAATTAATGCAGCCATTTTGTTTTTCAATACATTTTACAAAACAATTTCCCAAATGTTTACTAACAACTTCTATAATGACCATTTTCAACCGAATTGGAAATTTACAAAACTCTCTCATTAATCCCACCCTACTTCAGACTAGGCTTCACTCCAGAGGGTTGCGGCGTGGCAATAGACTGGGTGTGCGGCGACGCGGAGAAGCTCAACCTGCCTGATGACAGTTACGACGCCTACACCATCGCCTTCGGCATCCGGAACTGTACTCATTTAGATAAGGTATGGGTTGATCCAGGCAGGCTGCTCTGTACTAAAAATATTTGATTTGAGGCAGCCAAAATTTGAGAATTTTGTTGAGTGCTTGCTACTGTCATGGTTCATTAGAGTAAACCGTCAGTTCTATACTTACGCCTTTTTGGTCATGGAAATAAACGGATGTTGACCAAATCAAGAATGACCCAATGACATATATGATTTATGTATTGAAAGTGTCGATAATGGTGCCTCTAGTCCACAGTCACCAAAAAGTATGTTGGCTATAGTGATGATGACTGGGGCTGGATTTAAATCGTTAGATTCCTACCGAGTCAAAAGGCGTTTTGTCTCTGATATAAATGCCGTGAGTTGAGAGATTGTCATGAAAACGCTATTTAATAATTCGTGAGCTTACTTTGCTCAGTATACGCTTTCACGGTACTAATTTAAGACGTTATGTTTAGAGTAAATCTAGCTATTTAAATCTTTGGGCAACGTCTTCCTCTTCCATACCCTGTGTGTGATATTGACAATATTTTGCTCAACCATTGCCTCAGGTCAATGTCGTTTTGGTCGAGTTACACGCTAGTCAAGACTGCACATGTAAGTTTTTAACGAAGATTTTGTTGTATAGGTCCTTGAGGAAGCATACAGAGTGCTGACACCTGGCGGACGCTTCATGTGCCTGGAGTTTAGCCAACTGCCCAACAGTACGTTACAATGGTACGTACAGTCAGCTTCATCAACTATATCGGTAGAAGAATCTTTTAGCGCGCGGCCAAACTCAGTACCTACTAATCTTGTTGTGCCAACATCGCCAGGGAACCATTTGGAAACATTTAGGATGCATCGTACCCATCGGCAAGTAAGAGTCGAGGTGAACGGGCTCATTTTGGCGGCGAAAAGACACGCCTGTGTTTTGGCAGCATTGAATGCTACAAAATTGGCTTTGCCCATTCGTAGACTGCCTGTAGTGCAGCACTCGTATGCTTTACCATAGCCTCTCTTTCGGACCGAGCCCAAGCTCCCGGCAGGTATTTCTCCACAACTGTGCTGTCAACTGCTTACCTATAGATACCGGGCATCAGCAGATTGTTAATATGCAGCAGGAATAGAGTTGCAGAGAGAACAGACCCTTTTCTCGGTGGTAGGCCATAGCATTGGCCGCCGGCAGAAGTTACCACCCACCAGACAAAGCCTTGCCGCCAAGCGATTTGTCGTGTTCCGGCATGATGTCTGGTGAAGCCGTACGGAGGACGGGTCTGAGTAGTTGTGTTGCGGTGTGTGCCGGGTACGATGCGCCTAATGTTGTTGTGTTGGGAGTTTGGTCGTGGAGGGTCTTCAGATCAATCTCTCTTTGGCGCAGCATCGTTGGTCGTGTTGTTGGGTTTAACATTGCATCACCTCACTCAACTGCCGTCTTCTTCCCTATTCGCTCAGTTTTTCTGAGTGAATAGGCTCTTAATAAACTAGCGCGCTTTACCATCAACGATCACATCACTGCTTACCATCAGGCAGGATTGCGGTCAAGCGCTAGTTTATAAATATAAAAAAAAGACCCCTGAGGAACACCGGCATTGGTAGACATGGGCTCCGTTGAGCATCCGTCGACGACAACTCGGAGGGACCGTTCAGTCAGGCAGTCTTTTACCCAGCCAGTTAGGCCAGCGGAAATGCCGTACGCTGGAAGCTTACTCAAAAGGCCAGCGTGCCATACCCGGTCGAAGGCCTTTGAGACATGAAGGGAGATGGCAATCGCTTCACCATTTTTCTCGAGGGCCTCGCCCCACAAGTGAGTGGCATGCATACACTATTAAGTCCCCAGTTGACCGATTGCGTCGAAACCCGTACTATCGGTCACTGAGGAGATCGTTACCATCCAGGTAAGCCTTGATCAATACACGCTCCATAATCTCGCATAGTATAGAAGTTATCGAAATGGCAGATAGTTGGTAGGATCGGCACGACTACCCTTTTTGGGTACGGGCTGCACGGCACTATACCAGTCCTAAATGAGAGGCGATACAATACAGGAGACAACTCGGGCGCACATGCCTTAAAAACAATCGCTGGTATACCATCCGGACCACTAGCCTTATTCACGTCCACACGACACAATACTCTCAGAACCTCCTTGTTGCTAATGCGAACCTACAGCATTGAAGTTCCGCAGTGAGGTAATTTAGGTGGAGTAGCACTGTTCAGTGTCAAGACGCGAATTATGGGCAAAGAGAGATGCAAAGAGCTGCTTTCTCTCTCGCCTTATGAGTTAGTGTTCCATCAGGCCTAACCAGCGGAGGCGGTGTGGGCCGACAGAAGTGCACCTCGACCGACCGACCAGAAAGATCTGCTACCGGATGGTTGCGCAGAGAGCTTGTTGCCAATATGAGTAATGCGGTCGAAGCGAGCCTTCCTAAGCGCCTTTTTGCAGGACTTGGCAGAACGGTTAAAGGCACTCTTCTTTGAGCTTAGATCCGGAGTTCTGCGGTCACTACCGTCAACTCAGGTGAAAAATGCCGTATGCTTATGCTTCACTTGCACACAGTCGGCGTTGAACATGGGCGAGCCGAGCCACCGACGGGCACGTCACTGCACTGAAGCACTGACACCGCACTGACGGGCACTGAAGGGAATAAAATACTCCATAACTTGACGCACCACATCGGATATAGCGTCCGCACAGCTCGACCGATTGTCAGAAGAGAAGCAGACCTACTGCCAAGAATAAGACGCAAAGTGGCGCATCTCATCCCAATCTGCTGACTTGTATCGCCACATTTGCCGCTCACCACGCGAGTCGCAATTAGGTGGCGAGAAGGACAACACAGACTTCACCAGACAGTGGTCAGTAGGCCTAGTATGAGTTTTCATTACGAAACTCGTTCGTCGATATCGAGCGCGTTTGACTCAGCGATTGGCCCGCTTCAAGGTCGTAAGAACTCTCAACCAATGAGACCGCCGAACGCGCTCGATATCAACGATCGAGTTTCGTATTGAAAACTCATACTAGGCCTACTGAAGTTCCTAACGGTGAGGAAACTGTAACGACACATCTATCCGGATCAGTGGTTAGCAGAAGGTCCAGACAATTGGCGGTATGACCAGCTACATTAGGCACCTAGTTGCTTGTCTCACTAGCTGGGAAAGGCCCAGTGATAGCGCAAAGTTTCGCGCTTCTCTCCTAGTGTGGTCGGTCCTCTGGTATGGGAAAAGCCAGTCTTGGTGGCAGGCATTGAAGGCCCCCATAGCGATGAACTGTGCGTCACGGTGCCGATGCAGCACATTATCAGCAGCTTCACTGAGGTAGTCAAATAGTCGAGTTGTCTCCTGGTCATCGCTATGCGATCGGTAGACACAGTTGCAGACAATTTTGTCTACACCGTTGTCAACCAACAGTCATAATGGCGAAAAATGAGGGTCTTCGAGGTGACGGAGACGCCGGCAACAGATGTCATTGCGAACCGACCACAACAATTAAACATTGCAACACAGACCCCGGCATGCTGCAGGAAATGATGCTCCAAAGAGTATTCCAGGTAGCTGAGGTATGCCGCATCAGACGGACATCTGATCAGGGTCTCCGTCAAGAAAAGTAGGTGGGGCTTTTCAGTCTCAAGGTGGTGATGGACTGCATCGATATTGGAGTGCAAACCTCGAATGTTTGGGAGGTGCACTTTAAACGAGAACGCCCGCTCCTTTTGAGACTTTCCATTTTTAAGAACTGAGTGAATAGGAAGGAAGACGGCTGTTAAGCGAGGTGATGCGATGTTAAACCCAACAACACGCCCAATGATGCCGCGCCAGAGGGAAATTGATCAGGAGACTGTGGGGACGTCCGGCTACTCTGGACACCGATTTGCCAATGTTGCTGTCCTAAATGTGGCTACAACTTAGTGGGATCCTACTTATTTCTTTCAACAACTACATTTCACCACCGACAGTGGCGATGTAATTGCTATATACTGGTGATGATTTTCATTTTATAGTATTTACATAATTGCAGGGTATACGACCAGTATTCGTTCCAAGTGATCCCGGTACTAGGCCAGCTGTTCGCGGGCCAGTGGAAACCGTACCAGTATCTCGTTGAGAGCATCCGGCAGTTCCCCAACCAGGTTTGTACCTACCCTTTATACAACATTATTTTTTGTTTATGCGAAACCCGAAACACTTGTCCAGTATTTTTAAGTAAAGAATCTATGTATAAAATTTCAAAAAGATATCATGAAAAACCACAAAGCTTGCTATTCTACTTGGTTGTCCCAACAAAAACATGGTCCACGCTCCGTTCGAGCGGGCGATCCGGGTGCATTGACCTGTGGCGTTAGCTGAGCGCGGTCATGTGCACGCGTAAGCTGCGTAGCGCGCTCAGTAACCACACAGCAACAATTTCTAAATGTATTTGTGAAAAAATATGACATGGTGTAAAAATTATTGGAATCGATTTAGTTGCTTATTCTGAACAAACTATAATCAGGTTTCGCATAAACAATAACGTTGTATATTTTACTCGTTATATATATGTTCTTATGAGCTGGTATCTGCGTAAATCCATTACAGTAAAATGTTAAGTGCATTTTTTATGGTCGTTCCAATCATTCCAAATAAAGAATAACCGCTGGTAAAAGTTTAAGTTGTTGACACTGGCCCCGACCCCCTCGATCACAAACTAAATTATATTTAAGTTGTTGACACTGGCCCCGACCCCCTCGATCACAAACTAAATTATATTTAAGTTGTTGACACTGGCCCCGACCCCCTCGATCACAAACTAAATTATATTTAAGTTGTTGACACTGGTCCCGACCCCCTCGATCACAAACTAAATTATATTTAAGTTGTTGACACTGGCCCCGACCCCCTCGATCACAAACTAAATTATATTTAAGTTGTTGACACTGGTCCCGACCCCCTCGATCACAAACTAAATTATATTTAAGTTGTTGACGCTGGCCCCGACCCCCTCGATCACAAACTAAATTATATTTAAGTTGTTGACACTGGCCCCGACCCCCTCGATCACAAACTAAATTATATTTAAGTTGTTGACACTGGCCCCGACCCCCTCGATCACAAACTAAATTATATTTAAGTTGTTGACACTGGCCCCGACCCCCTCGATCACAAACTAAATTATATTTAAGTTGTTGACACTGGCCCCGACCCCCTCGATCACAAACTAAATTATATTTAAGTTGTTGACACTGGCCCCGACCCCCTCGATCACAAACTAAATTATATTTAAGTTGTTGACACTGGCCCCGACCCCCTCGATCACAAACTAAATTATATTTAAGTTGTTGACACTGGCCCCGACCCCCTCGATCACAAACTAAATTATATTTAAGTTGTTGACACTGGCCCCGACCCCCTCGATCACAAACTAAATTATATTTAAGTTGTTGACACTGGCCCCGACCCCCTCGATCACAAACTAAATTATATTTAAGTTGTTGACACTGGCCCCGACCCCCTCGATCACAAACTAAATTATATTTAAGTTGTTGACACTGGCCCCGACCCCCTCGATCACAAACTAAATTATATTTAAGTTGTTGACACTGGCCCCGACCCCCTCGATCACAAACTAAATTATATTTAAGTTGTTGACACTGGCCCCGACCCCCTCGATCACAAACTAAATTATATTTAAGTTGTTGACACTGGCCCCGACCCCCTCGATCACAAACTAAATTATATTTAAGTTGTTGACACTGGCCCCGACCCCCTCGATCACAAACTAAATTATATTTAAGTTCACTGCATCTTTTTGTTTCTATTACATTAAGAAAAGAACTGTAAATAACTCATACTAGGCATACAGAAGATAAACGGTTAGTTTAGTCCTGTTACAATTAGTTCACTCCTGACGTAAATTGACGTATTCTTGGTCGCACAAATAAAAATCGAAGTTAAACTTTGCAACACACTAGGAATTTCTCCTGCATCGTGAGTGCGTTTACAAATATATAAACTCACATACACAAATAGCCAGACCTGGAACAACTAATTGTAAGTAATATAAATATACTCGTAAATGTAGTTAATATGTTAAAAAAATAATATGTTCCGTGCGGGGATCGAATCTACGACACGCAGCGCGGCAGGCCATCGCTCAGCCACTGCACCAATCGTGTTGTTAATTTTACATTAGTGTCTTTTTCATGAAACCAAAACTTTTGAAGGTTTCACTTCTACCACGTGAGGATTGCACACGTTTCCTTTCTCTCATCTATGTGTCATCCTTGGAAATCAAACCGCCTTTTCCTGCGTAAAAAATGTTTAGTGTCCCACCGAAACTGGTTTTTCTGCCGAAACCGAATCTTCGGCCAGGGCTTCAGTTTCGGCCGAAACCGAAACTCACGTGTCTAAGTATAAAATTTCTTAAAATACTGAAATTTGGAGAATTTTAGGTACCTATTATTTTGCATTAATGGCAACACAGTATATTAAGTTTGTTGTAATCATTTATTTAACATATTATAAAAAAATATATCTATTAATAACATTTTTATTATTTTGACAAATTAAGTTTTCATAGCAAAATTTTAATCATCATCATCTCAGCGTTAATCCCAGTCGCATCCAAAGCCTTTTTCCAGCTCTGGAGTCTGAGGTCCGCTTTACCAGCTTAACTGCTAATTTTGGCGAAACTTCGACATTTTCCGTGAAGCGACTGCCGTCTGACCTCCACAACCCGAAGGCGATATCAAAGCATTGCAGCTAGATTATATTTTTAGTTACCACATTATTAATTAGTTACTGTTTCATTAAATACTATGTATTGGTATTTTTTTGACGTGACAACGTCTATTAAATTGCTACGGCGTGGAGTCATTCTCGAAAACACCGTAACGGCCGTATCTGACGCCACACGGAGTCCACGCCTACTTTACCCCCACCCCTAGAGCGCCCGAAGGCATACTCGGAAACATAGGCATAGACGTTGTTACGTTCAAATATCGGCAGTAGACGGAGTTCTACAGACAACCAATTTTTTTAATATAAATTGAGACAACATCACATACATTGTCCTGAAACCCAAATTAAGGTTTTCCCTTGTGTCATGGATGACCAGAAACAATTTTGAGATCTTGCCGCGGGAAACGAAGTTAGGCGAACGCGATCGTGCGGAAACGTTCGAAATAAGTTTCGGTTTCGGCAAAAGTTTCGATCTATTTTGGCCGAAACCGAAACTGCCACCGAAACTTGAATTTTGGCCGAAACTCAAACCGAAATTTCGGTCGGACACTAAAATGTTGCCTAAAATTCTGAAAAAAGGCAACACACTTTTACTATCAGTTATTCATTTCGAATTTTGCTTTGCTCGAGTAAATGGAGCAATGGATTACCAATATATGTATATGATAAAGTGTGTCTGCTCAACAACGTAAATAACTCAATGAATGTTGTTGAACTGTCAAAATGAAACACATTGCCACTGATAGTGTGTTACGTAAACGGCAACGTTTCAGTTGTATATCATTTACAAACTTATCTCATGTTTTTTCCCCAGGAGAAGTTCAAGACGATGATCGAAGACGCGGGCTTCAGACAGGTGACATACGAAAACCTCACGTTCGGCACGTGCGCCATACATTCAGGGTTCAAGATCTAAGTGCGTTTTGTCGTTCAGTTGAAATTCAAAATAAATTATTTATGTGATTTAGTACTACATTTTGTGTATATAAATATAGGAGTATAACATTTATTGTTTGTAATTTTATTAACCATGCGTAATGCTATGCCGGCAATCCGCTGCGCCAGCGGACTGCCGGCATAGCATTGCAGCGACTGCCAGCCGTGCGCGGGCCCAGGCGGCGCGCGGAGGGAGGGGAGCCCTCCCGCTTGCCGCGTAAACAGGGCTAAACTTTAGGAGACCGTTACAGGACTAATTAAAATAGTGTTGCTTTTTTCCATAAATAGGTTAATAATAATAATAATAATAATTTATTTCCAAAAACTTAGTATCTACTAGTATACATGACATTTGGCAACAATTTCAATTAAAATATAGAGTTTAGCGTCTGTAGCCGAACTAGGCATAGCCTGTATTTCGGCTATCAGCACCATTCCCCTCGTGAATTATACTAAGTGCCAATCAAAAGGCATGTATATAAATAAATTAGTACTACAGAAATACTGAAATAATATTGAAGAGTAAATTAGAGACTAATTTGCAAATAATAATAATAATGAAATGAATATATGATTTAATTGATATGATTTAAATTGATTGCAATAATACATAATTAATATGATTTAAATTGATTACATGCATGTGCGTGTGATTGCATGACTATATGAGGGTCTTATGTATATGATAATGTATATATGGATGTGTGTGCGTGTGTGTGCGCGTGTTTGTGTGAGTGTGTGTGCTCTTTGTTTTCTGAGCTCTTCTCTGAACAGCATTCTTTAAAAAGGTAAGCATATTAGTTGTTCAGTCTCCTCGTAGTTTAAACTCTGTAAGTATTGGCATAAGTTAATTTTGCACTGCTTTATAGTTAAGGGGTGTATATTTATTAATTTGTTAAGCTTATTATAAAGGTAAGGGCCTAGAAAACGCGTAAATCTCTTACCAAAGGTTGTCTTAAAAGTATTTAAATAGTCACATACATGATGTTTGCGCCGTTTCTGTAGTAACATTGGGTTGTAGGGCTGTTTTTTATGTTCATGTAAGACAATTTTAAGAATGAACAATTGTCTTACAATCAAAACCCCGCACAACTGGAACAGTGTGTAAGTAGAAAAGCGCATTGGTTTGAACGTGCTAACCTTTAGTATAGCTCGCTGGACGACCTCAACTGACTTCAAGGTGGATTTGCAGATACTTCCCCAGGAGGAGAGACAGTAGGTGAGGAGTGACTGACAAAGGGCCTGATATATTCGCTTCAGCAGTTCAAGGTCTGCGACATGACGTAAATTTATAAATACATATATTAATTTTCGCACTCTATTGCAAAGAAGTTTGACATGTTCCTTAAATAATAATAATAATTAATTATTCAAAGACAACAATGGTCCAATGGTTAGTAACTTATCTACTAAGGGTTAGTAACACTTAAAAACTAATCATGCTTGCCGCACAAGCAATGCTAACCAGCGCCTAAGCACCGGCGCATCGAACTTATCGGCCATGGCTTTTAGGATGCTGTTAGCGCTGGTCCTAGTTCTACCCAGCAACGAGGCAGCCTTTTTCCTCAGGATGGCATGAAAATCATCAACCCGCGCCAAAGCGAACATGCCGGACGCACTACAGTACCTAGGTAACCCTAACAGCACCCTAAAACCATTATTATATTGCACCCGCAGGGCCTCTAGAGCCTTCCGCGTACAGTTAACCCACAGACCGCCCGTGTAGAACGACTGACAAAAAGCTTTGAACAAAGTGATTTTGACTTCATTACTACAACGTGCAAATCTGTGAGCCAACATGTTGCATCTAACTGCTAACGCCCTGCGTTCGCGTTCAATGTCTACTTGATCTTTGAGATCCGCAGTCAAATAATGGCCCAGGTATTTAAATTGGGTAACCCTATTTAATGGTTTCCCATTTAAACAAATTACGGGCTCGTAATGTACCCTTCTCCTGGGGACCCCTCTTAACAACATTATACTGCAAGCCGTGAGTCGCAGCATAACTTTCGCAAACACGTAACATCTCTCTGATTGAGCCAGCCGTTGGGCCCAGCAGCACCATGTCATCAGCATAACTAATATTGTTAACACTAGTGCCATCTATTTTGCACCCAACTGGTTTGCTACTAAGCTCAACGATCAACTCATTCACGTACAGGTTGAAGAGCCTAGGTGAGGTTAAACTCCCCTGCCTAACTCCACACTCCAACCTGTACGGTTCAGAGAGAGTACTACCCCAACGTACCTGATTACACTGGTTCGAGTACCAGTAATGAAACAGGCCCGTCAACTCCTGAGGTACGCCCGCTTCCCTGACCTTCGCCCAAAGGACATCATAAGACACCAGGTCGAAGGCCTTCGAGAGATCAAGGAAGCAAGCATATACCGGAGTATCCCTATCCTTATAGTATTGGACGGTCTGCTTTAGACACAGAATAGCGCTCTCTGTGGAAAGCCCAGGCCGAAACCCGAACTGAGCGTCGTGCAACGTAATATATTTATCTAAATGTTTATCAACCAGACCGTCCAATACCAATAACAGTCGCTAAGGATATTGGTCTGTAGTTCGCCTTATCCGACATATCCCCAGTCTTATTTTTAATAATAGGAACAACTATCGTACGCAACAAATCGTATGGTAGGTACGTGTGACTGACGCACAACGAGAAAAACGTCGCCAGTACTCTAGGCAGATGAAACCCAGCGTATTTGAGGTGCTCGATGCTGAGACCGTCGTGACCAGGAGATTTGCCACCTCCCATACTTTGGATTTGTCTCCTTACCTCCTTAGCCGTAAAATGTATTGGTTCGTAATCACAACTAATCCCCTCAACGATTCCCCTTCCAGCCGGCCCTAACTGAGATGATATTAAAAACGTTCCCTGAACATGTTAACTATGTCTTCAGGCGAACCACATTCCCCCACGCTCACGGGGCGACCCCGTCCAGCTCCCAGCTTATTGGTTGCCTTCCAGAATTGAGGAAAATTTTTAGTAGCTCTGTGTGATGCTATTATGTCCATTTTAATCTGATCTTGGTGGTTCTGACACCACTTAAGTCTGCTTCTAAAAATCTTCTGGCTAGTCCTCATCTCCTCCCATATCCTCCCGGACTTGGGCTTATTGTGAAGCAACCAAACCTGTAACCTAGACCGAGCCTTCGCATGAACGCCCCGGACGTGCCTATTCCAACCTGCCACTCGCCTAACCCCTTGATGATGCTTGCCTTCCCACGACTGCACTGAAGCTGCTGATAACACATTAACAATCTCACCATACATACAGTCCAGAGCAAGCCTATGTTCCAGGCTACTACACATTTTATCACCACACTCCTGAAATAATTCAGGATAGCAAACATTCCTTAGCTCACCGTTACATAAGTCACGATATCTATTGATCTGAAACTCATCCCGGTCCCTCCAAATCACTTTATTAATGTTAACAGATTCCTGTAACAATTTCGGCACAATTATATTTAAATTACATTCTAGGATCACGGGGAAATGATCCGACCAATAGGTATCGCGACCTACGCTAACATTTATCACAGTTTGCCAAGCAGATTGCGTCACGATACAATGATCCAGCCATCTTAAACTGCCATTTATGTCACTTACATAAGTAAATACATCGGAATTAATGCCTAGTTTTTCAATATCAGCACACAACCACTGGTTATCTTAAAGTTTAGATTATTGTCTAACGTGATACCAAGGTACTTAAGAGTCTGGACGCGTTCTAAAGGTGGACATGAGCAACTTCCCACAGAATCGCACTCATGAGAAACAATTCTGAGGTCATCGCGAATACCCATCGCCTGTCTAATGCTGAAACAAATATACTTGGTTTTGTCCACGATCAGAGTAAGTATGTTATTCTGCAGCCATCGCTTAGTCATATCAAAGCCATTCTGTGCGATAGTAAAAACCTCCTCCCAACTATCACCCGCAAACACCAGAGCGGTGTCATCCGCGTAAGAGATAATATTACCTTTGGTGAGTTTAAGAGAGGTAAGCGCATTTATATACACAAGAAAAAGGGTGGGACCTAGAATACTGCCCTGTGGGACACCATGTGTAATTGGAAGGAAAGTGCTTTTGTATTTGTCCACTCGTACACACTGGGTTCGCCCAGAAAGGTAACTTTTGAAAAGTTCAAGCTGGGTTCCTCTGACGCCCAATGCTTCTAACTTTTTGAGTAAGAGAGAAATAGAAATCGTATCAAATGCCTTTGCCAGGTCAAGAAAAATAGAAAGACATTTTTTCCCTTTATCCAAGTTGGAACTAAGAAAATCGACTAATTTATTTACTGCCTGTTCTGTAGATTTTCCGTGCCTAAACCCGAATTGGTTCTCCGAAAGCAGACTATATTTTTCAAGATATTTTATTAGACGGTTGTTTATAATCTTCTCCAGAATTTTAGAAATTGCAGGTAGTATAGATATGGGTCTGTAGTTATTAATGCGACCCTTGTCACCATTCTTATAGATCGGACAGACTTCTGATCGTTTTAGGGAACAAGGAAACACTCCAGTTTTTAAACAATCATTGAAGATTTTTGTCAGGGGATGTACAAGGCAGTTTTTATGTTGTTTCAGGAATCTACTACTGATATTATCACAACCCGGTGCGCTATCCGTCTTCAAGCCCATTATAAGATGTCCAATCTCGTCGTGGTTTGTGTCAGTTAAGACGAAAGAATTGGGGACATTTATTGCTTCGTCTTGAGCATTACTTAATAAAGACACGGAATTACTATTTTGTTGACTCGTTTTATCAGCCAGTGACCTACCCACATTTACGAAATAATTATTTGCTACAAGAAGTGATTGATCTGGAGAAGATGATAGACTTAGGAGCTCTTTATGGTGTTGTTTTGTTTTTGCTGTGTGTGTGATGTTTTTGATGACGTTCCATAACTTTTTATTGTCATTCTGCGCGTCAAGGATTTGGTTTTTTTCATGTGCTCTTTTTAACCTTCGTAATAGAGAATTGCAGAAATTTCTATAGCGTTTGTAGGTAATCTTTAAGACTTCATTATCCGGATCGCTGTTCGTCTTTTTGTGTAATTGGTCTCTATTTTTCATGCAACGTAATAGTCCTGGAGTTATCCAGGGCTTAATGATTTTTTGGCGTCTAGAGAGTGTTATGATTTTTGTGTTCTTTTCTATTAATTTTTGCAAGCATTGCGTTAGGTAATTTAGACTGGTATTAGGGTTTTCTGTTTCATAAATGGGATCAAAATTAATGTCTGAAATATCTTGTGATAATGTTTTTTCGTCAATGATGGACTTTGTTGTAATTGCATGTTGCCGTGGTTTTTTTAAATTTAAACAAAACAAAACGGGATGATGATCTGTGAGTGTTGCATTAGGGACTATAGTTTTAGAGGAGGCTTTAGTTTTTATGAGCACATGGTCTAAGCATGTTTGGCGCGCGCTGCGTGTTACTAACGTATGCGCTGGCAGGAGGCCGTGCAAAGCAGCTAAGGTCAGATAGCGTTCCCCTTCAAATTTAATTTTATTGGAGTTTATAGCCAAATTCATGTCTCCAATAACAACGATGTGCTCAAAGGAAGACACCGTTTGCAACATATTATCCAACGACAAGAAAAAAGGCTCCATTTTGATGTAAGAAGGCGATCTGTAAAGGGCCAGTATAGCAATTTGCTTTCCAACTGTGGCTAGTAGACAATTACTTTCATGGAATTCGGGTTCTATTATAGTAAAGTTAACATTTTCCTTGTAATATATTACTATTCCGTCATTTTGTTTTGGATTAATATTTGTTGTTACATGAGAGTAGCCAGACAGGCGGGGGATTACCATTTCACCCTTTAGCCAACACTCTGTCAAGATCAAAACATCACATTTAAGTTTAAGTCTTTGTAATAATACCTCTAAGCCTGAAAGATTTCGGTAGGTTAAAAGTGAATTTGAATAATTTGATTCAGTATTATATACAGGGATTTTTTTTTCTAGTGCGCAAAAAAATGG
Source organism: Sesamia inferens (assembly GCA_037179545.1). NCBI lineage: Eukaryota > Metazoa > Arthropoda > Insecta > Lepidoptera > Noctuidae > Sesamia > Sesamia inferens. Next base: position 27,479,880 of record CM073941.1, on the reverse strand, counting down.
ATCGCTCAACATTTGTTTAAAAAAGAATCATGTTTTTAGCCGCCCTAAAATCAGCAAATGATATACACCAAATATATAGTTCTACTTTAAAAAGTGACTTAACTAGTGATCTCGTGAAATTTTTGTTCCCACCTACCAAACCTAGTGTTGTTAGCGTGCTACGCAGAATCTATTCACGAGGTTAGTTTAGACACGTGGACGTCTATCCCCCCACCTCCCCACATCAGGACCCGAAAGCGGTGGGAAATATCCCACGCGCGCCTCTCTTGGACGTCGCGGGGGACTCAGGAGGCCCACAGTGGCGGGCCAACACTAATCAAGCGTTGCGGAAACGGTGTTCGTTCTCGCAACCCCCGGTATAGGTGTGAGATAGAACACCGGGGTAGTTTGTAGTCAGAGTCTAACAGACTCAACCGCCCAACACAGGGTGGCTGACATCTATGAGAATTTTCCAGCCCGAGAGAAAAGGTTATACATTATTTTTTTGTTTATGCGAAACCCGAAACAAGTGTCTAATATTTTTAAGTAAAGACCTTTGTACAAAATTTCAAAAAGATATGAAAAATCACAAAGTTATGAGCTTGTTATCCTAACACTTCGCTGTGCCGGACAGGGTCCATATCTGATTCTATACTTTAATATATGAACTATTATGTAACATTATAGAATGCAATAAAGTACTGATAACTATGGTCCACGCTCCGCTTTGGCCGGCGAGCGGGGCGTTGAACTGTGGCGTCAGCTGTTGCGTGGGCGTACGCATACAATATATGATCTACCGTGCGCGCTCGGTAACCACACTCTAACAATCTCTATATATGTATTTCAAATACATACATTAATAAATACAGTATTTGGGAAAAATATAACATGGTGTAAAAATGATTGATCTCGATTCAGTTCCTTATTCTGAACAAACTATGTTCAAATTTCGCAGAAACAAAAAATAATATTGTATATGGGATATTTGCAGATCTTTAAACGGGTGGCTCTAACTCTGTTAGTGCTGTTAGGATAGGTTTTTGGTCAACAAAAAAAAAAGAAAACACTTTCTTTTGTAAGGAATTTATTAAGTCCATCAAACTGTGTTGGTCTTTGGAATGCAGATCCAGTACCTAAATTACAATGTCCATACAATACATCTATGATATCGAGCGTCGGCGACGCACACGTTACAATACATTTGTGATTTAACTTTGTGTTCCTAACATCATGTTCTATAATTTACAATCTGTGTTACTTGCACAATATTATGTCACTTAAAACGTCATCCATTCTCTGTCACCCTTCAAAACACGCCTCGTCTCGCTGTCACGTAGGTAGGTTGCATGAAAAGCTCATAAAGCATGCTAATTATTTATAATGACACTGAATTGTTAGGTCTAACACACTAATGAGCAAAGCTAATATAAAGTTCTCACATCGTCGCTGAACCGACATCCTACGTCTAGGAAGTAAACGGCAGACATCGAGAAGCAAATAAAGTGTGAGTTAAGGATTTCCAAACAAACATTAATACTTTGTACCGAGCGTGCACTCAACATAAGTTATTTTGCTATTAATTTGAATATTCATACCCAAAGGTCCTGATCCTGATCCAGCGCGGAAGGTGCGTAGTGACCCGCCGGGCCGCTCATCATCAACGATCCGATACGAAATCCAACATCCGAAAGGGAACATTACATCCACGCGACAAATATTCAAATGTCCGCCAGAGATCCGCCGGTGCGGTCCGATCCGATCCTAACGCGAGGCCTCTACGGCATCCTGACTCACACCTCCAGCCAAGCACATCCAATGAGTCCAATCCACAGTGGATGAAACAAAAGAAAATGCTTTTAATTATAAACAGTCATCGTGTCAAGTTATAACGCAGAAGCGCGCGCCGCAGTCAGAGTTGTCACGAGACGTCAACTGTGCAGAGTGGTCACGTGATGTCAACTGTGCAGAGTGATCACGTGACGTCAACTGTGCAGAGTGATCACGTGACGTCAACTGTGACGCGCGCCAACGTCGCAACAAACATCTACCGTTAACCCGGATCTTACTAAATAACCGACTCTAAACACTAAAATGCGACCACATCCACGTACTACAGTAGACACTGCCCTCGTGAAGTCATGTTAACTTATAACTGGTGAGTATTGTTGTGCGTGTGAGTCTGTAATACATGGACATGGTAGGTAACAGTGTCGTCCAGCTTGACGAACTAATACATTAATATGCTCTCTTAAGTCTAGTAGAGTGTTGCCCCTCGCGCCGCGTCGCCGTCCGCCGCTCCGTCAGCTGTCGAAATATAGACCTTCAGTTGTATGCTGTAAGCTGCTGGTACGAGTCAATAACCACACGGAGATATCATATTTCAGAAACCCACTTATTTAATTTGCAAAATTCGGCAAGTGGTTTCGAGTGAGTACTCCGTGTGCTTACTACTCAGTGTTCGCTAGTCATTGGGGCAGCGAGTTCACTCAAGTTTTCTTACCGAATCCAGAGAATACCGATCTTACCGAATCCGGAATGACTTTAAGGAAGATTTGAGTATTACAAGTTGTAAGAATTAAGTAAATGTTTTCGTATTTAAAGTGTACTCATAGTATTATAAATTTATATTAGAATAAACTAAAATAATATATTAATTTGACTTATCAATAAACATTTAGATTAAGGTCTTACAGTTTACAAAACTAAATATTGAGCACGCATTTTTAAATTCATGTAAAGCATAAAAATAAACGTATTATGCAAGGCAAAACAAACAAACGAAAACTTATAATTATTTGTAAAAGCTTTCTCAAGGATATCATTGCCAAAGTATGTCTGTATTCCCGCAAACCTGATAAATCCATATCCTTATAAGTCCAGAGATATTTTCATTTATTTGGAAAAAGTCCTGAGTTGTCCACTGTGTGTGTAATGTTCAATAAGCTGTCAACTGCTATATCCAGTGTATCCTTCCTTTACTGTAAATATAGCTGTGGCTTATGTAAAAATAAAAATATTTCCAAGACAGTCAAAATATAGGTAATACGGATTTTAGTCATTACAAATATATTAAATTTAGATAATCTTTAAAATATTTACCTAAACTAAGGGTCTACTGTGTAAAATGAATTACTATGTATGTACTTTAGTTTAGTGGCCATTGGCGCCGATTGCGTTGTTCAGAAGATTCAACTAAATTTAAATACAATGCATCTTTTTGTTTATAATTCATTAAGAAAAGGCCAGAAGGTAAACGGTATGTTAAGATACTCTATAGCAAGTTTAGACGTAATTAAAAACATGGCGACTATTAACAGGGGGGCAATCGCGCTAAAATAATTCAACCAAAACAGAATTGGATCTCAACCAAACCATAACTTTTGTTATGTTTCGTATCGCGCTAACGGTTTAACCATAACTGGATCGCAATTGGAACGTAACCGTTGTCAAACGACAAAGTTGAAACAAAGCTAACTTTTTCTATGCCATGTCAAAGTTACGTCTAAACGATTAGGTTTACTTATAATTAATTTCGATTTAATTATTATATTTGATGAAATGTATCACTCATACCCACATTGATTTTACTTCAACTGAAGTTGAAACTGTAGCGCGATATGAAATACGAGGTGTGTTCAAAAAGTATAGCGATTTTGAATTTTCGCGGGTTACGTATATTCGAATTTCGAATTTTTTGTGGCGTTATGTTGGTACTCATGTCTCTCACTTATGCCTACAAGCTCGGCCATTTTGAATGTTCATTTAATTTTTGACAGCTGCTTTGCTTGCACGTGTCAAAACACGAAGACCGAAGGTAAAAATGGATCAAAGAACCTGTATCAAATTTTGTGTGAAAAACGTAATTAATTGCGCGGATGCATTCCGAATGTTGACTGTGGCATACGGAGAAGCTACCTTGGACCGAAGCAACGTTTATCGGTGGTACAAAATGTTCTCAGAAGGCCGAGAAGATGTGAACGACGAAGAGCGTGCCGGACGCCCGAGCACTTCAACAACAGACGAAAAAATTAATGAAGTGGAGAAAATGGTATTGGCCAATCGTCGAATCACTGTTAGAGAAATTGCTGAGGACCTAAACATATCGATTGGCTCGTGCCATTCGATTTTTATCAATGATTTGGGCATGAAACGGGTCGCCGCGAAATTCGTACCAAAATTGCTCAATTGTGTGTTGTTTTTGGCCAAAAACAACACACTAATGATGCCGCAGCCACCGTATTCCCCAGATCTGGCCCCCTGTGACTTTTGTTGTTCCCTAAACTGAAGAGGCTCATGAAAGGACGACGTTACGCTTCTCTTGACGAGATAAAGACGGCATCGAAGGAGGAGCTGAACAAGATAAAAAAAAAGATTTTTTGAAGTGCTTCGAAGATTGGAAAAACCGTTGGCATAAGTGTATAATGTAATGTCATGGAGTTTACTTTGAAGGGGACAAAATAGATATTCATGAATAAATAAATATTTTTGAAAAAAAAAAAAGAAAAAAAATAGATACAAAATTCGCGATACTTTTTGAACACACCTTGTATGATCGAAACTAAACCATAACTTTAACTGGATTAGATACGAACAAGAGTTGAACTTCTACCGTTTTATTTAGCGCGATTACTCCCCTGGTCTATTTACGTTAGGCGCTCACTAATATGATACAATTTAACTAAATGAACTGAACTTAAATTTAGTTTCTGAACACGGGAATCAGCGTAATTAGTCAATGATCAGTGATAAATGTGTGACATCAAATAAACCTTTAAACTAAGCCAGTGGTGGAATTTTCAACATTGAAAAAATTTTATTAATATCAAAGAATCGGCCACTTACAAAAAAGCTGGGGGTTTTGACGATCATTTCAATAATTCTAGTAGAACTAATTGAAACTATTTATTATGACTATTTCTAGAATGAGTGCCTATTATTATGTCATTTAATTTTTTTCTTATAATAAAAATTCAAAAGCCGTAGTTTTAGCTTTGTATTCTGTTCTGCATCGCAGGAAAAGTTCCGTGATACGATCTAGGTTATCAGACTACATGGAATCAGACATAAAAACATAAGTAAGAGCGTTGGTTCGGTTGTGTGTGGTGTAGTGAGTAGTGGATGAGTTACCTCGTGCGCTCAGTAGTTGTGGTCGCGCGAGCGGCTGCGGGAGCGCGAGTAGCTGCGGCGCACGGGCGAGTACGTCGGCGAGCCGCGACGCCGCGGGGAGTACGAGCGGGACCTGTGGGGGAACAAACACAACTAGTTACCGGGTGGATTTTCAAAATAGCATATTATTGGTGTGATTCTATTTTTTCACAAAAAAATTCACTACGTCTTATTGAAAATATACCTAAGAATATTCTTTATATACTTATGCATGGTTAGTAGGTAATAAAATAACAAAACAATTATATACAACATTAAAAACTTAAATATACTATCGCGGAAATCATTTACCTCTCCGTTACTTTCAATACCATGTTCATTAATTTTTCAAAATCTTATTGTGTTGGCCTAAATTTTATTTGATTTAATCTCATTTGTAATGTTTTAAGTATAAACTGATTATTTATTACTTTTCTTAAATCGAGATTTACCCCTGACATTGTTATATAACCATTTAAAAATTCGTCACAAGAATATCGTCATTTATTTCCTCGATTGTGGTTTCAAGAAATTTATTCAACGAAAATATTTAATAACAGTAACCAAATGCATTTCGGATAGCTTCCCCCATGCCCCACTTCAGCCGTTGTGGAGATTCTTACTAGTCTGCACGTATACATAGTAAAATTACGTTTTGAAGTGAATTGATTTTAATTTGTCACAGAATTTCGTCATTAAACGATTGAAATTATTGTTGGTAAGTATATTTTGCTTTATTTTGTTGATAAATGAGTATGGACAATATGGAGTTTGTATTAAATATGAAGTATAGTGTTATATTGTAGGTTTGCGTTTGCTTGGACAGGGATGTGTTTTAATTTGTTTCGTCATTAATCGTAACATCATTCATCGGGAATTTCTAGATGAGGTGGATGATTTCTTTTGAGGAAAATGACATTTTTATTAGGTTTACAATTTTTTCAGGCATTGTAAAAGCAATATAGTTAGGATTCTCTAAATTTTATTACACAGTGCAATAGTATAAGTTATTAAGTGTAAATAAACTAACTTGTTTACTCTATTTCATTACCCAGGTACAGGTACTTATGGCTAAAACGAAAGCAGAACGTTTAGCCCAGCAAAGGCTATTCAAAAGACGCAAGTTTTAGAAATAAAAAGAACGACGAACTATATGCATTAAAAAAAGAAAAACAACAAGCAAAATACAAAAAAAAAAAACATAGAGAAGAAAGGAAACAGACATCCATCACAGAAAAAGTCCACGTCAACAAAGAAAATTGCGTAAACAGTGCAATATAAATTCGAAGAAATATAGACAGCAATTGGTCTAACTGCAATGCTTCTATATCGCCTTCGGGTTGTGGAGGTCAGACGGCAGTCGCTTCACAGAGAATATCGAAGTTTAGCCAAATCAACAGTTAGACTGGTAAAGCGGACCCCAGACTTAAAGCTGAAAAAAGATTCGGATGCTACTGGGATTAACGCTGAGATGATGATGATGGATGAAAAGAAGCGTCATTAGTGTTTCCAAATTTATAGTTCATGTCCAAGCTAATGAAATTTCTGAAGAAAGTGATTATAGAAAATACCCAATTGGTTTATTTACAAAAGAAGACGTACAAAAAGCAGAAAGGAAGAAGATATCACGAATTGAAGAAAAGAATTTAGTTGATTAATATTATAAAGAACCTGCGGAAATTGAATAAAAATCAAAGAATGCAAATCTCAATAACAAGAGTGACATATCAAAAAACCAGAATGATGATAGCAACATAGAGATAACTAAAGAGAAGACGTGTATAAATAGGAATTGTCGTAGTGCTATTTCCCTTTAGAGGTCCAGAAAGAACCGGAAAATGTAATGATGTTATCCGCAACCATCAACATCTAAATCAACACAGCATTTCTTTGGATGAATCATGTAAAAAAATTGTGAGTTAGTAAATTTCGATTGTAGGCTGACCGTTTTATTTTGTAGAGGCTACTTTTTGTTTTAAACGAACTAATATTTTTTTTAATTTTTATTGTAAGTTACATGTTAAAATAATGAATGTGGATCATTAAGGTATTTTTTCTTAAGTTTTATGCATTTTGCAGTTCAGTGTCAGGTTCCATCTTGATCAAAATTTTATTCGCAACTATAACATATACGTATTCACGGAATTATAATCATTAATACATCTTATTAAATTAGAATTGTACCATAAGAACAAAATCGAAGTGCTTATAGTACAAATCTAACTTAGAAAGATGTATTATCAAATTTTGATCAAGATACAACCTGACACTGACCTGGAATACCTATTAAGAAAAAATTAAATTCGCAGGCTATAACTAATTACGCATTATTTCTAGAGACTAGCTATTGTAGTAGCTTTTGAAAAAAAAAATTGAATAATCACGTTGTGTCTTATTTTGTGTGTGTTTGTCTATTGATTTCAAATCAAAGATTTCTGTGATTTCAACCAAGGTTAGTTATTTTTTGAGCCTGGTTGCCTTTTGTTTAAGCAAATCAAAAATTCTTTGAGATATACATCTTGTTTGTTCATATTTCTTCCATAAAGAGCTGATTGTAATCTATGTATTTTATTTGCATCATTAACGTCTACACCTTATCATTGACTTCAACAGACGATATCATTTACATCTACACAACATCATTCACTTCAATGCAATATTTATATTTTATGAGTTTTCTTGTAAATTTGGTGTTTAAATTATTGTTTAAATATACTAAAACATTAGTTTTTCAAATAACATCATAATTTTATTGATAGTTTTTAGTTATTCAAGAAAAAAGTAATGTCACACAAAAACTATCATATTTAATCATAAAATGAAAATTCACCCGGGAACAAACACAACTAGTTACCACACCCTACTTATTTTGGAAAGCGCTCTAAGGCGCGTCGCTCACTGTTAAGTCGCGACACAGACGCGGTGACGTTATCTTTGTGTAGTCGAGATATTCTAACTCTGTGAAACACAGCACGCCTACGCCCGAAATAAAACTTCAATTCGGCAGCAGTTTCACCTCGCGCCGCCATCACCCGCCCTGTTTCTCACCTCTCTGTGACTCCATTATTAGAGCTCACTGCTTTTTATTCCTATAGAAAGCATAGAAGCGAACGCCACTTGCTCAATAATATAATATCAAATACAGGGTGTATCTGACATCGTAACGCAAACTTCGCGAAAGGTTAGACCGTATGCCACTAATAAAATTACGATAGTCATTTATGTAGTTAATAAAGGATTGCAGAATCCACAGTGTTTAAAAAAATGTCGGCTCGGCCTTTGAACATTGCATGCGTGCCGCCGTACAGGTTTGTAGGTATGACGTTGATCCCTGATGTGAACTCTATTAAATCAACTGATAAGATAGTCTTTCGAGTTTTGTTTTAATAGCGCTGTTTTGTGTAATTAGAGTATTAATTATTTTTACTTTAAAATCTTATTGGGTTATGAAAGGTTTAAAGTTAAAAAAACTACAAATATATTTTTTTAACAATCCTTATTTTAGTAGTAAAATCGATTACTTAACAAATTTGAAACTTTAGTAGATAAAAACAAACGGTAACATAATTACATACCTGTTTTAGCAACTGCTCAAGCATAAATATGATTCATATTTGATAAAATTTGTCCAGCTTGTTGTACTAACAAACATTGATGTTAAACTTTAAAAATACTTTCCCGAGCTACACTCCAGTTTGTTTTTCCCATATTTAACACATTTCTTCGATGTGTTGCCTAAATAGAATTGAAAATTAATACAAATTTCAATAAATAACAAGTCGCAAAACAAATCGATGACTGCCAATGACATTCAATGTACTTGTATTTACTAAGATTTAGTGTTGCCCTACTTTTAAAATTGTTAGTTCAAGAAACATCACTTTTCAGGACTTTATAGACGAGCTATAATAAAAATTTCGAGCAGTCATCCCTTGCCGTTCTCTCCAGCGACGCTCGTGAGCCGAGGTTCGTACTCTTAAAGGCGGGTGCCCTTAGCTTGTTCCCACTTAGTTTTTATATTCCTCTGGCTGGAGGGTTTAAATTTGTAATTTAAGACAGCCACAGGATAGACTGGTTAAGTAATCACGATATCAAAAGGTAAACTACGAGATGCCATAAAAAAAAGCAAGTGGTTTAGTCTGCATTTGACTATCGAAGCGAAACAAGTTATAAATAAAAAGCGATAATCGAAACGTCTACACTGTAGACGTTCTCGATTATTTGCTGTAGACTCTACAGCGACAACTGCAACAAGCGCTTCAGACTACGTGGAGTAACTTCTGTGGTATTGTTGTTTGTGTACAACACGGACTTCGTGGACATAAGAGAAGACTTCGTTGCGACATCAGTTACGTTCTACTTGTCATCGCCTACTATCGACTATACTATCGTTGTCAATGAACTTAGCAACCTTTAACAGGCATTTTAATACCCCTAACCCGTAACAATAGTTTACAGGTAAACACAACTTATAATTTTATAAGTAAAATGTATTGTAGGAAATAAATGTAGTGCAATCAAAACTAATCATTTTTAATGTTTCCTCAAAGTCAACTGTTCAATAAAAATACGGATTTTATTGTTTTCTGGAGTAGCTACCTAATTTCATACTGATAATTTTGAACTAATTGTTAGTCATTGTGACATTTTTCATTTTAATAGTAAAATTTCCATTACATCTGAGAAGTAACGATTTACAAAGAAGCCAAACAAGTGAGAGGATTGAATTCTTGAAGCAAACTGGAAAAAAAAATCATGGAAACAAATTCAGGTCTCCTAACAACAGTTCTTGGGAGCCTTCACACATTAGAATTGTCGTAAACTTTTGAATTAAATAAAAATAAATATATACGGACAAATCACACAGATTGAGCTAGCCCCCAAGTAAGTTCGAGACATGTGTTATGGGATACTAACTCAACGATACTATATTTTATAATAGATACATATATAGATAAACATCCAAGACCCAGGCCAATCACGAAAAGATCGTTTTCCATGATGACCTGGCCGGTGACCGAACCCAGGGGCTTCACGTCGCCGGCAGGCGTATTGACCGCTGCGCCACGGAGTTATTTTCGCAACAGTTAGGGTAGAGTCATTTGAACACTTCTCTCCCATAATTTTTAGTTTTGTATGTATATAAGTATATATTTCGGTAATGGTATGTATGTGTAAATATCTTATTTAAGTATTTATTTAATTAGTGTTAAAGATTTTTTCTTTATAATTGGCTTGTATCCTAAAAAATAATTTAATGTCCGTCAGATAGCTTTATAAAAAATATTGAACACATATTTTTTATGTTTTCTTTCGTTCAAATACTTAAGACGATATATTAATTTGAAATGTCGCATGACGTCACGCCATGGTGCAGAATATAGAACGGCGTGACGTAATTAGCCCCTACTCTGCAACTTTAATACGCTATATCTCAGTAATATTTGGTAATTACGACAAAATAAAAAAAACGGTTCTTAATTTTTTTTATTATCTGTAAGACGGACTAATTAATTTTTTGATTTTCATACCTTGGATACATCCCTATTGTTTCAATTTAATCACCTGCCACTAATCTTTTCACCACCTATGGTGGACTGGTAGAGAATGTCTAAGGTATTACGTCCGCCTCTGTACAATTTACGTGCGAAAGAATAAATAAATAAACATAATAAACAAAAAGCAGCGACTGACCTGTCGCGGTCTCCGCTGTACCTGTCGGCGCCGCCGCCACCGCCGCCGCCTCCGTAGTCCTCCTTCACCCGGATGTACGAAACCTCGCCCTGTAGAAATATAACGAATATTTATCAACTACTTACTCGCTGCAATGTACGTAGGACCCTTAACGGGCGGCCGCAGAATACCATACCAAAGATCCAAAACAGAAACAAATCAATGGTTCAGACTATGCAATACATAATCAGCCTAGGAGACAGGCCTCCTGTCGGTGAGAGGGAGTGGATCGTAATTTACCACGCGGGTCCAGTGCGGGTTGGTCATTATGTAATAAATATATAATACAAACAGGGCTGAAACTCAGTACACATAAGAGAGTCCTCTATATCGCGCGCGCTTCACTGCACTTCAGCTGGGAAAAGTGGCGCAAAAACTCTACAGTAGCAAATCTGTTTGTATTGAAACGAGAATTTTTTGCGACCGAAACATAGGTAAAGGTAAACAAATCAACTTAGTTGAGAATTATATGAGGAAAGAATGCAAATCACTAGTGCATATCAGGGTACAAGGAAACATAGCTACTGGTATCCACCGTGTGTATAAATAATTAATGTTAGCCCTGCATAGTAGGGTACAAACAAACAGGTGCCGGTTTAAACCTATAAAACCTTTAATTGCAATGTCTCTTTAAAATGTATTCACATTGAAATAAACATCGGTTATCTTATCAGTGTGTACGTAATACACTAGTTTGTTGTTCTATAAAATGGCCATTTTAATGATTACAAGTAATACCTACATAGAACAATTTGACTTGAATTATTCATTGTTTTACACAAATATCATCAAACAGAAAAATACGCATTTACTGTTACCAATAAATAAAATCTTTAGCTATCAATCAAGCATATGTTAATTCCTCTAAAATAATACTTTAATAAACGCAAATACATTAATCATCACTAGTACAAGGACATTGACCTCTCGAGTGAGTCAACATACCTACCATAACAAGTACCATAACACATAAGTAAGTTGACGACATAGATAATAAAATCAATACAGAGCACAGGTATATCAATCACCTTGACACCTCCCTAGCATGAAGGTAGATCAATATAATTGCATGTCTGTCTACATTATACCTATGTTCACAGAATGGCATGCTTTTAACCATCTACAAACTTCAGGATTTATAGTAATGGCTTTTGGAAAGTTTCAACAATATTATCAAAACTATCGCGGTTTTGGTCACGAATGGCGTAGAGCAATTAAAATTTTATATTTCCCCTTCTTCACCCTTGCATAGGAGGGAATATAATATTGAAATTTATGTAATAAAATACTGTAAATTAGTTGTCTTACATTACAACAGGGACAGGGACTTTTTTAGGTCTTCTATAAATTGATAGATATTAAAATGCCCTGAAGATTTAAATGTGACGATTTTGGAAAACATTCCTAACATCATGATCCAAAGTTACATTCCCATCATAAATATTGTGTTCCCATATTTGCAAACACGAAAATTCTATTCCCACATAACTCACCTCATGACTTCTAAATCTCGAATCATCAAGTTTCTTGACAGCATACTTCATGTCCTCATGACGTAAGAACTCCACCACGCCCGTGCCATCCTTAAAGGTGTCTGCGAAGCAGACATCTCCGGCTTCACGCATGTGATCCTTCAGGTCCTGCCAGGATCCTGAAGGTGGCAGCCCAGTCACCAGGACGCGATACTCAGAGCGGCGCGCGGGCGGACCTCGCGTGGCGGTGCGGGCTCCGAAGCGCTCGGGACCTCCGCGGCCGCCTCGGCCTCCGCCTCCGCCGCCGCCGCGCGGGAACTCCACGCGGAGACGGTAGCCGTCGTAATCGTAGCCGTCACGGGCGCGGACTGCGTCATCCGCGTCTCTGTGGAGGATTGAAGCCTTTTCGTCAATATTTTGTGAAATGGTTGGACTTTCTGTAGCTTTAGGAATTAATCTTGTTTTACTGGAATACACAATTATATATAATAATTATTATTAATTCTATAAAATAATTATTAGTCATAATAAACTAGTGCTTGACCACAATCCCTCCTGATAGTAAGCAGTGGCGCAATCGTTAAGCTTTGTCTGATATGACAATATCGCTCTGTAAGACCATACCTACATACTAAATACATACATTACTTTTATTACTGAGTTTTTGCCCTTGTCTCAAGTGAATCCTAATCATTTTATTTATAGAAGTTTTGTTTTCTTTTCCAGACAAAAGGAAATGCCAAAACACTATTACACGATCCAACCTCTTTTAAACCTAATCCTTTCAGTTCAAGTCTAATGTCGGCGTAATTGTTGATGCTAATGCACGCTACTTTATTAGGAGCCTGTTCATTGTAGCCTTGAAGACACTTAAATTGTAGTCAGACTGAAAGGTAGTCCAGGGATTGGAACAATTTGCCAGCGGCAGGGTCTTCGCCTAGCCTCATCTTTCAACAAAGACGAGAAGAACGCTTCACGTGTCAACAACGTAAGACTGAATTGCAGTCAAGCACTGAAATTAAATCTTTTATTAAGCAAGTAGGATCACCGATCACTTTTACACGTTTTTTTTTTTTTTAACTAGATGAAGGCGGCATTTCCTGACTACCTCTGAGAAGAAATAGCCGAAGCAAACTCAGGAAACATCGTCTTTTTTCAAGTCCAGACATTAAAAATGTTTAGAATAATTTATCTTATAATTACGCATATTGCTTAATAACAATGCTTAACAGAGCGAGCAGCTCAGTCCCAAGCTTTTTTGTCTTCTAAATAATCTGTGATTTTATAATACCCACTTTTTGCAAAGTTTAGCCTTTATATAGTTTTTAAATCGTTTAATGGGTAAGTTTCGAATGTCCATGGGAAGCTTGTTGTAATAGTGTATACATTGACCCATGAACGAGTTGCCTACTCTGCGGAGATGAGTGTGATGTACAGCAAGATTGTGTTTGTTCCTGGTATTTATATTATGAATATCGTTTATTTTCTTAAAATCCGATATATTTTTATGTACATACATAAGATTTTCAAATATATACTGTGAAGCTACAGTCAGAATGTCCACCTCTGAATTTTTCTCTAAGAGAATCTCTAGGACCAAGGTTGTAAATGGCTCAAACAGGCCTTTTCTATAAAACAAAGATAGTATTGATGTCTGCACAAGTTCCCCAGAGAAGAATCCCATAAGTCATAATACTATGAAAATAACTAAAATAAACAATTCTGGCTGTATCCACATCAGTTATCTGTCTAATTTTCTTAATAGCAAAGGCGGCGGAAGAGTCTACCCGACAGCTTCTCAACGTGAAGACCCCATTGCAACTTGGCGTCAATAGTCAATCCAAGAAAAATTGTTGACTCGACAGGGATCAACTCTAGTCCATTCAGTTGAACATTGGTACTTAGCTGCCTGACATTTGGCATAGAAAATTTAATGACTTAGTTTTTTTTTTCATTTAAAAGAAGGTTATTTACATTAAACCAATGGGACCAACTTTAGAAAGTGCATTGTTAACTTCGTCTAAATTTGCTAGCTGACGCTTGACTTTAAAAATAAGAGAAGTGTCATCCGCAAACAATACAATGTCATGTACAATTATCCCTCACGTGATGAGGTAAGTCATTAATATTGATTAAAAACAAGAATGGACCTAGAATTGAGCCCTGCTGAACGCCCATGGTGACCACAGATCCTGCAGATCTCTTGCCATTAACATCAACCCTCTGAATTCGATTATTCCGATAAGAAATCAACCTTCTGATTTCTCTGAGAGCTCTGTCTTTAAACCATGATGGTACAATTTCCTAGTAAGAGTATCATCATGTATGCAATCAAAGGCCTTGGACAAATCACAAAAAATATCAAGAGCATCTTGCAATTCCTCCCAGGCCCCAAATATGTTCTTTAGCAATGCCACACCTGCATCTGTAGTTGAACGACCCTTTGTAAAACCAAACGGTTTCACATGCAATAAATTATGTAAGTTAAAGTGCCTCAACAACTGTTTCAAAAATTTTGCTCAAAGTTGGTAATATCGAAATTGGAAAAAAATAGCAGTTACAAATGTAAATTCAAAGTGTTTGTCACATTCTGGAACACATTCTTTTAGTATGGCGTAAGCAGAAGTGGAGGAAGAAGACAAAGTTTTTGTTGTTATTATTGGAATATTAGTAAAAAAAATCTTAAACTCAGGTGTTACCTCCAAGTCCGCCTTTATATCTTCATCATTAATTTTAACATGGAAATCGTGATTTTGTATTTTATTTCCAGAAGATTTTATTTTATTTTTAATGTGTATGACTTTTGCTGAGATACAGGCTCTTTTATAAGTTTTTGAATAATATTTAACAAATTCTTGAAAAGTTTCATCATGGTAATATGTTTTTTCCTGTTTATAATATGTAAAAAAAATGCTGAGTAAAATATATTTTACAATTCAGGTCATAAAAATTTTGATAATAATTATTCAAATTAGAAAATATTATGTATATTGTTAATGTCACATTAACAATATAATTGAGACGGTGGCCTTCGAGTTTATTCTGTCACTCCTTCTCAGGGATAAATCAGCTAGGAAATGCTGGGGCCATCTATTTTTATAATATTGAGAAGTATCTTGAAAAATTTGCCTACAGAAATGAAAAATTCATAAACATTTCATTTCATTGTAATTTTAAATACAGCTAAGTTTCATAAAATTGTTTTCAAATATTATTCAACATACAAAGGTCCACAGTAGGTATAGTAATTCACATGATTGTATTAGTATGTTAATAGACTAATCAATGCATGAAAAAACTATTACACATTGGCAAGGAGGCTATTATAGTTAATACAGGAAGACTATTGTAATGAAACCCATTTAGTGTGTAGATACATAAAGTAAAATGTAGTTTTTGGGTGATCTAAAAGTTATTGTGTTAAGTAAACTTTGTTTTTGTTTTAATTGGATGGGATGAATGTTTAGTAATAATTATTATCTCTCTCATGACAAACCTTTCAAATAGGAGGCAAGCTATATCACATTTGTGAGACCTTGGGCAGATTTGTTCTTTGCAATAATCTTTTTATAAATGGTTATTACAAAACAAATGAATGTTTAATGACAAAGTAACAACTTGACTGCTTTTTTCCTGAGCTGAGGATTTGTTTTTAATAATATTTGTAAATTTTTGATCACTCATGTTTCATTCTGTTAAAACCAATGAAATAAGTCAATTAAAAAGCACTTGATTTTTATTCAACACTTCAATGAATATCAGTCTGTTTTGTAGGGTTCCATACCCAAAGAATAAATAAGTACATTAGAAGTTCTGAGTAGACAGTCTTTTAAGAATCATTCTACAGAAACAATATAAGAAAAAGATTTTTGCAAAAGAGATATCATGTGACTAAGTATTTTTATGGTGGGAATTACAGTGTGATAACAAAATAATGAACACACATGACATTGCCCAGTTAACAACTTCATTCTTAGTTTCAAATTATCATGTGATGTAAAGTAAATATTTGGCTCCTCTGCCACAATAGCATGTATAAGCATACACTATAGCCAGATAAAAGCCCCTGTGATACAGATACAAGGCTATCCCAGTTTATACAAAACAACAAGTCATTACAAAGTTACTATCAATACTGAATGCCAAACAAAATTTAGTGTACTCATCTCACTTCTTTTTCTTCAGATCATCCATACTAATATTATAAATGTGAAAGTGTGTTTGTTTGTCCTTCCTTCACGCCGTAGCTAAGCAATCAATCGAACTGATTTTTGGTATACAGTTAGGTGAAAAGATGGAGAGTAACATAGGCTACTTTTGGTCCTAAAAAACATCAAGTTCCCACGGGAGATTACTGGAATATTTGTATGTGTACACCAAATATATCCTTACTAATATTATACATCGGAAAGTGAATTTGTTTGTACCACTTTCATACCGTAACTCCTGAACCGATTACTTTGAAATTTTGCAAACGTAAAGTTAGAAGTCCGGATTAAATAATAGGGTACTTTTTATCCCAAAAAAATTTGATATTCCCGAGAGAAATCTAAAAAGCGCGATATAACCGAAGTTAATGCGGGCGAAGCCGCGGGCGGAAAGCTAGTCTACATCTATATATAGAAATTCAAAGAGGGTTCATTTTACTAATTTTAAATTAAAATAAAGGTAAAATAATAGTTACAAGAGATTGTGTATATATAGTTAATTTTTCCCCCTCAATATACTAATTATATATTCACGATGGCTGCAATGTGCATGTCATGGTTTGGCTATCAGTCGTCAAAGAAATTAAGCTACAATAGGAGTTTATAAGAAAAATATTTGCTAAATAGGCCAATTACTGCTATAACCTATTATGTGTACATACAATAAAGGTTAGAGATTATTGGTCTCATAAAGCGTAAATGCATACAACATAAACCACAAATTAATCAATATTTTACCTTGGATCCTCAAATTCAACGAAGGCAAACGGGGGTCCTTTTCTGTTTTTCAGATCAACGAACGTAACTTTGCCGAATTTGTAAAAAAGATCTTGAATGTCCTTTGTCCTTATGTCAGGGGGAAGATTGCCGACGTATATCCTGCACTCATTTCTGTTGCTACTGCTCCCACCAGACATTTTGACTTTATTGGTGACTAAACTAAGAGATAATTTAAGATAATTTTCTTTAATTCTTGGGTAACGCTTCGGCTTTTCTCATTAGGAACTAATCAAATATGGCGACCTGCCTGACAGGAGGAGAGGATAGCAGAAGGAAACGGAAACAGAACAATAATGACATTACTGTAGCTCATTTTGTTTATGGCTGTATTTTTTTAAAGCTTTCGTCCGAAAACTAAGAAAGATCGCCGTTTATTTATTTTATATTTATTATTTTAAATAGGCCTTGAATTATTTATTACTTTTGATATAAAACTTAATTTTTCAGTCATTTGAAGTTTAAGCTTCAGGTATTTAGTTTATAAAACATTTACTGTTATACAATGTTTTGAAACAATTCAGCCAAGCCTTGAATTTTGTTCAAATTGATATAAAAGTTAACTTTTGGTGAAAAATATGAAACCTTCTGTAGTTTCTTATTTATCCATTCATCTAATGGCCAAAAATAAAATTTTTGAATATACGCCATAATGTTCATTTTTCGAATGTTTTTGAATTTGGAACGCCCTCTATCGCAATTGAAGTACTCTTCGCTGAAAGAAGCCTGTGAAAGAATCCTCTGGAAAGTAGGCATTGAATCTCCGGTTATCAAAATCTTTACGTGAGAATTTGTTCTTATCCCGAAGCAAAAGTGAGTATTTCTTTATTGTGGTGTTTATTTATTTGTTGTAAAGCATTTTAAATATTTTTTGGTACTAGTTTTCGATTATTGCGATATCCACAAAATGGTGTGCGAAAGTCTGAAGGCGGAACAATTTTTATTCTGCAAATATTCGCAAATATATGCAATGAAATGGTTTTATTGATTCAACCGCGATGTTTCTATAGTGATAATCTACGTAATGATAAATTAGCTTTATCTTTTGAAGCTCTAAGCTAAATTACATGTCTGTGCCTCTTTCCTAATTTCTCCCTATCGGTTTTGATGACGGGCATTAGTGCTAGTGCTTCCGTTAGAATCACAACGAAAAAGCCTTCGCAAATTCTTGAAGAGGTCAGGTAAAGTAGACTGCGCCACTAAGAACGTGTAATATCCAGCACAGGTTTTCACACATTACGATATTTCTTTGCGGGTGGGGAACACATTTTGTAAAGGGCGCGCATTGATTCCCGGATTTCGCGCTTGACCTTTTCCGTAGGTTATTTATGTAGCGTTTTGTTGTTTAATATAAACAATCGACGTCCCCTCTTCGGAGAGACGTAGAAAATCAATCATAACAGAACGTTATATACGAGGTTCCGGGACTATAACCTTTCGCTTTAACGCTATCAGTCATCGATTGCAACAAGTAGAGGTTTTTGAGGGTCTATCTTTACATAATTTTTGTCAAAAAACCTCATTTGGCAGGCCTCCTGCCTTTTGTTTTATTTCAATGACCTACTCACTTTTGATTACGGTGTCGCGTCTCCCCTGAAGGCTCCCCTCGGGGAGCCGTCAGAATTTTTAAATCTTATTGTCTCCTCTAGGCGGGGAACAGATTCGCTTTACGGCAGAAGTACAGTCTTCAAGTCAAATTTTTCAGACCTCATTATTAGTCGATAGGCAAAATAACTTTTTCACAAATTGAATGTTCTGTCCCCCGCCTAGGGGAAACAATAAGATTTACAAATCCTATTACTCCCCGAGGGGAGCTGTCAGGGGAGACACAAGACCGTAACCTCATTTTTAAATTCATTGGTGAAAAATGTTCTATGATTGATACAAAAAAATTATCAAGCATTTACCCAGATATATTTGGCAGAAATGTGCTATTTATTACCCGATTTGAATAGAAAGATATTTGTAGATATTAAGAGTAATAATACTTTTTTATTAAAAAAAAACTGCAAATATAATCTGTATAAATGATATAATCTGTTGTGTTCAGGTCCTCGATTGTGAGCTATAATATTATCAATTCTCTAGTCGGTACCATAAATATAAACATTAAATAAATAACACTAAAATGTACATACCTCTAACTTAATTATCCTTCAAAGGCAAAGTAAATGAAACTCTGGTCTTAATTTCTTTGTAGAAGAAGTACATACTTGAAAAATACTTTAGATAATTCTATTTTTCAGCCTTAGCCACTGAATAGTAGTTACTGTTAAGCTAGGACTGGATCAGACAAGTCACTTGCAGAGAATTGAACTGAAACAAATAAGCTAAATACTATTCAGTATTTTTGCCACCACTCTGAGGAATCTATTTGCATTGAAATCTTTTTCTCTTCGTAAAACATGTAATTTTGTATTTATTTTAGGTTCATGCTTAATTGAAATTTTATGGACTTTTATTAATATGATCTATGGGGTTAGACCAGGCATGTAGACAATATATGGGTTCAATTAAAACTCACCAAGATATATTTCTCCTAGACACTTAGCCGACAAGATGTGCGACCGCAAGGCGGTGATCAAGAATGCTGACATGAGCGAAGAGATGCAGCAAGATGCTGTTGACTGCGCAACTCAAGCACTAGAGAAGTTTAACATTGAAAAGGTAGGTCTCTGTTTAGAGACCATTTTGAATTCGCTATTTTCAGCATCATCATCAGTGACTAGTAAAATAATTTCATTCAGAACTGTTCTTGATAAATTCAAATGTATACTGAATTAATGATTACCACTTAAATACAATTAATTTTGCAATAGAAAAATTAATACATTATATTAAAATATAATTTATAATGATCATTACCATTATGCAAACATTATAAACTGAAAATATGCTATGGTGCTACAGCTATGGTGTGCAAAGTTCCCACGAATGATAACTTTGAGGTTTTCCTGTTGTGGTTAGTTTACTTCTAAAATATAATTCACATAATTAAAATTGTATTACACCAATGTCTTTGAATATAAATGGAATTCAAAAATTCCATTAGAACTGGAAAATATCCTTTTTGAACAGTATTTGCGTGGCATATAGGACAAATATTGAGGTTGTCTTGCATGTTTGCAGGACATTGCAGCATTTATCAAGAAAGAGTTCGACAAGAAGTACAACCCAACATGGCATTGCATCGTGGGGCGCAACTTCGGCTCGTACGTAACGCATGAGACTCGCCACTTCATCTACTTCTACCTGGGCCAGGTGGCCATCCTGCTGTTCAAGAGCGGCTAGGCGGGGCAGCGCCCCTTCCAAATTTTATGTTGTTAGCACAGACGCAGTATTACCTACCGGGCGACGAGTGCCCCCGGCCGACGGCATGTAGTGTGACGTGTGTGTGTGTCTGAGAGCGAGTGAGTATGACAGGACTGTGAATGTGTGTGTGAGCGACACGCCACGCGACAAGGACTAGCCTCAAGCCCACAGTTTAATATTTAACGATGCTGGACATAAGCTGCGTCGAATCTCTTCACTTCTTAGTTCCCGGCGCACTCGATGTATGTTTGTACTGTGTTAGCTATACTTAAGAATCGATATTGACTTCGGTAAAACATTCACTTCTAGTGTATTTATATTAAAAATTTTAGTTAATTATTCCTAGACTTATTACCTAGCATAGCGTAAAAGTCATATGTTAGTATATAACTAAATTTATTGTTTAATTTCTTTGTTAATACACCCTGTGAAAATATTTTTCAATACTTCTTTATTAAAACTTTCTTACAAACCAAACAACATAATTTTTTTTATATTTTATGTACCTTATAGTCCTATTTTTATAATTTTAGTTGAAACTTTACACCCACCAACTTCAAGGAACACAAATATAGAAAAGCAAACATAGTCCCCTAACTCACAAGGGAAATTTTAAAATTCTAAAAATAGATACAGGCATTTATTTACATAAAATATCATACCACATCACACCATATATAATTAATACTTGGAACTTTATTATAAGACTGCTTTTTAATTGAGACCACTTCTCATTTGCACTTTTAAATCTTAATAAACTAACCAAAGACTAGTAGACTACTTAGTCTTTTGACTATAGATAGTCAGAATTTGAGAGTGGTTTCTAATGAGTAGTAAACTAATAAAACCCTAAATATGTCCAACCTCTAATTTTTATTAGTCTGGTCTCAGACCTATATCTCAAGATCAATACATATGGTCGTACATATGCGCTATCAGGTCTCTCGCTGTTCATTTAGTCTTGAAAATGAGGCTAGACTAATATAAATTAACTCTAAATACATATGTAAACCTCTTTGTCATAAATAAATAATCACATAGGTATCCCAAATTCTCGTCATTGCAAATTGTATGCTCTTGTGGTTATAGGAACTGTTGTATTATGTACCTAATTAAAATAAAGCATTTACTTTGACTGTATTTCATGAAATCTTTTTATTACATCCACCCATAGATATTCTAACTGCATATGAAGTATCAAATTAGAACAAGTGAAACTGCAACCTTGCGCTCTAGTCAGCAAATTGTTAATTGATTGCCTAGTAGGCAGTATTAATATTGATCATTAGTTTCAGTTTGCATGAGTATTTGGCGCCTCGTTACCTGTGTGAATAGATACAAAAATGGTATCGACTTCATGACCTTGTGGCTTGTAATAAGGTTTGGTACCTATGTTAAATGATCTAGGCAGCTATGAAGCTTCAAAATAAAAAGGCCTAGTGCTGTAGATTGAAAATGCAACCTCTGTCTAGCTGGGATTCGGAGTTCAACGTTACGACAGCGGGGAGTGGCCTTACTCAGAACTAGGGCATCCAAACTCTGATACTTATCAACTCCGGAGCTAGTTACAATGTTGAGCAATCAAAACCGGAACTCCGGAGTCGACAGCTTTTTTGAAGATGAATAAAAATGCCCATAATTTTTATCAATAGAACTTTTTTTTTAATAATTATAAACTAGCGCTTGACCGCAATCCCGCCTGATGGTAAGCAGTGATGCGATCGTTGATGGTAAAGCGCACTAGTTTATTAAGAACCTATTCACTCAGAATGAGCGAATAGGAAGGAAGACTGCAGTTGAGCGAGGTGATGCAATGTTAAACCCAACAACACGACCAACGATGCTGCGCCAAAGAGAGATTGATCTGAAGACCCTCCACGACCAGGCTCCCAACACAACATTTGGCGCATCGTGCCCGGCACACATCGCAACACAACTGCTCAGACCCGTCTTCCGTACGGCTTCACCAGACATTATGCCAGAACACGACAAATCGCTTGGCGGCAAGGCTTTGTCTGGTGGGTGGTAACTTCTGCCGGCGGCCGGTGTTATGGCCTACCACAGAGAACTATTTTATTTATTAACAAATCAGTGTTTTTGTTTAAAAATGTACTGTCTGACAGACATAAGACAACTAATATTCATTATAAAATACTAGCTTTCAGCCTGAGACTTCGCCCGCTTGGAATTCGGTTATATCGCGCTTTTAGATTCCTCATTTTCGGGGATTAATTATTGTCGTTTCATTTAGCTTCTAAGTTTACATGTGCATATTCGTTTGCAATATAATAAATTGTTTTAAACGACACACAGCGCCATCTATCACCGAACTGGTAAGAAGTTAACAATATTTTTGGGAATATCAATTTTTTCTGGGATAAAAAGTACCCTATTGTTTAATCCGGACTTCTAACTTTACGAATGCAAAATTTCAAAGCAATCTGTTCAGTAGTTACGGTGTGATAGCGGGGTCTGTTCTCTCTGCAACTCTGTTTCTGCTGCATATTAACGATCTGCTGTTGCCCGGTATCTATGGGTATGCAGATGACAGCACAGTTGTGGAGAGATACATGCCGGAAGCTCGGGCTAGTAGGGAATCAATCCGGTCCGAAAGAGAGGCCATGGTAGAGCGAACGAGTGTTGCACTTCAGGCAGTCTCCGAATGGGGCAATGCCAATCTTGTAGCATTCAATGCCGCCAAAACGCAGGCGTGTCTTTTCACCGCCAAAAGGAGCCCGTTCACCTTGGCTCCTACTTTTCGGAATGTATCCTTGGAGTGTACCGACCGCCTTGAGAATTCCTCGAGCCTAAACTTTGGGCGGTTCATTGAGTCCAAGGCCAAGGTGGCTGCCAGAAAACTTGGCGTTATCGCAAGACAGCACAGTTGTGGAGAGATACATGCCGGAAGCTCGGGCTAGTAGGGAATCAATCCGGTCCGAAAGAGAGGCCATGGTAGAGCGAACGAGTGTTGCACTTCAGGCAGTCTCCGAATGGGGCAATGCCAATCTTGTAGCATTCAATGCCGCCAAAACGCAGGCGTGTCTTTTCACCGCCAAAAGGAGCCCGTTCACCTTGGCTCCTACTTTTCGGAATGTATCCTTGGAGTGTACCGACCGCCTTGAGAATTCCTCGAGCCTAAACTTTGGGCGGTTCATTGAGTCCAAGGCCAAGGTGGCTGCCAGAAAACTTGGCGTTATCGCAAAGGTCCGGCAGTACTTCACACCAGGGCAGCTTCTAATGTTGTACAAAGCACAGGTCCGTTCGTGTGTGGAGTACTGCAGCCACATTTGGGCTGGTGCTGCTAAGTGTCACCTGGCCACTTTGGATTCAGTGGAGAGGCGTGCGAAGAGGCTGATTGGTGACCCTGATTTAACTCGAGTTGGTCTCCAAAGCCTAGAGCACAGGCGTAGAGTAGCCAGCCTTTCGGTGTTCTAGAGGATACATTCTGGGGAGTGTGCGAGGGAATTGCACGATTTAATTCCTCCATCCCCGTTCCACCATCGGACGACCCGTCGTACGGCGAGTTTCCACCCTTATGTTGTAAACACCTCTACGATCCGGACGAAGCGTTTCGCCTCCTCCTTTATACCGCGTACATCGAGGGACTGGAACAATCTGCCGGCGGCGGTGTTTCCGTCGGACTACAATTTGAGTGTCTTCAAGGCTAGAGTGAATAGCCTCTTAATAAACTAGTGCGCTTTACCATCAACGATTGCGTCACTGCTTACCATCAGGCGGATTGCGGTCAAGCGCTGGTTTATATTTTAATAAAAAAAAAAAAAACAAACTCACTTTCCGATTTATAATATGTATTAGTAAGGATTAAGTGTATCTTTGACACCAGTGACTGAAGGTGAAGGAAAACATCTTGAGGAAACCTGGGCTTTATAAATCTTAAATCGCCAACCCGAATTGAGCAAGCGTGGTGATAACGCTCAATCCTTCTCTGTATGAGAGGAGTAGGGTTGCCAACCGTACTCTAAAATAGAGTATTGTACTCTATATCATGTAATCGTACTCTATAATCTACTAGCTTTCCGCCCGCGGCTTCGCCCGCGTTAACTTCGGTTATATCGCGCGTTTTAGATTTCTCTCGGGAAAATCAATTTTTTCGGGATAAAAAGTACCCTATTATTTAATCCGGACTTCTAACTTTACGCCTGCAAAATTTCAAACACATGTGAAAAAAAGATTTATTGAGTAGATAAAGCGTGAAGAAAACAGTTAAAGAGGTAACAGTTAAAGAGGATCCCGCGGGAACAGTAGATACTTTCTTCCGGGATAAAATGTATCCTATATCCTTCTCCGTACCACAGACTAAGTTAAAGAGGTAACAAACATATAAATAATTACACTGTTAGTAGCCCGCCCGTGTTAATTTAGATCCCACGGGAACAGATAAAAGGTGTCCTATGTCCTTTCTCGTTCCGCAGACTATGTGTATGCAAATATTAAATATTATTAAATAATTATATTGTTATTTCTTGCCCGTGGCTCCGCCCGTCGTTGCTCCGTCCGCGTTAATTTCGATCCCACGGGAACAGTAGCTACTTTCTTCCGGGATAAAATGTATCCTATATCCTTCCCCGTACCCTAGACTATGTGTATGCAAATTTTCGTGATGATCGGTGCAGTAGTTTAAGCGTGAAGAGGTAACAAACAAACAAACAAACAAACACACTTTCGCATTTATAATATTAGTTGGGATAATCTATAACACTAATAAAGTACGGCAAAATATTCTTTTTTATAAAAATTATTTACTAAAACTATGCACGTCTGTAATAATATGCAAAAATCCTTAATCAGAATAAAAAAGTCCACTATTTACTGTTAATATGTTGGTATCGACGATTCCCCTATCCATATTCGAACATTCCTGAACGCAATTATTTGCAATAGGTTTTTAAAAAATGTCCTGAAGAATTTGATTGTTTAAAAAAAATTATTAGCTATTACTCTCAAATCCCGCCACTTCACCTTTTACTGAAAGAGTCTTTTCGGTCATGAATGTGAAGTGGCGAGAAGAGAGAAACAGAGCTTCATTGAATTTAATCAAAATGAGCTCTTAATACATATAAATTTAGAGTTGGAATGTTTGGACTCACACAATTCCTTTAAAAACAATGGTAAATTGTTATGTGCCGAAAAAGTACAAAATAAACCTTTTTAAACGTAAAAAATAAATGATACTCTTTTTTGTAAGTCCGTACTCTTTATTTACCTTCTTTAAAATCAGATGTACTTTATTTCTGCTAAAAAAAGTTGGCAACCCTAGAGAGGAGACCTGTGCCCAGCAGTGAGACGATAAAAAGGTTGATGATGATGATGATCAAAGAGTATAATAATACTAGGGAAAAAGAGAGCCCTCTCTAGACGTTTTTATGCAAGCAATTTTGAAGCGCCATCTAGACTTCTTAACCAGAGTTATAGGTATGCTATACATACGTATACTTAGCTATATAAGTATTCATAAGCATAGTTCCATTCCCAATAACAAGTTATTATGTTTAATTTTCTTGTTGTTATGCTTTGACAAACATTTGCAAAACATTACAATAAGAAAATTAAACAAAATAACTTGTTAATGGGCATCGGGTCTTGTAGAATCAAATTTTTTACGCTAAGGCAAATAAAATGAAAAAGTGGCCATCTTGTGAATAAGGTTGCCAACCTATTAACCATACATTCTACTTTATTTTTGGTAATTCTACTTTTTTACAAATAAAGTATGCAAAAATACTTTATTTTTAACCTTTACTGTGATGCGTAAAACAAAATACTCATTATGGGTACTTAACGATTTGTAATTGCTGAACGAAATGTTTAAAACGGATAATGGAAATAATTTGGAATGAACAAAATATATCTTACCTACCTACTCTCTGTTCCTGCAATTTTAACAAAGAGTTTTTTTTTAATAAATCTAAGAAATAGAGTAATTTAATCCAAAACGAGTTGGTTATTTATTTAAAGGAGAATAGCCAAAAAAAAACCCAGGCTCGGCACAAAAGTTTTATATTTCAGATTTTAGATCTGATTTAGTAAACAAAGCTGATTAGCGTCTGATTTAGTGATCATAGCTAAATTCAGTGGCTAACATATTTTATTTGCCTATAGTAGTTGCTTAGCTGGCGCTTGAGGCAAACAATGTTTTTTAGTAAACTTATCAATACCTAATTCACATTATTTATTATAATTATTGTATTAGGTAAGTCAGGCCATAACAATAAAATAAGCAAGTGATTACATACGTGATTGTGGGTGAGCTAGCAAGATAGTGACGCTAGACGATGCAAGCGAGAGTTGTTGTGTAATATAATATCTTATGTATCTTGTATTACCATTGTAAAACTTTTGTAAATAATGTTCTATTAAATACGATACTACAATACTTTTGTTATTTTTAATAGTGGGTGGACCATGGATGGCCACTCTAACGAGTAAATACTTTTAATTCGTTTATTTATTGGATAAATGAAGGAAACAAATTATTAAGTAATACTTTGTTTTATTGTCCACCGTATAAAATCATATTTTTTTACCTAACTTTAAACAACATTTATTAAATTTAAGTTTTGTAAAGCTCTTCAAAATGGCTTTGCATGGAACACGGCTCCAAACAAGGCCAACATTATACATCTGTTGTTAAACTAAAAAATAGAGTTGTAACATTAAATATATCCGCTTTTACTAAAACTACATAATAAGCTCTATTATTTAAGCGAAGCATTAAATGCTCAATTTATTTTTATCATCTTTAAAAAACTCTACGAACATTACTTGAACACCATTCTATAACTAAGAATGTATTAATATAAATTATTTAAAAATATTAGTAATGAGTATTATATTGGCCTTAAATAACTTGCCATCAGATTTTATTATGAAATTGCAATCTTTTTTTTTTCGAAAATGGCCTTCTTATGGGTCCGTTCTTTGTAAGGCCAAAATTGGTAATTATGACTATAACTTTTTCCTAATAATTATAATAAATAATAGATACTACAAACTACTATAATTATAACAATTTCTCATTACTTATAACCAAAAAGTAAGTGTTCATTTGTTCAGGATTTGTGAATGTTCCTTGTGGTTCCATGCACCATAGCAAGGCCAACCGTCAAATTTTTGATTGGCCTTATAAGGAACTACCGGCTTTCCTAGGAACACTACCAATATTTTAATGTAAATTGAGGCAAATCTATGTTCTTTTTTCTTTAGTACCATAAACATACTAATACGACAAATCACAATAAAAAAACATGAAATAATAATAGGCTATTGACTAAAAATGTACGGTTTGTTGTGCGCGCGAATAACAATCGTAACGTCGACGACCGAAGCCTACGAAACGTTGGATAAAACTGCCACAATAGCGACACGATCGACATGCCGCCACGTTTGTGGCCTGTAGTTTGTAAGATCTTAGTGTGTAGTAGCAGGAATATGTATTTAAATGTCAACAACTACGATTTTTTAATAGTTGGCCTTCAAAGGAGCATGGCCTTCCATGGTCCACCCACCTTGTTTATATATAAGTAGTATTACAAGCATTGTTACCTTTCTAGAGTCCTTTTGTATAGTAATCATATGAAATAATGACAATTTATAAATAATATATTGTTTTCCTTGAGCGCCCATGCTAATTAATAACTTAAATGGCCAAAAAACATGTTAGCCACTGAATTCAGCAACGATCATAACTCAGAACAACTATACTAATTTTAATTTAAAATCTGATATATTAAATTTTTGCGTCAGGCTTGGGTTTTTTTTTTTTTTGTATGGGTCGTGGCCGTTCTCCTTTAAATGTTAATTGTCAAGCAAGCTTTGTAACCTTTAAAGATGACAAAAAATTGTTGGCATGTGCTAAAAGCATCCAAAAATACGTTTTTAATGTAATAAAAACATAAAATTTTAAAAATACTTTTTTCTACCTAATACTTTATTTTTTTCCTATCCAAACCACTTTATACTTTTTTTGTGAAAATAGTTGGTAACCCTACTTGTGAACCATGTTAGGTTCCTGTTACCAATTAACAAAATGATCTGATAAGGTTGCCAGAACAAGAATGTTTAAAAAGGAAATTTAATTGAAATTGGTAATTTAAATGATCTCCTTCTAATTATTAAAAATTTATCGTATTTTTTCATAAAAATTCAAAATATTTATTTTTCAAATTGTTTACAGAGACATCTATGATATGGTTTTAGGTCGGGAAGTGTAGATGGCGCAACTTTCTTTGCTACACGTTCGTTCAAGGGAACTGTCTCCCCCCTGATGATGATGAAGGATTAAAACAATCATAAAAAATAAGCATTTGTTTAGCAAGAATGAGTCTTTTTGTTTAAAAATTTACTATCTGACAGGCAAGCGTTATAATAGACAACTAATACGCATTGTAAAATGTTAAAACAATCACAATCATAAAAATAAACACTTGTTTAGCAAGAATCAGTCGTTTTCCTTAAAAATTTACCTACTGTCTGACGCACATTATAAAATATTAAAAAATCAACAAAAACAGTCGCCAAAAATTAAATAAAATAATAATCATGAACTTCTAGGTATACCTAAAAAATCTATTTTTTTTTAGATTGAAGCTCTTGGTAATATGTTCTGAGAAAAGATAGCGCGTTCAAAGATGAGTCAGAAAGAAAACTTTTAACTTTATTGACGTTCAAAAAGTGCTGATTCTCAGCCGTAATTGAATAAATTACTTTTGATTTTGATTTAACTTCCATGCAGAAAAAGCCTGCTGCATTAGTACAACACTTCGATATTATTCGGTCAGTCGAATAATATCGAAGTGTTGTTCTAATGTATTCTATGTTTATGTGTGCTAAGGATATCTGAAGGAATCAAACAACCGAGTTACGCTCAAGAATAAAAATGCGTTTTTCGTCGTTTTGTAAATAAGGTTTACGAAAATCGGTTTCAGCTCCGGTGTTCTATTTCAACTGCGGATTTGAAAACTGCTTAAAATTGATCCGAAACTCTGGAATTGGAACTCTGGATTGGAAGCCCTACTTAGGACACGGGAGTGGCCTTACTCGGACACGCGGGAAGTGGCCTTAAGACTGCTTAAGTTTCTAGCTCTAGTTTAGGCAAACGAGACTATATTCAGTAACTATCTTAAAACGTAACATCAGGTATTCCTCGACAGGACGTACGCAGAGTACATTAATTCAATGAAAGTTTAATATTAGGTATACTATAACAGACTTGAGATAGAAGTTGGTGCTTTCATCATAACGGTAACACTTATTTTGATTACATATAAGGGTCATGACTCATCTGTGGAACGTCGGCGCCGAAAGCTCAGCGGCTGAAGTGTCAGTCGCAATATTCAATAGTTATGACGAACCAAACGGTCAAAACGCGGCGTCTTGTTCAGCGCGACTACGCGACGGAATGTTACGTGGCGTCATCGTCAGTCTGTCTGTGTCGACACTTGGTGTGCGGTTTTTGTGACGTACCTGAATTGCCCAGAAAAGTGGATTTAATTAGAATATTAGCTATTATAGAGGGCTTAGAAGACGTTGCCGCTCTTCGCTACCGCCACACGCGCGATGCACAATACACGCCGGACGTTCAGCTACGCCCGCCGAACTTTCGTTCGCGCAACGCATCGCGTGATGTGTCGCTATGCAAAATACATTAACTGCATTATAGCTGAAAAAATTGCCTGAAGGAAGGGTAGGCCCTATGCCGAACGCGGCGTAATTTCAGCTGATGTGTCATAGATTACTTGAAATACACTGCGAGCGTATTTAGCCGAACTTTCGGCGCTGTACGTTCCGCAGATGTGTGGCCACCCAAGTGGATTGTTTTTTTAAACCACTTGCTGTTGCGTACTTGCGCATTGTGTTTCACGCACGCCTCAAAGAGATGTCAGTACATCATGACGGGGTCCACGACGAACGATGTCTCCTAGGTCAGGGTTGCGGGTTGGTTAAAAAAGAAACCGTGGCGCTGGCGCATTGAACAAACACGTGGGTTTTAATCAGTAAGGGCCCACTGCCGGCACGGCACGGTGTGTCATGGCAAAGGATTTTAATACTAATTAAGTTATTTTGAATCTTACTTCAATGAGTTTAGAATTTATGTTACTTTATTTTGATGCACGGTGTAGCGACGTGCACCAGCATGCGGCGGCATGAACAAAACTAAATGTCAAAGAGTACCTAAACTGTTGTACCACATTTGAATCAGGATTAAATTAGCAAGACTTTTTAATACCTGCAGCGTCATTTATCCGTAATACATTTTTTTTCAAACTGTGCTCTTAAAGTGAGAAGTATTTTTTTTGTAAAACTCGACAATTTACGGAAAAAAATAATTACTCGTTAAATTTGGTACCAAGAGCTGCAATTTTTTTTATTATTGATACATTTTCGAATCATAATACAAAACCCTTTGTTTTATTGTTTTTAATCAATTAATTTTTTTACTGATGAAATTGTAAAATAACTCGATAGTTTCATTTAAAAAACATAATAATTCATAATTTTTCCTGCAATGAAGTTATGGCGATGCTGATCTTCTGTTGGAAATTACCTCCTTTATCTCCTGTTTCGTTTGATCCACGACTTTTTGACCACCCTGTATATGTATGGTTGGTAAGTATTTACCAGAATAATACAAAATGGTTCGGTAAATTGTTTATGAGAATTTCATATAGGTACCAATTTACCTAATTTACTGCGACTTTGCCTGCCTCAGAAGGCATAGAACTTCAAGGGTTAGTAAAAAAACTTAAGTGCCCAGGTAATTAATGCAAACTTAATTAACATGAAACTTTCGTAACTAGAATAATAAATATAACAGTAGCATGTATGAAATGGAAATACTTTTATGTTCTTCACAAGGTCGTGGTCGAAGGCGTGGCAGCTGGAGTACCTACCTACCTATGTAGTTAGATACCTATGTTAATAAATTACCGTTATACCTGAAGTATTTAGTTTTATTGCTATTAATATTCATGGTGCAAACGAAACTAATTAGTCTGCACAATGCTGCAAACGGTACAGCTGGAATAAATTCTATAATGTATACTGTACGAACACATAGCTCGCTTGAAATTATATTACAAATCTTCAAACTTCTGATCATACCTATCGAAAAATAAATATAATTTTGTCGAGGGTTAATCTCGGAGTCTATTATTAACCACAGTTCATAACTGGACTGCATTATAAAATTAAGTCATAGTATGCCTTTAATTTAAATACAAAAGGAATGATATTGCCACAGGTACTATGATTAGCAAATAATCGTAAAAGTCTCTGTTTAAAATAGGTCAATCGGGAAGAGCGCTACTACGGCGCTTTGACGATCGACTACAGCTTTAAGCTATGATAGAATCTATGTAGGTAGTTATAATTTAGCGCTCTCCTGAAATCGATAAATCTGAGTACCCAACCTGCGTTTAGATACAGATTTTGCTATTTCATTGTTCTATAAACGCATGACTTTTTATTGTAGATTTGTTATGAGTGTCGTGGTAGTGTAGGTACACCTAGTAGCTTATCGATTCTACATGGTCCTCATATGATGTGACTAAGATTATGACTGAACTTTAAAAAAGACTGACCTCGGAGGTGTCTGCCTTTATTTTCAGAGTAGTCAGAGAGAAAATGCAGAACTCATCTAGTTGAAAAAAAAAGGTTAACGGTGAGAGAGGGAAGCTGGTAAATCCAGGCCAATCTCATTATTGAAAGGTTACTGCAGTCGCTTGACGGGTAACTGCTTGCGTTTTCTTTAGTCAACCTTGAAGGCACTGAAATTTTAATGTTATCAGATGGATAATCCCGCAACTAATCAGTTAATCACATAGATTAATGTGATCAGGTAGCATTGTATCTGTATTGTTTCGATTGGACAATGTTTACTGCTAATTAACAAATAAATGCTGGTATTCTCTAAATATAACGAAATTATATTTAGAGAATACCAGCAGTCGATGTGGACACTATAATAAATCTTTAGTTTCATACAACGAAAAAACATTTTTTTTTTTTAATCACACAGATTGAGCTAGCCCCAAAGTAAGTTCGAGACTTGGATACTAACTCAACGATACTATATTTATAATAGATACATATATAGATAAACATCTAAGACCCAGGCCAATCAGGAAAAGATCGTTTTCCATCACGACCTGGCCGGGGATCGAACCCGGGGTTTCTACGTCGCAGGCAGGCGTGTTGACCGCTGCGCCACGGAGGCCGACAAATACGAGCCAGGATTTCGTAGGACTGGCGCGCGTTCCGCGGTTGATCCAGTATGCCGTATGACGTGCGCGCTATTTACTAGGTCAATACAGTGCAAATCATAGTAATGCACATTAATAACACATTTTTGTTTTGATAATGAACTAACTTCAGAATGCGAATGGCTACTGCGAGGGGGTAAACTTAAGTACCTATGGTGGTACACTGTACTGTTAGGGCTTCTCGGGGAATGATTTTTTTATGCGCTTGTTTAGGTACCTACTATCTGCTACCAGATTACAGAGTCCGTTTAAATATGAGTCTCGTGAGTATTACGAGTATTTACTTAGTATAATTTGAATTAGGTAGATATATTTACCTTGTTATATTATCTTAAGTTTACCTTATTAATAATTCCTAATAATGGTAAGAATGCACGTACTTAACACCTCTTGACAAACCATGCGTTGGCTATTAAAGGTAATTATGTTAACTACATGATTATACTTAATTGCTTAGCAAAACCTAGGCAGAGTAAATATAACGTTTGAGAAAATTTTAAATTTTGGCAGTTTTCCTACATACTAATAATTTTGATATTTTTTGACACAAAGGTTTTGTAGTTTACGAAGAAATAGTACCTATTTTTTTATAAGGATTTCTTGGGTGACTCGCGTGTCTCCTATACCTACCACTACCCTACCACTGAGTAATCAGTATTTAGGAGAACAGTTTCGACTCCTGATTGGTTCGAAATAAAAACTGTCCCTCATATCACCTGCCTAGTCTTTCCCCAATTATGTTGGGGACAGTTTCCAGTCTCAATACAAGTACCTATTTCACTTGGAGCAACTGCCTATTTAATCTCCATAAACCAGTTACTGGGTAATACCCTAAGACTGGTTGTTAGACTATCTTGTTCCTGACTACCCATAACAATTATCAAAGATCCAGTACCCTAATCATGTAAAACACTATTACTATCATTTGAATTCATTTTGTAGCATATAGCTAATCCATTGCTCTTTATGTTCGTAAAACGTGTCTGCTCAATGCGGTAAATCTTGCAATGAACGCTATAGAACTGTCAAAATGAAAGCCATTACTACTGATAGTGTGCTACGCAATTACCCCACGGGGATGACAACCGGGACCAACTGCTTGACGTGCCTCCACAGGCACGGAGGGGTCTCGTGAAGTTGGTCACCCATCTACAGGCTATCCGTGGCAAGCGTAACTTAATGTGTTGTTATTTAATTAGCTACGTAAAGTGTGCCGTGCCTACCATACATAATTCATACCATGAGGAAAATTATCTTGATTGACCTCATGTCAGCTTTCTAGCTTGTATGACACTAAGCTCGAGGGCCAGTTCAAAGAAAAAATAAATAAAATATTATAATTGTATAGAAATTTCGTCGTTACGCTCCGTGGCGTAGCGGTAGCGAACTTTGCCGCTGCGCAAGGAGGCGCGGGTTCAATCCCCGTGCAGTGCAAATATTTGTATGCATGAATATAAATATTTGCACTAATCTGGTATTTCGATCCAGCCGTCCCTTGCTGTGCTCTCCAGCGACACCCTACCGAGGTTCGTACCCCACAGCGGGTGCCCTTAGCGTGTAGTCGCTTAGTTTTTAGTTGCCCTGGCTGAAGGCTTTAAATTCATTTAAGGCAGCCAATAGGCATAGGCACAGGATAGACCGGTTAAGTAATCACGACCTCTCAAGGTTAACTACCAGATGCCATATTAAAAATAAATAAAACCTATCTGGTCATGCCTCGGAAAGCACGTTAAGCCGTTGGTTCCGGTTGTCATGCGAACATCTGATGGCACTTGTTACGGGTTGTTCAAAAGCCCTCAAAAGTCTAACAATTGGTCTAAGAGCAATGCTTCGATGTCGCCTTCGTGTTGTGGAGGTCAGACAGCAGTTGCTCTTTCGGAAAATATCGAAGTTTAGCCAAAATCAGCAGTTAGACTGGTAAAGCGGACCCCAGACTCCAAAGTTGAAAAAGCTTTGGATGCGACTGGATTAAAGCTGAGATGATAATGATGATGATGAGACATTTCGTCGTAACATAAGACTTTATAGCTATATTTTACCTACCTAACCAGTTATGTACAGGTATCGATTGTTACATATTTTTATGGTAACTACCGCAATGCTAGGCTTGTAGCGTGTCAGAATACAGAAGTAGATGCTTCACCTGTGTGGGTGTTGTTTCACAAATAGAATGCTACATACTTGTGTATGGAAATTATAATAATAGAACCTTATATTGCATGAAGTTTCACATAACATTGACGTGGGTAGGTACATCTACCTACAGAGAGGCGTGGTTTGATGTTAATAATTGATGATTAGGTATAATTATAGGCAGGTGTTATTATTTTTCACAGATAACAAAATAAGCTTGGTCTACGTCTAGTCAATATTAATTTGGATTAGCGCACTTCAAGCTCTTTATATCTCTATTTTCCAACCACTCTCCATTTTACACAATCTTTGGCTACTTTCATCCTGCTGCTTTCAGCCAGCCTGTGACCTTCTTCTAGTAATGTACGTAGCAATGGTCGTCTACACGTACATTTACCAAATGGTGGTTTCTAATGAAGATCACATCTACATCATTGTAATAGGAAATCTGAATTTTGCTACTTTTGCTTGCACGGCCCTTATTTCAGGAGTTCAAATCGGGCTAACAAAGTCTGGTGCTGGATATAAGATTTCCTTAAGTCGTCATGACAACAGCAGTAAAATGACATTATCTGCGTCAGACCTAGGTAACATTTCACAATATTCCAGCCCTGTCAATGTTGTGGTTCTGATAAACTCGCCGCAAACCGCGAATATCCTCCCATCCTTTCCCGACTTATCAGCATGGTGTTTGCACACGGACTCTTCGCCGTGCGCAAATGTTCACGGATATAAATAGTGTGTTCCAGGGTTAGAGGTCCACAGTCGAGCCGTGGACAACACGGCTTGAAACAAAAAAAAAAAAACAAAAAAGTTTAATTTTTTTTTGTTCAGTGAAATATCTTGTGGTAAGTGTAATTTTGATTATTTATTAATGTTCTACATTAGATTGTCTCTTTGTTGTTTCGAATTTATCATCTCGCTTCGGGGTTGAGCAGTATCTACATCAACTTATTTGTGTTAACTTATTATCTCTTCATTTATTTATATTTGTCGGTGAATTCGGGACACAAAAAAGGTAATATGTAAAGTAACATTATCGTTGAAATAACGATAATAGTAAAATAGTAGAAAATAAAAAGTTGTAATACACTTAGATAACATATTTGCTATCATATTCCACAACTATGTCGTACTTAGGTACCTACTTACTTGTAGATGTAGATATATCATTAATTAATATTCCGACCGTGCGCGACTCTATTGAATCTATACCCGGGAGACGTGACATTTAATATTGTATCATTTATTGTATTGTAACAATACCTATACGTAATAATCTTTCATAACGCCACCTAGATGGACCGCACAGACTACAGTATTGAATTAATTTGAATAAAATCGCTAATTAATAAGTAGTTTATCAAGAGGGTAATTTTTATCCTCATCTCTTTTTCCAATCCCGAATCGACATTACAATAGCTATCTAACTAGCTTCATCCATCACTAACTAACTTTTGTAAATTACCTCCATCTTTCTATTATAAATTGTTAAAAATCTTATCCAATCACCTCAAAAGGTGAAAATACTCTAATCCTTTTGGTTCTAATTATTTGGGTCATGGGGTCCGAGTGCCCACTTATTTGTGGACTCCTCACGTGACCAGAGCGCCTATTATTTGATTTGTTATTAGTAATGACCCGTCGCAACGTTGTCAATAAGAAAAGTGCCTTTTCAAAGTGTAATTTTCCTGTTGACAGCGATATGGACGATTTTTTAATTGATTTGATTTATACAGATTATATAAATGAGATAAGTTGTGTTTTCAGCTTACTTGTATAGTATAATAATTTTATCGAAACTTCTTCCAGTTAACAAGATGTCGGACCCTAAACAGAACCTGTTGTTGTTCTTCGACCGGCCCTCGGAGCCGTGTTTCATGCAGAAGGGAGAGGAAAAGGCTGTCTTCGAACTCCCTACGCATTACTATGTAAGTTTGGAGACTGAAGACCGTATTTTAATCGACCGCCTCTCGAGCCCGCACTCTGAATTACGCCTGCATCACATCAGGCTCACCGCCCATTGTTATCCAGCTTAATAATATCTGGCAAAATGAGGCATGTACTAAAGTTCATTTCAGATAGAAGAAGAAGAAGTTTGTTCACCCCTCCTACTAATGTATCCCTATATTTCCACACGATACAAAACAATGTACAGGGAAGTGTCGGTAACGCAATCAAAACAAGCGGTCTAGAGCCATCTAAATAAGTGTTCTACCAAGATACCACAAGGATAAAACATTGTTATTGTATCGTGTGGGTCTATTAGGATACATTAATAGGAGGGGTGAACAAACTATCGCACGATTATTCTGAAATGAACTTTAACACCGTGTGGCAAGTTGATTACCGCTTTGGGGGATGCAGCCGTGATTTTATCTTATTCTATTACTCCCAGCCCGACAAGTACAAGGAACTCACGACTACCATCGCCAGCCGGTTCGGCGACGACGCCGGACGTAGCATCCCGGTGCGGAACATCGCGCTGCCCAACCTCTCCCTGCCGATGGAGCTGCCCTACAACGACAACTTCTCGCTATTCGTGCCTAAGCACAGGAGTATGGCCGGCAAACTTATTGATATCTTTATGGGTAAGTGTAAAAAATATACATAGTTTTAGGTACAGCGGCACGCAAACTGATAGGTACCATGAACACACCAGAGGGATGTCGTCGGGACACTCTAGAAATGTGCGATATTTACACGATTTAAATGTATGGAAATTGTAAACGAAAATTGAGGAGTTTTGTTTGTGGGGTGTCCAGAATGTATTGAACCCATGCTAACAGTTTCAGTTTAAGATAGACTACATACTTACTTACTTAGACTACGTTCATTCGAGATAAGTTTAGCCATATAAATAAACCTTTTTTACAAGCTGTTTTTTACTTCTATTGCGTTGTAGAATGTTTAATGGTAGCTGCAGTAAATAGTTGACATTTTCACATATCTTTTCATTTTATCATATCATTCATGTAAAATGATATGATAAAATAATGATGCATAAGCCAATGGAATAGAAGTCAAAATCGATCGAACGGACTTTCAAAAAGGTTTGTTTAATAAAATATTATTTAGAATTGAGTGTCTTCGTACACTTTTCAGTATTATCAAGGCATTTCTATAGACTCTCTAAAGGATAGGTACTATATTAAGCAGTTCTTTTAGTACGTAGTCTGTAAAACCATCCTCATAGTTTTAACCCTCAAGAGACAAGATGGCGCCGATACAGTTGGTTGCAAATTTAATCAAATTTAAATTCACTTCAACTTTTTTTTCTTTCGATTTCATTAAGGAAATGACAGAAGATAAATATTAGTCTAGTACTGTTGTAGCGGTACTTACAAATGCGACAAATAAACGACGCGTCATACTGACGTCACACGAATTCTACATCTCGCAAGCAGAGTTTACCGTGCAATTAGCATACATACAAGTTCAAACCGTTGGGTAAGAGCCCGCCAGACATAACACCCGTCTGTTCGGAGGATCCTCCCCTTCCTATGGAGGATGAGTGAACTCATGCTTCCACACTGTCAATTCAGATAGTTACTACACCATATAGACTTTAGATGTTATTGAAAACATGACCAATAAAAAACTAAACTAATATGTATTTATCTTCTGTTCCTTTTGTAAATAATAACAAAATAATTAAATATAAAGAAACAGATGCACTGAATTTAAATCTAGTTTAGTTTGTGACCATGGGAATGTGGTGAGTACCAAGCTGCTGTATGCTCCAGGTATGCGTGACGTAGAAGACCTGCAGTCCGTGTGCTCGTTCTGTCAGCTGCGCATCAACCCCTACATGTTCAACTACTGCCTCTCCGTCGCCATCCTGCACCGGTGAGCACCATACAAACAACACTACGTATTTACTACACGATAAAGAAATAGCGTAACACACAAGAGCACAATTCAATGTAACAGCTTCCATGCAATTCATTAAATATCGCGGATGGGAAATGATCAAATGACCTCTCTCCCGTTCTGGGCGGAGCGGAAGGGCGTGTCAGACTTTTGCTGACTAAAACCCACCCGTGTTGTTTCACTTGCCTGTGCACTAGTGCCACGGTATATCTTTAGAACCCGTGGTCCTGACAGATATTGTCTTTACCTGATATTATTATTGCATTTCATTAAATTACATTTTAAAAGAAGATATGACGTTGACTTATTATTTGTAAATTATTATAAATTAATTTAAGAAATAAACCAGATTTTATTTTATAAGTAGGTTAGTACAAACACTTCACGTCAGTCATATTTTTAAAATTATATGAGATCGGCATTCACTGTTTGACTAGATTGAGAAGAAAGTCCGAAACTAACTCTGATTTCACAGTCTCTAATTTAAACGTAATCTTGGTTAAATTATATGAAAACCATGTGGATCGATGTCTGAGATTGTATAACGATGATAGAATCAAACAGAATAACAGGACCCGTCCAGTCAGTGTACGCATTTGTCAGATATAGTGCTTCACCATCAGTCCACGAACAATACCAAAGATTTTTTTTTGGGTAGGTTACAAAAATGTTAATAAATACTCGAATTGCCAGCCCACGACAAAAACTAAAAATAATTAAAATCTTTCTAATTCAGACTTTTCACCCATAGTGTTAGTACAGTAAAACTTACTTAAAAGAACAAAGAAAAAATAAAATAAATGACCCACAACAGTATTCAGATAATCAGTGTTCAGGTAATGTGTTGGTACTTTGCAGGCCCGATACGAAAGGCCTCAACATCCCGACGTTCGCGGAGACGTTCCCCGACAAGTTCATGGATCCCAAAGTGTTCCGCAAGGCCAGGGAAGTCAGCAACGTCGTCACGTCTGGGAACAGGGTGAGGAAACTATAATATTTAATAACACATAAAAAAGAAAACATCTTCTGTTTATTTGTGTCAATAGAAATACATCTGTGGTTCGTTTCAATTTCTAGCCATTACGGTTCATATTGATCAGGCTGTTATTGTTGCGGGCATTAGGCTGTACCAGCTTGGTGACATATAGACTAGTAGAATCTTAGTAGACTATCCCGTTTTTACGTTTAAGGTATGGTATCCTAAAAAACTAATTATAAGAAAACATGCATCACATCCACGTAAAACACTGAACTGATACTGAGGTTTATACTAGGGAACTCGTCGTGACTTTCGTGACACCAAGAAACAGCCGTCGTTGAAGAAACAAATTCAATGAAGGTTTACAGCTAAAATACAGATTTTTAGATGATATTTCAAGCTTCGATTGGAATTACGATCTCTATTTTGGACAAAATTGAATCCAAAATGGAGCTTGAAAAATTGCAACAGGTGCAACTTTGTGCTTAAACATTCCAGCAAAATGAGTGACTAACTGTAAACTGTTCCTTAGTTGCCTGTAACGATCCCGGTGAACTACACGGCCAACGACTCGGAGCCGGAGCAGCGAGTGGCGTACTTCCGCGAAGACATCGGCATCAACCTTCACCACTGGCACTGGCACCTCGTGTACCCGTTCGACTCCGCAGACCGCGCCATCGTCAACAAGGACCGTCGGGGAGAGCTCTTCTACTACATGCACCAGCAGATTATTGCCAGGTTACTTATTACGATGGCCGTTCCAAAGTATCCAGCTACTTTATTAATGAATTATAACGTTGCAACTGTACTTAACGACCTAAACCAATGGAATGTAATTCAAATCAAGATCGTATATGGTGTTTGTGATTCCCAACAGTCCCGCTGATAAATAACATATTTTACATTCGCAAATAAAGGGCAGTTTTCAATGTCATAATTTTCGTACGAAGAACAGGACGCAAAAAATCCAAAGTTAGGTACTCTTTTAACAGTATATTTAATTTTGTACATACAATCATTGTATTGTATTTAATTTAATTTGCTTAAATTCCCATTGGTACGTGTCATCGACAAATTAATACGCACTTTAAATAAATTAGAAACGAAAATATTGTTGAAATTGCTGTAAAATATTTACAAATTTATGAACAGTTATGTAACGTTCCCTTTCCCCACAGATACAACGTGGAGCGGCTGTGTAACGGCCTGCCCCGGGTGGCTCGCTACCAGAACTTCCGCGAGCCCATCACCGAGGGATACTTCCCCAAGCTCGACTCGCAGGTCGCCAGTCGAGCCTGGCCTCCCAGGTAATCTTCACCTAGAGATAACATGACCCTAGTTTATTATAGATAGATTTATGTGTATGTGTAATAAAGTTGAGTCACACAAAGAGCGATAGAAAGAGCTATGCTCGGAGTTTCTCTGCCCGATCAAATCAGAAATGAGGAGATCCACAGAAGAACCAAAGTCACCGACATAGCTCTTCGAGTCGTTAAAATTAAGTGGCAGTGGGCAGGGCACATTGCTCGGAGAACCGATGGCCGATGGGGCAGTAAGGTTCAGGAGTGGCGGCCAAGTACTGGGAGACGCAGCGTAGGGAAGCCCCAACAAGGTGGACCGATGACCTGGTGAAGGTCGCGGGAAGCCGATGGATGCGGGCAGCACAAGACCGGTCATCGTGGAAAGCCTTGGGGGAAGCCTTTGTCCAGGTCTATAGGCTGAAGAAGAAGAAAGTTGTAAAAATGGTCCGCAGCAGGGGATCTAGTACACGATAAAATATCGAATTACCATTTTACATTCAAGTTAGCTTTCCAGTGATATCAAACGAAGAAAAAGACATTGAGTCTATGCATCTTTCAAAATAACTCAAGAAATTCTATGCTGTGTTCTAGGTTCGCTGAAACTACAATCCGTGACTTGGACCGCCCAGTGGACCAGATCAGAGCTGATGTCTCACAGCTGGAGACCTGGAGAGATCGCTTCGTGCAGGCGATCGAGAGCCAGAGTATTACTATGGTGAGATGTCTTGAAGATATACGTTCTTATAATCAATAGCAAAAGGCTTTTACTCAATTTGGGACACACCATTATACATTTGGCAATTCCTCATGTAATGTTGAAGATCAAAAACTGTTAATTGAACCACAGATGTGGCACTGTTTGTTATATTATTACAACTGAACATTACGCCGCGAGAGGGCGTTGTGTTTTGATTTTATGTTGATTGATCGCTTTTCGTTCCAAATGATATTTGTCAAAACCAGTTTGGTAAGCAAAATGTGAAGTTATGACCTCGTTGTGAACTTTGCAAATTGTCGTGTTCTTTCTTTCCAAGAGGTTTTTTGAAGTTTTATAACATGTTTAGGATTTTATGATGTGTGAAATACTGTAATAACATTCACTTGTTTTCTGCAGCCGAACGGTAGCCAGAGGCCCCTAGACGAGGAGCGAGGTATCGACATTCTCGGCAACATGATGGAATCGTCCATCATCAGCCCTAACCGTCAGTACTACGGCGACATGCACAACATGGGACACGTGTTCATCTCCTATTCACACGACCCCGACCACCGCCATCTGGTGAGTACAGCGAGAACTAACACAACACTTGACGAGATATCGTATAATCACAGTGGTCGGCAGTCAGATGTCTTCTGTATTATACTGTAATGATGATAATGTTTAATTTAACCCTTTGTTCCGCTTCAGGAGCCCTTCGGCGTGATGGGTGACTCAGCGACGGCGATGCGGGACCCGGTCTTCTACCGCTGGCACTCCTACATCGACGACCTGTTCCAGCTCTACAAGTACAAACTCAACCCGTACACCGATGATAAGGTGAGGGAGGCTTAGATAAGAGCCAACTCTGGTGTTACTGGACTTGTTCTTCAAGGACTTCTCAGAAGCAGGCTGGTCTTGTGCCCGGTTGATTACAACAGGCTACCCAGGCTAGGCTAGGCTAGGCCAGCCTATTACATGGGATTTAAAAGTAACTAGCTCTTGTGGGTACATCTTTGTTATCGCTCCAGTGTAATGTAAACTCTAATGCGCGAAATGTCGATTGATAAATCGCTTAAATTCA
The DNA here is from genome assembly GCA_037179545.1 of Sesamia inferens. Taxonomy (NCBI): domain Eukaryota; kingdom Metazoa; phylum Arthropoda; class Insecta; order Lepidoptera; family Noctuidae; genus Sesamia; species Sesamia inferens. The sequence continues at coordinate 27,436,903 of CM073941.1, read as the reverse complement.
TAATTTTGTTTGTTTACTTAAATACAAAAAAAAAAAAACAAAGGAACCTATGTGTAATGGACATGGGAAATTGCCTGTGTATGAAGTCTATTTCTTTAAAATAAATAAAAGAGAGATTACATTCGCATGTGAATCTGTTGCATCGTTTGTTTGGTGTACATACATAAAGATTACAAATTCGTATAATACTACAAAACAGACACTGTTATGTACCCTACAGTACAGATAGTAGTTCCAGATCTGAGTACTCTTGCATATTGTGAGGATTAGTGTTCCCTCGCTTTTTGTTACTTTCCGATTCTGGAGCACCGTTGCTAAAACAGTTCCTCTAATCTTCTAGCTGGACTTCGCCGGCGTCCGCGTGTCCAGCATCTCTGTGGAGGGTCCAGCCGGCAACAACACCTTCGGCACGTTCTGGGAGCTCAGCACTGTGGAGCTGGGCAGGGGGCTGGACTTCACCCCCCGAGGGTCTGTGCTGGCTCGCTTCACGCACCTGCAACACCAGGAGTTCAACTATGTGTGAGTAGCGGCGACTAACAGACAAAAAAAAAAAAACATATTTTCCTCCCAGAGGAAGATACGCTCTGGTCTGCAATAATGACAGTATCTTTGAGGAAAAGCAGTGAAATAAGTAGGTTATGTTGTCTCTCACAGTATCGAGGTGAACAACACGTCGGGCCAGAACCTCATGGGTACGGTCCGTATCTTCATGGCGCCCACCGTCGACGAGAACGGACAACCTCTCTCCTTCGACGAGCAGAGGAGGGCCATGGTCGAACTTGACAAGTTCACCACTGGACGTGAGTACCTACATCGTACTAAGGTTTGGTTCCTCTGAACAGATTCCAAAACAAACTATCACAAACTTGAAACCCAGAACTGGGCAAACATTTTATCAACTTAATGTTCTTCTAACTCTTGTTTTTACTGTGTCTATTTTTTGTATTTTATTTCTTTTTAGCTGTTTTATTCCTGCGGTCCTTTCCCAGAAACATTACTGCACCGAAAATAAAGACGATTGTGGTTTTTTAAATGTGACATTAATAATGTTAATGAGAGGTTATTAATATAATAATATTATTTTGTCAGTCCGGCCCGGCAACAACACCGTTCGTCACCGCAGTTTGGACTCGTCCGTCACCATTCCCTACGAGAGAACCTTCCGCGATCAGGTTTGTAATATTAACATTGTATAGAATGTTAATGAACTAGTTATAAAGGAGGAAAGTAGTTAGCAGGGCGAGCTTCTAAAATAACTTGATTGTAGAATACTAAAATGATGATTTTTTTACAAGACTCTGCTATAACAGTACACACACATATATTTAGTTAATTGCTAATTGGGACAAAATAAACTAAGGGTTTATATCTAGTCCGTAACCCATGACTGTTAGCAAGGAAGAGAACAAGAGAGTGACATCACTTCTGTGTAGCTACCATGAGTTTTCATTACGAGACTCGATCGTCGATATCGAACTCGTTTGGCGCTCTCATTGGTTGAGAGTTCTTACAACCTCGAAGCGGGACAATCGATGAGTCAAACGCGCTCACACATCTTTAGTTTTTTTGTCAGGGTTGTGTACCCGAAAATGAAAAAATAACGGAGCTCTTATAGATCCGATACGCACTTGGTTGGGATTTTTCCGTCTTGTACTTAATTTTGTATGTACTAATTATTGAACTGAATCAATATGTTATCAATAATGACTAGCCTTTAAAGGAAACTATAAAAAAAGTAATATTTAGTGATGTGTTGGTGAGTGGCCGTAGTACTGAGTAAGTTTCCCCGACAGTCTGCCCGTCCTGGTGACCCCGGCTCGGCGGAGGCTGCTCAGTTCGACTTCTGCGGCTGTGGATGGCCACACCACATGTTGATCGCCAAGGGTAACGAGCAGGGATACCCTGTCGTGCTGTTCGCCATGGTCTCCAACTGGGCTGAGGACAGGGTATGTACTACATTCATATTACTTTAAATCAATTAGGAATTGTAAAAAATTGCGTTTTCTGAGGACTGATAAATTTCTCAAAAAATGGACCGAGTTTGTCAAACATTTTAAGAACTAAAGCGCTTTTATTATTATTTACATAGACACGGACATTTTATTGTCACACATTAAGATAATTTGTCAAAAAATCCTCTTTTCTGACAGGAGTCAGTTGAAATTCCGATTAGATGTTGAATATTTTAACTACTAGAACTGACTTTATGTTTCTTACGGTGGCCAGCAGTTTGATGTTGTCCCGAACGTCTCCTGCAGCGGTTACGGCATGAGGGCGCCGAGATTCTCGCTCCTTCATGCACTTCACCTCCCAAAAGAAGAGGTGGAGGGCGTGAAGGAGCGGAAATCGGCATCACTGCTTCGTAGGAGGTGATGATGACGTGCAGTGCACTTTCAAATTGTTGGCACCTATAGTTAATGAATGTTTACAACTTGTCCAGATCGAGCAAGACACAGTGGGCTCGTGTAACGACGCGGCGTCGTACTGCGGCATCCGAGACCGGAAGTACCCCGACCGCCGCGCCATGGGCTTCCCCTTCGACCGGCCCGCGCCACAAGCCAACACTCTCAGCGACTTCCTGCGACCCAACATGACCACACAGGAATGTACCATCCGCTTCTCTGACACCACAAGACCACGGCAGCAGAGACGGTAGGTGCGGGGGGATGAGGAGAGGGGCACTTTACATATTAAAAAACAAAATGGTAATTTAGTTCCTATTTTAGCCACGCGACAAAGAAATTCATAGCCATTTAAATTTCACCTGGACAGTAATCTAATTAACAATATTTTTCTTAGTTATAATCTTACAATTTGCAAGCATCAATTTAATATTCGACAATACTTATTTATGATGTCTGTCCCGCTAATGTCGTTAGCTTGTAACTCATATATAACTTCTACCTGAACTTGGATTATGTAATGCTAATATCTCAAAAGTATACTTAAAATGTGAAGGTTTCCCCCTCGATAGTTTATTTAAAACCCAGTAACAACTGTATTCTAAGCTGAACAGTAACAAATAGTAGTTCGTATACTATTATAGTATTTGATTCTAGTACATAAAACCAATGCAGAAAACATATTTTGGAAACTTATATAGATGGCGCCATATATACAACCTACCTCTAATAATTTAATTAGATATTTTTTATTATTTTTAAATGATCCTATTTAACTCACATATTCTCTTAAATATAAGTTTAATTTACTTTTTCTACTATAAGTCTAGTTTTAAGATATTGGCGCCATCTATGTGTAGTGAAGCTAAGTGTTGGGTGTGTAGGTCATCCGTGTCCATGTGTCGTGTGTCGTCCCCTCCGGAGCCCCAACACAGAGAGTGCGGCTGTCCCGGGGATCTAAACGCTAGTATTAAGAAACCTTACTATTATACCAAGTGCGACCACCACAACAGACATCATGTCTATTAATTACTTACTGTTGAACAAACTTATAATAAAAACATATTATAATTAAAAATATATTATATAAATCATCAATTAATTACTTAACAAAAATATAATAATCAGAAGTAAGTTTCTACACAATTTCATGCCTTCTTGCGTTCTCTGTGACCTAAAAGTGACCACTTCAAGTCGTCTCCTTACTTTGTAAATTATTCAGAAAAGCTTGTTCAAGTGGTCCATTCTCGTAGATCGTTTTTAAAATAAGACCAATTTATTGGGTCTACCTGACATATTTCATTGAGTCTTTTGCAAAGTACCGTATGAAATAAAATAACCACACACAGGGAACAAAACTTAGTGAAGTAACCTGAACTTAATAATCTTAAAAATCAAACACGTAGGCGTTTATTTATAAACGAATATTAAAGCTAAATAACGTTCAAATGTCAAAAGTTTTTTGTTTAACAGTCGCTAACTGCTTACCTTTGAACAATGTTTATGGATAACATGGTAAATATGGTGATTTAGTACTTATATTGTAATGTATAGCATGTCAAAATGTCTGACTATGTATTTTGAACTTATAATTACTGACTTGAAGACGGACATTGAACACTCTATTAGTAATAAAGGAAATTCCCTCATTAATCAATGTTTGTTCACTCTGCTTATGAGTGGAGACTTTACGTAGTAGAAAGCGGTAATTTCTCCATAAAATACAGTTTTGTTGTTACTGGACTGACCTCGGCTATTTCTTAACGGATTCTGATTTCATTTAGTTTTTAATATTATGTGTAAGTTTAGTTTTAAGTAAACGGGTCTGTAAATAAATTTAATAGTTCTTAATTTTATGTACATAGTGTATTATACTTGTGATTCTTGAGACTGAATAAATTAGCCTTTTACCAACTTGTTGTGTTATTTAGTTCTTTATTTTTCATTGCATAATAGTTTTTTTATGTACAAACATGTGTCATAGGTACCTACACATACAAACATTCACACTAGAAGGAAATACATCTTAAAACAAAATAATTGTTTTGCGGAGATAAAACCTGCGTCCCTTCAGGACGATCAATCATTTTGATATTTAGTGAAAACTTTTTACATTATAAACACTCCAAAACCATTTTATGTCGGACAAATAAAAAGAAAATAATCCACACACACTTAAAAAAATATTCTTTAGAGGCGGTTTTTTGATTCGTAATTAACGCAAACTAATTGCAAAATGTGTTGTTTGATCAATTGTTACTTTCACTGTCACTAATGGTTATATTATTTACTAATATTTAGTTGTTTCGTCATTAGAAATTATATCATCACATAAATTACAAAAAGATGCGTGTTTCACTAATAGCTAAGGATCAAAAAACCAGCCTTTAGTGAAAGATATTGATTCGGTAAAAATAAATGTGTTTTACTAGATAGCACTATATGATTAATCGGGGTTTTTATTGATCCACTGAAGTTAACTTCAAAATACTTAAACAAAATATAAATCTTGTACCCTATTAGATCAGTTTCTGAAGTGTATTGATGTGTTATCGAAACTCTCACATAATGTTAGGTTGTTCTAAATTCCTTTGACCAATCATAATACAGATAAGGGTTGACAGCAGTTGTACCTAGGTAGGTACTTAGTTGACACTTGATCTAGTTTTAGATAATAAAATCTCTCTATTAAACAATACTGTCTGTCAGGATATATAGAGACTTGACTGATTCGTCGTGTTTTTCTTGATATCCCATACATAATTTTAAGTTTATATTCTATAAGCAAAATAACAAAAACTCCATCATCATGTTAGCGTTAATCCCAGTCACATCAGAAGCTTTTTCAGCTTTGGAGTCTGGGGTCCGCTTTACCAGTCTAACTGTTGATTTTGGTTAAACTTTGATATTTTCCGTGAAGCGTCTGCCGTCTGACATCCACAACCCGAAGGTGATATCGAAACATTGCAGTTAGACCAATTGTTGGACTTTTGAGGGCTCCAACAAGCCGTAGCGACTTCCATTAGATGTTCGTATGTCAACCGGGACCAACGGCTTGGCGTGCTTTCTGAGTCACGACCAAACTAGTGCAAATATTCGAATTCATGCATAGAAATATCTGCGCGGGGATCAAACCCGCCTCCTTGCACAGCGGCCGCGTTCGCTACCGCTACGCCACGGAGGCTGTCAAAATAATAAAAACTATTCTAGAATATGTGGTCTAAAATAGCATGTTTTCGAAGATATAAGATATGTGGGAAGGGTCACTTTTCACTTACTCAAGGTACTCTCAAAAGATCCGTTCATGAATGTCTCCGGTGTTACACCTGATGTGACAAGGCATCCTAGGAGCACAGGCACAGGAGCAGCACAGCCATAGCCACAACAAAGCCACAGGCACAGGCATAGCCAGCATCTACGACTTCAACTTCAACGGGTATAGTGAACACAAGCATCACAAGACTCGGAACACTATCGACCGTCAGTCTTCGGAGAGGAGTGATGAACAACATGTCACACTGACGTCACACTTATTCTACATCTTGCAAGCAGAGTTTACCGTGTAACTACATACATACATTTTCCCAACTTCAGCCGTTGGGCATGTGCCCGCCAGATATAACATCCTCCCTTTACTACAAACTTTACACGCTGTTCATCATGCCTCCACAGAACCATTTAGGATTTCTTTTTTTTTATTAATTATAAACAAGTGCTTGACCGCAATCCCGCCTGGTGGTAAGCAGTGATGCAATCTTTGATGGTAAAGCGCGCTAGTTTATTTAGCCTATTCACTAAAAAACTTAGTTAATTGGAAGGAAGAAAGCTGTTGAGCGAGGTGATGCAATATTAAACACGACCAACGATGCTGCGCCACAGGGAGATTGATCTGGAGATCCTCCACGATCAAACTCCCGACATAACAACATTTGGCGCATCATACCCGGCACACATCGCAACACAACTGCTTAGACTCGTCCTCCGTACGGCTTCACCAGACATCATGCCGGAACACGACGAATCACTTGGCGGCAAGACTTTGTCTGGTGGGTGGTAACTCCTGTCGGCAGCCTACCACCGAGAATGTGTTAATTGAGATGATAATAGCTTAATTTGTTGTGATGGAATACTCTCCATTATGAACTCCATGTAGATGACAGATAATATCGTTAACGTCCGTAGTGCTGCTCGCCCCCACCTAATTTCAAATTAAACAAATTTAAACTTTATTTCAATGTTGGTCAAGTTGATTTCACAGCGACTATTTAAATGGTTACAAAAAAGTTTTAATTTGTAGTATTAACTGGACTTTATAGGAATTAAAGTTATTAATTCATTTAGTTTACGTCTTTGGCAAATAAATTGCGTACTATACAGGTTGAGTTTTTAAGAACTCTCCAAATTTCTATATATTAATCTGTGGCGAAAATTATTGAATAGGTACCTGTTTTTCTTTTAGTGTCACTCAATACAAACATATTGAGATATCACATCATAAAGTTATAAAATTTTTATAAAAACAATATAAAAACTTCATGTTTGTTGACATCGCAGCGTGCCATCGGCCAACCCGCCCCAAACCCGCTCCGCCAAAGTTCATTGAACACAATCGTTTTAAATCAGTGGTCACGCAGAGCGGATAATACTTTCGAGAAAATGATTTAATATGAAAATTTTATGTATCGATTTCTTTTTAAATGGAATTAGTGAATGACACCTAATGCCTGGAAAAAAATTGGAGGGTGACTATAAAATCTTACTGTAAGTATATTTATTTTACAAAAGGTTATACAATGGAGGGGGGTGCGGTAGTCTTATCGCTGAGAGTGATATGAGTGAGATCTTTAAATACAACCTTTGGATGGATGAAAAAGATGAAAGAGGGAAGAGAATCTAGGTGTAACATTGATTATTATTATCATTGTTTTTCTTAAAATAATGACGAGCAGTTTATACTGAAGTAATGAGGTGATAATTAAATGAATGAATATTGTTTTGTCATCCCTATAATTATCGCACAGATGACTGCTACTGAACGTACGATTAAATAATTCTTTATTCACCCATGACTCATGAGGTCATGTAGAGGGGCCTGTATTATTAATAACCGATGCTACATGCTGTTCTTTAATCATGCTCCAATTAGTCCATTCGTGTGTATTTCTTTTAGCTCTATCAGAGTTTCATCCCTTCATGTATTGAAGAATTCATTGTCTTTACAAGGTTCATAGCACGGAGCGGATCAAAGTATATATGTATGTATGTGTTGTCAGGAAACCTCTACACATGATGGTCCATCTAAAATGTATGAGGAGATTTGGCCGCGGATCGCGCTGATATTCATGATATTTTGTGCTAGATAACATGAAAGGTCTTGTTAAAACTTAGCCAGATTTTCCAGACACTTTTCTCGACTAAATTCGTCTTGAATATTTCTGAACATAATACCAATCTTATTTTTCTCTCTATAATATTATACCTAATCTTAGCGATACCTGGATCGATGTCAGATGTGCATGAAATACCTACCTAATGATATGGTGATATCAAAATACCTGGCCAACTAAACAAAAAAATTTTGATGGCAAGAAGAAAAACTAGTAGACTCTTTAAGGATATTGTGTTCATTTCATTTTAATTTAATACACCGTAAATATTGTTGGAAGTAATCTCAACTCCTTTGTGAGAATACTGGCCGAATCATGGATTGCGTGTTTTTAAATAGTGAATGTCAAAATAACTAGAAGGTTTGTACTGCGTCAAATTGACGTAGTTCACTATAAACCATATTGTTGAAAAGATGTCTAAATTGTAATAGTTATTTCTAGTAATATATATGAACAAAGGAATATATGTAATAAAGGGGTTTGAGTCCTAACTTTCATCTTTCATTTGTGAGCCCTGCAAGAGACCTGTAAGGTTCAACAGGTTATGGGCCCAGGAACGCGAAGAAAGTAATACGGTTGTATAATTCTTTTTTATTTTAAACAAATTGTTTATAAATTATTGAGAAAAATAGAAAATAGTGATGACTTAAGGCTGAGAGTGATAAGATTTTGAAGTTTTTGTTTCTCGACGAGTAAATATTCCTGATTCGAATGAAAAAATTAAATTGAATAAAAATAATTGTACAGGATTCTTATCAATTTTTTTTTTTAATGGACTTATTTTTGAAAAATAATTGAACTGGATTTATTTTATTTTTTTTTCTTGGATTTTTGAAATGGAACGAAGACGATTTATTTAAATAAAAAATGGATAAACCAGTGAAGCCGGTACTATCTAAGGATGGCAACTATAATTCCTGGCTAGAGAAAATAAAATTGAGGATCGTGGCTCATGGACATGGAGACATATTGGCCACCACGAAGTCGCAGATACCGGATTGCAAGGTAACAGATGCGAGTAAGCTCGCAGTCTCCGAGGCAGCAGGCAAGTCACTAATTTTAAGTTCCGTAGATGAAGACATTGAAAATTTTGTGATTTCTTGTGAAACGACGCTACAGATGATCGAAAAATTGAGTAAAATTTTCCTGTGCAATAGAGATACTCAAATCAGCAGCCTTTTAAATGAATTTTACACATTTAAATTAAAAACTAATGAGTTGATGACTGATATTGCTAAATTTGAACAGATTGTTAATAAACTTAAACGTCTTGGACACATAGTATCAGAAGTTGAGCAGACAACGCGCATCATTGCTATGCTTCCCGAACAATATAAATTTTTCCGGCTTGCTTGGGATTCCACACCAACAGAAAACAAAACTTTGGATATGCTTGTAGCCAGACTACTGAAAGAAGATAAGTTGTCCGTAACAGATGACGCATTCAAAGCTAACGAGCGTGAATGCTTTATTTGCAAATCGAAAGAACACATCGCGAGATTTTGTCCAAAAAGGGTTCAACCATCTACGAGCAGAGGCAATTGTGGCTGTAGATGTAGGTACAATACTAGGTATATGCCTGATAACCGATTCTGTAAATTTTGTAAGCGGACAGGACATACAATAGACACGTGCTTTAAAAAGAACCAGAACAAGAATGTAAGTACCATCGAAGCAGTTTTAGACTCAGGGGCTTCTTCTCACATGTTTAGTAACAGCAGATTATTATATAATTTAAAACAAATTAGCACGCCGATTGCTTGTGCTGACAAACAATCCATTAAAGCAGTTGGTATTGGGGATTGCTTCACTGAAACTGTTTCGTTATATAACGTCTTGCATGTTCCGGAAATAGCAAAGAATATTGTATCAGTTGGAGCTCTGTGTAAACAAAACATTAAAGTAATATTTTTTGAAAATTTTGCAGTAATCCAACACCGTGGTAGATCAATTTTGGAAGCTACTAGAAATAATAATGGGTTATATATTATCACATTGAACGCCGTATTTCCCGAAGTTTCTGCATTTCTTGCTACAGATATCCATACGTGGCATAGACGTCTGGCACACATTAGTAATGTTGAGGACACAGCAAAAATTGTTGATGGTATTAGCCTAACAAATAAAACATATCCATCCAAGCTTTGCGAAGTTTGTGCGCAAGCTAGGCTTACTAGGTTGCCATTTTCGTCCGTGCGTACTCTTGCCACCAAACCTTTACAAATTGTACATACAGATGTTTGTGGTAAAATCGAAACTGAAACTTGGGATGGTAGGAAATATTTTATAACCTTTTTAGATGATTTTACACACTACAGTCGGGTTTATTTACTGCGTAATAAGTCTGAAGTAATAGATTGCATTAAACATTTTGTTCAATGGGCAGAAAGGCATTTCGATCAAAAAGTAGAAATTATTCGATGTGACAATGGAGGTGAATACTGCAGTAGCCAACTAATGAACTGGTGTAGGGATAGGGGTATTACGTTAGATTATACGGTTCCTTATACTCCTCAGTTAAATGGAAAAGCCGAAAGGTTAAACAGGACGCTTTTGGAGAAAACTCGAGCTCTACTGTTTGATGCTAATATGCCTAAGTTTCTATGGGGAGAGGGTCTTTTCACTGCAGTGTACCTACTCAATAGGACGTCAACATCTACAAAACATAAAACACCTTTTGAAAATTGGCATAACAGAAAACCAGATGTATCTAATTTAAGAGTTTTTGGAGCGAAAGCATATTGTAAAATAAATAAAAATTTAGGTAAGTTAGAAAAACGTTGTTTAATTGGTATTTTAGTAGGTTACAGTCTGAATTCATATATAATTTGGAACCCTGTTAGAAAACATATTTTTTACTCGAGAGACGTTGCTTTTGATGAAGAAATAAATGATTATCGGGAAATATCAAAACAATTTTCTTTCAATTCAAACAATTTGAATCAGTTTACGTCTAGATCATTCTTGGAAAACATTCGACAGTCGGGAACAATTGAAGATGGAATAAATGAAGGGCGCACAAATGAAAGTGATTCAGAGAATGAAGAAATAAGTGAACAAATAAATGAGTGTAGGGAACAAAACACAAGGATACAGTTGGACAACCAAAGGGAAACCAGTATTGGGAGAAATTTTGGAGATAGAGTTGAAGTAGAAGTTGAAATAAATCATGAGATTGATAATGAAGCTGATACAGAGGAGGCGATAACTGAAAATGTGGCAAATATAGATGAAGCTAGTGAAGATATTGAGAATTTAGAAGATGTAAATGCGGAAATAGTAGATGATCTATTTTTAGATGCGAGTCAAGATATTATTGAAGAGAGAGTTAATGAGTGTGAAGAAGAATCTAGTGTACCCAGGAGGAATCCTTATAGAGAGAGGAAGGTTCCTAGTAGATTTAATGAGTTTGAGATGGATTTCTTAGCAGAGTGTGCAATGCTTTCTTATGAAAAAGCGATAGCGTCAAGTGAGAGAGACAAATGGTTAGAAGCAATAGAGGAGGAAAAGTGTTCGTTAGAGAAGAATGGGACATGGGAATTAGTAGACGAAAAAGAAGCTTACGGAAGAAAATTACTGACTAGTAAGTGGGTTTTTGCGAAAAAGGCAGATGGAAGGTACAAAGCAAGATTAGTAGCAAGGGGCTTCGAGCAGAAATATAAGGTGGATTATGATGAAACATATAGTCCAGTTGTAAACACTGTTTCTTTAAGGATTATACTTTCAATAGCAGCACAAAAGGGTTTGAAACTTCGGCAATTCGACATCAAGACAGCATTCTTACATGGAAATTTAACAGAAACAATATTTATGCTAATTCCGAAAGGTTATCCAGTGAGCAAAGGCAAGGTATGCAAGTTAAAGAAGAGTTTATATGGGTTAAAACAAGCTCCGCTCATGTGGAATATCCGTTTTACAGATTTTTTAAAGAAAATGGGTTTTGAAAAATTAAAGTCAGATCATTGTTTGTTCACAAAAGCAACTGGGGATGGAAATTTTATTTATTTGGCGATATACGTTGATGATGGGTTAATAGCAGGGAGTTCCTTAGTAGAGTTAGATAAAATTTTGAAAGAATTAAGTAAAGAATTTGAAATGAGGGTTTGTGAGAAGGTATGCAATTACGTTGGGATAGATGTACACTGTAGTGAGAAGGTTGTTAGGATCAATCAAGAGAGTTATATCCAAAAATTAGTTAATAAATTAAATCTGCAAGATGCAAATAGTCGAACAGCACCCACCATTTTAGTTGCTGAACATCCAAATGTGGGAGATACTCATTTAACTGATGAGTATAGAGAGGCTGTGGGGTCGCTTTTATATCTAGCGAATAAGACGCGACTGGATATTGCGTTTCAGGTTGGATATTGCAGTAGACACCAAAATTGTCCAAATTTAAATGACAAAAATAACATCTCGTCAATCCTTAAATACATCAAAGGTACTCCAAAGGTAGGTATAGAGTACTCCAGGGATGGCGGTGGTGATCTGGTGGCATACTGCGATGCAGACTTTGCAGGGGATTTGGATACTCGTAGAAGCACTACGGGATATGTTATCTGCTACGGAGGTGGTCCGATTGCTTGGGCGTCTAGAAAGCAACCAATAGTAGCTCTTTCTAGTACAGAGGCAGAGTATATTGCTGCAGCTGAATGTTGTAAAGAATTATTATATATTCAAAATTTACTAAAAGAATTAATTAGTACTGTACCAAAGACCCGTTTGTTAGTAGATAATCAGTCAGCAATTGCATTAATGAGGAATGGCGTGCTAAACAGAAGGAGTAAACACATAGATGTCCGCTTTCATTTTTTAAAGGAGAAATTAGATGAGCACCTTTTCGAAGTTGAGTACTGTCCCACAGAGAAACAGTTAGCAGATTTACTTACCAAAGGTCTAATGAGTGTGAAGTTTTTAAGGTTACGTGAACAATTGTGTTGTGTGGTTTAAGAAAGTGAACTTGAAACGTTATACGGTATTTGAGTGAATAGTAGGATAATTAGATTGTAAGTTAGGTTAGTTTAAGGGGGTGCACTTAAGTTTTGTGATAATCAAAGATTTTTATTAGGGGAGGAGAAACACTGCGTTAGCACAGTGGAAGCGTGAGCATAATAATATTGGAAAAGGTTTGTGAACTCTTTTTTATGCGTTTTTTGACTCCTCTCTTTATAATAATTTTTGGTTTATAGGTACGATTTATGGGATTATGTATATGGTTTTTAGATTTATGTGGTTGTGTATGATTTGTAGTTTTTCTTTGTTAAGGTTGGTAGAGTGTTTAGTTTTTGTCTTATTGTTGTGAGGTTTAGGGTTAGTTTTATGTTTGGGTTTGGTTGTTTAGAAAGTTTTTGAGAAAATGGTGTGTTGTCCAAAGTGTTAAAAAAATTTAATGTAGTTAAGATGTTTAAAGTGGTTCTGGATGTTTTCTCTCCAAAGGGTTGAGATTAAGGGGGTGTGTTGGAAGTAATCTCAACTCCTTTGTGAGAATACTGGCCGAATCATGGATTGCGTGTTTTTAAATAGTGAATGTCAAAATAACTAGAAGGTTTGTACTGCGTCAAATTGACGTAGTTCACTATAAACCATATTGTTGAAAAGATGTCTAAATTGTAATAGTTATTTCTAGTAATATATATGAACAAAGGAATATATGTAATAAAGGGGTTTGAGTCCTAACTTTCATCTTTCATTTGTGAGCCCTGCAAGAGACCTGTAAGGTTCAACAAATATAAAGTGTCATAAAGGTATGTCCAGACATAAAGCGGCTGCAGCACGCGGCTACCCGCGTGCGAGTTACCTGCAGCGCACGGCGATCGCCACGAAACCGTTCGTCACGGCGCGCGGCGCGCCGTGACGAACGGTTTTAGTATTGGTTGTGTGTGAACGGACGTGTTTTATCAAGTAAAATGGACAACGAAAACGAAACCAATTCGTCTTATTGAAATACAGCGTTACTTTTTGTTTATGCGAAACCTGAATATAGTTTGTTCAGAATAAGCAACTGAATCGATTCCAACCATTTTTATATCATGTTATATTTTTTCCAAAATGTCCTTATTCTTTGAGTGAATAGGCTCTTAATAAACTAGCGCCTTTACCATCAAAGATTGCATCACTGCTTACCATCAGGCGGGATTTCGGTCAAGCACTAGTCAAGAAATTATATAAATACTAAATTAATTCTATCTATTATTTCCAGTAACAATTACCGAACTGTCATAACTATACCATCTGGGCACAATGCATAATATGTGTAATATGAACAACTCTCACTCCCTTTTCAAAGAATACCGCAGTAAGGTAATGTTACCGTTGAAAGTTTTCTAAAGAGGTGATATGTATACTCCTCTGTCCCGAAAGAACTCGTATCTGGGTTAAAGGTTTAAATAAATATTTAATCAACAATTTATTTCTACTTCGACATAGCGAAAGCCTTTGACAAAGTCTAGCACAACGGCTTTATATACAAGCTGTACCAACTCGGCGTGCCCGACCGTCTCGTGATCATCCTACGAGACTCGCACTTTCCGTTATAAGATCGAAGGAGCTCTCTCCCAAATCCGGGCCAGAGTCCCCAGGGCTCCGTACTGGCCCCACTGATCTTCACGCTATTCACCAGCGACATCCCTGAAAGTAAAAAGGCTCACCTCGCTCTCTTCACAAACGACACAGCCATTTACTGTTCGGGAATCAGCCCCAATAAAATAAGACTAAATTTTCAAACCGCTGTCAACAAACTTGCTGACTGGTTTAAGTAATGGAGAATCAAAGTCAATCCCGATAAAAGCCAAGCGGTACTTCAGTCCAAACCGCGCAGCAAACCCACCCTTCCCCGACCATGTCTGGCAAGCCAATCCCTTGGGAAAAGGGAGTCTAATACCTAGGTGTTATCCTAGATGAACACCTCACCTTCGGAGAGCACATAAGGACGGTACGCTCACGCGATGCCTACGAACTCTACCGCCTCCACTCTCTCTTCAACCCACGTAGCAAGCTGTCCCTCAGGTGCAAAATGCGCCTATACACAGCCTGCATACGCCCCAACATGACATACACCTGCGTAGTCTTCGCACACGTCCACAAGCCCAGTCATATCCATAGGATGCAGACACTCCAAAACCGCTTTCTTCGTAGAGCCACAAACGCCCCTTGGTTCGTCCGAAATGATATCCTCCACCTAGATCTCAAAATCCCCACTATCCAACAATTCATGAAACGGCTTCCCAAGCGTTTCTTTGACACAGCTGCTAGCACAAAACACAAAACATCGACCTTCCGATCACGCCGCCGAGGTCCATCGGGACGCGTTCAACGTAGTAATTAAGGTGAGTATAGATTATAATATTTTCTGGAGTATTTCCTTGTAATGTAACGATCTTATGAATGGTATAATACAGACAAAAGCTTAGTTTCCAAAGTGTTTCCATGTAATGTAACGTTCCTGTCAATGCTCGGCGTTATGGTACGGGTAAACCCACTCGAGCTGTTATCTTTAATACTTGTATTGACTGTGGAGAGTTTCCTGATCTCATGAAATATACTAAAATAATACCTTTGCTTAAATCAGGCAGTACATCAGACCCCACAAATTATAGACCTATCTCTGTACTACCTACCTTTAGTAAAATTTTTGGGAAATTAATTTTAAACGAAATGCATTTTTTTTTAATAAACACTAATTATTACATAGCAAACAGGTCGGTTTTACACGGGGTCGTACAACTACTGTGTTGAACTTCTAGGACTTATCTATAATGCATGGGAGGATAAATGCGATGCCTTGTGCATCAACTGTGACTTGTCCAAGGCATTCGATTGCGTTCTTCACGATACGTTAATCAGGTAACTCCGCCACTACGGGATCCGGAACTCTGCACTGGATCTTATTACATCTTACTTGAGGATTCAGAGCGTTGACGTTAATGGAAAAAGATCTTCCGGATCTTTAGTAACAATGGGAGTCCCTCAGAGGTCAATTCTTGGTACTTTTTTGTTTCTTATTTACATCAATGACCTGCCGTACCTCATAAAGGATAATCACGATATAGTGTTGTTTGCAGATAACACTTCACTTTTATTTAAACTTAAACGTCAGCAGCAGGTTACTGACGATGTAAATAGCGCGATCTCCAAATAGTCCACTGGTTTAATTTACTCTTAAACGAGAAAAAAATCCAAATGCATTAAGTTTACTCTATCTCACGTTAGGCAGGTGAAAACTAAAGTGTTGATAAAGGGCGAAGAATTGAAATCTGAAGACAGCACAGTATTCTTGGGTATAATCTCTGGATGCAAAGCTTCAAATGGGGTCCACATATAGAAAACATATCAAAAAAAACTAAGTTCTACTGCATACGCAGTTAGAACAATTCGTAATTTTACTGAAATTCAGACGGCCCGTTTACTTGGTTTGGCTATTTCCATAGCGTAATGTCGTACGGCATTCTCTTGTGGGGAAATGCCGCTAATATTCAAACAATATTTGTTTTGCAGAAACGAGCTGTTCGTGCAATTTGTAATTAAATTTTTCTCGGTAAGCCCGAGGCACTCTCAGAGAAAAATTTAAAGAGCTTAATGTACTGATCGTGCCGTCCCAATATATTTATGAAAATCTTTTGTATGCTCATAAAAATATAAAATTGTTTAAAAAAACAGTGATGTCCATAATATAAATACTAGGAACAGGCACTATACCTACAACAGGGCTCAAGAAAATAGGTGGCTCTTTTAGATGCCAATGTATACATTTTTACAATAGACTTCCATAGGTGGTTCAAGATCTGAATAAATTCAAATCCTTCATTAAACGTAAGTTGTGTCAGAAAGCATTTTATACTGTTAAGAACTATATTGAGGACAAAAAGGCTCGGGCTTGAGCTGTGTCCGATTTCTATACACTGATTGTTCTTTGATTTTTTCTCTTGTAGTTTTAATTTGTAATTGTTTATGTTTGTTTTTATTCAAAGCCAGTATTATACACTATATAGCCAAGCATATTGTACGTTACGGAATTGCATCGCTGACAGGGGTGTTCGGCATTGGTTCGACAACTACACAGGAGCTAAACTTAGTATTCGGGAACACTGTTGGAGCTGCTGAACCTTGGACAAAACTATCTTTGCATTGTGTAGATTCCATTTCTTAGTATTGTATAATTGCATGGCACATGTGTGAGCACAATGTACTTGCTGTAAAGCATCTATTTGTTGGGTTCGTCTTTTTTATTGACTTGATTGTGCTCTGGCTGTTGAGAGTATGTCATGCTCACTCAAATGTCTCCGGGTGGTGGCGTGTGTGTGGGATCATTAGGTTCCCTTCAATATGGTTGAGCTGAATGATGCTGATCCATACGTCATATTTGTGAACGGACACCGTCATAGGGGACTAGTCATCTCTTCAGTATTTTAATTTCTGAATTGTTGTTTTATTTTTATTTATTTTTTTGTGTGTTTTCCATAATGGACGCTCTTAGCGTATAATATATTTCTGCATCGTTCTCACACGGTTGATTTCAACATGAATGATGTAATCAAATATTTGTATCAATAGCTTGATAAAAATTCAAAATACTGTCCATGGAGTTTCTTGCCCGTTCTTCTCCATAGGTACCTACTCTTTGGAATGGGCGACTAGCTTCACCTTACTGACTGACCGATCTTCTGATAATTCAAAAGTGCCTGTAACTGGTTTATTTGAAATAAATGCTTTGATTTGAATTGCTTTGAATGTTCACAGCAAATGTGCATTTACCAACATTTAGTTGTGCCTTGCGTTCATTCTTTTTTGAAAGGACCTACAAGTTGCGTGTGCTGCGTTATACGCTCAACAATACAATACGCTCGACAAAATGTTAAACCAATATACTCGTTGGTTTGTAACAAAGAGGCGAGTGTCTTCGACGTTTAGTTCATAAAAGGATAATATACTAGAACACCATAGAGCGGATCGTTGTTCTGTTACAAGTAAATGTTGTAATCTATATTCACCTTTAAGGAAGGGCGCCCACGAACAAGTTCTGTCCCCACAACTATTTTGTGTCTAACGTCAAATCTACAGGTTAGTTTGAACCAGCGCGCATGTAACGAGGCGACAGCTGGGAGACATGTTTGACTATGGGTTTAGATCCAACTGCCGCCCGTCTATTTGTTACAATCATAGTGCACACTACGACACAAAAGTTGCCAGCTTGTCAGTTGCCAGTTGTCGCTCAAACGAAAATTTAACTAAAAATAACGTTGTTATCGCTCCCCTGTAAATGCAAATCTTAGTGAGGAGACAGCGACAGAGAAAATAATGTTACTAGGACACGTTACACGTGGGCGCCTTCCCTAAGTGCCTTTATAAATTGCCATCCTTAGGTACATTTTCCGTTCTATTTATTTATATTTTCATTGAATACTTTTGGCCTTTTCATTGGATACACCTAGAGTACTGCGGTACTTAGGTACGTGGAGTGCTGTGAGAGTTAAGTGCAGTGATAGATAAAGTGACAGGCTCTTCGAAGGTGCTCAGTTCTACCCGTTACCTGCTGGTGACATGTATTACTACTCATTTTAGTCAAACCAAGGTTTGATTATTTTTTGCTCTTGCTCAAATTCAACTGTTATTTAAACCTAAACTCTCAATCTTTACTCGAAAAATTTATCAGCGCAGAGCTCTGTTTTGCATAGAGTCGCAGCATAATGCTGAGCGACAGCCGTTTTGCGTAGATGTGACGCATGTTTCCCTCAACTATTTCTTATTCTTTGTGGTTTTGTAAACTTTTCTGTCATGTTTACCGCAAATAAACGTTTTTTCTTTCTTTCAAAACCACACCAATAACAGGCAGTTTCTAATTGTTAAAGAGTCGGTCAGTCAAAAAGATGAAATGAAAAACAATTAGAGAGAAAGGACCAGGCAAGAAACTTCGTGGAAACTCTTCATTGGAAAATTTTTTGAATCCAGAAAAAAAAAAAACTTAATACAGGGTCTTAAATTAGGGACACTGTAAGAGTACTATATAAGACTGCATAGTAAAATTATTGAAGAGATTTTTAGCAAACTCGAGGCAATCATTCCAATTTTCATACTTTATTGAGTCTTTGCAAAGACTTACTAATAAATTTGTTCGTGAATGCGTTTCTTGAGCTGGTATAGGTACCTAGGTTAAAATGTAGTCTAAAGACAATTCTCTAAAGACTCATAAAAGCACCAGCAGACTTCACGAGTACATATTGCAATATCGAGTGATGTTACAACACTCTCTGGAGTGCCATTCGCCATGTGTCGTCGTACCTATAGGGAACGTATGCGGTTCACTAAAATACTGCACAGTTCAGAAGTACATGTGTCTTGAGCATCGAATATGAGGATGATTATCGACGGACGTAGGTCTATCTTATACGAGTGTAATTAATACTTTTTAAATTGAAAAACGTAAAATGAAATGGTCCTCCTTGTATGTTATGGTTCACTATTTACCCATCCGCAGGCAGTGTAGCTTAATTTGATCGATCAATAGGTTATTCTTATAAATGAATGAGGAACAGGCTGTAAACTTTAACGAGGTTCACTCAGCCACCATCGTAAAGGGAGCCTCACCCAACCAGACGGGTGTTATTTGTGGTAAACAATTGCCCTACCATATACAGTATGTTAAGAAAACCCTGTCCGACCCGTGAAGATGTTGATAGGTATCGATAACAGATTCTACTAATGCATACAAAACCGGGCTAAACTTAAAAAAAAATCCCCCTAAAAAAAATAAATATTATTTCGCAAAAAGAGGTAATTTAATAAATGTGCGTTGCGCCCTTCCGCGGGGGGCGTGCGGCAGGGCACGCGGCACGTGGTCGCATCGCTATTCGCTTATAATAATACAGGTGTTGTCACTTTTTTAAAAATTACCAAATTTCGGGGAAGTTGGAATTAATTCGCGGGAAAAAAAGATTATTTCAAAATTCATTTGTATTGGTACTATGACGATTACGTAAAATTTTATATTATATTTGGTCATGTGTTTACCTAACCTTTATTACCCTTATGGGTCGGACAGGGTTTTCTTAACATACTGTATGTCGGGACGTTGTAAATTCAGCTTGCATGATGCAAGATTTTCTATGACGTCAGTATCCTTATTTCGCATGTGGTGGTGTGGATGCCGCCATGATCCTGTTAGTTAGCCACAAGGCCATCAATCCTCTACTGGTTCAGTAAAAAACTTATCGTAACGAAGGAATTTCTTCTGTCATCGATTTCAATATATGTATAGTTTGGATTTTTCTAAAATAATACAAAGTTAATCAATATAATTATCGTTAATGTTGTTTCCAAATTAAACTTCAGATAAACAATTACAGCTTATTATACTGTTTGCCTGTTTCTAGGTCACCAGACAATTAACATCTGTTATTTTGACTTACCAAACACAGCTACAAAATAATTCAGGATACTGCTGTTAGCATCAATAATGTTTTGTTACATTTTGACTTCAATGTCAAAGCCGCAACAGTAGAAATGGCTTTCATTTTTTCAGTCCAACAACATTCATTCGATTATTTACGTTGATAAATATACAAACTTTTCGAATATATTTAATTTATAAGACACTGCAATATCTTCAAAATTATTGAGATTGGGCGGACGCCTATATCTTCTTGTATTTAATAAAACATTCACCCTACATACCTACCTCTTACTTTTGCTTACTGTACCACAGCCAAATCGGCGTGAATTTGCATCACGTTGCCTATATGTCACACGAGTGGTACCCTCGGGAAATCACCGGGCAAACAGCCGGCAGTCATCCGGGAACGGGCAACTCTGACGTGTGGGCAACATGAGACTGTAACTGGTGAATATGAATAAGTAATGTGTATAACCATTGTAGAAAGTGAATTGTGAATCGCGCACTATTTGTGTGCTGGATCAGTTTATTCCTGTTTAAAGTGTATGCTTCTCTTAAGCTCCAGATTTTTAGATGTTAACTATTTTTGATTATAAAGGTGTTTATTTATCATTGGTTACATATCAATGTGCTAAAACTGCATTATCGTTGATGGCACTCTGAGCGTTTAGGCCCGCGCCACTAATAACTCTTCAGCTCAATGGCTGGTTTTTCAGCATCTTTGCAGCGCTTAACTTGAGGAACGAGAAAAGCTTATGTTTCTCACAGCCAAGCTAACTATTCTTCCTTTATAATAGGTGGTTCAGTTTAAAAATAATGAGCAGACCAATCAAACGATGTTGTAGGTACACTGTGGGTAAATTCAGGGTTTAATGTATATTAAATTGTGATTCCTTGATAGTTGTATTTCACAGTGCTAAATCATTTGATTTAATACGACGTGCCTATTTGATAAATTATTACTTTCCCGCACTGTAAGCTTAACCAATAACTTTTTTTATTGTTTTCGGGGGGCTTAATAAGTCGTGCCACGCCGAGGTCGGGGAGTTTGAGAATTTTACCTCACTAAAACCACCCCGGTGATTACCATCTGCACATAGGGGTGGTCCCGGTTCCTCTTCCTCAACGACTGTGAAGGCACAACCCTGGGAAGACTGTAAAGGGGTCTCCCCTAGATCTGCCACCGTCTTCCATGGGGTCATTTGATGGGTGCACAGAGTCCTCATTCTATGCGACCGCCACTCCAAAGGTCCTTTAAACCTAAGTAGCGTAAGCGGGTTCAGGAGTATCAAGGGTCAAGGCGGTTGCCACCCCGACGCCTCCTTCTCCGAGCATGATCAACACTTTCTCGATCGCGCTGGGCGCCATCCTTATTGACCACTTCAGTCTCACAGAAGAAAGCAGCTACTTCTGTCCAATTCTGTCTCTGCCAGCATAACCCTTACTTCTGCTGACAGAGACGGGTCTCGCCGATCCTGACAACCAGAAACCGCCGCTCCGACGCCCACATTAAGCGATACTTAGAGATCGACGGCTAGGGGCTCAGCAATATCCTTCATATTGTGATTGATAGTGTGTAAAAGAAGATAAAACTGTCTATTTAAATTTTAATTTCATTACACTCCTAATACTTTTCTTTTGCCATTAATTTTAGGGTTTCGTACTCAAAAGGTAATAACGGGCGCTTATTATTAAGAGTCCGCAGAGTATATTTGGCCGAATCCGACTTGCACTTAACCATTTTTTAAATATTTCATTCACTTTTTCGTGGAAATGTTACGTGTGACGCATTACCACGAGCTTCATTAATTCATAATTAAAGGGACATTATGTCAGTTCGTCCATTAGGTAGTTCGGGTTTTCCATTGTGTTTCGTTTAAATGAACCACTCAGTGATTAAAGTATCATTTTGTGACTCGACATGGCGCGTATCATACAGGTATCGTAATTAATTTCATTTATTTTTGACATAGAAACTTCCGGTGGCTATAGTGTTTGAGTGTTATTTAGAAGATTGGAGTGATCTTTGCTTAAGATTTGGTGTGTAAAAATAATCAATAGTGTTATTTTAAGGTTAGAGGTCCTTTTAAGGAGTCCCTAGAAAAATGGTGAAATATTATTTACGCAATTATGAAGTGCCTTCATTTTTCTAGTGTAATCAGTTGCCGTTTTGTTTAAAATCATGTCCTCTTGAATAACATTATTATGTTTGGACCTAAGAAAAAAGAAATAATTTATGTGTGTGTTGTGAGTCATCTTTGTTGTAAAACGTATCTTAGTATTTGAACGTTTATTTTAAAATAACTTCTACCGACTAACGCACTTCCCTCCAGAAATGATACCTTAAGCTCACGAGTACAGACAGAGAACTTCAGACAAACAAAAAGATCAAAGCAATTAAAACAAATGTGAACAACTCAATTATTTATGTATATATGTGATAAGTTCTACAAATACAAAATTAAGTTTGAATGTTTGAAAGCAATTGAAGTTTTTGTGACCCATGCTGACTTTTTGTTTTGTTTTAAGTCCTCTTTTTTAAATGTTTGGTGTAAATTGATGGCCTGAAACACAAGGAGATTGTACTTATTACTAATGAATATGTATGACTTATTAAGTTTTAAAGCAACAGAATGATTGCCTCAAGTTACAAAGTAAACTATTGTTTGTTTTTCAAGACGAAAAACAGTGTTAGTACAATATTTTTAAATCACTGTCCAATGAAGCGAAATAATTAATTCATCAATTACGTACATTTATGTACTTATGTAATAACTAACATTCAAAGTCATTTCCAGTTTCATGCACTAATTGTGTAATTATTATACACACGCAGATTATTGCCTGGAAGTAGTTGATACAGATTTATTTTTACAAATACATTACATTTTCCGGCCAGAGGGAATTGTACACGTGTCATACGGCACATGTAACTGTATAACTCTATTAGCTGTATTTGTAATTTTTATTTCAGATTGTGTTGCCTCTGCTATGCTTGCTCCTAGTAGAGGCTCAGATACATCTGCCATTCTTTCACCAGTTGCTTGGGCATCCTCATCACTCGCGACCTATTACGGATGAGCACAGAGACAATGGCGGCTATGGCACATGGTTTCAACATTTCGGCAATCCAGATGAACACTCGTTTAATTCTGACAGCCACTCAAGAGATGGATCTTATGAAGATTATGGTTCGTTCTATCATGGAGATCCATATTTTCAAGGTGACCGTTGGAATCAATTTCCAGGAATAAACAATGTGTTCAATATTCCAAATCCAAGCCATCACAGACATCAACCGGCACATAAGGGAAATCACCCACAAGAAATGCCAAAACTAGATCATGAAGATATTTCCAATATCCAGATACCTGAAGAAAAGCCTGAGGATATACCACCAACTAATAAAAAAACAACCGATCCTAAAGTGAATAAAGATGATAATCCAGAAGTGAATGATAAACTAAACGAAAATAACACTATAGATGTAAGAAACAGTTTCGACTTAATTCCGCCAAAAACAAATAAGATCAACAATCAAGATGAAAAAGCCGACAAAGATAATAAACAATCAGGTATGAATAAACAGAAAGATTTTTTACTGGTTGACCAAGGTAATAATGGTAATAACTTTTACCTCTTACATGAAAACAACCCTTACCCAAATATAGTTGTTGTACCTAATGGTAACCAGCCTAGCAACAACATAATGTACGTTCCTTACAACCCGAGGCAAACTAGTAACCCAGTTTATCAAGCTATTAGTGGACAGCAAGGTTCTTTACCAACAAATAATGTTCAAATAACAGAAGACAAGATGGCAGTGTCAAATGGATACAATAATGCTGGACAATCTACTACGAATTTCAACACAGGAAACCAAAATTCTGGATATGTTACAATCTATTCCAACGGGCAGTTCATACAAATACCTGGTGTTGTTGTTAACTCGGTACCAAATAATGTACCCGGAGAGAATGGAAACCAGATACAAGGAACCAATTACATAATTGCAAATGCCGTCCCCAGTGATGTACACACTGCACCAGCGTATCAAAATCCAGCCGCGAACGTTATTTATGCCAAGATGCCTCAAGCATTAAATGGTCCAATATATGTTCAAGTGCCAAATTGTCTTAATAGTTGTGGTTCCGGGACCTTTCAAGGAGTAAATAATGGCATGTCAAATAACGGTTTACCTAGCAATGTGGTTGTTTATCAGGCAATTCCAAATGCGGCTCAGCCGGCACTACTACCAAGTGGCGACTCAAATGGCTACGCTCAACCGAATACGGTGGCTAATCAAGGTCAGGCAGCGATAACATTAGCAATTCCGAATCAGGGTACTGTATTTACCAATCAAAATAATCCATACGAGTCAGTTCAATTGCCAGTAAACAGTGACACAAGCGAATACAATCAGCCAATAATATCGAATCTAGGACAAAATGCACCAAATCAAGGAGGTGCGATGTTCAACCAAAATGTGCCAATACAGACACCGGTTGTAATGCCAGTTAGCACTAACAACAATGGTAACAGTCAACTAACAGTAACAGATCAAAAACAACAGGATAATGCGCCTGCCCAGGGAATTATGTACAACCAATACACACCTGTACAGCCTACAGTCCAAATGACAGTCAATAATGGTATAAACGACTACAATCAACCAATGTTATCAAATCAAGGTCTAAATGAACCAAATCAGGGAGCCATAGTTAACAACCAAATTACACCATTACAGCCCGCAGTTGTTATACCAATCCCCAAAGGATACAACGTTAACCCTCCAGTCACAAATCCAAATCCTGACTGTAGAACGCCGGGATGACATGCCCAGCAATCAGAACTTGCAACCATTAAATAGTGGCTCAAATGGATACCAAACACAAGTACCAAAGGAAGGTGATCAACTGACCAAAGCCATTGTCAATACTCCTAATAATGATGGAGTAATCAACCAAGAATCAGTTAACGTTCCACCTCCAGCTACATCATCACTAGTTCTAGACAGTAACAATTTATCATCGTTAGGCGCCCAACCAGCCATCATGATTTCCGACTTTAAAGACAAAGCAGGAGACAAAAAGGATGAAAAGAGTAAAGATAAAGAAGGACAGAATACAGGAAAGATAAAAGATAAGAAACCTAAAGACGATGATAAAGTAAAGGATACTGAACCTTTTACTAACAGGGCGGAAGATGTAAAACTATAAATAATATGTTGGGTAATTTGCACCCACTTTTGAAATAAATTTTTAACTTTTCAATATTTCATGTTAATTATTTTGATTTTTAATTTACTTAATTCACATCCCATTAATGATCGGGTCACTGAGTATTGTCGAGTCAAAATACCAAACACCGAAGAAGAGGACAATAAATGCCGGCTTCATCTAGTTAAAAAAAAAAAACATGACGTGTAAAAGTGATCGGTGATCCTAATTGCTTAATAAACGATTTCATTTAATTTCATTTCAATCTTGGGACTGAGTTACTCGCTCTGCTAAGCATTTTTATTAAGCAATATGCGTAATTATGCTACAATTATGACATTTTAGACACTATTTTTTTAATCACGTACATTATTGTAAACATTTTCATTTTTAATGTCTGGACTTGAAAAAAGACGATGATCCCTGAGTTTGTTTCGGCTATTTCTTCTCTGAGGTACTCAGTTAGGAAATGCCGGCTCCGTCTAGTTTAAAAAAATATGACTTGTAAAAATGATCAGTGATCCTACTTACTTAATAAACGATTTCATTTCATTTCATTTCACCACACACAATATGAATGACTGACAAGGAGTCGATCACCTGGACGATGTTTAGTCCATTATTTGCAGACATAATAATGGTCTGGCAGGAAACAAATGAGTATTGTGTGATTTTAAATCAGGTAGTACATCAGACCCTACAAATTATAGACCTATTTCTGTTTTACCTACCTTTAGTAAAATTTTCGAAAAAATAATTTTAACCAAATGTTAAGTTTTTTTAATAAACATAAATTATTACATAGCAAACAGTTCGGTTTTACAAGGGGTCGTTCAACTACTGAACGGTGGCCGGTGTTGAACTTCTAGGACATATCTATAATGCATGGGAGGATAAATGCGATGCCTTGGGCATCTTTTGTGATTTATCCAAGGCATTCGATAGCGTTCTTTGCGATACGTTAATCAGGAAACTCCGCCACTACGGGATCCCGAACTCTGCACTGTATCTTATTACATCTTACTTGAGTGATAGGATTCGGAGCGTTGACGTTAATGGAAAAAGATCTTCCGGATCTTTAGTTACAATGCGAGTCCCACAGGGGTCAAAGAATTGACCCTTCTTTGTTTCTTATTTACATCAATGACCTGCCGTACCTCATAAAGGATAATCACGATATAGTGTTGTTTGCAGATGACACTTCACTTTTATTTAAACTTAAACGTCAGCAGCAGGTTACTGACGATGTAAATAGCACGATCTCCAAAGTAGTCCACTGGTTTAATGTTAATAATTTATTCTTAAATGAGAAAAAAATCCAAATGCATTAAGTTTACTCTACCTCACGTTAGGCAGGTGAAAACTAAAGTGTTGATAAAGGGCGAAGAATTGAAATCTGAAGACAGCACAGTATTCTAACAATTCGTAGTTTGACTGAAATTGAGACGGCCCGTTTACTTGGTTTGGCTATTTCCATAGCGTAAAGTCGTACGGCATTCTGTTGTGGGGAAATGCCGCTGATATTCAAACAATATTTGTTTTGCAGAAACGAGCTGTTCGTGCAATTTATAAATTAAGTCCGAGACACTCTCAGAGAAAAAATTAAAGAGATTAATGTACTGGCCGTGCCGTCTCAATATATTTATGAAAATCTTTTGTTTGCTCATAAAAATATAAAAATATTTAAAAAATATAGTGATGCCCTTAACATAATTACTAGAAACAGGCACAAACTTATTGTACATACAACACGGCTCAAGAAAATAGGTGGCTCTTTTATAGATGCCAATGTGTACATTTTTACAATACGGGGGTGTTCGGCACTGGTGCAGCTACACAAAAGCTAAACTTAGTATTCGGGAACACTGTTGGAGCTGCTGAACCTTGGGCAAAACTATCTTTGCATTGTGTATATTCAATTTCTTAATATTGTATAATTGCATGGCAAACGTGTGAGCACAATGTACTTGCTGTAAAGCATCTATTTGTTGGGTTAGTGTTTTTTTATTGATTTCTGAATTATTGTTATTTTCTTGTGTGTATTCCATAATGGACGCTCTTAGCGTACAATATATTTCTGCATCGTTCTCACATGGTTGATTTCAATATGATTGATGTAATCAAATATTTGTATCAATAGGTTGATAATTTAAAAGAGTGTCCATGGAGTGTCTTACCCGTTCTTCCCCATAGGTACCTACTCTTTGGAATGGGCGACTAGCTTCACCTTACTGACTGACCGACCTTCTGACAATTCAAAAGTGTCTGTAACTGGTTTATTTGAAATAAATGCTTTTATTTGATTTCATTTGAAGTTATTGAATTAATTATAAATCATTAATTTTAGCTTCACATAAACTGACGGTCTTCTTGTTGCAAAAAAACTCTTTTTTACAACAGGATTTGGGCCATACATACAAACAACATATAACTATATAGACGAAGACAATAATTTGAAAAATTAAGCTCTACCATTGTATGTAGGTACATGTAAATACTGAAACGAGAAGAGCCCATTGTTGGTTCAAAACCAACCTTATGTTAGATTTATCTCAGAGATGTATTCTTGCTTCCAACATGATCATAAAACGAAGAATAAATAATAATTACATAATCAACCTTAAGAGCTTAATCAACATCAATAAACACAGTCCTATAACACTTTGCTCATTAGATCGGATCAGTCGGACGAATAGCCCCAACCACCACAAACTTTAAACAATCCGTTCTTAGGAACTCCTCTCGATGTGAACAAATTGCTGTGAAACTTGTTCTGTGTTCGTCCCCATTGACCGTTTTCAGTCGAACGATCAAAAACAACGGAGAATCGATCGCTGTGCCTCGGGGGCAATTTTATGTAAACGGATAGAACCCACTCACTGACGAACCGAGTTGTCTGTGTATATGTGTTGTGTACCTAGCGTACACAAGCTTCGAGTTGGATTTCCTTTAACATCACTCGGCATAATGGTTGCTAAGTATTCTCTGCTGAAATTGCAAGTGATTGCTTTGAGTGTGTTCTGGGTATACAATTATTGTTTCGAGTTGTTTTGAAGGACACGGTTGGCACAGTGACTGAGCGATCGAAGGCTGCGCTGCGAGTTTCGGGTTTGATTTCCGCATGAATCAAATATTTCTGTTGCCTACAAAATCAATATCAACATCAAAAGTCATTTATTCAAATTAGGCTGAGAATCAGCACTTTTTGAACGTCAATAAGATAGTCCCCCAAAACCCCACCCATCGACACTTCCTAGTGGTGGCTTCCTTTCGCTGGGAAGAAGAAGTGGCATGAGAAACTCCCCAGCAGCACAGCTGTCTGTTCATTAAATGTCTGAGATTAGAATACAAAGTAACAAGATACAATGACACTTCAAAATCTCTATGTTTTCTGTGCAATAGAGGCACAATATGTTTTTTTTTGTAATTATAAAGTAGCGCTTGCCGCAACCCCGCCTGATGGTAAGCAGTGATGCAATCGTTGTTGGTAAAGCGCGCTAGTTTAAACACTGACTGAATAGGAAGGAAGACGGCAGTTGAGCGAGGTGATACAATGTTAAACCCAACAACACGACCAACGATGCTGCGCTGGAGGGAGATTGATCTGGAGATCCGCCACAAACTCCCGACACAACAACATTTGGTGCATCGTGCACCCGGCACACATCGCAACACAAATATGTAGTTAGACCCGTACTCAATACTGCTTCACCAGACATCATGCCGGAATACGACGAAACGCTTGGCGGCAAGACGAACGAATTTAACGTTGAAATACTCGTACAACCTGTTACATACATAAACAGAAAATAAGAGGTTTGAAAATGCTATGCTTTATATGAAAAAAATAAAATTTCATTCAAAAATAAAGGCGTAAATCGCTTTTGAATAAAGCAGAGTGTGTGTTTTAGCTCCTGACTGTACGCATATCAAAAATGTACGTGACCTATACGATAGGAGACATTGCAACTGTTAGAAATACAAGGTGTAGTATTACAATTTAGAAATACCTTCACACGTCTGCCGCTAAGTGGTTTTGCTGTGGGTTTAATCTCTAAACACGAAATCTTAGGGATTTCGGCCAAAGTAACGGGCGTCTTAAACTTCGTATCACCTGTGGGTGTAATAGTTCGGGATCAGAGCTAAGAGCCGATGAAAGTACGATTCGATAGTCGTCCTTACTCTTGAAGGCTTATTGCATAACAAAGTAACAGGTGTAGTACAGTCAATCTGCAATTTGAGCTCCGAAAAATGACAAACCGGAATTTGACTTGATGAATCGTTAGAGGGGCGAGTAATAAACTTAATGTTAGATTTCCGAAGTCCCTCCTCCTGCTGTTTTTGAGAAAATCCAAAAATATTTTGAAATTGATTTATCTCAGCAACTATAAGGGCTAGCGACCTTTTTTTTTTTTAAACTGTTAAGGACACTTAGGACTACATTTTTTTTCATTGAAGTGACATCGTCCGACTTAAACTGCAAAAGCTAGATGGCGCTAAAGTTTGAAAAAATTGGTTTTTTGCCATTTTCATTATGAAATAACAATTTTTTTACAATAATGTAAATGAGAAAGTTGTTTGTCACAAAATTAGCTACAACTTTTGTTTAAAACATTTTTTCGTAAAACTTACCGTTTCCGAGCTATGAAAACAATTAATTAACAATGAAAGAAAATGTAGTCCTAAGTGTCCTTAACAGTTAAAAAAAAAAAAAAGGTCGCTAGCCCTTATAGTTGCTGAGATAAATCAATTTCAAAATATTTTTGGATTTTCTCAAAAACAGCAGGAGGAGGGACTTCGGAAATCTAACATTAAGTTTATTACTCGCCCCTCTAACGATTCATCAAGTCAAATTCCGGTTTGTCATTTTTCGGAGCTCACGGCTTTTTTTTCGACATATTGACTGTACTAGTGGGGTGGGTTTAATTTTGATAGATCAACAACATTTATTGCGTTACTTACGTTTTTGAGCGACACATTTTCGAACACATGGAGCAATGAATTAGTAATATGCTTCAAAATTATTCACACGATTGATCCATAGTGCCGAAGTATTTTTAACCGACTTCAAAAAGGAGGAGCTTTCTCAATTCAACCGTATATGCTATGCATTTTATATGTTTGTTCACGGATAACTTCGTTATTTATGAACCGATTTTGATGATTCTTTTTTTGTTTGAAAGAAGATATCTTCAAGATAGTCCCGTGATAAGGAAATTAGAGTCTGTTGATGGAAAACCAGGGAAATCAAGGGAAAAATTCATAAATCGTAGCGGCGACTAGTGCATTTCTAAGATTTTTCTTTAAGTATTTTAAAGCTTTACAATTTAATGAAGGTCTGAGTAGATCTGATGATGGAGCCGGGAGACAGACGAGGGAACTCCTCAACGATTCATAGCAGCTACTTTGTGCTTAAGCTTGATTATTCTGGAGATCTACACCTAGACGGATTGTGATTCTCATTAGGAGTCTTATGATGAAGACAAAGGACAGTTAAGGGAACTCTTCAAAGGTTTACAGGATCTACTTTGTGTTTGGTCTTAATTTACTCATATTGATGAGAACTTTGCACCCATGCCCGCATGACGATGTGACGCATATTTCCCTGAACTATTTCTTATTTTTTTGTGTTTTGTAAACTTTTGCGTCACGTTTACTGCAAATAAACGGTTTTTCTTTCTTTATTTCATATGGGTTAAAATGAAAGTCTTCAGTGGAACCGATGATGAAAACCATAGACAGTCGAGGAAATTCTTCAACAATTTACAACATTGAAGTTTATTATAGACAACCTACATACTTACTCCTCATGCTTATGCAACAATCAAATAAAATCAAGAGACTGAATTTAAGTTATGTAATCGCGTCCTCTCTAGCAATGCTCATTGGTCGCATAGGATTTTTTTAGAAATCGGTTCAGTAGTTTGGTTTTTAAACCAAAATTAAAATAAACAAAATTGCGTCCTTTGCTTACAGGCCTTTTCCCTAACTATGTTAGCGTTAGCATCCAGTCAGATCGGATGTAGCTGAACAGTACTTTTCACAGCTAAAAAGTGTAAAATAAAAACTTTCTAGCAAAAAAAAAAGTCAACCGACTTCCAAAAACAAACAACAAAGTGAAAGATTTCTTTCACTTTGTAATTTGTAAAAAAATAAACTTTGTATTTACAAAGCAAAGATTTTTTTTTTAAACGTTTTTATACTCGTTCGAAGAAGTTTATTTATCGAGTGCAGGGGTTTGGTTTGAAGTATCAACCTATATACTTAGTCCATCGGTTTGGGTAATTAACCAAAGGTAAACAGAATAGGTACTTCATAACTGTATATGTTTTTATATCTGTAGTTAACCGAGTAAACGTAATACCAGTCACTTTTCAGTTGTACTTTGCAATTTAGCAACGTTATTATTAAACGAATTGTAACGATAATTAATTGAAAAGTACAAATGTAGGTTATTCCAAGTTTATTTTTGAGTGACAATTTGTAACAAAAAGGTATTCCTAATTAATATCTACGATTTACTTGCGATGGATTTTGAACTTTCTTTAGTATTATACATTCGATTTGTTGTTACATAACTTGAAAACTGTGTCAAAATGATATACTTTCGGTTGAGGTCATATCTTCACAAGATGAAGAGATAAAGATGTCCATAGCCGATGTGGATCACTCACCATCAGATCACGCCTGGTACAAAATGAAAGACAGCAATGTTTTGAAAGTGTTTTTATTAAATTGTTAAATATGAAATCTCAATAAAATCAACAACTCATTGTTATACCTAATAATTGTTCTGATTTAAAACTTTCTGAACAGCTGTGTGTGGAGTATTGTGCGACTTAAGCTTACGACTATTATTATAAAGGGACCTGGCAGAGATGTTGAACGGCTGTCAGTTAGAATATGAGATAAATAAATAGTTAATTTCATTAAAAAAAACTAACTGTATTAAACAACGTTATTTTTGTTTATGCGAAACTCGAAACAGGTGTCCAGTATTTTTAAGAAACGAATTTATGTACAAAATTTCAAAAAGATATAATGAATAACCACAAAGTTATGAGCTTGTTATCTTACTTGGTTGTCCCAACAAAAATATGGTAAACGCAATGATCACCCGCTCGGCGCGGGGGCGCCCTGTCTCACTGTGCTCAGTACTATGATGGTATGATCTGCCGTTAGCTGTGTGCGCTCGGTAACCACACTGCAACTATTTCTAAATGTATTTTGGAAAAATATAACATGGTGTAAACATATTGAAATCGATTCAGTTGCTTATTTTGAACAAACTATATTCAGGTTTCGTATCAAGTAAAAATAACATTGTATACTGTGATTGGTGGCAATTAATTACAACAGACAACAATTGACATGAGATTTGACAACAACGGAGATGATGCGTAACACTCTATCAGTAGCAACGGCTTTCATGTTGACAGTCCAACAACATTCATTGCGTTATCCGTTACTGAGAGCACACACATTTCTCAAACTAAAGAAGCAATAGATTACGCAATTAAGTTACTGATTAAATTCAATTAGTTCTACAATTAAAACCTCAGTTCCAGTGTCCTAAATAAAGTTTACACCCGCCTAGATATGGACGCATTCCTCTCACCTCCTGTCAGCACGGGCATTATGAGAATATTAACTGATACCACGAAACACACCAAGTAGGAACCTGAATAGGTTTTTATTAAATTCACATTACATACTATGCTAATACTGAAAACGTTCAACATCAATCCAGAATGTTATTTCAATTAAAAATTTGCATAAATTTATATTCATATCAACCCAAAACGTTTTCCACAATATTTTATGTAAATTAACCAATAACATTACTTACAAAAAGAATAAAATCAATACGGACCTTTTGAAAAACTTACATTAGAATCTTCATATCGAGATTATTTTAAAAATTTCTTCGTTTATATCATATTAATATTTTTCTTTTAAATCTGAGAGACAATATTATTTCAAATCTTTTAAAATCTTTTTTTTAGTACTATTTAGAATTAATAAATAAGCATACCTTCGTTCTAGACTATCACAACATTCAAAGGCATAATTTTGGACCTTGGCTTGCAAAGTATAAAGGGGGTTCTCTGACCTTGGCCGACCTTGTGCAGGCACTTTGCATACTGAACCACTTTTGAATGTAAACTAGTTGAAATGAGACTGTCGATTTAATGAGGAGACAATAGTTGTGCTTTTAAAGCTTTTGATCTCAAAAGTGTAAGTTAGTAGCCTGTCGGTAACATCCTAAATGATATACAGAAGAGTTGGACGGAGAGATATGTGCCCTTACCGCACTCCCATTCTGCTAGCTATGGTTAAGTCCCATGATATAGGTAGCGAGTCTCTTGCCAAACACCAGGCACAATTCCAGACTGAGAAATTCAAAGTGGAAAACACCGCTTTGCCCGACTTTGGAATCGAAGTTGTAGCACTTGTGATCCTGGTGTGGTCGCAACAAAAACAAAAATTAAAGTTAGATAAAAGTTAAATAATGCACAATTTGGGAAAAGGGAAGAAACTACTCGTTAGTAGTGAATGGTTTGTTAGACGGCAAGAAAAAGTAAAGGTAAAGCTGTGTCGACTTTGTCTCAAGATAAAATTTAGGTATTGGTAGACGACAAAGCAGGAATGAAGTCTCAAGAACTGGAGACGTTGCAAAATCACGAGATCACTGGTATAACAACTTGAAGTAGCCAAGTGTGCAAGATGCCTTGTTATTAAATAAATTTCATCGAGGTAAATATTTGTCTAAGAAATTCTTCTTCTTTTCGTCTCGAATCGTGAATCTTCGTGTTTACAAATTGTATTCCATTATTAATTTCTTTGAACAAATTGATTGATATCTTAAGAATGTTTTAATATACATAGCGATAAATCGTTTTATCTAGAATTAACTGCGACAGACCTGACACGGCCGATCATTTCTGATAAAGAAAATATATTTCAGGAGACAAAGAAAACAAATAATAAATTCACTGGAAAGTCAATAATATTAATGAACACCGTCTTATAGCGATCTAGTTTGGGGTTTTAAGACACTTTAACATGCTATTTATCTCATAAGAAAACCACCATATTTAATGACAATTTTCCTATTTGTATAGTTATTATATAAATAAATAATAATTGTTGACCTGATACTAACCTGCAAATTACAAAAAACGTAAGAAAATCAGAATCCCGCGGACAACTCTGACACAATCCACCTTAACAAGAACTATAGATTTGTTGTTAACATTTCTCAATAATTATCATCTTTTGAAGAATCATAACAAAGGAAAAACATTGTTTGTTACGAACTCGTTATCCTTAATTCGAGTTACTCTGGTAAAAGGGTGATTGACACCTGCTCGAGGTGTCAAAATATAGAAGAAATTAAAAAAATAATATAATTGACTAAATTATTATGCCAAGAGAGACATAAAAGCATCTAACTTTAAGCGCGCTATAATTTACCAGTGATGTATAAAAATAATGATGAATGTAGTCTATGATTTGATCATATTATTATTATTATATGTGTTATATTTTGATCATTACGAAAGAATAGTACAGTTTCCGTCAGAGAACGTCGCAGCAGAACGTGGACAGTAAAATTCTTTTGACCTAATATCTAAGCATGGACTTTGTTAATTAAAATATTTAATAATAAACTTTTTCTTATTTTACACAAAAATCGTAAGTAAGTACTTAGGTGATCGGGACCCTGTACGCTAACATGAACCCAGACACACTCCTTATCAATTTGGTTATAACATCTGTGCATTGTTTTCGTATTTACAAAATATATACTAATAATTAAAAAAAAAAAACAAAATAATTTGTTTCAAATTGGCGGCAAACCAAGAATGGTTTATAAAGTTTCAACATATTGTTCGTTAGGTAGGTACCATACGAAAGATCAATTGTAAATTAAGTACATAATAAAAACCTGTATATTTCAAACATTACTTCATCAAGTACCAAATCCATATCTACCAAAATATTGAATGCCACAATCGAATCACCTGAATTTGCCAATAACTTCCGCCATATTGCTCGATTTTCGAGTCATAATTTCCGTATGACGTACATAAATAGAGCTGTCAACACAATGCACAGACTATAAACACGTTCACGACTCAATAGATGGTCATTATAATTGAAATTAATTTGACAGTGAAAATTGGTCATTCTCTTAACGTAGCTGCTCGCTTTATAATGCGCCTTAACCTAAGGTGGGGCGCAAGTATCTAAGGGTCTAGGCAGTTTTAAATACTTTGCTTAATCTAATTTTGTTCATGTCATTTGCCTAAATTATAACACTGGCGCCGATTCTCTAGTTCGTAAATTAAACTAATGTGGGTTTCGGAAGCGCACTATCAGTGATTCATAAGGTGGTCACCGCAAACCACCGGGTTTTAACAAAACCGCATTTCCGAAAATCTTCCTTCGGAATATCTTTTCCGGATTAAACAAAAGTATAAATTGCTCTCATCAAGAACAATATAAATTCTGAAATATAACGTTGGACCTAACGAGGCACAATGTTTTGAAATTTAAATGACATTACACTCTTGGCGGATCCATAAAATTCATTCGTTATAATAAATGCCCGCTGACCCCTAGAATTACTTATAGTATTAATGATTAAAAATTAAAGTTTCATAAAAATACAGAATACATATTAAGTAAATATTACATAATTAGATTCAGATAAATATTTGAAATTTGAGAGTAAACTAAATGATCACATTGAACTGCTAAGTGATTGAATTTTTTAGTTTCTTCAATTTACATCATTAAAAAAATGGTAATGTTTAATACCAGAATTTTATATGTCATTTGACAGCCGAAGTGAAATATCAACATGAACGAGTTCATTATATTTTGTATTTTTACGAAACCATTATTTATCCTAAAAGCTTATAGTATGTACAACGATATCAAACAAGCATTGAGCAAATTTTTATGAATTAATATTAAAAATATGCTAAAATATTTACAATATAAACGGGCTTTGTAAAAGTTTGCTTTGTACGAGGCCGCCTCGCGAGGCACGTAATGTTTTACGTGGCAACATTTTATCTTGTTGGAACAGCTATTTTTTCATGTGTTTGCAGAATATCCGTGTCTGTAGTCACGTATACGAAGGATAACTTTTTGATTGATTCTTGTGGTTTGTATTTGTATATAAGAGGGTGATTCTGGTAATAGATAAGGAATTACTGTTTTTAAGAAGATCATAATAGAGATGCTTAAACCCAGTCAGTAGTACCTTCTGTGCCTCAGTAAGGCAGCCTCGTCATATAGACCTAATTATTTTAATAAAATATTTAAGTGCTTTTTAAGTCAAAGAGGACAAATGTCATTTAAAAATATTTACAATATTAAGTGAGTAGGACAGGACTAGCGGATGAATGAATTAGTAAGTTTAAGTGAAAAGTTTAAGTTTCCTTAGAAAAGCTGTCGTCAAAATCCGAGTTCTTTATAATTGCAACTTCCTTAATTTAGTTTACTCAAGCTCCTATTTAGAACTTTAATCACATGACATAGCAGCCTAAACTCTCAAATTTTGACGTCAACAAGATATATTTAAAATTATTAAAAAAATATTAATTCACTCCATTTTTCAAGTACCAAGTACGATTGAAAAATTTCAATGCTAGCAACATTTCTATCAAAGCTGCAACATTGTTGTGCCGAAGTCCGGTGGGCTACTCGTATTCGAAGACAATCTGAATGCGGAGCAGCCATCGGTCGGCGGCGGCGGGGGCCGCGCGGGGGGGATATCACCGTGCGCTCGACGAGTCTTTCTCTTGTGGACTCTGAGGACTCTTCAAGTCCTTAGACGGCGTGTCCAGACTCTGGTCTCGAGATTCTTGGACTGATTCCAGTCCAATATCAAATGAGGATTGCCTGCTGGAATAATATTTTTCTTAAGTAAAGAGTAGGTAGAACACGTAAGTACATTAGTTGTCATGGTCCTCAAATGTCCTACAAAGAACTTATAGTTCTTTGTGGCAGTCAAAGAGTTGCAAACCTTTCAGTCAAGTAGTTCCCAGGAGCTGACAGCGAGCGGCCAGCTCTCGCCAGCCCCCCTCGCTTAGTGGCTGCTGTGGGCTTTTCCGGCTCGCCGCGAGCGCTGGTGGACTCTCTGCGAGACGTGCTGCCTTCTCGGCTGCGGAGAAACGGGTTCTGGGGACAAATGTTTAAATTAGAGATACCTAAGTTACTGAAGCATCTTTTGAAACGAAACAATGAAGTAAACAAAATGAAAGTTAATAAGTTGGAGTTGGTAGGAAAGAGGAAGATCGAGGAGAACCAAGCAGTTCTCACCTGGAAGCTGTGCTTCTTCAGCATAGTCTTGATGAGTATCAGCGTGGACAGGTTGGGAATGGAGGTGACGACCTGCGCCATATCCTCCTCCGTCACCTCCACCAACCGGCAGTTCTCTTGCTCTGACGGCAAGGGATCCTTGCCTCCATTAGTTATCCACTCGTGATCCTGGGGGAGAGAAAACTCTAAGCTAAATTTTTGAACAATTAGAATAAATTATTTGAATTTCTAGTTGGGGTACTTTACACAATACAAACTACAACTATAATTCTGCATGTAAAAGTTTTCTGCTTTATACCTGCATGGTATTCTGTTACTTCTATGTTGTTTAACTAAGTGTAAGTGTAATAAATAGTATTATGTAAACTGTGTATATTGAGTATAATGTAAGCTTAGTTAAACTCTACTTCTACTACCTCATCCTACCCCTTACCCTACTATCCTATAATCATTTCCTTAATTCCTTTCCCTTACTTATATACATTATGTGTAGGTAAGTTTGTACAGCCTCCGTGGCGTAGCGGTAGCGAACTCGGATCCGCTGTGTAAGGAGGCGGGAGTTCAATCCCCGCGCAGTGCAAATATAGTATGCATGAATATGAATATTTGCACTGGTCTGGTCGTGCCTCGGAAAGCACGTAAAGCCGTTGGTTCCGGTTGCCATACGAACATCTAATGGCAGTCGTTAGGGATTGTTGGAGCGAGTGTGTCAATTTTTAGTCGCCGAGACGCTCGCGCCTGCTCTAGATTAGCACAGAAAATAACAGTCAATTCGTATAGTAGATATATTTTGTTCAGTGTAGGTACTTGTATAATATAGGTAAAGGATTGGTGATAACCCCCTTATTCATAGACGCTGCTTAAAGTTAACTAGTGATTAGCGATTGTTTAAACATACATATTAGACCTGTGCACGTCACTTAACTTTAATCATCGATTATGAATAAAATCCTTAAACTCTGTAGTATTTATTCATAAAGGATGATTAAAGTCAAAAATGTAAAGTTAAAGAATCGCTAATCACTAGTTAAGCAGCGTTTATGAATAAGGGGAAATATTGTAATATTAGAAAATGTTCGGCACCCGTTATTTTGATTTATTGCTTCATACAATACATTTTTCGATCGATGCTATTTGTTTTCATTCATAATCCAATCAGAGCGTTTGAAAGGTCATCCATAAAGATGGTCGAATTGCTTGACTAATAATATTGACTTAGACAATTTGATTAATCTTGGATGAATTCACTTTGTTACAGTAAATGTGGAATCGATTAATTTGAACCTTGATCTGTCAATGAAATTCTGATCATAGTGTAATGAGCTATTGTAATTTTAGCACTTATCTGTACGGATTAGATTGGACAGAGTTTGTCTAGGCATGGTTTGTCTAATGGAGCACACTTGTGTAAATAGAAATGCTGTATCTTTATGCAATTAGTCTGTGTGGGTATTCGTAATATACTAATCTTGGACGACTAGCTACTACGACCGGTATCGAGTATGAATACAATACTATAGTCAGCTTAACAATAGTATCTGACTTCATGATTCACTCATTACGATAGATACAGACATAAATGCCATCGTATTGACTACAGATATGTAAGTAGTCATTACGACGGCATGTATTGTGTCTGATTGGAACTGGCTGCACATATATGCGATATCGTAGCAATATCAAAACTATCTGACGAAATAGTAACGCGAAAATATAGAATATGGTGTCAGCATTTTCATAATAATGTTTCACATATAGGAATGCTGAAAACTGAATTGATATCGATTTTTCTGTCAGTATTTTTTTTTTAATAATATTTTTTTTTTATATTATAAACTAGTGCTTGACTGCAATACCGCCTAATTGTAAGCAGTGATGTAATCGTTGACGGTAAAGCGCACTAGTTTATTAAGCCTATTCACTTAAAAAAACTTAGGAATAGGAAGGATGACGGCAGTTGAGCGAGGTCATGCCATGGTAAATCCAAGACCAAGACGACCAACGATGCTGCGCCAGAGGCAGATTGATCTGGAGACTCTCCACGTCCAAACTCCCAATACAACAACATTTGGCGCATCGTACCCGGCACACATCGCAACACAACTGCTCAGACCCGTCATCCGTACGGCTTCAACAGACATCATGAACACGACGAATCGCTTGGCGGCAAGACCTTGTCTGGTGGTAACTTCTGCCGGCAGCCGATGTTATGGCTTACCACCGAGAAAAAAAAAAGATACCAGTATCAATAGATAGTAGGTGAGTATCAATCCCTTACTTGAACTGGATTGTAGCGGTGTCAACAACGTAAGGCTACCCTTATGTAAGGCGAGTACCCACGTTCTCGCCATACGACGGTTTATTTGTCGTTGTAATGGCAATCATGTCACTAGGTTAAATTTTTTTTTTTTTATATTTTGTCTAAGTACCCCTTTCACAGATTCTTTTGTATTTTGTAAATATGACTACTTTGTAGGTTATGTAGACCATTTCATATGACAGTTTCTTATATAATCAAGTACCTGGTACTTGTTGACAGCCCTATGCTATCCCTCCGTATCTACCAACTGTGATTTGAAATCCTTGTAAAAGCCAATTATTTTTAAAAGAGTATCCGTGGAGTTTCTTTCTCACTCTTTAGCGACGTTTCTTAAGTGCCCATTTAGATTTATGTGAAATAAGACATTTATATTTTGATTTTGACTGACAGAACAGCCGGCTTTGGCTGCGTTGTCTAAAACAAATAAAAAACTTTACCAAAAAATAGAAACAGACTTCAAAAAGTTTTCCGACTTTTTTCTCGGTGGTAGACCTTAACATCGGCCGCCGGCAGAAGTTACCACCCACCAGACAAAGCCTAGCCGCCAAGGGATTTGTCGTGTTTTGGCATGATGTCGGGTGAAGCCGTACGGAGGACGGGTCTTAGCAGTTGTGCTGCGATGCGTGCCTCGCATTTGCATCACCTCGCTCAACTGCCGTCTTCCTTCCTATTCGCTCAGTTTTTCTGAGTGAATAGGCTCTTAATATACTAGCGCGCTTTACCATCAATGATCGCATCACTGCTTACCTACCATCAGGCGGGATTGCGGTCAAGCGCTAGTTTATAATTAATAAAAAAAAAATTACTTAAAAGGAAAAAATATTAGAAGTCGGTGTCTGGAGGTTATTGTTGTTCATGAAAAAAAGTAAAATTATTTTTTGAAATATGTGCGCACAAACATAAAAATACACACATACATACATACATACATTTTTGAAATTTGGCACATTTGTTCAGACGCTGATATCGACTAACGTAATATACGATAACTGGGCAGTTCTGGAAATATTACATACATGCGGGTCGAATTGATAACCTACCTACTTTTATAGATTATTATTGAAATTTCTATTGTCAAAGATTTTTGTCGGTTATTTACGGTAACTAGGATAGGATGACACATTAACTAGTATACTACCGATGGGATGACATATCATTTACAAGTATACTGCAGGAAAAAGAATATGATAACTGGGTCGCTACTCTATAAGTATATGCCTTGTCGAAGCTATGGTAACATAATATTCAAGACTGATTCATACATACATAATACGCATTCCACAGAGTTCATGTATTTGCAAAGTGTTAAGATAGAATTC
Organism: Sesamia inferens; assembly: GCA_037179545.1. Taxonomy (NCBI): domain Eukaryota; kingdom Metazoa; phylum Arthropoda; class Insecta; order Lepidoptera; family Noctuidae; genus Sesamia; species Sesamia inferens. The sequence continues at coordinate 27,395,532 of CM073941.1, read as the reverse complement.
TAGAAATGTCTTTTATCTGTGGAGCCTATAAAAGTCGCGAGGTATATTTAAATAAGGGTGTATGCGTTAAGTGGCATTTACTGTTCAGTAGGCCTAGTATGAGTTTTCATTACGAAACTCGTTCGACGATATCGAGCGCGTTTGACTCAGCGATTGGCCCGCTTCAAGGTCGTAAGAACTCTCAACCAATGAGAGCGCCAAATGTGCTCGATACCAACGATCGAGTTTCGTATTGAAAACTCATACTAGGCCTACAGTAATTGCCCTCGTTTGCGGAACACATTGCCAGTAGAAATAAATTGCGCGCATTCGTTACAAGTGTTCAAAAGATGTTGTCGTTGTGATCTATAGATTACGGCAGTCATCTATAGGCTTCTTTTAGTTTTAGTTGCTTACCTATATATTTAGTAGGTATGTATCTATAAAATATAGTATATATAAATAAATAACGAAATACTTATTTGCTGTCACTTTAATGAATTATGAGCTTTAACGGTTGTAATTGCCGTTCATAGTACCTAATATAATAATGCTCGTGACTGTACTGTATTCGGACAAAATAATTAAATTAAGAAAAAAATAATAATAATTGAAGAAATCAAATTAAAATGATAATTTGTTTTCTATAATTATTATTAATTTTATAATAACATTGAAGGTCCTCGCGAAAAACATTATTGATAAAATTACAATCTTACCTTAACCTCCTGCAGGGTTATCCTCGTGGTCGGATCCTTGTCCAGCATCCTGCTGAGAAGGTGTCGCAGTTGCTTGGAAGGTTGGATTCTTCCTGGGTAAATCAGGGGTTCTGTCAGGACCTTCTGCTGCAGCTCTACCGCCGAATTGCTAACCCAGGGTACCTTGCCGGTTACCATTGCGTACAGGGTCACGCCGAGAGACCAGATGTCTGCTGCCTGATGCACAACCATTTTACAAAACTAAAGCTTGCGTGTCGTCAAAAAAATAACGAAAGCCTCTAAAATCTTGTTTTCTCTTACAATTTCTGTGACCTATACATGTTAAAGCTAGCTCAATTTCAATAAGATGCATATTATTTTTACGAACCTAAATAAATTTATAACGTTCTTTTATTTATAACTAGCTTTCCGCCCGCGGCTTCACCCGCGAGGAATTCGGTTATATCTCGTTTTTTAGATTTCCATCGGGAATATCATTTTTTTCTGGGATAAAAACTATTATTTAATCTAACTTTACGACTGCAAAATTTCAAAGTAATCGGTTCAGTAGTTACGGGGTGAAAGCGGAACAAACTCACGTTCCGATTCATAATATTAGTAAGGATACTAGGTACTAGTTTTAATAACTATCAATTGAAACAATTTTGAAGCATATTACTAGTCCATTGCTCCATAGTTATTATGTTGTATAAAAGATGTGCGCACTTAAATAGTCATCATGTCGACTGTTCGTAACATCTTGACAACTTACCTCTCCACTGTACTTATCAGCGGGTGCGGCGGCCTCAGGGGCCCGGAAGGCGGGCGTGCCCACGGTGCCCGACACCCGGCCGGCCGCCGCCAGCTCCCCGCACGCGCCCAGGTCTGCAACCTGCACGCGGCCCTCGCCCAGCAGCAGGTTGGCTGGCTTGATGTCTCGGTGGGCTATGCGCTGGTAGTGTACTGCGGAGTAAGGGAAATGGTTGATGGAAACTATGTACAGTCTATGAAGAAAACCCTGTCCGATCCGTGAAGGTATTGTTAGTATCGATAACTAATTCTACTAATGCCTATAAAGACGGGCTAAACTTAAAAAAATACCCCCTAAAAAAATAAATATTATTTCGCAAAAGGAGGTAACTTACATGACAATACATGCGCGGGCGACGGGGGGAAGGGCACGCGGCACGCGGTCGCATCGTTCATAATAATACCGTCAAAAATGATTTTGTCACGTTTTAGTAAATTTTATAAAATTTTGTGGAAGTTTAAACTAATTCTATTGTATTGTTACTATGATGATAATGAAAAATAAAATTATTGTAAACGTTTTCATTTTTAATGTCTGGACTTGAAAAAAGACGATGATCCCTGAGTTTGTTTCGGCTATTTCTTCTCAGAGGTAGTCAGTTGAAATGCCGGCTTCATCTAGTTAAAAAAAAAACATATGACGTGTAAAACTGATCAGTGATCCTACTTGCTTAATAAACAATTTCATTTCATTTCAAATTTTATATTATATTTGGTCATGTGTTTACCTAACCTTTATTATCCTTATGGGGCGGACGGGGTTTTCTTTACATAAGGTGGGTGGACCATGGATGGCCACTCTAACGAGTAAATACTTTTAATTCGTTTATTTATTGGATAAATGAAGGAAACAAATTATTAAGTAATACTTTGTTTTATTGTCCACCGTATAAAATATTTTTTTTTTTACCTAACTTTAAACAACATTGATTAAATTTAAGTTTTGTAAAGCTCTTCCAAATGGCTTTGCATGGAACACGGCTCCAAACAAGGCCAACATTATACATCTGTTGTTAAACTTAAAAATAGAGTTGTAACATTAAATATATCCGCTTTTACTAAGACTACATAATAAGCTCTATTATTTAAGCGAAGCATTAAATGCTCAATTTATTTTTATCATCTATAAAAAACTCTATGAACATTACTTGAACACCATTCTATAACTAAGAATATATTAATATAAATTATTTAAAAATATTAGTAATGAGTATTATATTGGCCTTAAATAACTTGTCATCAGGTTTTATTATGAAATTGCAATTTTTTTTTTTATCGAAAATGGCCTTCTTATGGGTCCGTTCTTTGTAAGGCCAAAATTGATAATTATGACTATAACTTTGTCCTAATAATTATAATAAATAATAGATACTACAAACTATTATAATTATAACAATTTCTCATTACTTATAACCAAAAAGTAAGTGTTCATTTGTTCAGGATTTGTGAATGTTCCTTGTGGTTCCATGCACCATAGCAAGGCCAACCGTCAAATTTTTGATTGGCCTTATAAGGAACCACCGGCTTTCCTAGGAACACTACCAATATTTTAATGTAAATTGAGGCAAAGCTATGTTCTTTTTTCTTTAGTACCATAAAGATATACTAATACGACAATTCACATTAAAAAAACATGAAATAATAATAGGCTATTGACTAAAAATGTACGCTTTGTTGTGCGCGCGAATAACAATTGTAACGTCGACGACCGAAGCCTACGAAACGTTGGATAATACTGCCACATTAGCGACACGATCGACACGCCGCCACTTTTGTGGCCTGTAGTTTGTAGGATCTTAGTATGTAGTAGCAGGAATATGTATTTAAATGTCAACAACTACGATTTTTTAATAGTTGGCCTTCAAAGGAGCATGGCCTTCCATGGTCCACCCACCTTATTGTATAATCTGGGCGTTTGTCGCCGAGGTTACATTTGATCAGTAGATATACTACAAAAATATTAAAAATACATTTTGCCGATAATTAACATTCGTTACTATTTTTAACAACTTGTTGAATTTAACTACGGATCAAAAACCGCTTCTTATATGTTTTACTAGGTACGCAAGGCAGTGTGTCTCCGTATATAGATACCTAAGTACATAAAAAGTAGTGAAAGGTCGTGTTCTGTGAAAAGAAGTCATGAATTTTTTAGGAGATAGATAAAACCATGAATAGGTAGTAGCAAAGTTCGTTTTTATTTATCCAGGTTTAGAGGATTACGTTTGGACAGTCCGAGTGCACAGTGCGTGCTTATAGTTCGTGCTTATCAAATAAACAAAACAATAAAATGCTGGATTTGTGGTAAGAACGAGGCAGAAGGAAAGTGTCCTTTTTGTAAAAGAAGTCGACATGGATGATGAACAGTAAATACATTTCAATCAACGTTTGTGCTCTATTGACAAAAATGAAACATGAAAAAAGATCATTACTTAAAGAAAGAACAAGTAAGAAAGAAAAATGCATACACAACTGGTATTAGGTACAGCAAAATAAGTATGATCAGCAGAATGTCAATGAAAACGTAATGTGTAATAACAAACACAGATATATATATGACGGAGGAAAACCGTCAGTCGCTCTTGATAAAAATCATAATTACATACCGAATACCGACTGATTAATCGACTTCAAAAAACAGTAAAGTAATTTACGGTCAATTGATACTGATACGATAAAACTGATCACAATATTCAAAATTAACCAGTCACGCGCCGATGCTAGCTAGCTATATATATATATAGATCTATATATATATAACCAGATATATATCTCTAGGTTAGAACTGCTTTAAACATTTCTATAGCTTTTCTCCTAGTGATGCAGGCTGACAGAGACATCGTCGCCGCCCTGTTATTGTGGGTTCAGAACATGATTCTCATCTTCATGATCTATGCATTGAATGGCTACAGTTTGCGTGTCGATGCGACCCTGTATACGTCGATGCTAGCCTATCTATTCAGGGAGAATAAACAATGTGTAGAGTAATTATTGATACTTATGCGTGTACATTCCTTGATCCTAGGAAGGATACCTGAACATGTTTTCCATCCAAAGGTATACAGTCAACAAAAGATAGGAATAAAGGTAAAAGGATACCATTATGTTGTCAATTCTTGCTCTTGCTTGTTTTTTGTGACAACCATAGGGTTGGCTTAGATTTTGGCCAAAGAATCAGTATCACAAAACAACGTAGCGATACTGTCTCACACTTTTCCTGTTGACAACGTGATGCAAACGAATTTTATGACTCTTTCCCCTGTTTTGCATATTTGTATGTACATGTATGTAGGTACATATTAAATAATGCTATTGTAAGACTTTTAGTTCGATAACTATTTTTGTCACATGGAGAAAGTGGTTCACAAAACAATAAGAAATATCACTCGGATAAAGTTGCGTTAGAAGTTAATCTTATATAAAAAAAGTATTTTTAAGATGCTTTCAGAAGAGCGATCACTCTCAGCATTAACAAAGTAACACTTTGCGAAAAACATGAAATAGCGTTAGTCGTGTTAGTGATGTTATGTAATATTTTGTCACTATCATAATAACACATAGTTGCAAATAAGCTAATAATTACTTTAGTTGACTATAGTTACAAGTTTGAAGGAAAACATCGTTATAAATGAGTGTGATATTAGAATTTTCTAAAATGAATACAGAGTAAAATAGAGTGCCCCCAGTTGTTAGTAAGCTCAAATTTAACGTTCCCCACAATTACACGCGTCACCCTATCTAACTATTACGTCCCCCTTTCCGAAAAACTGTTTCAGTATCCGGTTCGCCCATCCCCAGAATTTGCACGTTCTTTAATAATTGTCAATTAATATTTCTTCCACATGACTTCAAAAATTCAAGCGTCATGTCATTAAACAAATGACAACATAGCTGACATTACTTTTCTCCTTGTTTAACTTCCCAATGGTTGCTGTAAAAATTATTCTGCACTATTTGGAACTTATTATTAGGTGTACAAATAACTTTCAGCCTTTTAACAAAAGATGTCCTCATTAAGAGGTTATGTTCAAATTATCAGATGTAAAATGTGATATCGGAATTAGTGACTCTGTATCAGTACCACATATTTGTTTTTGTGAAAAAATTACATGTTTTTTGCCGAATAAGCGTCATTTGCGGGACCTTGATTTGCATTTGATTTAAAGAAATCTACAGCAGAGGTCCATCGATTGCTTGTAGAAACTTATGGTGAAGCTGCTTTAAGCGAAAGAAGTTTCAATAGTTTAGAAACTGTGACTTTGATGAAAAAGAACGTAGTGAAAGACCGAAATCGTATGAAGAATTGAAGACACGGAGTTGGAAGCATTATTGGAGGAAAAATAAGGAAGAGGAAAAAACGCGCCCATTACTACTGCAGACATGACAAAATTATTCTCCTATATGATAATGCTCATCCGCATGTTCAATAACCGGCGGAAATTTATTTGTACACCTATTATTTGTGTCATAATTTTTTTTTTGCATGCTGTATCTTACTCTCTCTTCTGTTATAAATGATCTCGTAAATAACTGGGTTGTAGGGGTCACGATTCATGTAAAATACTAATATTCAGCTCTCCCTGGTTGGACTGGAAGCTGACCTCAACGTATGAGAGAATACTCTTTATTATATGCACCATATAATTTACAAAACATAAATATGTAAACAAAGGGTGACACAATAGGGGGTGTTATCGCTGACAGCCATGTTTTACAGACAATCTTTGGATAGACTAATATGGGGAAGGAGAAACAAATGCTGTAGGTTGTCTGATGTGGGTGGGACACAGATACCAACAGTTCATATTACGTTCCAACGACATATTTCGCACTAATTGCATATTCGCTTTCCACGTAAAATATTGAAAATTAACGGGCACATGATAATTGGTTTGAACTGCCAATTCTCATACTATTGGCATATTTTACACACATACGAGTATATAATAATGGTTTGATCCGTTAACTATACTGTAAAATGGTCTGTCCTGTATCTCGCGTGGTAGAAAGCGGTGGATGAATTCTACGGTAATATGAGTATTCACAGGTCATGACGGGAAACGATCTTTTCCTGATTGGCCTGGGTCCTAGATGTTTATCTATATATGTATCTATTATAAAATATAGTATCGTTGTGTTAGTATCCCATAACACAAGTCTCGAACTTACTTTGGGGCTAGCTCAATCTGTGTGATTTGTCAGTATATATTTATTTATTTATTTTATATTTATACTTTGACCGTGCGCACAGTATGACTAGCTCATATATCTTAACCTAACTAAAATTATTGAAAAACTAAAATATTGCGCCGAAATATTTTTCTGTATTAACTGCTAATGTAGCCATGATATTGCCGCGTTCCATGGCAACATTTATCCTGTGGCCAAGTTAAAAGTCAGCCCTTGGGTCACGGGAAGTGTCACACAACTGTTTAGAATTTTTATTGAACAAGCAATGTGCCCTCGGACTTCACGGCCCAACTGTGTCAATGAGCCCTCGGAACCCACGACGCGAGGCTGTCAATTGCCCTCGGATCACACGTGGCGAGGCTGTTAATGCGCCCTCGGATCCCACGGCCCAAGGGTATCAATACAAACGGCTCCGCGACCACGGCTGGACTACAGTCAACTTTAGGTACTTCATATATTCCGCACTCCCGAATCAAAAATCATTGAAAGGTAAAGCTATGTCAAAGCTTCGTTCCTGTCCAAGCTCATCCGAGGGTGTGTTATTAAAATGTTACGATATTTTTACGACTAGACAGCGAGGGGGTGATCAAATCAACCCTCCTCCCTCCACCACATTCATTAGCCGCCACGAGTCTAGAATAGATAATATAGACTGAGATATACGATGTGGGGTGATTGTTACAGAAACTGAGTAACAGTTTTTTTTTTGTTTTCTCCAATGTGGGTTACATAAGCAGCCGATATCTCATGCGATAGGCTGTCGTTTCATATAAAATAATGATAGTCAGCTGCATCCAGTAGAAGTAGAGCCATAACATCGGAGGGAGTAGAGCCATAACATCGGCTGCAGCCAGAAGTTACCACTTACCAGACAAAATCTTGCCGCCAAGCGATTGGTCGTGTTCCGGCATGATGTCTGGTGAAGCCGTACGGAGAAACGGTCTAAGCAGTTGTGTTGCGATGTGTGCCGGATACGATGCGCTAAATGTTGTCATCTCCCTCTGCGCAGCATCGTTATTCGTGTGCTGGGTTTAACATTGCATCACCTCGCTCAACTGCTGTCTTCCATCCTATTCACTCAGTTTTATTTGATTGAATAGGCTCTAAATAAACTGGCGTGCTTTACATCAACGATAGCATCACTGCTTACCAGCAGACGGGATTGCGGTCAAGCACTACACACAGCAACAATAGAAGCCCAACCCAACATAGTAGGGAAAAGAAAGATATATTTAAATGTATGTATACATACATACACGTTCTTGACTTCAATGCATGTCATCTGTAAACACTATCGTACTAAATATAAAACTCGCTCTCGAAAACGAGTTTGAAGTTAATAACCTATTTTTCCAAAACAAATTCTATGTATAAGCTTTTATTAAATTTCCCAGTAAACGATAACTTGATTACTTGTGGCAGTTGAGAAAGGTCACGAACCAAATATAGATTTTAAGCTTCTTTCGAGTGTTGAGGTAACAGGTGAACTTTCATAAAGCAGTCGTGCAAGTAAGGAACTCGGTTTCCTACACGATCACCCGACAGGCTAACGTATTGAAAATGACAGATTTCGACCTGATTTGCCTGCCTGATGTTTCAATAGTCAGATAATTTTATCTGAGGTATAAATAATGTGGTTTAAAAGCTTTTATATAGAAAATTGTCAGATTTAACGATGTTACGCCAAATGTTGTTGTGTCGGGTGTTGAGTCGTGGAGGGTCTCCAGACCAATCTCCCTCTGGCGCAGCATCGTTAGTCGTGTCGTTGAGTTTAACATTGCATCAACTTGCTCAACTGCCGTTTTCCTTCATATTCGCTCAGTTTTTCTGAGTAAATAGGCTCTTAATAAACTAGTGCGCTTTCCCATCAATGATTGCGTCTCTGCTTACCATCAGACGGGATTGGGGTCAAGCACTATTTTGTAATTATACTTAATAAAAAAAAAAAAAGATTTATTCTTCAGAGAATATTTGACTACTGAAAAATCGCAGTGAAAATATTTTACTTTCCGAATATCCTATAGAACGACCCGCGCTCTACTGTCAAATATACCTCACAGTATTTTTAATTAACAAGCTACAACATTTTATGAAATCCGTTTACCTGTTAGTTTAGTTCAGGAATAAAAAAGTAAAAAAAAATATGGGTAGATTGACTGACGCAACCACTTTTGTATAAAAGAAAAAGAGAGTTGACAGAAATATTTTGTTCGAATGGTATGAATACTGATTTAAACTTTATAAAGCTATTACATTATCTATTTATATTCTATACCAAATAAATCAGCGGGTACTCACAATACTCCACCCCCAGCAAGGCATCCCTGATGTACTTTCTGGCTAGTTCTTCACTGAGTGGGGTCTCCGTGGGGATGTCGATGACGGGGCCTCCTTCCAGCAGCTGGAACACCAGGTACAGGTGGTCTTCCGCAGGGTCGTCCAGCACCTGGTGAAGGTTTATTGGTTACTAGCTGCGCCCCGGTTTCACTTGCGTAAGTTTCGATCCCATGGGAATATCAGGATAAAAAATGTATTGTTCCTGGTTATTATACAACGTTATATTTTGTTTATGCGAAACCTGAATATAGTTTGTTCAGAATAAGCAACTGAATCGATTCCAATCATTTTTACACCAAGTTATAGTTTTTCCAAAATACATTTAGAAATTTTTGCTGTTTGGATACAGAGCGCGCGTAACAGCTGACGCCAGAGGTCAAGGAACCGCGCTTGCCCGCACGATTGGACCTTTGACCATATTTTTGTTGGGACAACCAAAACGAATAGCAAGCTCATAACTTTGTGGTTTTGCATTGTATCTTTTTTTAAATGTTGTACATAGATTTACATAGATTCTTTGCATAAAAATAAGTACTGGACACATGTTTCGGGTTTCCCATAAACAAAAAAAAATTTTGTATATGTGCGTACGATATACTTTTTTTTATTAATTTATAAACCAGCGCTTGACCGCAATCCCGCCTGATGGTAAGCAGTGACGCAATCGTTGATGGTAAAGCGCACTAGTTTATTAAGAGCCTATTCACTCTAGCCTTGAAGACACTCAAATTGTAGTCCGACGGAAACACCGCCGCCGGCAGATTGTTCCAGTCCCTCGATGTACGCGGTATAAAGGAGGAGGCGAAACACTTCGTCCGGATCGTAGAGGTGTGTACGACGGGTTGTCCGTTGGTGGAACGGAGATGGGGGAATTAAATCGTGCAATTCCCTCGCACACTCCCCAAAATGTATCCTATAGAACACCGAAATGCTGGCTACTCTACGCCTGTGCTCTAGGCTTTGGAGACAAACTCGAATTAAATCAGGGTCACCAATCAGCCTCTTCGCATGCCTCTCCACTGAATCCAAAGTGGCCAGGTGACACTTAGCAGTACCAGCCCAAATCTGGCTGCAGTACTCCACACACGAACGGACCTGTGCTTTGTACAAGGTGTCTCAAAAGAAAGTTCACATTTAAATCTTTTTTTAAAAGAAAAGTCTTAGCTTTATTGAAAAAATGTTTATTTTATATTGAAGTACACTGTTTGGGAATTTATTTTTTAAAAATAACATCGTCCAAATGTAAACCGTTGCGCTCTCGGCATTCATTTAGTCGGGCACTAAAATTGCCTATGACAGCTCGGCAGGTAGTCTCCGTGATGGCTGCCATTTCATGACGGATATTTTCTTTTAATTGTGCCAGGGAAGTCGGTTTATTAGCGTAAACTTTTGATTTGACATAACCCCACAGGAAAAAATCCATAGGCGTTAAATCGGGACTCCGTGGAGGCCAATTTATGTCACCTCGCCTGGAGATTAATTTGTTCGGAAAAATTTCTCGAACTCGAGGCAGAGATCTGTTGGACGTGTGTGAAGTTGCTCCATCCTGCTGGAACCATGTTCTTTGGTTGTAACTAGGAAAGTTTTGCAGTTGGGGTACGAAAAACTCGTCTAACATCTCCACATAACGCTCTGAATTCACTGTGAGTGTGCGTCCCCTTCCATCTTCAAAAAAGTAAGGGCCGATAATTCCTCGCGCCGACATCGCTGCCCATACGGTGACTTTGGGTGAATGTAGCGGTTTCTGATGTTTTTGTTTTGGGTTGGTTGCACTCCAGTAACGACAATTTTGCTTGTTTACATGCCCATTCAGGTGAAAATGGGCTTCATCGGAAAACAAGATGTTGGTGAACGTTGGAAAGCGCTCAATCATCTGATTTACAAAGGCAAGCCTCTGACCAGCATCTTGAGGCTTCAGTTCTTGCACTAACTGAATTTTGTACGGGTGCAGCTTTAAATCTTTGTGTAAAATGCGGCATAATGAAGATCTGTGCACATTTAAAGCAACAGCACGCTTCCGAATCGAGAGGTTTGGATCATCTCGAATAGACTGAGTAACACTGTCCACGTTTTCGGCTGTTCTTGATGTTCTTGGTCGCCCAGATTTTGGTTTCTCCAGAGTTGACCCAGTCTCTTCAAACTTCTCAACCCATTTTGCAATGAGACGAGTGCTAGGCGCATCATTTAAGTGACGAATATGTCGAATACTGCAGAATTTTCTACGCGCTACAGTCGCCGAATTACCGTTTTTGTAAAACTCACGTACGCACAACGCACGGTCCGCACCAGAGAAACGCTCCATAGCGACTAAATTCCCAAGAGCCAGACTACCGACTGACATACCCCCCGCGCCCCTCAGAATAGTTGCTTTCGCGTAATAAGATAAGCAAATGTGAACTTACTTTTGAGACACCTTGTACAACATTAGAAGCTGCCCTGGTGTGAAGTACTGCCGGACCTTTGCGATGACGCCAAGTTTTCTGGCAGCCACCTTGGCCTTGGACTCAATGAACCGCCCAAAGTTTAGGTTCGAGGAAATCTCACCACCCAAAAGCTGAAGGCGGTCGGCACACTCCAAGGATACATTCCGAAAAGTAGGAGCCAAGGTGAACGGGCTCCATACTTGGGTAAGATTAGGCTTAAACTAATTAGCGCACAAGGAATGGCTCGGACATTTGTGCTTATTCATCTCACGCACAGTGTGAACCAGTGCAAACCCAATTTTGTGCAAATTTATAGTAATGTGTGTGGTCTGCATTATGTTGGTCGTTGCGGGCTCCAAGACAGTTAATGGATATGAATATTATGTTGAGTGTATTGCCGCATACATACCGAGACCTCTTAGATCCTCGGAAAGCAAGTCAAGCCTTTTTTTATTATAAATTATATAGTAGTACTTGTAGTGAGACAGGTAGTCGGTCCATATAAAATAGTAGTAGTCAGCTGAGGCCGGTTAGAAACTCTAACATAATTGGGAACATTCTAGACTATTCGATGTGATGATGTTGAAATGTATTGTGTATTGTATTGTATAGCTACAAGTTGTAACTCATACAATTATGGACTTATGTATACAAGTCAGGCAATTAATAAATAACCAGAAGCAATTAAGGACTTTTTTTATCGTTGCCTCTTACTAGAAATTACTATAACATAATTTCCTTACATGAACAGCCAAAAACGGAACAACATGGCAATAGATTTCTACTAAAGAAATCTTGTAGATCCTAGATTTTTTTAAACGAGACTGAGTCAGACACATCTATACGAATATCTAAAGAGTTTCGCTTGTTTGTTTGAACGCGCTAATCTCAGGAACTGCGGATCCGAAAAAATTTGAAAAAATCTTTTTGTGTTGGGTAGCTTATTAATCCAGGAAGGCTTTAAGCTATATAACACCACGCTGCGAAAAATAGGAGCGAAGCGTTACTTATACGTTTATTACCATGAATATATTGATACCCAAATTGATTTTGTGGAATCCGCGGGATAATTGAGTAATACACCATCAGTAGTAACAGCTTTTATTTTGACAGTTAAACAACATTATTTGTGTTATTAAAGTTGATAACTTCTTCGACCATTAGAAGCAATGGTTTAACAATAATTAAATTTAAACTTAAGCATTTCTCTAAAAGATGATTCAGAATGCTGTCGCTAGTGTTTATCGCAATTAGCGTGCCGTCCTGTGTAATCATCTGTTTACGCAAAGCCAGCAAGCCTAAGCAAACACATATAAATAATGAAAGAAGAAATATAAGCAAAGTAAGTAAGAAAATAAACGTGTTATTTACCTTCTAATAAAGAGATTCAATGTGACGTAAGGTCGGCTGTGTTGATGAACAATTAACTGAGCAGACATTCTTATTGTGTTTGACGTTCATTTGTTATTATTAGCCGACGTGGGGTCGTCAGTATTAAGTAGTAAGTAATTATTGAAGTGAAAACTATCTACTTTAGAAACGTAGAACATTTGTTGGACGGAGAAATAACATTTAAATCAGTGACCGACCCGACACCGTGCATTGAGTTAATAACATAATGACACCGTGACCGTTTTTAGGTTTCCGTACCTAAAAGGTAAAACGGAACCCTATGTATATAATGCAATGAATGTTGTTGAACTGTCACAGTGTGTTACGTGATTACCCCCAGCTGTGAATGGAAACTACCTGAATCTGTTATAATTTGTCTCATTTGCCATTGTGTAGTGTAAACTGGGTCAAATTAATTTAGGTACTTAGTTACTCTGAGCACGTGATATTATACATAATATAAACAGGATACGTGCAAAATAAATGTGTTTTTCGTTCATGATGACATGATTGGTGCAGTGGATACGCTGCGTGCCGCGGGTTTGATTCCCACAAGGAATATGTAAATAGTTGTATGGCCTACTGGTAGTTCTGGCTGTTTGTGTATGTGAGTTTATATGTTTGTAAACGTACCTACGATACAAGAGAAGTTTCTAGTGTGGGCCAAGTTTTTTTTTTAACGTTGGATGGTTAAAGTTGATGTCAAAGAAAAATAATTTTATTTTTATTTATCAAAACTTTATGGGAGAGATAAAAAATTATAGATAGAGAAAAAGAATAAATTACATGTGGGATGAATCTGACAATTTCATGCGTAAGTATTCCCGAGCTTTAACTTTAAATATGTAACGACTAGTCAACGTTCCGATATTCTGAGGAATCATTCCAAAAGAAAACCGCCTGGACAAGAAATGAAGACTTAAGAAAACTAGAGCGGTGAGAAGGACACCGTAGAAGACAATTATTGGAAGAACGAAGATTCCTATTATGCGCAGGGCATCAATATTGAAAATGAGAAGTAAGATAAGAAGGAGAACATGGTTTGTGTAGGAGTGAAAACAAGGTCGTCAAGGCTCTTAGAGCTCTGCGCTGCCTGATGGGTAGCCATTTCAAGATGGACCGGTGAGAAGATACATGATCGTACTTACGAAGATTAAATACGAATCGAATGCAGTTATTTAGAAGTCGGTCAAGTTCATTGAGTAGATCTGCATTCAGGTCGTAATAACACACATCACCATAATCAATAATGGGGGAGATAAGGGATTGAACAAGCGTTGCCTTAATGTGTGATGGAAGAACATTTTTTAGCCTATAAAGCGATCGCAATGTCCCGGTGACTTTTTGCTCACACTTGCAACCTGCTTACACCAGTCCAGGCAAGTGTCAACATGCAGACCCAGATCCTTGACGTCGGAGCTGAACGGAATGAAATAATGGTAATATAGTTTCGACAAAAGGTTCAGTTCGTTAGTTTTCATTTTATTCTTGGTTATAAAGGTTGTAACTCTCACCTCAACCAACTTAACAACATTAGGGTGATCCAGTTTCTTGAGCACAGCTATCTCGCGGTACACCCTCTGCAGGGGATCGGGGGGTGGTCCAGGACCTGGCCTCCGAGGGGGCGCCCTACCGAACAGACCCGCGCGCCGCATCAGCTTCCGTTTTGAGAGGATCTTCATCGCCTGTGGAAGAAAATACGGGTTAGTATTTCCCAACGGATATTTTTCTTTAAAAGCTAAATTATGTGTCCTTCATCTCATGTGTCCATAGTCTTCATACTGATTGCAAGATTATAATGAAAAAAAGAAAACTAATTTATGGATTTCTTTCTTTTAATTTAGGATCTTACTTCTTTTTTAAAATTATTTATAGTGTCGTTTACTAAATAAAAATGCGTGATTTATGTAGTAAAAAGTGCATTCAGTTAATAATTCATAAAGAACATTGATATATCACAGCATAGTGGCCACATCATGGCTTTGCATAAAAACTCCTAGGCGGCTCACGCGGCCGTTTTTTCAACTGTCATTGGCGATATCCGGCATTATAGTGAAATAATTTTTTTTAAAGAATTTCTATAATTTGTTACACGTGTTATTGGCAAAATAGTGGTATCTAATCACAGAGGCCATTGAAGAGTTGAAGTAGTATTCACTCTAAAGAAAAGAAAAAAAAAGAAGATCTTACTACAAAAACAGCACTTGTTCAACGTGTTTCTAGTGTCAGTGTTATGTCAAAGCCTGAACATCTGCTAAACACGGATTTTGGTAGTAAGATCAGTCGTTAAATTTGTGCTTAGTATTTATGTTATTATAGTTTGCATGGTAGTATCTAATTCTAAGGACGAGGTCTTACAACGAGCTGGTAGACATGTATACCACAAGCGGTACAACTTCGGTATTCAGTAAAAGATGTTGACGAACATTTCCTGAAACATTTTTGTTCTGTTGATGTTGACGAACATTTTATGTTCTGTTATTTTTAAAGTTCCATAACATTACAACTTTGATTTTCTACCATAGATTTATTTGATTTTTTTTTTTAATGATGTATGTATTTAATGCGATGTCAACTATAATTTATTGTGTAATTAGAATGATTTAATGAAAGTTTCTAGTATATTCTTTATTTATTTTTTTGTTTGTGTTTCATGTCTGCAGTACCAATATTTGTATTTACTTATGTGAAATTATGGGTATTTTACCTGAAATAAATTATTATTATTCCTTTATTTCATTATTAATGTTTACAGTTTTTGAATGATTGATAAGACTTTTCTTAGGAATCATATTAATTGGGGATGAGAAGAACATTAAGGAGACACTGAATGTGACTGTTATGAAATTCGTTAGAGAGAATTAATGAATTAGACGAAACTCATTAGTTCTAATTTGGGCAGTGTATGAAATTACTGCTTCTAAGGCATTTCTTTTACTTTCTATACAATTTAATTAATTTTTCGAGTAACATATGAATCATACACTATCATCACCTCTGATTAACCCTTCCGGGACAATATGTGTGATGTTACCTGTTACGACTGGACTGTGTTTTAACACAACAAACAGCCACAGGACTGTGTTAGCATAACGAATACTACAACAAATCAGCATGTCATTAGATTTCCTCTATGGCTCACAGATTTAAGTTGTTCAAGGTGGCCTCTGACATCCAAGAGAACATTTCGAATAAAAACATTACTTACCTGCGCTCCGAATGGGCACTGTTACCCGCCAAGGTAATCCCTTAACATCGGATCAGAACAGACTTGTCGAAAATGATGACGACTGTAATGTATGTTTTATGATAATTAGGTACGCGACGGAGCTTCGTATTTCAGCAGATATTATTTCGTAATGTTTTCTTAGTTTAACAGAGATATCTCTCGGAAAATAATTAAATAAATACTGAATTATATTATTTTTCGTTTTGTGTCGATGCTACACTTCTTCGATAGTTTATATTTTTTAAGCCCAGTTCGCTAACATGCCAAGAATTGTGACATTCATTAATTTATACATAGGGTGCAGGAGAACGGGCACTTGGGTACTCCATCAGGTTACGCCACACTCGCACTGTGTATTGGATGGGGGTAGTCATCCCCCACCTCGAGATGTTGTGTTACATTAAGTGAGGCTTCTTCGTTGTTACAATTATTTTAACTCAACTTTTACGTAAAGATAACTTAATGACTTAGGCGTTCTCTATTCTCCCAACAGTGTTCAAGAGAACAGATGGTTGAAACAAATTTACTCCTAAATAAAGGTACATAAGTGCGAAATCCGAAACATGTATCCAGTATTTTTAAGTAAAGAATCTATGAACAAAATTTCAAAAACATGTCATAAAAACCACAAAGTTATGAGCTTGTTATCCTACTTGGTTGTCCCAACAAAAATATGGTCAACGCTCCGCTCGGGCGGGTGAGTAGTGCGTTGACCTGTGGCGTCAGCTTTTAGGTGTACAATGATCTACCGTAAGTTGCGTGGTGCGATCGGTAACCATGCTGCAACAATTTCTAAATGCACCATGCACAATGAAAAAATATAAAATGGTGTAAAAATTATTGGAATCGATTTAGTTGCTTATTCAGAACAAACTGTATTCAGGTTTCATATAAAGAAAAATACCGTTGTGTTGAGATGAGTCACTTATTGTGTGTTACATTTGATTACTTTTGTTTGATAAGAAAATTCATGTTTATGTCTTTCGTTATAAGGATTGTCAGAACTTTACTTTTGTAACGATGTCTCTGTTGAACATTGAAGACTGTGGAGCTTTGGAGTAAAACCATTGGTGACACATTATGACATCACGGGAGCAATGAAAACGTCATGTACAAAATAAAATGATGAAGGATGGAGTCAGATAAGAACAGAACATCATTAAAAAAAAAAACTGTTTTTGGTAATTGTTTGTTATAGTGGAAATAGAAATACATCATTTGAGGAATTTTATTCTTGAACTGTCTAGCTATCTCGGTTTATGAGATACAATCTGGTGATAGACATACAGGTAGACCGATAGACAGACAGGGAACTCTAAGTAGGTAACGAGGTCCCGTTTTAGCTTTAAAAACAAAAATATAGATTTTCTTTAATAATAGTAAAAGAAACTCAGTTTCAATTTTAAGTAAGTACTTGTACGATTTTCAAAGATATCCTAAACTAATAAGTTAATAACAATCAAACAAACTGATAATATATGCGGACAAAACTATGTTTTACTAAATGTTTTCAGTTATTGTGCTTTTAGTTGTTGTAACTAAACATTTCTCATAAATACATATTTAAGGTACCGATTTGTCAGCATTTTATTTTATCGGCATCTGTCGAAGATATAGAAAAGCCTTTTTATTTCGGCCGAAAGCCGTATCGATCGATTTCCGGTGCCTCGCTCGAATATTTAGCAGCCGTGTCGCCAATTAGCCGGTCTTGTGAAAGTGTGATAAGGATGACAGTTTTTGTGCCACAGACTCGCACAAAAACTAAGTCGTTAGGGTTCTGCTCGTCACACAATTGTGTCCGTTTGCATTACATACATTTAGATTGATAAAAAAATGTTTTCTCTTTGGTTTATTTGTAGGTACTTTGTCCGCAGCTTCGTCTACGGGAACACGTGCTACAAGACTAAAAGTAACTCAAGGCCGTCATAGCCTACCTGTGTGGTTAAAGAAAAGTTTATCAAAATCTGCTCTTTAAAAATTTTATTTTTGAGTTTTAAAACAGTTAAGGTAAGAAAAGTCAGGATGTGGGTGCAGAGTGTGGGTTTTCCAATAATTGTTCCCCCCCACCTCCACGATCCTTTGCTAGAGGATAATTGTATGCTATCAAAGTTTACTTACGTAATGCGTATCATCCTCTTCATTGTAGGCTAACTTGACAATCCCGTATGAACCCTGAAACAATGAGTTTACATAACTTTCAACTTATTAGCACTGTTCACAGGATTATACTTTTAGAATTATAATTAGTGGCTGAACTGGCTCGCCTACGGGATCGTTGACCTGCTTATGAATGTTGATACAGAGGTAAACCTTCCTCTACGTAAGTAGGTTTTCCATTTCCGTTGGCTGTTATATATTTTATTGAATATGTTAAGGGAATACATAGAATATTGATGAGGAACTATTTTTTTTTTAATTGTATTCTGTAGCATCATTCATTCATAAGATGTCCACTCCTAGCCATAGGCTACCTTCAAGCGTCGCCATTATAACACGTGTCGTTTTGTCAGAATTGTTTGACTGCTGTGCTGCGTGTCACGGGTTCGATTCCCGCGCGGGACAAATATTTGTATGACCTACAACTAGTTGTTCCGGGTCTGGCTGTGTTGTGAATGTGAGTTTTATATATTTGTAGACACACCCACGGTACAGGAGAAAATCCTAGTGTGTGGTAACGTTTTTTTTTTTTTAAAAAAAAGAATACATGTTCCATAACGTTTTAAAGTTGTGTCTTACAAATCTTACAGATTATTACTACCTGTTCCACTTATGGTTTGCTTACCGTATATTGTAACTGGAAACTACTAGAAGAATAAATTAAATTTGTAGAAAGTGAATGAAGAATAATAAAGAAGTATAAAAGAAAACATGCTGCGTCGACCACTAAGGCAAGAAGAATGATGAGCATCATAAATTAATAAAAAAATTGTGGGTTCTTTTTTAAAATCAAATTTCTAAATATAAGTCACAAACCTGTCCAATAGGTTCCAGTAGCCGGTACTGGTTAAGCTGCACGTACCCCGAGGCCTGCGCCAGCGACACGCGCCGCGACTCACGTGGCGCCCGCCGAGGTCGCGGCGACCCCTGACCGCTGCACTCCGCTGACTTGGCCGCGTGCGACCGCAGCAGGGTTGAGCGGTCACCCGTCGCTGGGTAGGTGGACAATCTAAGGTGGGAAGGAAAATATTATTAGTAAAAACATATACTTAACTGAACAGCACGCCTGTGTAGAAGTGTTAGGCAGAGTAGTTTTCATTACATATCATCAACCGTTTTATCGTCCCACTGCTAGGCACAGGCCTCCTATCATACAGAGAAGGATTCACCACGCTCAATGCAGGTTGGCGATTTCAGACTTACAGTCCAGGTTTCCTGAAGATATATTCCTTCCCCTTGTTCTGAAAGTAACTGGTGAAAACAACACAACTACTGTGTTTAAGCTAGATGCTCCACGGTCAGACAGAAACACAACCTTCGAGTTATTACTGAGACAATCCAAATGGAAAAACCTAATCACACCTTAGCCAGGATGGAAGTTTGGACTTCCTGGTCTGCTTAAGAGAGTTTGAGAAGTTCTCCAAGTCAAATTGTCATTAAAAAAATGGGGCCTACCGATTGTTAAAATACTCACGCATAATTTGCAGTTTAGTAAATATAATCTACATACGCATTATAACCATGTAGTTTACCATAGAGTGTGAATGTACCACAAACTGATCATTATAATCTGTGGTCGCGCTGTGCACACAACAACGCGTACAAAGACTTAATCGTTTTGGCACTTGCACTACTCAGTTAGCGCATAGGAATTGTGTTATTAAAATTAATTGAACACGTTTTATATATAAACCTTAACTTTACGACGGTAAATTATATGGTATACCTAACTATTATTGGATATCAAAATTAATTACTTTTGTAAGTAGTGTAAATAATGGTGCTGATTCTTTTGTTTACAAACTAAAAATAAATTTAAGTTCAGAGCATTTTTTTCGTTGTATTTCATTAAGAAAAGGACGGTACATAAATATTAGTTTACTTAGACCTGTCAAATTAGTCAGCGCCTGACTTAAATTGATGTATTTAGTAATAGACAATTTATAAAATCATGTCTTAACTTGACTCTGTAGAATGTTTTATTTTTCTCTTAAACTATTCCTGCCATTTATTGTAAAGAAAAAACCCGGTTAAATACGAGCCGGACTGGCACACTAAGGCAATATACAGTATGTTAAGAAAACCCTGTCCGACCCATAAGGATAATAAAGGTTAGGTAAACACATGACCAAATATAATATAAAATTTTACGTGATCATCATAGTACCAATACGAATGAATTTTGAAATAATCTTTTTTTCCCGCAAATTAATTCCAACTTCCCCAAAATTTGGTAATTTTTAAAAAAGTGACAACACCGGTATTATTATGAGCGAATAGCGATGCGATCACGTGCCGCGTGCCCTGCCGCCCGCCACCCGCGGATAGGTGGTAACGCACATTTATTAAGTTACCTCTTTTTGCGAGATAATATTTATTTTTTTAGGGGGATTTTTTTTTTAAGTTTAGCCCGGTTTTGTATGCATTAGTAGAATCAGTTATCGATACCTAACAAAACCTTCACGGGTCGGACAGGGTTTTCTTAACATACTGTATGTACTTATTTAATTTATTTATTTATTTATTTATTTATTTATTTATTTATTTAATCACACACTTTCTACCATTACAGGTTGCTTAACCTAATGCGGCAGAAAGGATACATTAAACATACAATGTGGAAACTTACACATATAATAAATAAAATTAAATTAAAACAAAACTAATAAAATTTAAGCAACAGAATAAAAAACTAAAAAATAATATTAAATCTAAAACAACACTATTCGATACAAGTTTTGGAATTTGACATTTGGAGGAATAGATTAGCAGCTATTTTCAACATGATTCTGACTGCAACAGAGTGAAACGCCACTAAGATGCTGGATAGCACAGTGTCATTAAAAGAACTCTTGCGAACTCACTAAAGTGAAATTGTTTTTTTTAAGTCTATTTATTCATTTCTTTCTTCATTGACTTCCGATGGTTTGTGAATTTAGCCAATGTCACGTGTTGGGATTGTTAGAAAAGCCAATTAGTAATGAATTTTCATTCATGTGGAAAAAGACGGCCGCGTGAACCGTCTACGAGGGAGGTTTGAGGCAAAGTTATGATGAGGCCACTATACTGCGATATCTCAACGTTCTTTATGAATTATTTACTGAATGCACTTTTTACTACATAAATCACGCATTTTTATTTAGTAAACAACATTATAAATAATTTAAAAGTCCAACGAAAAATGAGCGTGACACTCAATTTAACTTTCCTGCCAAACCTGACTTTTTTAAATCTTTAATGTTCCACTATTGGGCAAAGGCCTTCCGACTCCGGAACAGTGGAACATATATTTCTTACAGCCTTGAGCAAAAAGAGGTGAAAGGAGAGTTCCTTCCTTTTTTGCTTAAAGCTATAAGAAAATATTTATTAAAACAATAAGCTTGTGGTTATTTGTGAAAATTAAACAAATTAAAAAAAAGTGCGTCCCGCACTTTTACTTTGTAAGTTAATTTTACTTTTTATTTATTGTGATAGCCGCAATAGAAATAAACATTAGGTATGTGAATTTCAACTGTTTAGTGTCTGTGGACAGCGCTGGCAGTTTAGTAATACAAAAGACAACACAATAGCGGAGGAGGACGGAGAGACGAGGAGACTCTTTGAGGAGTGGCTGTGAGGCGCCACGGAGCCCTCACCTTCCGCCTGATACAGGTATTGGACCTGCAGCAAGCGGATGGATGACTACAGGCAACTGAAGGAATACGGGTGTGTTTTAATTAGTAAAAGTCTGACACGCCCTTCCCGTTTAGGTTCGAGCAGGAGAGGTCATTACGTTTTTCCATCCAAAAAAGACTTAGTAATAGGGTACCTACCGCTGGCACACTTAGGACATGGACCCCTAAAAAGACGTATTTTGAAGTTACAGTTCATGTTTTTTTTGAAGCATAAACACCGAAAAAAATACGCTAAAAAGCCTATTCGTAGCTTATTTAATTATAATGGAATGGTCCACAGCTATTGAGCTGACTACCATGCTATTATAATGTTAATGCCAAGACATTATGTCATCAAGCACGATTCAAGTTTTATTTTTATATACTAACAAAAAGTCTTGACACTTGAACATGACCTGATAATGACTATAATTAAATGTGTGACACTTTTTGCGGTCACAGATAGGTGAAGTCATTAATCTCTGTAACATCCTCCGCAGGCTTGTAAACGTTCTTTGAAATTAAAATCTTTTGTTAAACTTGAATGTGTTTGATACTTGTGTCATAAATTATATCTCCAGGGCCTGTTTGAGGCAAAAACACGGGCCCATGTAGAATATCTTTAATAAACGAGCTTAGGCCTCACTGTGTGAAAGGGCCAAGTCCAAGGGCTGATATCAATTGGACACAACTACTCAAATCTGTGTTCTTTTTTTCTCATATAGCCTTATTAAGATTTTTATTAGACTGGAACAATTTGCCAGCGGCGGTGTTTCCGTCGGACTACAATATAAGTGTCTTCAAGGCTAGAGTGAATAGGCTCTAAATAAACTAGCGCGCTTTACCATCAACGATTGCATCACTGATTACCAGCAGGCGAGGTTGCGGTCAAGTGCTAGTTTATAATTATAAAAAAACTACATTATTATATTGCCCTCATGTGCTAAAGTCAAGTAGAGTCTGCGATTTTTTTAATTTTTAAACATCAAACTCGCTGCCAAATTATAAAATGTATACTATATTTTAATACATATTTTGATATTTTGACGTGTTATAAAGTACTTAAGTATTTTTTGAATTAATTTACATAAATAAATAATTTCAGCGTTTACATGTGATATTATAAATGCTTAGAGTAAGTACATTAACATTTTACAAAAATAGTGTAATTATGTGAACAGTATAGCCCGGACAAGCAGCCGACCATCACCTATGTAGAACTAAGAGAAGGGATTCACAAAAAGAACAATTACCTGGTATACTTACCTCAAAACTATGGGGTTTAAAGAAAAGAAAAGAAACGAAAGAAAAAATATATTTTGAGTCCCACCACAAGTAGTGGGAAAGGGTAGCCTGGAGTGATAACCAGCGTCATTTAGTAGCAAACCTCTAGAATGTCTAACAAAATTGTTGGAATATACGCAATGTTCGAAAACAATCACGGAATGTATAATGTTATTAATAAATATAGGAGAGGTCATTGCTAATAGAAAGATTTTCTGCTAAAACAAGGATCACACACACAACACGGCCTTTGATAAGGTTCCGCTGGATTTCTGCGGACACTAACCACATTCATATCTTAGAGGCTTAGCGGGCTTAATATGGCATGGAACTTTTTCCTTATTTATCTGGGTGAAGGAATAACCAAGCTTATGATTTGTAAACTGGTTCGTTCACTTGGTGAAGTCATCTGTTGGGTAAATTACATACCGAACACGTTGGTGCCGTCAGTGTTTCTCCAAATGAGAACATCTGAGTTCCGATTAGTTTACGTTAGGTTCAATAGAAAAATACTTTGAGTGTGTAACTCATTAACTTTTACCTGTTCTTCTCCATAATAATAATAAAATATTTATTGTTCAGAATAAACATCACAATATTTGAATATCACTAGCCTCCACACTAGGATTCCGTCGGATTTCCGTATTGTCGTGGAGACTAGTCTAGACGAAGGGTCTATCAAGATTATTAGTTATTCAGGGTCTTGAGGCTGAACAACAGACTTGAAATAGGCAAATTTCATAAAATCCTGGCTCAACCAAATGGCAATGATGCGAAGAGTCTGTTTAGGTTCATGGGCCAAATATGATAAATGTGTATTTAGGGTAGATTATTAGGTAGGTACGGTCGGTAGCTTCATACTCAGCATAGGTCGATGTGAGTTTTGAGGCGACAATAATCGGGTGTTCTTCCAAATAAATGAATTAACTAAATACATATATGTATTAACTTATTTGTGTATTATTTTAGATTTTAAACTTATGTGGTGTACTGTATTTATGTGTGATGAATGAGTGAGTTTAGGTGGGTTTAGAACAATCGAAGTCCGAGTCAGAGCACTCCCCTGCCGTCCCTATCATTTCTGTGATATAGTCCAGCTATGGATCACAATGGGCATCTAAAATCAATTTTGTACCTGGCTGTCGGCTTCTTTACAATTGTGAAACAATGTTTATGTTTACAATTGTCACGTGAGAAATCAAGTAGAACCGACAGTGAACACATGCCTTTATCTTGAGCTGACAGAATGTTGTCGGTAACGTCTAGCAAGGCCGTAGACGTACTCCGGTGTTTCCTAAAACCAGATTGTATGTCAGGCAGCAACTCGTTTTCATCCAAAAACCGAGTCAATTGACGGCACACCACCTTCTCCATTACCTTCGAAAGACATGGTAAGATACTTATTGGCCTCAAGTCTTTGAA
Source organism: Sesamia inferens (assembly GCA_037179545.1). Lineage (NCBI taxonomy): Eukaryota > Metazoa > Arthropoda > Insecta > Lepidoptera > Noctuidae > Sesamia > Sesamia inferens. The sequence continues at coordinate 27,370,958 of CM073941.1, read as the reverse complement.
TTCTATAGGGTTAGTACATTTGGGTATGGGTCTGACTATAGCAATTTTCCATGGTCTAAAAATGGTTTTATTGAAAGAAATCATCGTGATTTGTATATTACAAATGTTACTTTAACTGCAACGAGATTTAATTTTAAATTTTCTTTTAAAGGTGTGTTTGAAATACACGATTTTATTGCAATGTTGATTGAATGTTGCACTACAGGCAGTCTCTGAATGGGGCAAAGTCAATCGTATAGTATTCAATGCCACCAAATTACAAGTGTGTCTATTCACCGCCAAAAGAAGCCCGTTCACCTTGGCTCCTACTTTCCGGAATGTATCCTTGGAGTGCACCGACCGCCTTTAGCTTTAGAAAGTTGAGATTTCCTCAAATCTAAACTTTGGGCGGTTCATTGGGTCCAAGGCCAAGGTGGCTGCCAGGAAACTTGGCGTTTTCGCAAAGGTGTACTTCACACCAGGACAGCTTCTAATGTTATACAAAGCACAGGTCCGTTCGTGTGTGGAGTACTGCAGCCACATTTGGGCTGGTGCTGGTGGAGACGCGTGCAAAGGGGCTAATTAGCGACCCAGATTTAACGGATTAAGCGAAAACGGTATCCAAAGTGCACAGGCGATGAGTACCCAGCCTTTCGGTGTTTTATGCGATGCATTTTGGAGAGTGTGCGAGGGAATTGCATGATTTAATTCCCCCATGTCCGTTCTATCAGCGGACGTCCCATGGTACTGCGAGTTTTCACACTTACGTTGATGACACCACAACGATCCGGACGAAGCGTATCACCTAGTCTTTTATAGCGCGTACATCGCGGGACTGGAACAATTTTCCAGCGGCGGTATTTCTGTCGGACTACAATTTAAGTATTTTCAAGGCTAGAGTGAATAGGTTCTTAATAAACTGGCCCGATTTACCATCAACGATCGCATCACTGCTTACTATCAGGCGGGATTGCGGTCAAGCACTGTTTATAATTTATAAAAATAAAAAAATATACATAGTTCCCAAACTCGGATGATAATTGACTTTAAAGTTTTATATTTTCCTAAAGAATTATGAAGGCTATGTAGTGGTTACCTGTCTCCATCTGGTGCCTGCCACCGGTTCCTCTCATGTTCTCTGTTGCCACCGTTAGACACGTCCACTGCTGAGTGTCTGAAACAAAACATTAGACGGGTTAGATTCTACGACAAAATAATTATAATACACTTGTGGTCAAGGTGCTATACAGCCCCACACTCTCGTGCTGGCCCAGTTGTCCGGGCTTCGCCTCGTGTACGGGAGAGTGAGATATTTAACTACCTTTTGTATCACCTCTGAGGCGCGCGCCTCCTCCTCGGGTCAATTCAGTAGGGGGCGGAGACTCTCCAAGTCCCTCGCCCCTGGACCCTTAGACCGTGGACTGTGAAGACGGCCCGCGGTTCCCTATTCATGCACTCTGCTACTGCAGAGCGCAGATAGAGAGCCCACGGGAGCGACTCCTCCGGGGCAATCCCCCTCGCTGGGGATTGTTGCCCGCGCCCAGGGTGCTTCGGCCTAGCGTCTGCTCGGCCTCGGGGGTCGAAACCGAGGATCAGCAGCCACCGGGCACTCGGGGAGGTTTTCTGCCACGCAACCCTGGAACCTTTGCCTACTCTAACATAAATAGCCAATAAACGTTCCCTGTGTTGTACTTGTTGTAAGTTATTGTAAGTTGTTGTACTCCTTGTAGTGTGTGTGTGTGTGACATGCCGGTTCCCTCACAATGTTTTCATTCACTGTTTTGAGACCAGTGGTGATGAAATAATTAATACAAAGGGCTTGATGGAGTTAGACCTTTTCAATGTGTACAATATTTAGTACATTATTTTGATTAATATCGTAGGGTTCAGCCTGGGTGACATCAGATTAGAAATCTCAGAATTAATAGGTAGTATTTCTCCACAATTCAATGGATGTTATTATACAAATGAACCTTCCTCTTTAATCACTTTATCTATTAAAAAACCGCATCAAAATCCGTTGCGGAGTTTATACATTTAATCATACAAAGGGGCATAAGACAAAGTTACTTTGTTTTATAATACACACATCAAAAGTGTCTAGGGATCAACATATATTTTTGCAATAACTTTTCTCCTGATTGATATTAATTAAAATTTTCTTTAAGGATTCATCAAATAAAGTGTTTTCGTTTGTCACAGTAACGATAAACCAAGTCACCTTTGCATTAATAAAGAAATTTGCCATTTTCCTAATAAAGGGATATTTGACATTTGAACCACTAACACAAAAGTTCGAAAAAAAGACTGAAATAACAGTTTTCTCTAAAATTTTATTGGGTAACTTAAACAATTAATAATCCGTGTTTCTACCGCGAACACTAACAACACAAGAACATCGGTTTGGCATACTCAAAATGAGTTCATCCAAATCACGCTGTGGAATGGCCGCCCATGTTCGTTGCAACAACAAAAAAAGGTCTTCTTGCGACTGGATACCCTCCATATTCGGCAGAGCTCTTCTCTGTAGCATATCCCATGCATGCTCAATCGGGTTCAAGTCTGGCGACTGAGCAGGCCAGGGCAGGACATTGATTTTAGCTGCGGCGAGAGTCTGTCTTACAACTCTTGCGGTGTGCGGTCGTGCATTATCATGCATTAACTGAAATAAGGGACCGATTTGCACTTGTAGAGGAACGATGACGTCTGATACAATCGTCTCAGCATAAATTTGAGCGTTGAGGTTGCCTCTGATCCAAATCAACTCAGTTCTTCCGCCGATCCAAATACCCGCCCATACCATGATGGTTCCACCACTATAAAGATGGACTTCCTGGCAGGATTTTAATCGCTGTTGGCGTCCAGGGGTTCTCCAGTGTCGTATACGTCTTGTATCCGGTCTCTTTGTAGAGATAGAAAGAGATATAGATAGAAATAAATCTAATAGAGATAGATAGAAATCCGCATAAAAATGCTTGATCCCTAGACACTTTTGATGTGTGTATATTATGTAGTGTCCATAGGACCGATGCCCGATGGGGTCGACGGATTCTCAAGTGGCGACCATGCACCGGAAGACGTAGCGTGGGTACGCCCCCGACAAGGTGGACCGACGGCCTGGTGAAGGTCGCGGGAAACCGCTGGATACGGGAGGCGCAAGACCGGTCGTCGTGGAGAACCTTGGGGGAGGCCTATGTCCAGCAGTGGACGTCTTTCGGCTGAAATGATGATGATGTAGTGATGCTGCTTCTTCACCACCAGCCAGCGGTTTAATAGTGAGTTGTGTGTCAGTAAGTGTATTGATAACCTGCCCATTACAAAGATAAACTGTCTAATCTGATATTAACCGAATCGCCTACAATGTTTTAAAACGAATCACATCGCAAAAGTGCAAACCAAAGAGATTTAAGATAGGTAGCGTCTTTGGTTCAAACAAGCTTTTCTGTAACAACTTTGACGTTTTAACACCCTACGCTTTTTATATCAAGCAATTTTTCTTCAGAAATTGATTTAGCACGTAGGAGAATATTTACATGTCGCCCTCGATTTAAAGGTTGGAGGTGAGAAGGGGTAGGGATGTAGGTGTTAGACGGTCAAACATATTTGTTGGTACCAGGGCAAGTTGAATAAGCGAAGTGTTTTGTAAACCAGTTTTGTGGAGTGACTTGAATGACTTTACAAGATGAATTTGTAAAGTCAGGGAACACCCGCCGTCAACTCTCAAAGATAGCAAGTTCGATTAGAATATCCGAACAATTGAATTAGTTTACAATTAATTCTCTACCTTTACCGACACAATAATAAAACTCTTTATCATTGGGCTTTATCAATCTACCTGTGGTGTTCCAACGTTTCTGTCGAAAGCTTTTGAGTTCAATTTGAGAAGGACTTAACCTAAAAACTGAGCTCTATAAATCAATTGCTTGTAGGAGTCTGTTTGCGTACTGCAGACTGCAGTGACTGTTAGTCTAATTGCTGTGGGCCTGCTATGTATGTCAACAGCCGGTATGTATGCGGCATTCGGGCTGATTGGGTTTGCTTCCACAAACACACAGGACCGTGTTCTGTGTGCAAAACAGTGATGTTGTAGTTTTAGCATACAAACGTGTCAGTTTAAACTGGTCGGTAGAATGTGAATAAAACACTAAAAAAAGTACGCTGGAATAACAAATGAGTAGACGAGCACTAATGACATCTAGCCGAACACAACTCAGAGCACGAGCTGTTACTGAATAATTCTAGAAGGAAAAACTTAAGCTGTAACATTACCTCTTCTGGGAAACAGACTTCCTCTTTGTGAGAGAGAGTGCCGTAATTTAGCACGCGGCCCGGTGCCGGTTGGCACATGTTATATGTGTTGGAAGTTGTGCACCTAGACCATGTTAGTTTCCTTACGATGTTTTCCTTCACCGTTTTCAAAGTAGTGGTGATGAAATAATTGACACAAAGTAAAGTGATGGTTCCAACCTACGACCTATAAGTTGTAAATGGCGGAATATACTACTAGGATACAACACACCGCTTCTCTGCTAGCGTTGCTCTAAACAAAACTATTAAATATTTACGTTTTTTGCCTATCAGGAACTTGCGATGCGGGATTGTGGGAATGATCAACTATTTACTAATTATATCAACACTCCATTAGGCGCGAGTTCTACAATAGTCTAGACTTGTGCATATCGTCGAATATTATCGGTTCCTTAAGGTCAAACAATCACACGGTTTTATTATTCTTCTATTACTAGTCAATGAATATATTAAGTGTCCTTGAGGCGACCGATGCGTCCAAATGCCGGAGAAATTTGGCGTCAAAGGTGAATTTCGTCAACTGTAGAGCGAGCGACTACACGCGTGACATTTTTTTTTGAGAGCTGCAGTCTGTGTTTATTTGTTGTGAGTATATATTTATTACCTTTTATTTATGTTTTTATGATAAGTATATATAATTTATAAGAAGGTTAGTACTAACTAGAGAGATTTTCTCCAGAATAAGGGCTTCACGGAATGAAAAACAGAGAATTTCGAGATGGTCCGAAGAAGAAGACACGGGTGGTAGAGATATCGCGGAAAATAACCCTGAATATTTGTTCTTAGATGAAGACTACTTAGAAGAATCCACACATAATATGGACACAGAACAAGAAGAAAGGAGCACCGAGTTTGACTTAGAAAATATCGAACAAGGCATTCAACAATCCGATATGAATCTGAAGATCTAAACCCCTAAGTTTTTTACGATGTCTCCAGAAACTCCAGATGATGACCGTTTATTGTATTCTTTGATATGATGAATATAAGTGAAATAAGCGGTTATATTGTGTATAAAATGAACAAAGGCTACAGTAACAAGTCACGAAAAAAATATTTGCACGAAGTTGCTTTTGAACTCGTGGCTCCATGCATAAAGCGCAGAATATCTATGGAAAACGTTCCAAAATGATTAGAATGAGAAGGTAAAATTCTTTTGGGTCTGAAAGATCCATCTGAGTTGAACCCGAGTCCAGCACAACCCCCCAATAGCGGTCACATTGGCAAATTATCCTTCTGTGGCAGAGCGCGCAACAGCTCAACCAGGAAGCATTGTTACACACGTAACAAGTGGATTTGCTCTAATCGTCAGGTGTGGAGGAAGGAGGAAGTGGAGGACATGAGCGAATAAAAAAAAAATCTTTCAACATTATAAGTTCAAATTTTGTGTTTTTGTTAGTTATGTACAAGAAGTCTGATTTTTGGTTCTTAACATGTTTAAATTAGTTATGTTTTATTTGTTTTAATTTTATAATAAAGATTTTATTATAAGTACAAAAAACATTTTTAAATTTATAAACATTTTCCTTAGAAAACCTTATATTAAAAATGTTCTACATATGTAGAGCGCACGACTACTTACGTCTCAAATAGAGGCGCGCCTAATGAAGTGTTAAATTGATTGATTATTAAATTAGCAACTCATTTACAATTTATCGATTAAAGAGACTAATTTTATCTTATTATATTATTAATAGATCCTTATTATTCGTTAGATATGTGAGTTTATAACTTTCGTCAAGTGAAGACAGACCTCATGTTTCGTAAAAGCATTGGCGACAGCTAGACAACGAGGTAGCTGCGAGCAGAAAGAAGATATTTTGTACTCCAGACACAAAGCTGTAAAAAGCTTTAAACTATTTTTATATCTCTACAAGACGAAGCTAATTGAGTTGAAACTATACGTTTAATCTATTTAACTAGTCAGTTAAATCCAAGCCTAACATGGTTTGCCGCGAGTTTACTGCAGTTTTACGACCTCGCTGTGTGCTCACGCCCCGAAGATGTCGTAAAGATATTTCGTTTTATGGACAGAGCTTTTCAAATGTCAGAAATTCTTATACGGATCTGATTTCTTGAATACGAAGTTGAAGATAGAATAGTCGGAAACCACATTCAATATGGCAGAGCGTCTGAACGTAAACGAAGCAGAAGGAGTATTGTAAAGATATTTCCAGCGGTCCGATACTGAAACTATGTCGCCGTGTAAACAAACGTGAAGTGATCTTCATTCCAACTAATTGCCCTAGCATTAGTTGGAATGAAGACTGGGACAGACGAGCATTTTTGAACGGTGAGGTTTTGAGGTATAGATTCCATCAGTAGAAGGCAGCACTGAGCACTTTTAGTATGTAATTGTGTCGTTCTGTTGAAATACCAATCTAAAAATTACTTCAGCATTTATTTAAATATGTCGTGGATAACGATATCATTTTAATAAAATGCAAAGCAAACGCTGTGACGTTATTTTGTAATGGCATGTTGAGTCGTTTTGGCAAGTAAGGATTGTCGAACGCGAACTTCGCGTCGGTTTGCCTATTTAAACTGGTGTTGCCAAGATTGGAGGCTATATTTACTGTTCATGCTTTAATTCAAAACTCCTTACCAGCACGTCGTCAAATATAATAAACTAGCCTTGTTCCGCGGCTTTTACCTGCATAAGTTTGGATCGCTTTCACTGTGAGAAATTTTCGTATAATAACTGTCCTAGATGGTAATCCTGATTACAAACCATTGGTGTGCCCAAATCTGTTCAGTAGTTTTTGTAAAAACTAACAAATACACATCCATAGAAACTTTCACGATCATAATATAAGTAAAATGGTAAAAATCAAATGTGACTTGCTAATCACAACGTCAAGAGGAAAGACGCTGCTGCATTCTTCTTAATTTGATTGATAAACAAGCTTCTCAAAATATTTCTACTCACAATTTAAGCCCCAAGCTGACCATTAGCTTAAATTCTCCGTATCTACAAATTGTAGCAAATTTATTTAGGATGTCACAGTCGATTTTGCTAACATACTTGTACCGATTATATGATCGTAGACAGCAAACATGATTGAGATGCTGTCCCTTATTTTTTATTTTTAAACCACCATCCAAACTTTATTTCTTTGTTATATCAGTAACCTGGCGATCTGTGTTGACACAATAAGCCAGTCAGTTGGTACAAAATTGCGATTATGTTAATCATAGCACAAAGAACTCCCTATTCGTCCTTTAATCAAATCTAGCTCTAGATTTGATTAAAAGACCATCCAAACTAAAAGAAAAAGTCTTAAAAGTCTTTTTGTTTGATCAAGTCTTGTTATTTAAACTTCTTAATTAAATACTTAATAATACTTATTAATTAATCATGTATTAAGAAGTTATTTTTGCAAGAATTAAAAAATAAGACCGGATGGAAAGTTTCCCTCAATAGCGTCGCCTGAGACTTGTTTATGAACTTTGTGCAGTAAAGTAACAAATGCGCAGCCGCCTCTTAGTCAGCAATCATTCGAGTACAAGGACATCGCTTGTGATCGCACATGTTTTCACAAACACGCATTGGAACAATTAAAATTGATCCTAAGTATGACATTAGTGTGGTAATAAATAAGATGTTTATTTAAATAACAATTGTACAGTGTAAATACTTTGAACTCACTTAAATTAATGTATTCAAACAAGTTTAGGTGTACTCGTATATATTTTATTGTTCTTTGTTCTCATATTTTATTCCCTCATAATTTAATGTTTTTAATTATTGTAGTAATTTTGTTTTTACGTATTAGATATCTAATTTGTTAGTTTAGTTGCTCCTTTTATTGTTCGCAAGCACACAGTCGCACACGTGTATGGGGCTAGCGTAATAGGTACTTCATCCATTTTTGTTTGTTTTGACTGTATAGCAGGAGTGTGACAATAAATTACACAGCTTCAAATATCTTTAGGATAAAAAAACGCACATTAAAAATGACAGAAAAGATTCGGAACAGACTTATTTCATAATATGCATTAATTCAGTTACATAATTGTATACAACATAATTTTTTGTTTATGCGAAACCCAAAACACGTGTCCAGTATTTGTAACTAATGAATCTACGTACAAAATTTCAATAACATATAAAAACCAGAGAGTTATGAGTTTGTTATCCTACTTGGTTGTCCCAATAAAAATATGGTCTACGATCCGCTAGGGCGGGCGAGCAGTGCGTTGACCTGTTGCATGAGCTAGGAGTACTATGATCTACCGTGTGTGCTCGGTAACCACACTGCAACAATTTTTAAATGTATTTGGGAAAAATATAACATGGTATAAAATGATTGGAATCGAGTTAGTTGCTTATTCTGAACAAACTAACTACACACATCAAAAGTGTCTAGGGATCAAGCATTTTTATGCGGATTTCTTGAGATTGAGATGTGGCTTTGTAATAAATTTATGATTTTATAAATTTATATGGATCCTTTTTGGTGCATTTCATAATTTGAATCAGGAACTGTGAATCAAATTCAAGAGTAAAAGATGAAAATCAGCTGTCAATATTTTCCCTATAAAAACATACAACGCATTGAAGACATTATTAGTGCTACTGTTTCCCTACTACTGATTAAAACCAACGTTATTATGGAGCGGCGACGTCATTTAAGCAGGGAAGAAATGCTCAGAGCCGTGGGAATGATAGAAGCTGGTTCCCGGCAACGTACTGTGGCTTTAGCTCTGAATACAAGTCAGAGTGTTATCAGTCGACTTTGGACACGTTACCGAAGCACTGGTACCGTGGCTGAGCGCCATGGAGGACGGTATCGCTGCACCACACGGAGACAAGACCGATACATTCAAATCTTAACCCGAAGAGCTCCAACAATAACCGCCATGATGTTAGCCGTGAAGCTTCATCACTCTTCAGGGAACTTAATTAGCGACCAAACAGTCAGAAACCGCTTGCATGAAGTGAACCTTCATTCCCGAAGACCGCTACGGGTACTACCATTGGGCAATTGGGCAGAAGAACAATGGCGTTTCGTGTGCTTTTCTGATGAGTCTCGTTTTGGTATGAGACCGGATACAAGACGTATACGACACTGGAGAACCCCTGGACGCCAACAGCGATTAAAATCCTGCCAGGAAGTCCATCCTTATAGTGGTGGAACCATCATGGTATGGGCGGGTATTTGGATCGGCGGAAGAACTGAGTTGATTTGGATCAGAGGCAACCTCAACGCTCAAATTTATGCTGAGACGATTGTATCAGACGTCATCGTTCCTCTACAAGTGCAAATCGGTCCCTTATTTCAGTTAATGCATGATAATGCACGACCGCACACCGCAAGAGTTGTAAGACAGACTCTCGCCGCAGCTAACATCAATGTCCTGCCCTGGCCTGCTCAGTCGCCAGACTTGAACCCGATTGAGCATGCATGGGATATGCTACAGAGAAGAGCTCTGCCGAATATGGAGGGTATCCAGTCGCAAGAAGACCTTTTTTTGTTGTTGCAACGAACATGGGCGGCCATTCCACAGCGTGATTTGGATGAACTCATTTTGAGTATGCCAAACCGATGTTCTTGTGTTGTTAGTGTTCGCGGTAGAAACACGGATTATTAATTGTTTAAGTTACCCAATAAAATTTTAGAGAAAACTGTTATTTCAGTCTTTTTTTCGAACTTTTGTGTTAGTGGTTCAAATGTCAAATATCCCTTTATTAGGAAAATGGCAAATTTCTTTATTAATGCAAAGGTGACTTGGTTTATCGTTACTGTGACAAACGAAAACACTTTATTTGATGAATCCTTAAAGAAAATTTTAATTAATATCAATCAGGAGAAAAGTTATTGCAAAAATATATGTTGATCCCTAGACACTTTTGATGTGTGTATATTCAGTTCCGCATAAACTAAAAATAACGTTGTATATTAGCAGATGTACTATCACGAACAAAAGTCGAGTTACAATCTCACAAAACTATGGCCAAGCAACACTAGTTGTAGTTACGACCTTCTTCTATAATAAAGTTTGATTCACACTCATACACTTTGACAACCTGCTGCCCACTTATGATTGTTAGGTACTACTTACTAATTTCAATGTTCACAGTAAGTGTCCGATTGGCTAAGCAGTCCTCGCCGTGATAAGCACTCAAGGTGGTTCGAGTTCAAATCTAATAACTTATAAAAATAAAAAAAAGTGTTTATTGGTGAGTTATGAATGCTGACAACAAAAATATGTAAAAATGCCGATCCGCAACTTAACGATGATACTTTCTTTTAAGATTTTTCTATATTAGAGTCATTATAAAAAGATGAGGGTAGATTTGAAACAAAGTGAATTACTAGTTCACATAAAATATTGCACTGCCTATTAGTTACAATAACCCAAATAATATTACTTAGCTGTTTTTGGTTGATGAACATAATTATATCAATATATCTTAAACATCATATGAAACCGGCTTTTGTATAAGTTGTTTTTTATTATTATTTGGGTAAGGTGTAAACCAATCGCTTGTTGCAAGTGTGTAATGAAATTGTTATTGTTTTAGAGAAATACTTTAAGCCGTTGGGTCAAGAAGTTCGAGAACGAGGATAGCTTAAAGTGTCGAGAGAAGTGGAATGTAACCACAATATTTACCGTTGAATAAACCTTTAAATCATGCGAAGAAGGGAGGTTGCATTTGTGGTTTAAAAATAAACTGGCGAGACTGATGGAGACTTATCGAGCTAAACAAAAAATAAAAAAACAACTTATAACAATCACAGTGCAGAAGTGTCCTACAGAGTGTTTCAAATATAACACCTAATAACATATGACTTTATAATATATTGCATTATAATATGTTTATCGTTTGTTATTATATTACATTTATAGTAAACTAAAACATATAATAATAACCTTTTAGGTATAAATATTCAATAAATTGTCCTATTCGTTTAAATATTATTTGCAAACATTTTTACTTTAAAATACAAATCAATAATCATAATATTAAATTATATGAAACAACGAAAAGGTGTTGGTCTTAATTAGGATTCGAACTCACAATCGCACGCATTTCATAGCACCATTGTTAAGTGCGGCCGCTAACTTAACTTCAGCTAAAGTAATGAAATTTTGCATTACTTTAAAGAAAGACGAACACTGTGATAAAAAACGGTTTGCTAATATTGTTTTCCTTGTCTAGCATAGACTACATCTTTAATTATTCGTAGAAATACTACACACCATGCGGTTGATTGGTTGGAATATAACACACGCTGATATAAAATAATGCGTTAGTGTACATGGCCGGTTTAGCGCAGGCGATAATAGTCTTTAAGGTGGAAGGGGACGTTTATATGTGATAGTACATATGTATATAATCCACATATGTACACATGTAATACTTGGTCGTCTATTAACTATAATGTCATGTTTAGTGTATAAATTTTGTTGAAGATTGTAAAATAAATAAGTAACAATATCCGGTTCTCGAAAATATGTATAAATATTACACTATACTGGGATCGATCCCTCATTACTGACAGGACTCTTGTTGATAATAATCTGTTGGTGAATCGATCAGTGCGGAGCACAATGATTGGTTGACATAACCGTTTCGGATGATGAGAACCTCGTAAAAGCCGAGAAAGATAAACAAATCAAGTATCTTGACTTGGCTCGCGAGGTTGTCGACATGTGGGATGTGGACTCAGCGATCACTGTTCCGATAGTCATGACACATCTAATGATTTAATAACCAATATCCATGATCCCCATAAGAAGACTCGGGAGACTTTCATTGGGCAGTTGGATCAAGGATGCTTCTGGATAACACTCACATTGTCATAAGGTACCTCTCTCTGGAACCCTGATCGCCGGTAGCTTGGACCCTGTTCCCGTTACCGGTAGGCAATCTCTCGGCTTGTTGGCCGGTTTTTTTCATATTTTTAAATGTTTTTTTTAATCATTTTGTTTATAAGAAGTAATTTAATCCTTTTTATATTTTTGTTCCCATTATAATTTAAAGACTGTTAACTTTTAAAAATTATGTAAACATTTTGATTGTAAATGGATAATTACATATGTAACGTTAAATGACAATATGTTCTTTTGTATATATTTTAATAAATCTGTTTATCTGGTGTTTGAATTTGTATTTTCTTTCTTTCTTTCTATATATTTACAAAAATATATAGGTACAGAAGAATCCCGTTTGAGTGTCTACGACAGTTCGTTTATTAATTATTCCTCTTACACACAAAGTTTGTTACAAATCCTTGAATAGAGCTTTTTTTTCTAAGACAAGAATACCAGGAACGATAGCACAGAGCCTATTATAGTGAGGATCAAGTAGGAGGCACCCCCCGTAGGTATTAAAGTTTAATATTCTACGAAATTTCAGCAGACTACGTTTCTCCGCAATCTTTGTATTTACATATTTTATTATTTCAGGATTGTAGTACAAAGTAAAACGGTGCTGAATTATGAAATGTATTCACTCGTAACGGAAATTAGTGGTGAATATATAAACAGATGTGGAGACTGTAGTGAAACAAAGGTTTTACAGTGGAGCGGGATTCTAGAGCTGAGTTTGTTTTGATGCTTAAAACTTAGTTTTTCAGAAATAATAAAACAGAAGTTTAGTTTTGCTTGCAATACTAGTCTGTAACAGGTAATATAAAACCAAAGAAATTGATGATAACAGCGTTGTCATTGGTATATGTTGTTGGCTGCTGAATATACGCAACAGATTTTGGTGCAGCGAGCAGCATAGTGTAGAGAATTTAAGTTTTGTGTAGTGTGCGTGTGTGTGTGTAATACATTACTATTTAGATTAAACACAACATAAATCTTATTTTTTTGTTAATAATTATAAACTATCGATTGACCGCAATCCCGCTTGATGGTAAGCAGTGATGCGATCGTTGATGGTAAAGGGCGCTAGTTTATTAAGAGCCTATTCACTAAGAAAAAATGAGCGAATATGAAGGAAGACGGCAATTGAGCGAGGTGATGCAATGTTAAACTCAACAACACGACCAACGATGCTGCGCCAAAGGGAGATTGATCTGAAGACCCTCCACGACCAAACTCCCAAGACAACAACATTAGGCGCATCGTACCCGGCACACACCGCGACACAACTGCTCAGACCCGTCCTCCGAACGGCTTCACCTGACATCATGCCGGAACACGACAAATCGCTTGGCCGCAAGACTTTGTCTGGTGGGTGGTAACTTCTGCCGGCGGCCGATGTTATGGCCTACTGTATGTTTTCAAGAAAAGCTTAATCAAGTAATAATTATTCATATACAGTAGGTGAGTGAGTAAAATATAGGTTTGACAGGTTACTTAATGTCTGGGGTTCTTTCCTCAAAAGCCCATCTCAGACATTAATAAACATATGATTCACTAAAATTATGTCTTACATTGTGACCGATGTTTGTCGTCAAAATAATCAGATAGAAAACGCCGAAAAAAAATTGTTTAAAAAACTTGATTGTCGTGTCAGCGTCTTTATACAAACCTACTGTTTTATATATTATAAGTGTTATAGTAGTGCTTGACCGCACTCCCGCCTAATGGTAACTAGTGATGCAATCGTGATCCTATTCCCTCTAGCCTTGAATACACTTAAATTGTATTCCGACGGAAACACCGCCGTTGGCAAATTGTTCCAGTCCCTAGATGTACGGTATAACAGAGGATTTAGCAGTGGTGGCAAATAATAGGAAGAACTATTTGCAGTGGTCATTAATATTTCAAAATCCTCATGCACGTGCATGAGGATTTTCCATCCCAGAAACAAAAAAAAAAAGGTTGCGGGATGGTTAAAAAAGAAACCGTGGCCCTGGCCTACAAGCAAGTGAAGGGACACGAGTGGGTTTTAGTCAGTAAAAGTCTGACACGCCCTTCCGCTCCACCCAGAGTAGGAGAAGTCATTTGATGATATCCCAACAAAAAAGGCACCTTAATAGCCGACCTCATTGCATATCCAACTCGCTCCTGAATACTGCATCTGTTTCTATCACCCAGGAGTCACGGAATACTCACAAGTACCCACATATTATCATTACCATGCTCTAGATTATAACTTACATTCCACATAACCTTTTAACATGTAGGGTGGCCGCACCTGTTATTGGCAGTATTTGCGATTCGGTAAAAGCTGGTTTGTTAAATTATTTCGGATCATTTATTTTGTTAATTAATGAAATCCTAAAAAGGCGGAAGCTTTGATATCCTGTGTTTAAATTTTAGGCAATTTTTGAAGCTAAAAGAACACAGAAAGAAAGAAAATGCGTTTATTTGCGTTAAACACACCAGAGAAAGAGCATTACCACAAATAAAAAACATGTTTGGGACATTTGCGCCATATCTACGCAAGACTGCCATCGATCAGGTTGGAGTTTTGATGTGAGAAGTTTGGACAATAAAAAAACATATTTTCTTGTGAATTCAGTAATTGGATTTCAGCCTGTATTTATAGTCACTCTCAATGATATAAAATTACAACCAATTTATAATCAGACCTGGCTACGAGCAGGCCATATTAATAAAAAAAACATATTTTTGTTTTACGTAGGTACATACAATATACATATTATAATTACTAACCTACTAGCAGCGCAGTCCCACATTAGTTTGATCAATGAGTAATAAAAGTACCTATGATATGTTATAATTCATAACCACATTACTGTAAATTTTCATCAAAATCCAGTTGATTTTACGTTAAAAAGTGACAAACATCCATCCATCTTCACAGACTTTCGCATTTATATGGAGTAGGATTACCTAAAGACATAAATAAATTATGTACTTAGATAGCGGTGTAAATGGCGTATATTGAATTATTTACAAGCACGAGGCCTATTAAACAGATGTAACATCAATAATGCACACTATCTGTCTGCTAATTGCGGTGGAATCACACACGCATTAGATAGATTACTCTCCTAGAGTGATTATAATACCTGGTAATGGTGAATTTATTATTTAGATGGTATGGCAGACAAAATACAATATGTTGGTATGTTTCAAAAGGTTTTTAATATTTCTCTGACGTCTATATTTATGCTTAATATTATAAAGCGAGTTTTATGTAAAGGTTTTTTTACATAAAAAACAACAATTATTTTGATTATAATTCTGAAAACTCTTTCACTAATTTATTTTATTTATCTAAACATGCATACACATGTCATGTTGTACTATAGAAGTGAATTACATCATTGAGCTTAAACATAAATTTCCAATTGAAAACCAGCGTCAAGCAATATTTGTCTGTATTTTTTTCTGAACTTGGAATTTTTGGTGCAGTCGTGAGGTAAATATGGCATTAGAGAGAGGAATCAAAACACGCCATTGCCTATAGCTTCAATTAAGTTGAAGCAACAATAAAAGTGCATTATCTAAACACCATTTAGACGATGCAAGCCATTTGTTGCATCAATTTTATTGTATGCCAAAGGCAATTAAATTACGCCGTGTAAATTTGCCTTAATTCTGCTGTTACGGGCAATCACAGAACAGCGGGCAAACTCTTTGTAATTTGTATTTGTGTTTTGTGTAAATACATTTTATCATTTGATTGCATTGTGTCATCATCATCATTATCATCATCATCATCTATGCGTTAATCCCAGTCGCATCCGTAGATTTTCAGCTTTGGAGTCTGGGGTCCGCTTTACCAGTGTAACTGCTGATTTTGGCTAAACTTCGATATTTTCCGTGCCAAAATTGCACAGGGAGAAGATACCCATGACAAAATCATAGTGGTTTATAGGTAGCAATTTTCATATTCTTTTCTATGTTTTTAGTTACTAAAGATATAGGTTGTTTTTTGTTGTTTCCCGAACATATTTATTTTATTTGTAGTTAACCAAACATGTATGAATTGCAGTTATCATCAAATTGCTGGGACAATCCGGGGAAAAATAGATGAAATTGAAATATCTACAGAAAAAAAGCGAATATATCGGAAATAAGATACAATTATTAGTTATGATGAGTTAGCAGTCAACAGTGGTCACCACCCCAATTCGCGTATAATTACTGGTAAGTGCAACATATTACAATTTGCATAAATATGTCCTGTAATCATAGCTCGCAGCTTGACAGCCGCTCATAAAAATTAGCATATAAAGTGTTGTTGAGCATATTTTATGATCATGAATGTTAGCAAGTAAATTTCCCGCTGCAGGGACACAGAGGAACCCATCCAGAGGCCAACCGCGCCAACCGTAGCTTAACCTGATCGAACGACCTGTGCGACTTGGCCACAAGCCCCTTCACAGTTCTGGGCTATTGATATACAACGTTATTTTTTGTTTATACGAAACCTGAATATAGTTTGTTCAGAATAAGCAACTGAATCGATTCCAATCATTTTTACACCATTTTATATTTTCTCCCAAATACATATAGAAATTGTTGCAGTGTGGTTACCGAGCGCGCAACGCAGCTTACGGTAACGCGTGCCGGCAACAGCTGACGCCAGAGGTCAACCCACGCCAGCCGCCCGCGCCGAGCGTTGACCATATTTTTGTTGGGACAACCAAGTATGATAACAAGCTCATAACTTTGGGGTTTTTCATGATATCCTTTTGAAATTTTGTACATAGATTGTTTACTTAAAAATACTGGACACGTGTTTCGGGTTTCGCATAAACAAAAAATAATTTTGTATTTGAGTAACGCACGTGTAGTGTAGGTACTGATATGATTATGTGAGAATGCAGATATAATGAGTCATTCGTCTTGATATCTATTTTCATAACTTATTAAAGCTACAGACAGCTCACTAAAAATGCTATAAATAAGTAGGTTTAGGGACCACGATCTTCTCTACCAGCTAACCGTATGGTGACGCAGAGACACAACATGGCTGGATCACTGTTAAATCAGTATATCGGTCCTAAAGCTGTAGAGAAATATTAAGTTGTAGCTAATCTTTATAGTACTGTTCTCTCCAGGGTATCTCTGAAATACAGCCAGGAAAATCAATTGCTAAACAAATCGATACCCAAGATCAATATATACTGTCATGTGAAAAGGAAACAGCTGTGATTGACATACGGACAGACAGGATTGAAGTAGGTTATCAACTGGCATTACTTACAAAACATTGTTTATTATTTCTTAAAACTGTAGATATAGAAAAGTCTTTTCCTAATTTCTGAGAAATTTGAAAACAGATTAATGAAAACGCTTCCCAATACCCTTTATAAACTATTCACCTTCCTACCGTTTAACATAGGATTAGCATCAATACCAGAAACCGATACCACTGATAAATATTTAATGAACTACCCTCATTTTGTGTTGCTCATTAATGCGCAGGCCTATTGCAGTCCACTGCTGAACTTACTGGACTTGATCTCTATTATTCTGCGCCATAAAACCCAATCCTTCACCTTCCGAATCCAGTTTGCCCTGGAATCCTTTGTGGTCATTCGTCCATCTAACTGGAGGGCGTCCCACACTACGCTGCCGATCCACGGTCCCAGGATAGGCGTGGGAGTAAGATATTGCATTATGATTTGTGAATTAAAATCTGGTATAAAATATTCTGCGTCTTTGCTGCTGTCGACAGCTCTCGCGCAGCATCTCAGTGTCATCGTTGGAATGCAAATCAGTCAATGAACGAAGGTACACGAACCACACTCTCAGCTTAATTTGAGAGGGTAGGTGGCGCTAGACTAGAGATTAGGAAACATTTTGGGGGTGGTTTTAGTGAGGCAAACTACCACACTCCCTCTCTCACCAGAGGTTGGGTGCGATTCGAAAGTTTTCCCCCGAAAAAACGAAGGATTCCGTAACATTGTCTATGAAAAAAAATGTTTTTAGTATGATTTGTTATAGTGGCAAATCTGACAGTCACCTGCTGCATTTGTTACATGCTCCTGCTTCGTATGCCTTTACATCGGCCCATCATCATCATCATCATCATTTCAGTTGAAAGACGTTCATTGCTGTTCATAGGCCTCACCAAGGATCTCCACGAGGTCCGGTCCTGCGTCTCGCGCATCCTTCGGTTTCCTGCGACCTTCACCAGGCTTTCATCGGCCCATATATCGAAATAATATTATAAAGGCGCAAGACTTTTTATCAAATCTGCCTACAAGTAGTTGTTACGGGCCTGACTGTTTAAGTTTGTAAACAAACCTATGATGTAGGAGATATCCTAGTGTGGGCCCAGCGTGTCCCAACGTTTTAAAAATATATTCTATAAAATTCGACAATTAACTGGGTGGACTTTAAAAGGGGCCGTGCTTAACATACCCCTGCCGTTTTAATACACGTTTGGTAAGGGTAGTCACGAGCCCGAGTCTGATAATCAGTCTTAACCAGGGGTATCGTATTACCCAGGGAATGGGTTGTAGAGATCACAGTCGCAACATGTAAAGTTCTAGTAATCAAGTGTATTTAGTAAGACTGCCGAGCCAGACATAGATGCGAAAAAGTTAGGGAGGTGATGACTTGTAGGAACATGATGTTCGTATACATCACACACTTTTAGAGTCAATTGTAAATACTAGAAAAACAGCACCAAAAACTCCCCTTCCGCGATTCCCGTCAACAACCTCTTTATAATCGCCTTTCATTGAGCTGGGTTCGCCTCTTATCCACGAAATTAAAAGTAAACGCTTTCCTTCCCCCACAATTTAAAAGTTAATGTTATGTGTTTATGCAAAAAAGCTGAAATATCCGACAGGAATATTTTATATAATGCTCTAAATATTTCTCCCGGGGAACATTTTCAACAAACGTACTTGGTTAGTTTTCTACTAACAAAATTTGAGAAATGACTTTAATTTTTACTCGGTGTAGTTGTTTTTGAGGGTGTATGCAGCGTTGCTTATACTCGTAGAACACATGTTCAATAAAATTTTCAATTCTTTTTTTTGCACTTGCGACACTTTTTTGATATAAATATTTTTTTTTATGACTGTTGCATTCCATTATTAGATCAGAATAGGATCTGACAGAAATAATTGCGTTTGGCTTTTTTAATATCCTAAATATAGACGTGAATCATCTTGTGGGGCCGAAGGGCAACGTACCTATTTGGGCCTTGAGTCGTTCTTTCTTTTATAAATATATTTTGACGGGGACGGATTTTAGATTTATTGAAAATGTAAATATTAGCATTATAAGACAAACCTGTTATTATCCCACTACAGTGCGAAGGGGGAAAGTCTAACTGAAGAGAAGGCTCGGGTATCACAATGTTCACTAACTTAAGAAAGGTTGGTTTTTGTAGACTTACATTGATTATGTATTCATTTATTTTTTACTCAGTTATTTAAACTCAAAAGGTTTTTTAATATGAATTCTTTTCTTTCATTAATCAAGGAGACAAAATAGTGAGAAATTGCAGGTAAATAATTATATTGTGACTGACCCAAATGAGGAACTATTTCTTATTAATTAAATGTCAGAAAATATAAGTCAAAATAATTAAAATCACCAACATAAAATATTTTAGTACTTATTCTACTATTCGGGGCGGAAACATGGTGGAATTCTATATGTATGGTGTAACTCCGACTTTGGTTTGAGTTGAATGCAAAGTCTGTCTAACCAAGGTGTAACATATTACCCAACTGGGTTTTGGAGGTCAGTACCGTTCCCGCTTAGTCCAATATGATCCAATAAAGTAGGTATTATTTTAAAACCGACAATATTTTTTCAATTATAACTCAGTATGAGAATTTAACTTTCCAAAAACTGGTTAGCCTTTAAGCTGAGATTTAATATTTTATCTAACGCGGGCCGTCAGTGTCCATAAAATCCTTCCCATCCCCTTCTTTTCACCCCCTCTCACCCTATGACCCCCGTTTTATTATTTACAGTTGTGTACAATGACGAATACTGTATTTTCAGTCTCTCATGTTTTTAGAGTAAATAGGAACAATTTATGGGCGCTTTTACGAGTCTTCAGTGGTTACCCACCCAAGAGCTGTTTAAATAATAAACATCCACTTGACTATTTTTCAAGACCAGCTCCCTAATTGCGTAAGACTTCATTTTTATCAGTTAGAATCATTTTGAAGCTTATTGCTATTCCATTGCTCTCTATGTTCGAAAATGTATCTGCGCAATAACGTGAATAACGCAATTAATGTTGTTCAACTGTCAAAATAAAACCAATTGCTAATGGGTAACGTAATTATCCTGTAGGTCGTCAGTGTAGTGAAGAGCACTGTGAAATCTTTTTGACTTTTACGGACCGTAAATAAACCATGCCAAAAATAATTTACCCTGTATCCCTCTGTACACAAAGAGTACATTTTAGGTGATTTTTTCAAGTAATTACAAAAGAAACGTACTTATTTTCATACAAAATTACACTATAGGCACACCAATCATTACTAAACAAGTTTGTATTGCGTTAGTACATATTAGTAGGTACATATGTTAATAATAAGTGGTAGCGTGTACATGGAGGATTGTCTAAACGTTTGACAAATTACTGCACATTGTCGGTACATAATAGTAGCTATACCATAATAATGCTATCTGGCAGATTATTAACTACATGAGAGGTCATAAACATATGATATTAGTGTCATCTCTTGTGAGTGATTGCAGCTCTTTCATATAAACATTACGCCTCTTTCTCAGGGTGCTATGTAGAAAATACAAATCATAATGTTTCAATGTCAGTGATTATAAATTACAAACAAAGCTATACCTATAAGGTATACTAACTCGTGACGTTTCAACAAAGCAAATTTTGTAAAAGAAAACAGGATATGATTTATGTAAAGGCAAATGAAAAACGTTTAACTGTGTGGTGTAATTAATTAATGTAGGGTCTGTGTGCGTTTTTCTTTCATTAAAGAGAATAATGTAAGAACTTCCACAGATACCATTAAAAAACAATTCAATTTCATTCACACAGATACGAAAAGCAATTTGCTGTATAACATTTGTTTTTAAAGATGAAAAGTCATAATCTTGCTCGAGGGTCCAAAGTCTCAGCCTTCGAGTTACGGCCGCTATGAATTTAATTTGTACAAACATACTGACAAATAGCCCAGGAGATTATTCCAAGAAATGATTTACTAACTCCTGCGGTGAGACATGATATATTAATAACTGTATATTGCCTGCTCTGGCTCCATATTGTCTACTTAGCGGCTCGGTACGGGTAACGACTGCCTGCTTGTGTTTGATTATTAGCTTACCTACGTTACCATACCTAGTTTTTATGTTTTAGACGTCTACCAAGTACCAGCCCGCGTTGGGCCGGTACTAGAGAACATTATAGCCTGTTTCTGTCTCTAAGGTCTCCACTGCTGCTGCTGATGTCCCTACATTTTGTTTTATTTGTTACATTTTAACGAAGCTTTTTTGTGAGTAGGGCGGAAGTATTTTTACTTGACTTTTGAAAAACTTGGAGGTTTTCACCAATCCAGAATAAAAACGCGTTTCAATCAAGATTGTATCGTTTCATTCATTTTAAAATGACTTCGATACAGATCATTTGTCCAAACCCACAGGGCACCACCAATCATTCAGCTCTGAATTAACGATCTCGAAACGTCCAACAAAAGGTTTATTTGACATACAAAATATTATTTTTGCGGAGTTTTAAGCCTTTGTCAATAATTTGTGTATTCACGTTGCTGAAATAAATTGTTGAATGTATTTGGATAATATTTTGAAGTATTGTTTGGATAACCTAACCACGTGTGATAGACCCTGAAGGGTTTGGAATATAAGTAATGATTAATTGATATTGACCGAAGTATTGCTTTTTCAAATAGATAAGCATATAATATAGACAGGTTGTTATTTATTTATTTATTTGAGTGAATATTTAATAAATTACTATTTTACCGTGAAAACGATAGGAATAGGTATCGATAAGTACTATTGACAGGTTACTTTATGTTCACTTTAGATTGTTATTGAATCGACAGACTGAACGTGATACTCGTAGGTAGTACAACAAATAATTAATAAATCAATTTGATGATTTTTTTTTTCAGGGTTAACAATCGCACTTTCTGTAGTATAAGTATCTAACATTGATAGGTATGTTAGATATATTACTAAGTTCAAGAAGTCAGTATTTTTGTAAGACGTGATTTGAATCGGTATCTAACCCCTGTTGTGACAATCTGTTTTCTTTCATCTGACAGATAAAAGAAAACAGATAGTCATAACTCATTGTTGATCCCAAAGCATCGTTGTTACATTTGTTACTTTTTGAGTTATCAATAGCTACCCATCACGTTCACAGTGTCAGCCTCTCGTCTGACCGTGTATTTGTTCCTACATTGGAATGTGTGTTGCATTGAGAAGAAGTAGCTCAGTGACAGACACATTATATACGCATGTATTCTTACCCCCACAGTAATACAACGTCTTTGATCTGTAATCACACAGCTCCAGATTACATTACGGGCTCATTTCTATGGCTGCCGACCACCATTTCATAATTTGGTAATAATATTATTCAAAAACATGATTACCTAATTTGGTTTATTTTATGCTTCTTAGGAAATTTCGTAAAAGGAAAAAAAAGCGGCCAAGTGCGAGTCGGACTATTATACAAAGGGTTCAATTCGGCCGTATAATTTTGAATGCGTTACTTCGTAAAACACTTTTATTGTATGGGGAGTTCTTTGTTTACCTTTTGAATTACAACAGGTTCTATAGGGCGCCGAATGGCTCGCCCGCGCTATTGCTATGTGTTCGCGTAGTGTTCATTTTGACTTGAACTCTTCTTTCCTAAGTGTCCCAGCGTGGTGTTATAATATTTCTAGTTTATATAGCCCTCCTCAATATTTTTTTAGAATTATAGTGGTAAGCAGTGATACAATAATTAATGGTAAAGCGCGCTAGTTTATTAAGGGCACTCTAGCCTTGAAGACACTTAAATTGTAGTCAGAAGGAAACAACGCCACAGGCAAATTGTTCCAGTCTCTCGTTGTATACGGTATAAAAGACGTCGTAGTAGTGTCAACAACGTAAAGGTGGATACTCGCCGTACGACGGGACGTCCATTGATGGAACGGAATGGGGGAATTAAGTCATGAAATTTCTGCACACACTCTCCAAAATGAACACCGACAGGCTGGGTCACAATTGTTAAAATATTTTTTAAAATCCAGCTGGTCTTCCAGATATCGCGCCAGCAAACTCAACTCTTCAGTTTTATTATTAGTAAGTATATTAAAACAAAATAGCTATACTAGTAGGTATATTATTTCTGTTTCTAGCTCATAAATTTTTTTACTATCGAGCCCAATCTTACCACTTAACTGTAGTCCTTATCACATAGTGATTGACTACTTTTAGTCTTGTGGGAGACCACACGTCTCGTATATTGAAATTTTCTTTCTTTATGGCTAGCGGTCTTGTAAGCATGCGTGGTAATAATGCTTGTTGCCATCTCTGTACGAGAAGAAGCAAATGCCCTGTAGTCAGACGGTTACAAATTGTTTCCATTTAAAAAAAATCAAATATTTATCAAAAACAAAAAAAAAGCGTGTATCGTGAATCAATCAAACGACGTGCGTTATCAATCATGTCGGCTACTAGTTTTAGTGCTGTATATGCAAATCCTTTGGCGATATTTCATTTTTTTTGTTGATCTCAGAGTCTTGAAGAGAATAGGGAATTGTTTATGAGATTATTATAAATGATGGTCGATGTTGATTGAGGGGCTTGTGGCTTCATCAAAAGTCGTAGTTATAAATTATGTAAAAGTTAAATTATTTTAGAGTGGCTTTCTTTAATTTTTAACATCACTTTTGATCATCATGTTTTCTTCGTCTTGGCCCGTGTGGCTAAGACATGCAAGGAAAAGAGGAATGGTCCAGGTATTAGGATCCTTAGTGTTGTATGTTTATTAATGCTTAAACAATTTTAAACGCGTTAAATAACAATGTCAAATAAAAAAGCGGTACAAATACATGTCAGACAAAAAAAAAAAACAGCATAAATCTGCGAAAAATCATCTTTTCTTCATTTCGTTCATTTTTACTTTTTTTGGTAAAATCGTCAATATGTACATACACACATACGAATCTACATTTCTTGAGACAAACGCCTATTTATCACGGATTATGAGATACAGCCCCGTGACAGACAGACAGGCAGTGGACTCTCAGTAATAGCGTCCTGTTCTTATCCTTCCTATGGTTACGGAACCCTAAAAATATACTCAAGGCATTTATTTCAAATAAACCAATATTACACGCATTTTTGAATTGTCAAGGAGTCGGACAATGGAAGATGAGTTCTTTTGGAAGTGGAGATACCTGATCTATGGAGAAGAACAGGCCAGAAACCCCACGGACACTGTTTTAAAATAATGATTACTGCTAGGTTTTCCTACAGGTACTTTCATGAGTTGCGAAAATCAAAACACCTGAAGTTTCAGAAGGTTTTTAATCCTCTGTTTGGTGACTCAGGGAGGTCCTCCTCTCCGGGCTCGGTTCAGACGAAGGCTCCAGATAATTGTATTTTTGTTTGTGACTTAAATCTGCAAGTTTTTAACGTTGTTTGAATTCTTGTTACTTTCTTTGAGTTTTGTTTCTGCACTGGTTCAGTTGTAATGTTACTTTTATTTATTTATTTATTTATTTATTTATTCTTTATTGTACACCAATAAAACATCGAACAAAAAAAACATGGAACATGAAACATACAATGGGCGGCCTTATCGCTAATGCGATTTCTTCCAGGCAACCAAAGAATGGACAGATTCTCCTGAACCACATATGGGACTGTCGTTGGTGCCAAATATTTACTAAAATAGATACACAAATACATACATAAATACATAGATACTTTAATAGTGTAAATAGCCATTCATAACGACAAGTAGTGTTCCCTCACAAGTCTCTTGAATTCCAGTAACGATTGTGCGCGTTTAATTTCAATTGGCAATGCATTCCACAAACGAGGGGCCTGAACAGCGAAAGATTTATCTAGGAACGTTGTGGAATGCATAGGCATTTTGAGCTTTAAGTTATCTGATGACCTTAACGATTTAGTATGTGAGTTGCACAGAAATTGAAAACGATTCTTGAGATAAACAGGGGTGAAAGGAGAAAAAAGCACATTATATAGAAGGGTTACTTACTTTTCAATCAAACTTGATCATACTTTATTAATGACACGACGCCTCTTGTTACACTTATAACTCTGTAAAAAATCGTTTCACAAATATCGATTGCCAACCGTTATATCCCAGTTGGTCGCAGATACTTGAGCAATTAATATTTTTAGGATCCCAAGGTAGGAATTATTTAAGGTTCAGAACAAGAGGCGCAATTAATTACTGTTCAGTAAAAATGTTACGAGCGCACTATATAAATTATTATCTAAAGATTCGATTAAGTACGTATATGCCATAATCACAGACAATCACTTACAAGAAATAATTAATTAAGCACGCAGAATTAGATACGATCCGTAAGAAAACAATTCGATATCCAAGTTCTTCCAACACACGGGCGGTGGGCCAGAGACGACCCATTCACCCGTCTCTGACCCACCGCTCGAGATGAACAGGTAAATTAAATATTAACACAGGCTACAGATCGCCAGCTACATGCTGAATAAGACCCTATGTCTGTAGAGTGTAAATTGAGATTCAACTCGGAAATCTAATTGTGTGAATAACAATACTAGGTCAGGATCATTTAGGGTAGTTGAACGTTTGAAAATCTTTAAAGGAAGGTCCGTACTGATATTAAAGTTGCCATGACATGATATAACATAAAGCTTGTTTCTCCGACCCAGGCAGAGGTGTGCCTTGAGTATTCCCACATTTTTAAAATATATTTAAATTCCATCTAAAAGGTGGTGACCCTGTTGACATCTACCAAAACCCGGGCTGCGTCTGAGAAATTCCTAATAAACCCTTGCCCGAACAACCCCCTCTAGGACCGATCCTCAGCAGTAGTTCTTGCGACTACTAGATCAGTCTTACAGTTACTAACTATTCCCTAAAGTGAAGCGAACTCTTCGTTCGTCATATCAATCCCAACTAATATTATAAATGCGAAAGTGTGTTTGTTTGTTTGTTTGTTTGTTACCTCTTCACGCTTAAACTACTGCACCGATCATCACGAAAATTTGCATACACATAGTCTAGGGTACGGGGAAGGATATAGGATACATTTTATCCCGGAAGAAAGTAGCTACTGTTCCCGTGGGATCGAAATTAACGCGGACGGAGCAACGACGGGCGGAGCCACGGGCAAGAAATAACAATATAATTATTTAATAATATTTAATATTTGCATACACATAGTCTGCGGAACGAGAAAGGACATAGGACACCTTTTATCTGTTCCCGTGGGATCTAAATTAACACGGGCGGGCTACTAACAGTGTAATTATTTATATGTTTGTTACCTCTTTAACTTAGTCTGTGGTACGGAGAAGGATATAGGATACATTTTATCCCGGAAGAAAGTATCTACTGTTCCCGCGGGATCCTCTTTAACTGTTACCTCTTTAACTGTTTTCTTCACGCTTTATCTACTCAATAAATCTTTTTTTCACATGTGTTTGAAATTTTGCAGGCGTAAAGTTAGAAGTCCGGATTAAATAATAGGGTACTTTTTATCCCGAAAAAATTGATTTTCCCGAGAGAAATCTAAAACGCGCGATATAACCGAAGTTAACGCGGGCGAAGCCGCGGGCGGAAAGCTAGTAAAATATAATGCCAAGTTATGAAAAACTTCGAAAACAGCGGCTGCCGGCAGAAGTTATCACCCAACAGACAAAGTCTTGCCTCCAAGCGTTCGTCGTGTTCCGGCATGATGTCTGGTGAAGCCGTACGGAAGACGGGTCTGAGCAGTTGTGTTGCGATGTGCGCCGGCTACGATGCGCCAAATGTTGTTGTGTCGGGAATTTGGTCGTGGAGGGTCTCCACTCTCCAGATCAATCTCTCTCTGGCGCAACAACGTAGGTCGTGTTGTTGGGTTTAACGTTGCATCACATCGCTCAACTGCCGTCTTTCATTCACTCAATTTTTTTGAGTAAATAAGAAGGTTAATAAACTAGCGCGCTTTAGCATCAACGATTGCATCTCTGCTTACCATCATATTTTAACATTTATGTATTATTTAAATAAACAAAGTGGGTAAATAAGAGTTTATGAAATTAACATTTGTTTTCTAATGGAAAACGTATTTAAAGTGATTTATAATTAGAAATTTGGGTTCACATGTTTAATAAATAACCAAATCAAAGCACTCGATCTGTAAGAGGCACTATGTCGTACGTCGTGTGACATTTGTTTACATTTCCACAAGGTAATTGTAGAACAGACTATAAGATACCCGAAGCTCTGATTACTAACTTCACAAAAGAACTTTATGTCGGCAAATACAATATATGTATAAATTATATACTCGTTTGTGTTACCTTTTTCGGTCTATTTACGAAGTATATTAATTAATTAGTGCGAGCATAATTTTGTATAAATAGAAATTGAAAAGATTCCATTGTACATACATGCTGTCTTTCCGGATTAAATTGCTTTCTTTGCTGAGAGCCTTATCCCGTAATAGGGAATTCTCCTATATCGTGGGTTAGTTCACACACATATAAACTTACATACTCAAAGAGCCAGACCCGGAACAATTATTTGTAGGTTATACAGGAAGCATTTGCTGCGTGCGCGTATCGAACTCGCGACATGCAGCGCAGTAGTGAATTACTTAACCATTACTTTTTTTATGAGGAGATGTATAATATCTAGAATAGAATAGTTGTAAGTGTAATTTTGTTGAATAGAATAATGAATTGACTTATTACTATTCAATTTAATCTACATGGTAGCGAAATAGTAAAATAAAAAAGGTGTCATTGAATCTACGATTAGCTGTTTTACTTCCTAATATTATTTTTAATTTAATTAAAAAATGCTATAATAATATGTCTACTGCTCTACTCTATTAATGAAAGAACATTATTCATTTAAATTCAAAAAGCGCCTATCAAAATTCTAGCAGCAATGTCGCAGACGGGCAAAATTAAGGCGCTCTTATTTCGTCTACTGCGCCTCGGGCGAAGATCCTGCGTTACACTGACGAGAATAAAATTCTCATGTGCCCTCGTTTAAAAATAAATATTGAAGGTATGCTTTACATAAAGACCATTTGAATTTGATCTGTATTTATTTTGTTTTAATTATGTTTTGGGTAAAATAAAAAAGCTTGTTGTGGCGAAGCCCAGAAAGCGGTTAATTCTTGTTTAGGTAATATAATTTACAACTCAGTCTAAATATGAAAAGATTAGATATTTGTATTTAACTATGGTAAATAGTAAGGATTTTAGATACACTGATGTATAAGATCATAATTTATAGAATAATTTAAAGATTGAATGACTAAAAATGGTGAAAAAGTCATTAACCCATTACCCTACGTACTACTCATATCCTAAATTTTTAATGGTTTTTACACTGCTTTTGGTTGAGCTGAAGTTGTGACTACATTTTTAACGTTTTTAATGACGGGAATTGTCCTTGTATTTTTGTGATCTTTATCTTAACAAACATCCATACAAATAAAAATCCATGTTTGTTGTCTGTTTGTTCTCTATGCGTTCTGAAACCATTGGTCAAATTGTGTTGAAACTATGGTAGGGTGTTTTTGGAACTCCCATGAGAGCTCCTAGGCTCAAACCCACGAGAACAAAGCCATATTTGGTAATTTATTATAAATGATTATGGATATACAATATACATTTTTCTTAAATCATTTTAATTTTATTCGTGGTAAACGAAGTCTGTCTTTATGTCGTGTTCGGCTATTTGGCTTGTCTTCCAGAGTTTCAAATAAATTGTAATTTCTTTTTATAAAAATCATGTTTAAAAAATCTATAGACATGGTAAAGGCAGGATGTTAAATCTTTGAAACAGTGGCTTACAGCTGTCTAAAAAATGAGCTCCACAGATTCCTCGGACGCATGTTTTTTGGGATTTAAATACTCTATCAACCTCCACTGAGTTCCCCCAAATTATTAGACCGTATCGAAGTACGGACGATACATAGCCATGGTACGCAAGCATTGTCGTATCATGATTAGTTGTTTGTCGAATCCTTTTTAACACATAAACAAAACGATCAATTTTTACAACAACTTTATCAATATGTGGTTTGCAGTTGCAATTTTTTTCAACTGTTATACCCAAAAATACACAATTATCCACAGTAGTTAAGTTAGAGTCTTTGTATGGGATGTCTAGATTATTTATTGTATTCGATTCGTATGTTTGAAATTGTATTATATTTGTTTTAGTCATATTAATTTTTAAGTTATTTTTTATTAGATAATTTACTGCATTGTTCAGCGCTAGTACGGTATCCTTTTCCAAGTTTGTATTATTTTCACTCTTGATTATTAAAGTAGTGTCATCGGCGAATAATATGCAATCTTTGCCTACTGCCTCGGGCAGGTCGTTAATGTATATCAAAAAGAGAAGCGGGGATAAAATCCCTCCCTGTGGTGTGCCATACTTATTTTGTTTATATCCGGACCGAAACATTTTTTGCTCTTGTTTACAGGTTTTAGTTATTTCCACGTATTGCACTCTTTCTGCAAGATAGCTTTTGAACCAGTCGTTGGCTTTCCCTCGGATTCCATAATGTGCAAGTGTCGTGAGTAGTGTTCTATGACAGACACAGTCTTTGCTTTTGCCATGTCTAGAAATACACAGCTTATTTTTGATTTTTTATTTAGGCCTTCGGTTATATGTTTCAATAGCGAGAAACATGCTAAAGCCGTGGAGCTACCACTTGTGCTGTAATGTAAAGTAAAAGGCAAGAGTTTTTTTTAAATAAAGTAACATGAACAGCCTTCATCTAAAATTGAACCTTACTTTTAAAAAGTTAGTTAGTTAATTCTTTTATTTAATGTTGACAATAAATTACAACATTTATCTGTACAAAAAATATTAATTTACTTAAAAGTAATACTGGGTGTTTCTGTACCTTTGCCTAAGAAAAATAATTGAAACGCACCTACTGCTTCAACAAGTAATTAAAGATTTATTCGTTTAAGAAAGTCAAAGTTGTATTTATTTCCTCTCAAATATGTTATAACCTATGACATACATGCGCTTTGCAAGTTACAGCCTCTGTTTCCTTACAGCCTCAAAATCATCAATAGCAATCAAAATCGAAAGTCATATATTCAAATTAGGCTGAGAATCAGCACTTTTTGAATGTCAATATTACATAAGACAATCCACCAAAACGCCCACCCATCGACACTTTCTAGTGCTTTCACTGGGAAGAAGTGGCGAAACAAACTCCCCAGCAGCACAGCTGTCTGTTCATTTAAAAAAAACACATGACTTTATTCAATACTATGTATAGTGATGAACACAAGAAAATACAACAACAATGAAATTATTTACCACATGCCAGCTACCACGCCAAAATACCAGCAAAGCAAAAAAAAAATGTAAATAAATAAAAACTTATTACCTAAATAAAAGCCCCAGGTATAAAGGGCGTGACATCTCACATATTTATGGGTTATAAAAAAGTAAATTATATAAACTCATATAACGTATCAGAAAACTAATTCCGAACAAAAGAAAGAACACACATAGTCATTTACGGAATAATAAGCCTTTGCTACTGCAATAGCAGTCATTGCCTTTTCCTAATATCTGTCCATAGGAACCCAAACCATGGACTATGTACTGTTTTATTGTTATTGGAACATGTTAAAAACGAGCATAGTTATTAATTCAGGACGCATTAACGTCCTCAATGACTGATTGATATGACTGTCTGATTGATGATACATAATTTCACTTTTTTAAATATAAAATGCTAGAAAATATGGTTGCGTCAATGACCGCTATTGTCGTGATAAAATGTGACTATTGTACTGTAGTATAATATCGGAATAACATTTAACTGTAGTCCAAGGACGTACCCAGCTTATGGCCTTGGGGAGCGGCAAGAGATTTTTAGGGACGAATCACCCCGGCTATTTTGCTTGACAAACAAAACAAGCACATCGACATGTAACGCGAATGATCCTGTATAAGTCCCCATTTATAGTTTGATGAGTAATTAGAGTAGTTCATATACATATGTGATGAGAGATTTCTTTGGGGGGTTGCTGCCCCCTGCCTGCCCCCCTGGGTACGTCCATGATGTAGTCACTTACGACACAAGCTAATAGGTTACACCTACACTACCTCCGAAAGCACGATTGAGATCCGTATCTAAGACAATAAATATTTAGCCAACTTGAGCCGAAATTACGTTCAATTTGCATACGTAAACATTGTTCTCCTAGTATAACTAAGCATTTAATTAGAAGACAGTTTATTACCTTCCCGGGAGCAGGGGCTGCTAAGAAAATAACAAGAAAAGGATTAAATTACGGTCAGTTATGACAAAAATTATTACAAGTAGACGTTATGTTTTTGCAAAAGAAACAGTTCTTGCAAAAATATATTATGTCTACTTGTAATAAGTTTATAGAAAGGCTCGTCGTAAAAAGTATGTTATGACTTGTGTTATTTATTGTTTCGGGTTTTTATATAGTCTGATGTAAAATTAATTGGTGAGTGGATAAACAAGCCTTGTTTAGAAACCTAATTGTGTTCGCTTTCAACCACAGTCCGAAAGTTTTAAAGGACATTATTCATTGCTGAGAGACATAGGCCTCCTGGAGGTGACGTGGGCCGTAAAACACCACGCAGGTTTAATGCGGTCATGTTTTCAGATTTTTCGTTTTAGGCTATGTCAGTTTCCAGCAGATGTTTTCCTTGAAGGTTTCCCACACTGTGAATTATTGTGTAGGTTGCAGGATTTCGCTGTATGTGGGAAGTACAGAACCAGTCGAAGTGCCGTTGCTCGGGAAGTCTATGTTCAGTAGTGGACATCTTTCGGCTGAAATAATAAATAATCGTCTGGCCCACGATTTACGAAACGTTAAGGCTGGTCAATCACCATTGTGCCACCACTCACAGCAATCGTCTTTTGGAATGTCAGTTTTATCGTTCCAGCAATATCTGTATGCAAGCAGCTGCTAATCTAGATAATTTTGACGTGACAACGTCTATTAAATTGGTACGGAGGAGTCATTCTCGAAAACACCGTAACGGCCGAATCTGACGCCACACGGAGTCAACGACTACTTTTTTTGACGTGCAAGGTACCAGGGTAGCATAAAAGTGTAGGAGAAATCGAAACAATAAAAAAGCTCATTCATCATTATCAAATCACCATAATACATGAAAGAGGTTTTATTGTGCATAGTTTGTGGACGTGCAAAGTACCAGGGTATCACAAAACTGTAGGAGTTGACGTGACAACGTCTATTAAATTGGTACGGAGGAGTCATTCTCGAAAACACCGTAACGGAATCTGACGCCACACGGAGTCCACGCCTACTTTACCCCCACCCCTAGAGCGAATAGACGTTGTCACGTTCAAATATCGGCAGTAGACGGAGTTCTACAGACAACCAATTTTTTTAGACTGTCTACACAGCTAGTTGTGTAGACAGTCTAAAATTTCATATCATTTAAGCTACGAACCAAC
This sequence comes from Sesamia inferens, assembly GCA_037179545.1. Lineage (NCBI taxonomy): Eukaryota > Metazoa > Arthropoda > Insecta > Lepidoptera > Noctuidae > Sesamia > Sesamia inferens. Next base: position 27,338,142 of record CM073941.1, on the reverse strand, counting down.
TTTTCGTTCTGCTCAATAAATAACATAGCAGATTCCTTATTGTATTAAAGCCCGTACAGCCGGCTGTAGCCGTCTTTTTATCCATCTAAAGCTATTCACCAAACCATTTAACATACGGCTTGAAGATATCAAGAAGGCTTTGCTATAATTATTTATATTGTATTACGAGAATATCCTCTAAATCTAGTATAATAATAATAATAATAAATAATAATAATAATCTTTATTCAAAAACTTACACAACATTGTAAAATAAAAACGACAAAAATATTCTTATAGAAATACATACATATCTTATTGCCTAAATAAAAGCTAGGTATTATGTGTGACTAAAAATATATATAAGGTCATACAGAACGTATTATTATACAGATAATCATGTAAAATTAGCGACATACCCGAGCTAGGTTTATTAAACCTGTGTTTCAGGCGATCAGTCTACATCAGAATATATTAATAAGTCCGTAAGATTTAATCATGCAATGTTATGGACTAGGAATTCAATAAACAAAGAACTTTAGTTATTTTTAATGCTATCTTATGTTATACTATTTCACAATACATCACAATACATCACAATAACATAATTTAATAATATAGATGAAAGTATTTTGTTCGATAGTAATAATAACTTTATAATAATAATTAAAAAAATAATAATAATTTATTAGTACACTTTAAAAACATATGTGAGTACACAGGATCAAAAACGATTTTTTTTTTAAAAAAACGAAAATAATATTATATCTAATCTGACCTTTATCTGCGAACTATCTACTTACTATCACACTATAATTTCCAGTAGCTTTTCTGTGTCTGAGTAATTGAGATTCAATAGGTACTCCGATATTACTTGACTACATTTTTTATAATTTATACTGTATATATCTAATAGTTTGTTGAGCTTGTTATATAAGAAAGGGCCTAAAAACACACAAAATCTGCAGGCATAAGCATGTCTCGTCTGTGGTTTTGTGCACACCATGTCTTTTCTCCTCCTGGTTAAAGGTACTGGGTCAAAAGGAAGCTCAGAATGTAGATGAAGTACGGTATGCAAAATAAATAGTTGACGTACGGTTAGAACCTTGCATTCCACATAAAGCTGTAGGGTGGGAAATCTGAACGGACGGAAGGTTGCAACCTTTAGAATAGCTCTTTGAGCACGTTCTAGAGGAAGCAGTATGGTCTTTGCCGCACCACCCCATGAAGTAATACAGTAGGTGATAACAGATTGGCACAAAGCTAAATAAACTTGTTTTGTTAACTGATAGTCAGCTATGTGGCGTAGGTTTTTGAAAATGTATATTAATTTACGCACTCTCGTACACAGTAACTCGATATGTTTACGGAAATTGAGATTTGTGTCAATCGTAACACCCAGATATTTTATGTGGTCAGCTTTAATTAAAGTAGGACAAGCGCAAGCAGTGTCAGCATGAATACAGTTGTGTGCATATATGTTTTTGTTATTAAGCGGAATGTTAATGTTTCTCATTGAGAATAAAATGTATTTGGTTTTTTCTACATTTAAACTTAGAAGATTTTGATGAAGCCAATCAGACACAATATTAAAGCCATTCTGGGCATGTTTGTATGCCTCATCTTTGGATTTAGCGGAAAACACTAGTGCAGTGTCATCGGCATAAGATAGTATTATCCCGTTATGCAGATCTAGTCTGCAAAGGTTGTTTATATAAATTAAAAATAATGTCGGGGACAAAATACTACCTTGGGGTATTCCAAAAGTACTACTTTTTATCTCAGAACTAGTGTACTGACCTATTTTAACACATTGATAGCGGTCGCTAAGATAATCAGAGAATAAAGAAAGTTGCCCTCCTCTTATACCAAGTGTTTCAAGCTTGTGTAATAATATAGAACAAGAAATAGTGTCGAAGGCCTTGGCGAGGTCCAGAAAGATCCCTATAGTGTGCAAGCCATTATCTAAATTAGTACTTATATACTCTGTCAGCCTGTGAACTGCTTGGTTAGTTGATCTGTTGGTTCTAAATCCATATTGGTTATTGGAAAGCAATTTGTTAGTTTCAAGATATTTAATTAATCGACTGTTTATAATTTTTTCTAATATTTTGGATAGTCCTGTTAGTACAGAAATGGGTCTATAGTTATTAACACATTTTTTATCTCCCGCTTTGTACACTGGTGTAACTACAGCTTTTTTAAGCAATTTGGGGAATATTCCGTTTGACAAACATGACTGGAAAATATGGGTTAATGGAGGAGCAAGAAAGTGTTTAAATCTTTTTAGTATGTTATTATTAATTCCATCCCACCCAACAGCACAGTTGTCTTTTAAACCGGTAATAATTCCTAAAATTTCATTGACATCAGTGTCCAATAAAACAAAAGAATTTAAAGTATTCGAAGTATTGAACACTGTTGATGGCTGTGAAAAATGATTACTCTGGTTTAAGGCTTTTTCGGCCAGGGTTTTGCTAACGTTTGCAAAAAAACTGTTGACTTTATTTGCAGCTTCGATGGGGTTTGTTGTAATTGACAGTAATTCGAGAGGCGTTTCAGGATTTTTTGATCGAAATGTATTTGTTTTAATAAATTTCCAAACAAGCTTACTATTTTTCCCAGCCTTCTGTAATTCATTCTTCTCAAATTGATTTTTAGTATTATATAAAAGTTTGTTACAAAAATTTCTGTACCTTTTATATGTAACAGAAAGTATTTCATTATCAGGTGCAAGTTTCGACTTTTGATGCAGTTTGTCTCTATGCCTAATACAACGGACGAGACCAGGAGTGATCCATGGTTTAATGTTATTATATCTTCTAGGGATTATTTTGCTAAAAGTATTTTTATTTATTGCAGCTTGAAGCATATTTATGAAGTACTGCAAGGAAATATTTGCATCATTTGTTTCGTAAACAGGGTCAAAATTAATACCTCGGACATCACTTTCTAGATTAGTCATATTAATTTTTGTGAATCTACGCATGCATTTTATTCTAGGTGGCGATATTTGTAACGTTAGCAGAATTGCTTGATGGTCGGTAAGTGATGAGTAGGTCACTAATGTTTTTGAAGGATTTTTTGTTTTTATGATGAAATGGTCTAAACATGAACCGCTCTGGTGCGTGGGATAATAATGAGTGGGTAAAAGCCCATGGAATGAACAAATATTTAAGTATTTATGAACATGTGTATTGTATCTTTCGGAAGCAATATTAATATTTATGTCGCCCGTTAGAATGATGTTTTTAACAACTGATAAAAGTTTTAAGTTGTCATCAAGGGAGTCCAAAAACCTGTCGATGTTCTGAGACGGAGGCCTATAAATAGCCATAATTACAGTATCTGGAATAATTTTAATTATTAGACAGTTACTATCTAGAACTATAGGTTCTTCCACAACTATATTTAAGTCTTTTTTGATGAAGACTACTATACCATCGTTTTGATTGATGCTTGAGTTTGTTTTGTGAGATTGGTATCCGTCAAGGGAAGGTAGATCGGCTGTCTGAGCCGACAACCAACATTCTGTAAGCACGATAACATCACAGCTAATAACAAGAGTTTGTAGTAGAACTTCAAACCCATGCATGTTTCGATTTATACTCCGTATATTTTGTGTAAGCAGGGTAAGTGTTTTCCCCCCAGCAGGGACAAGAAGCTTACAGTCCTCTACATTACATGTATCGGCTTCAGACACAGAAAAGCTATCCAAGTCAGTGTTAAGCTGACTGGCCATAACAACTATTAATTAAAATATATAAACTAACTCTAAGTAACGTATAGATAAACGGAAACTATAAGAAATTATTTATGCGGCGCTCTTAGGCGCCATCATAGTCTATGGAATTAATATAATTAGCCTCTGCATATTTACGTGCCGGACAGTCTATATCACCCGTCTGATGGTCACATTTCCTCTTGAAACGCTTGCACGTCGCACATCGAGGTGGAGAAGATTTGCTGCTACACTCCTTGTGAGCGTGCCCAGGTTCTCCACAGTGGTTGCACGTAGGACTGGTTTCTCGGCAAAATTTGGCCGCGTGTCCAAATTGCTGGCAATTATAGCATCTCGTGACGATCGTAAAATCTCTCACGGGGCAGGATGTCCAATTGATGAAAATTCGACCTTGGTTTATTAAGATTTTCCTGACGGCGGCTGGAAGCTCCAAAATGTAGTTGCAGGTAGGTAGACCTTTTTTACCCGATTTATGGCTCAATTTGACAGTTGCAAAAAAGGTGTCACGGGTAGTATTGACCAATTTACCTGCAAGATTTTGCTCGTAAATACAGTCAATCACTTCCTTTTCAGTAAGTGTAGTATAAACACGATTACGACAGAACCATAGGTTACACCATCATCTACATACAGTTTTTACAATTAATACCTATGTTCGGGATAGGTTCTAGTGACCGTAGGGAGAGAATCACTACCACTACTTTACTTTTTTATACTGTTGTAGTCAGAATCAGTATCTTTAAATCAGTTTATAGAACTGATTTATGAACGTTCAAGGAAGCACACGCTATGTTATTTAAATGATTTCCATTGTTGCCGTTGTCCACGTAATATAACGTTATATTTTGGTTAAGCGAAACCCGAAAAACGAGCTCAGTATTTTTAATTAAAGAATCTGTGTACAAAATTAAAAAAATATACAATGAAAAATCACTAAGTTATGAGCTCTTGTTATCTTACTTGGTTGTCCCAACAAAAATCGCGGTTCTACCGCCAGCTGTGTCGAGCGCTCGGTAACCACACTGCAACATTTTCTAAATGTATTTGGGAAAAAATATAACATGGTGTAAAAATCATTGGAATCGATTCAGTTGCTTATTCTAAACAAACTATATTCAGGTTTCGTAAAAGTAAAAATAACGTTGTATACTGACGCATGCCAGTGTAGTACTGCAGCACGTAGCTGCATCGTGCGCAGCAGCAGCTACCCATAACCACGTCAAAACCAAAGCCACGTTAAAGTTTACAAGTCTAAAATAAATGGTTTTGGTTGACGACGATTTGTAGGATTTGGCACGTGTCGTGAAGTTTGTGCGATGTTGAGTTGAGTGCTTTTATTCGCGCTTCCAGTCGAAGCTACAATTTTTTCAATTACAATTTAGACGAAAAATATTTAATAGATATCATTAATACGACGTCGCGGTTGGTGCAGTGGTTCAGCGATTGGCTGCTGCGCTGCATGTCGCGGGTTCAATTCCCGCACGAAATATATATTTGTATGGCCTACAATTAGTTGTTCGGGGTCTGGCTGTTTGTGTATGTGAGTTTATATGTTGGTAAACGTACCCACGATACAGGAGTATTCCTAGTGAGGGACAACATTCCACCAGCAGCAGGTTGATTGACACTTTATTGTGGCTCGCAACATGAAGCGAGTAGTGCAAAAGTACAAATACTGCATCTGTACTGTGTGCACTGCAGGGTTATGAGTGCACAACCCACTGGTTAGTTGGCGCTGGAAGTGACGTGAGTTAGCACACTTCAGAGTCGCTAAAAAGTTTGATTCAGACTGTACAATTATTCACTTTATAGCATAACTAGCTGTGCCTTGCGGTTTCACCCGCAGAAAATTCGATACCATGGGATTTTTTGGGATATGTTGATTCTGGTATATAAATCACATGTGTTTCCATCCAAACCAGTGTTCAGTACTTTTTTCGTTAAAGAGTAATAAATGTACATCCAAAATTTTCACATATATAATATTATACTAATATTATAAATGTGAAAGTGTGTTTGTTTGTTTGTTTGTCCTTCCTTCACGCCGTAGCTAAGCAATCAATCGACCTGATTTTTGGCATACAGTTAGTTGAAAAGATGGAGAGTAACATAGGCTACTTTTGGTCCTAAAAAAACATCAAGTTCCCAAGGGAGATTACTGGAATATTTGTATGTGTACACCAAATATTATATATATATATTATACATCGGAAAGTGAGTTTGTTTGTACCACTTTCACGCCGTAACTCCTGAACCGATTGCTTTGAAATTTTGCAGACGTAAAGTTAGAAGTCCGGATTAAATAATAGGGTACTTTTTATCCCGAAAAAAATGATGTTCCCGAGAGAAATCTAAAACGCGCGATATGACCGAAGTTAACGCGGGCGAAGCCGCGGGCGGAAAGCTAGTATTATAATATATATTAGTAAAATGTAGTGTGTAATAAAAATAGATTTTGATGAAAATCTCCTCTCATTCAGATTTCGGTTTCGGCCAAAAATCGTCGACATTTTCACATACCCATATCATTCATTCCACATACTCGCACAAGGTCTACTTAAACAACGTATTTTTTTTATACGAAACCCGAATACCTATAGTTTTCTATACGAGACCTATAGTTTTTCCCAAATGCGTTTGGAAATTATTGCAGTGTGGTTACAGAGCTCACAACAATTGACGGTAGATCATAGTAATAAACGCATAGTGAGACCACCTCCCCCCACACTGCGCCGTTGCAGGCGCGGGCGGGCGAGCGGTGCGTTGAACGTTGTTGATTTTTATTACTCTGTAATTTTTTATGATAACTTTTTGAAATTTCGTACATAGATTCTTTACTTAAAAATACTGGACACGTGTTTCGCATACTTATACAAAACATAATGTTGTATAGTATTCATAATATGGCGTGATGAATACGACAGTAAACAACCTATTATGGTGGAATTCTTTTCTGATGATTGTAGGTATGTTCCCTTTGCCCTTTTTATTACAAAATGATCTCCAAGTTTAGAGCCGAATATACTCCGGTATGGATTCAGAGTTTCAAACGGGCAATAGTTTCGTAACTATTTGTAGTAAAATCCTCTTTGAAACGCTAATTGGATCTTTGGAACGAACGATCTTTCTAGGTATTTGAGGTTATTAATTCTATCATAATATCATAAAAAACACAATTAATTAGAACAAATATCGTCATTAGGCCGATAAGATTGCTAGAATTCTCTAAAGACAATCAGTGTCCTAGAACTAACTAACTAAAGGTTTCCCGAAAGTAAAAAACACTTTACAAATTATTGTTTATCAATTAAAACATCAATTACGTCATCGCTAAAATTAAAATCCGTAAATTCGATATCATGAATATTTTCCCCCTTGTTTATAAACGTTGCTTAAAGTTAACCAGTGACTGTTTAACTATACATACTAGGTGGTAGGCCATAACATTGACTGCTGGCAGAAGTTACACCCACCAGACAGAGTCTTGTCGCCAAGTCGTGTTCCGGCATGATGTCTGGTGAAACCGTACGGAGGACGGGTCTGAGCAGTTGTGTTGCGATGTGTGCCTGGTCCGATGCGCCAAATGTTGTTGTGTCGTTTGGTCGTGGAGGGTCTCCAGATCAATCTCCCTCCGGCGCAACATCGTTGATCGTGTTGTTTTCATTCCTATTTACTCAGTTTTTTGAGTGAACTTTTTTTTATAAGTTTTTATTTTAGTATTTTTAGTTGAAAAAAGTAGTGTTCAGCTGTATCCGGTCAGACTGGACGCTGCTGCCAACATAGTTGGGAATAGGCTCCTGCCCTTCCAGACCTTCATTATAACCCATATGGGTGCAAAGTTCTCATTAATATAAATGAATTGAGTTCAAATACAAGGTAGCTAATGTAAATCGTTGAGGAGTTCCCTGAACTGACCTTTGTCTTCATCATCAGTTGCCTAATGATAGTCACTACTCACCTGGGTGTAAGGTTCTTAGGTTCTTAACAATACAAATTATTCAAGCACAAAGGTAGCTGCTGTGAATCGTTGAGGAGTTCTCTCGCCTGTCTCCCGGCTCCATCATCAGATCTATTCCAGATTATTATTAAATTGTAGTGCTTTAAAATACTTAATGAAAAAACTTGCAAATGTACTAGCCGTCCTTACAATTTTTGAAAGTTCGCCTTGATTTCTCTGGTCTTCCACCATCAAACCCTTATCATGGGACTACCTTGGGAATGTCTTCTTTCCAAGAGAAAAATAATTATCAAAATCGGTTCATAAACGACGAAGCTATTTGCGAACAAACATAAAAAAAAACATCTATACGATCGAATTGAGTAACCTCCTCCTTTTTGAAGTTGGTTAACAAGGTTTATGAATAGGGGGGATTATGTTAACATGAAGTGTTCCAGACATACAACTAAAGTTGCCGCTGCCCGCGCCACTCACTCGTCTGTGTCGTCACTTAATTCGCATGTCCCGTTTGTTTACTTCCTCTCCTCGCTAATTACTGTGTTCTGTTGAAAGCAACGACAACAACGCACGTTCCGAGACTATTAATACACGATGAGGAAGAAAACCCTCTGAGTGCTGTCATGAATTACCAATTTGTGAGGAGAGACAACCATTTACGCAATTTAAATTAATCTTTGACCAGGTCTGGGCCCACTGGGGCCAGCGGTACAATGGTCGCCGCTTACAAGTCGTAGGTTTAAACTAAGCCAAGCGTATTACTTTTTAAATTATTTCATCACCATTGCTCTTAAAACGGTGAAGGACCTGCGGTGGGCTAGTTTATAATTTATAAATAAAAAGGAAAATATGGCGAGGAATGGGTTTCATAGCATCAAAATTTCAAAAGAAAATAATGAAGTTTGTCAAAGTCCTACACAGGCAACATCTATCAAAAACGTACGCCGGTTGTGACTACTACGTAACACAACTTATATAGTTTTACATCACCGATGAAGTTATAAAAAAGAAGTATTATCACATAGTTCAGCGCAGAAGAAGAAGGTGGGATAATCTGTAATTCAAATTAAGTGCAACTTTCTCTTTCTATTTTAATAAGAATAGGACTGATGATACATTTTATTTTAGTTCTGTCCAATAAGTCAACACCTGAGGTAAAATAACACATTTAGTAGCCATGTCGCGTCTAAACTATCAACGGCATTTCTTAAATTAACAAGACTCAATTAATATTTTATCTTAGCTATTCGTTTCTTCATGAAATAGAAAGAAAGCGATAAGCTAAACTTAAATTTATTTAGTTTTTGAACAAGGGAATCAGAGCTATTATCTGCCAACAGATTTCTTCCTTCATAATAAACCAAGTACTACTCAAAACTTCACAAGGTTATTTTATTTTTTTATGGTTAATTAAAATAATAAAATACCAATTACAATAATTAACAGAAGTAGAAACAAACAATTACATTAATTAACTTAAAAACTATTACTAAAACTAAACGGCGGCACGGTGGACTCTCTCGCATTCTTCCTTTCACAGAAAACCAAACATACACGCATAAGCTTATTCCATTCATCCGCAAACACGTGACATTCAGGGTTGGCCATTAGAAGGGCATTCAGCACCTTTAGACTACGACAGACCGGGGATTCAGCTCGGGCTACCGTTTTTGCTGGGAGCTGCGGAGATCATGGCTGGATGTGCTGCAGACTGGTGTTTGCTAAAGTTTATAGTTCCCTGGACTAAAAATTTGGGTCTGAATCTGCAATCGGCTGGTTGAAAAGAAGGTATACCTCTACAAAATGGTGGGTATGGTTGGGCAAATAAAATTTTGCAGTTTTTCTTTTTTTGATTCTCTAATCCTACTAAAATTTAAAATAATTAAACTTCTCTATACTCTTCTGTTTGGAAAGAGGTGGTAGTGGAAAAGGATGTATGGAAGGATTATGGAGAGGCCTGTTCTGCAGTGGGAAAGGCTCAGAAGTAAAATGGACGTAGCTCAACGAGGCACTATCTGTCAAGAAAATAACTCTATATCTTGTATCTTGGTTATTTATTTTATAACACATAAAATAAATAACCAAGATACAAGATACCCAAAAACTTATAGAACCTTTCTGTCAACAACTTATACAGATATACGAGTATGACTGTATTATGAACACATTCGGAAGTATTGTTGTAAAAAAATGTTTATAATTTTTAACGCGTCATATAATTGAAGCTAAGTAGTCAGGTCTTATCGAAAACAAGCGAAGGCTGTAATGTAATGAATACCTGTGGCGTGTGTATTGTTGTAGATGTATCGTTAAACAGCTGAACGTACCTGAAACAGACAATAATGGGTTACAACGTGAAGTAATTTTATGTTATTCTAGCGAATGAAGACGTGTTGGAGAAGTGAGGTGGAGTTGTAAGCGGGGAGCGGGCGAGGAAGCGTCTAAAAAGGTTGATTTTTTATCGATTAATGGCGTAGTTGGTAAACCTGCCAAGGAAAACAAAACGATGCATTTTCAGAAAAATAGATACCAAAACGCGAAGCTTTTGTCTTGTGGCGCGGTTAGCGTAGTGGTTAAATGTTTGGCTGCTCCGCTGCGTGTCGCGGGTTTGATTCCCGCACGGAACAAATACTTGTATGGCCTACAATTAGTTGCTCGGGGTCTGGCTGTTTTTGTATGTGAGTTTATATGTTTGTAAACGCACTTAAGATACAGGAGAAATTCCAAGTCTGGGGCAACGTTTTTTAAAAGCAAAAAAAAAAGAAATTTGCCGGCGACGGTGTTTCCATCACACTACAATTTGAATGTCTTCAAGGCTAGAGTGAATAGGCTCTTAATAAACTAGCGCGCTTTACCATCAACGATCGCATCACTGCTTACCATCAGGCGGGATTGCGGTCAAGCGCTAGTTTATAATATATAAAAAAAAATAGATAAATAAAATTATAAACATTAAATTGCAGTTGTCCTGTTCAACATGCTGTCAATGCTTCAATGTCTTTAACGGAACTTCTAGGAGGATTGAACTGGTAGAAATCGTCATATAACGAAAATACGTTATGTGACGTATTGAGGTCGGTGGTAGGCCATAACATCGGCCGCCGGCAGAAGTTACCACCCACCAGACAAAGCCTTGCCGCCAAGCGATTTGTCGTGTTCCGGCATGATGTCTGGTGAAGCCGTACGGAGGACGGGTCTGAGTAGTTGTGTTGCGATATGTGCCGGGTACGATGCGCTTAATATTATTGTGTTGGGAGTTTGGTCGTGGAGGGTTTTCAGATCAATCTCCCTTTGGCGCAGCATCGTTGGTCGTGTTGTTGGGTTTCACATTGCATCACCTCGCTCAACTGCCATCTTCCTATTCGCTCAGTTTTTCTGAGTGATTAGGCTCTTAATAAACTAGCGTGTTTTACCATCAACGATCGCATCACTGCTTACCATCAGGTGGGATTGCGGTCAAGCGCTAGTTTATAATTATAAAAAAAAATGTGACTTTTATTTTATATAGATATTTTAGAAAGAGAGAGATAGGTTTCATGGCTTTTGAGGGTGCTGAAACCATTCGTAAGGTCAAATTAAAATTACGAGATAGCGCAGCCGCCATCTTTTTTTTCTTTTATTAGTTTTTATTACAGAGGACATTTCGATACATTTTGTTAGAGACCACCTTTTTAGCAAAAAATTGCTTATTAGGATACTCCACACTCCTACATATCTATCATAAATATCATTGAAATGTAAACATCAAATTATAAAAACAAGTAAAGAAAATCAACCCTGTGTGTCTACAGTTGAAGCTAAAAAAACGCGTTAAAAAGAAAACAAAATATTAGCGTTATGTATATTTTTTTTTACATAAATTATAAACTAGCGCTTGACCGCAATCCCGCCTGATGGTAAGCAGTGACGCAATCGTTGATGGTAAAGCGCACTAGTTTATTAAGAGCCTATTCACTCAAGCCTTGAAGAGACTCAAATTGTAGTCAGACGGATACACCGCCGCTGGCAAATTGTTCTAGTCCCTCGATGTACGCGGTATAAAGGAGGAGGCGAAAGGCGCAAATCGCGCGTATGTGTGATGTGTGGGTAGATATGGGTAAAAGTGTGAAAGTTAGGTTGATGGTGTGTATTGTGTATTATGTTATAAGTTATAAACTTATAATTATCATAATTGATGAAATCAAATCATTTCTTTCTTTGCAAGCATGGGTAAATAGTTGGTCGATAGCAGTTTGTTCTCCATGTTCCGGATATCATCATCAACCTTTTAACGTCCCACTGCTGGGCACAGATCTCCTCTCATACAGAGAAGGATTGAGCGTAATAACCACGCTTGATCAATGCGGGTTGGCGATTTCAGACTTAAAGTCCAGGTTTCCTCAAGATGTTTTCCTTCACCTTCAGTCATTGGTGTCCAAGATATACTTAGGAAGTACATACAACTTTAGAAAAGTTACATTGGTACTTGCCTGACCTGGAATCGAACCCGCGCACTCATACTTGAGAGGCTGGTGTTTTAACCACTAGGCCACCGCGACTTTTGTCCTTTTGTTTTGTTGTGACTTTTGTTTCGGATATCATAATCAATTAATATAATTTAAAATTAATAACAATTAGAAGTATTACAATAGGTAATTAATTTTTTTACAACTTAATGGCAAATCGTTTGAACCACAATAAATTATAAAACTCACAATAATACATTGAATGTCACTAGATTATATAATAATACAATATTAATTAGGTAGGTACGTCAATACAAGTAACCATGTTACCTGTACCTATTTTATCAAAAAATCTAAGTTACGTTTTAATTTTTATTGCAAACCGCATGTCAGGAATAATGAACTGACAACAAGATAAGTAGCAAGAAGTCATAGTCATTTGAAATTTAAAATCGGAACACCATCTATACTTACATGAGTAAATACAACAATAGGGTCCTAATAAATCAGATGTAACAGGGTTAGTATATAAAGTTCTCTCATATTACTTAAAATCCAATCTAACTTCTAAATACAAATGTGAGTTTGTTAATTTATTTGTGAGTTTGCTTGCTTTTTCCATGGAAGACTTATGTGGTTAAAAAGGTTAAAGTGTAGGTTTCGATTTTCATTTTAAACTTGGCTACCTCCGCCCACGCTTTTTATATTTCGGTCAAACAGTATAAAATTACAAGTAGATACATCATAGTATGTTGCTGATATTCAGTTGGATATTGGAGCCACGTAATTATGCACTTAATTAATTCTAAAGCACTTGAACCTGCCCGCTTTGGACAAATCATATTAAAGTCCAACTGTTCTTAGCTATGTACGGACGACAGCAGGCCAAGCTACCCGAAACTGTCAATTAAATTTCAATTAACTTTGAGCCTTAATGTTTTGGAGATAATGTTGAAAATCTAATAAAGAAATCTGATAGATTGTAGTAGCTTGTTGTGCTGCCGTCCGTACATGCATTAAACACGCTTTTACTGTATATTTATGTTATACATTTGTGCTATAATTTCAATTAGAGATAATTGGTCGGTTATGCGTTCTACAATAACGGTGCAGTGTCCACATGTACTGAAGTTTACTACTGTAAAAAAAATACGTTTTGATTTAAATTCTGCGTAGAACTAGTAGAAAAGTAATATAACGTCTGTGCCGCCACCGATAACGCCGTGGAAGTGTTGAAGATTGATCCAAAGTAATTTCAGTAACAGCCGACCTATTCGAGAAAAATCGCATCGTGAAATGTAGTAGAAGTGAGATTAGAATGAGCTCATTAGTATCAATACCTAGCATTAGTTAGAATCCACGATCATTTCATTTAACTTAAAGCCGAGGCGAAGAAGAATTAGGTAAGTAAGAAGGTTATATCCAAAATATGGAATTAAATTTATTACTTTATTGTGAACCAATAATTTTTTGTTTATGCGAAACTCGAAACACGTGTCCAGTATTTTTAAGTAAAGAATCCATGTACAAAATTTCAAAAAGATATCATGAATAACCACAAAGTTATGAGTTTGTTACCTTACTTCGTTGTCCCAACAAAAATATACGGCGCGGCGCGGCGGCGGCGCGGTGCGAGGTGGCCTGTCTCACAGTGCTAACACAGTGAGACAAGCCTACTACTTTTATGATCTACCGTCAGCTGAGTTGCGCGCTCGGTAACCACACTGCAACTATTTCTAAATGTAGGTATTTGGAAAAAAAAAATATAACATGGTGTAAAAAATATTGGAATCCATTCAGTTGCTTATTCTGAACAAACTATGTTCAGGTTTCGTATGAAGAAATAATGACGTTGTATAGTTGATAGGAATGGTTGTTGTTATGTCAATGTTTTCTTTGCCAATAAGTGTCGCGACACATCTTCGGAACGTACGGCGCCGAAAGTTCGGCTAAATACGCTCAGCCGAAATTACGTCGCGTTCGGGCCTAACCTTCCTTCGAGCGGTTGTCAGCTAAAACGCATTTAATGTATTTTGCATGCAACCGACACATCACGTGAAACGTTGCGCGAGCGGGCGTAGCTGAACGTTCGGCGTGTATTGTGCATCGGGCGTGTGGCGGTAGCGAAGAGCGGCAACGTCTTCTAAGCCCTCTATAATAGCTAATATTCTAATTAAGTCCATTTTTCTGCAATTCAGGTACGTCACAAAAACCGCACACTAATTGTCGACACAGACAGACTGACGATGACGCCACGTAACTTTCCGTCACGTAGCGCGCTGAACAAGACGCCGCGTTTTACCGTTTGGTTTGACATAACAACTGAATATAACGTACGGCGCCGAAAGCTCAGCGGCTGAAGTGTCAGTCACTTCAGCCGCTGAGCTTTCGGCGCCGTACTTTCCATAGATGTGGCGCGACCCTAAGGTCTTAACATGTTCGTACATCGCTAGTCTTTCAGCTGTCAGTGTGAACACATCTCACACGTCCGCACTTGGTCGGCCAAGTGCGGCAATGTGAAAAGGCCACTACACGGAAGACGAGCAAGTGTCATAATATACCATAAACATGTTGTTACGTCTAATTATTTACTTATCAAGTTATTTGGGTTACGAGGCTCATAGTGTCAATAATAATATACTTACAACTTAACTACTTACACTACTGTTCTTACAACGTAATCAATAGTGTAGTGTTAATATTTTAATTAATAGTGTGTAAGTAATTATTTCTTGCACTTTATTAGTAGACTAGCCACCAGCCACCGCCAGCCAGCAAACGGTTTCGTTCTTGCAGTAGTCCGTAGTCGCAAGTTGTATCTTCAAAATATGGCTGTTATTTTAGTTATTTTTTTCGTTTTAATAATTATAAACCAGTGCTTAACTGCAATCCCGCCTGATGATAAGCAGTGATGCAATCGTTGATGGTAAAGCGCCTAGTTTATTAAGCCTATTTACTTAAGAAACTTAGTGAATATGATGGAAAACGGCAGTTGAGCGAGTTGATGCAATGTTAAACCCAACAACACTACCAACGGTGCTGCACCAGAGGGAGATTGATCTGGAGACCCTCCACGACCAAACTCACGACACAACAACATTTAGCGAATCGTATCCGGCACACATCCCAACAAAATTGCTTAGACCCATACTCCGTACGGCTTCACCAGACATCATGCCAGAACACGACGAATCGTTTGGCGGCAACACTTTGTCTGGTGGGTGGTAACTTCTGCCTGTATATTATGTACTAGCGGCCGCCCGCGGCTTCGTCCGCGTGGTTTTCGTTTTTTCACAGAAAGTGTTTATCGCGCGTTATCCCTCGGGAACTACTGATTTTTTCTTTTTTTTTATTTTTTTACTTTCTTTATTTTTTCATAATCTATCATGTGTGTATAAACGAAAGCACTCTTTTCTTTATTTATCCAAGAAAGGATTTCATGTCCCATTACTGTTTCTTCGGGATCATCAGAATCTTCAGAAGAAACTGACATCCTGCTCAGTGCGTGTCGCAGTTTATCAGCATGTAAGCGGTCCTCACGTTGTTCTTCTGTCTCTGCACGCCGTAAAGCATCTACTCTCTCCCTTTCCATTTCTAGTGAAGTGTTATGATTTTCACGCAAGCGTTCATAATTTTCTCTAGCTACTTCTAATCGTCGTTGATGTTGGTCATCGCTTTCTAAAGCTCGAGCAATACTGTGTCGTTCTCGATCATTACTTAAGCGGTCAAGATACTGAGTAAATGTTTCCGAAGCGCGAGACAGTTCGTGGCGGTCCCTGTCGGATGTCAATCGAGATTCTCGTTCCGAAAAGGATTCTGAGGTGCGAGATATTGTATGGCGCTCACGATCAGCAGTCAAACGAAGTTCCCGTTCTGTGAACGTCTCTGATGCGCGCGATACTGTATGGCGCTCACGATCAGCAGTCAAACGAAGTTCCCGTTCTGTGAAAGTCTCTGATGCGCGCGATACTGTATGGCGCTCACGATCAGCAGTCAAACGAAGTTCCCGTTCTGTGAAAGTCTCTGATGCGCGCGATACTGAATGGCGCTCACGATCAGCAGTTAAACGAAGTTCCTGTTCTGTGAACGTCTCTGATGCGCGCGATGTTGTATGGCGTTCACGATCAGCAGTCAAACGAACTTCCCGTTCTGTGAACGTCTCTGATGCGCGAGATAACCTATGGCGCTCACGATCAGCACTTAAGACGCGAGACAATCTATCGCGTTCAGAATCAGCCGTCAATCGAGAATCCCTTTCAACAGGTCTTTCTGACGCGCGATGCAATGACATACGTTCACGACTTGCCCTAAGTCGTTCTTGCCTCTCTTCATTAGACTCTTGAGATCTAGTCATTCTCATTCTTTTCGATGCTCTGGTGTAGGTAGATAGATTAGACCTTTTTCGGGTCATTTTCTAAGTATTGTATTATTATTTTTAACAAAATAAAAATTTCGAAGAAGAAAGCCAAATAAAAACGTTAAACACAATCCTATTTATATCCTCTAAACCAAGTAATCCAAATCGCAAAGCAATCTCTAAATATCCGTATTCGTAGCAGGTAAGTTGTTATATTTTTTGAGATTTTTTACCTATTAAAAAGCACAAATATAAAATTAATTTTGAAACTATATTTCGATTGATGGATACGAATTAGAAATGATAAAATCGCACAGTGACATCTATTGGATTTTATATGTACTAAAAAACGTGAGTAGCGCACCTAATAGTTGTAGTGTTATGTATTTACCTACAGATACTTACACTTATTTATTTATATTCTTACATATATATCATTCATTTCTGCAGGTCATAATACGCATTATAGTACAATGAGGCGCTGTTCTGATAACATTTTACTTCACCAAGACTCGTTATCTAGCTTACAGACACAGTGCTCAACTTCATGCCTAAGTTTCAGCGACTTGGTGATATCTTAGCGTAAGAAGCTGTACCTATGCGGTGCTGTATTAATTTTTCTACTCAACACTACGCTATAATTTAATATATTTTCATTGTTATGACAGTTTTTGACAACGCTGTTGATTATGTCTCTATGACAACCTTTTCTTCTAAATGTCTCTATGACAACCTTTTCTTCTAAAGCTATGGTAGTTAAGTGATTTTCCAAATATTGTTACCTAGACTGACTTTTTTGTCTGTTGTCCGATTTTGATGAAACAAAGCCTATACACTGCCCGGGAGTGTGCATTCTTCATTAGTGAAAACCGCATAAAAATCCATTCAGTAGTTACGAAGATGTGCTCGAATAAACAGACAGACAGACAGACAGACAGACAGACAGACAAAAAATTCAAAAAAAAAATTTTTGTGTTTCATTGGTTTTCTTTTATCGCCCTGACTCCATTTTTGTCAATTATCTTCAATGTACAGACACACCGGGTCCTACTGTTTTATTATATGTATAGATAATATATTTATTTAACTCCCGAGGCCGTTGATCCACCGCGTCGTATCACGTCGCCCACTCGCTCTATTACCTATTTCGTTTTTGCTTAGCGATCTATGTGACATTTTTTTATTTACTTGCCTCCTAAGGAAGATAGAGAAAAATGTTATATAGAGTTGCCTATCGATTACGGAATAGTTTTAGAAATCCGACTGGCAGTGGCAACGAATTGCGCGTTCAAGTTTAAAACACAACTAAATTGATCAGCGTTCAATGATAAAGAGACAGTTGCATAAATTATGACCAACTTCACAGTGGAGAATTCATTTAAATGCTTTATACAGTCGATAACGTAATTTTATTACCACTTTTGTGAACAATCTATACTCATCTATACTTTAATACATAAAGCTGAAGAGTTTGTTTGTTTATTTATTTGAACGCTCTTATTTCAGAAACTACTGGTCGAATTTCAAAAAATATTTTTGCGTTGGATAGCCCATTTAATCCGGTAAAGCTTTAGGCTATCATCACGCCAATAGGAGCAGAGCATAACAAAAAATAAAATATATGCTGGTAAAGCGGACCCCAGACTCCAAAGCTGAAAAAAAAAGATTCGGTTGCGACTGGGATTAACGCTGAGATGATGATTATGATCTAAAAGTGTAATAACATATCTATAGAAATTGACTCTTTTGGGGTTAAATTGTTTCAATATTTAACTACACGCGAACGAAGTCACGAGCGGCCGCTAGTACCTCCAATAAAATAAAACTTCGAGCACGTGTCGTTCAACTTCTGGGTGACAAGTCCAACTATGTATATTTTCAAACAAGTTAGTATTTATATAATATACTAGCTGACTCGTGCCTACTTCCATAATTTCATCGTTGTTGTGTTTTTTTGATTGTGTTCATTACTTTACATAGTATTGTATAAAGTCCTGTGGTTTTTTAAACACAGCAGCTGTTTGTTCAACAGCTGTGCTGCTGGGGAGTTTGTTCTGCCACTTCTCCCCACCGAAAGCATTAAGAAGTGGCAAAGGGCGAGCGTTTTGGGAGACTGTCTTACGTAATAAAGTCGTTAAAAAGCTGCTGATTCTCAGCCTATCCTATAAAGACTTTTGATTTTGATGGCCGGTAAATATTTTTGCTATCGATGAAATTCGACTACCAAACACTTGTAGGTACATACAATTTGTTTGTACATAAATGTTGAGTGTCACTACAAACTTTCAATTTTTCAAGTTATTGTTTTAATTATTCAACGTGGCTTTCTATTGGTAAAAGAACTTCCAAGATCGATTCAGTAGATAGAACACTCTCTACAACCTTGCAGACTTACCTCTTTATAATACATATTAGCAATTTAGTATAGATAAGCCAATAGACTTTAAATAATAAAACAAACATCATTATCACAGAGCATCAATAAATACGTAATACATCGCTGTCAACAGGAAACATACCCAAATGGCTAACAAAAGTCTTGCCACGTTGGATGACAGTGCTGATTCTTCGGCTAAAAAATAGGCCAGCCTTTTGGTCTTTTACAAAGTTGACCAAACACTTGGCGTTGTCTTGAACAAAAAAGTGAGCACCCGAAATCCATGGCCTTCGTGTTTCAATCCCTAATGGCTAAATTATTATGTAATTCCTGCAATAGGCTAGGATAATGAGACGGCTTCTATATTAGAAAGATGGGATGGCGCGGGTGTGACATATGTCAACCGGCTATACTAGATTCTTGACGTCTTGATCTTAGTTTTCTGATTTTAAACAAATTTACAAGTTCTTCTAAGCTTTTAAATTAATACGATTCACACTAACTACAGCGAGGCGGGGTATCTGTTTGAAACACAATAAATAGGTATTGGTATAGAGTATAGTGGATTAAATACCCGTTGCCCACCCCCGGGCGGCGGACATCCATGAGAATTTTCCAGCCCGGAACAAAAATAAAATAAAAATGTTAGGTTAGACATCAAGATTGCCATACGAACGAATAATGGTTTATTCTATTTAATATTAACTTGTGGGTTAGTTGATAATCTGAAGTCCCTACGTACAAGATGGTCCTCATAATAATGAATACTCGTACAAAAACCAACAGCGAGTTTTATCGAGCATAACTATGCTTAACGTTGCGTTTGTAACAAGGGCGTCACCCTAAACCTATTTACGTGTGACAAATGTTTTCTGTCTGTTGTTCAGTTTCCCCGTTCACTACCCTTATCGCGATTTATTTGGGTTCGGTGCAGTTCATTGTTCTGTATTAATAGTTATTTTGGTCTTGCCAAAGGGTATCGTATTTCCCAGTAACTGGGTTATAAAGGAGGTCAGAATGGCGGTCAAGTCATCTATAATACTGGCATTCAGCTGGACTGGAGGTTAACTCACACACACACATTTAACATCGGCTGCCGGCAGAAGTTACCACCCACCAAACAAAGTCTCGCCGCCAATGGATTCGTCGTGTTCCAGTTGTGTTGTGTGCCAGGTACGATGCCAAATGTTGTTCTGTTGGGAGTTTGGTCGTGGAGGATGGAGATCCTCCGACGACGATACTGCGCCAGAAGGAAATCTGGAGAGATCTCTTTCTGGCGCAGTATCTTTGATCGTATTGTTGGGTGTAACATTGCACCACCTCGCTTAACTGCCTTCTTCTTTCCTATGCACTTAGTTTTTTTGAGTGAATAGACTCGTAATAAACTAATGGGCCTTATCATCAAATCGCAACGCTGCTTACCGTCAGGCGGGATTCCAGACAAGCACTGGTATATAATTATAAAAAAAAACATTTGGATATCTAAACTGAACTGTCTGTTGTTCACATTGATTGGTTTCATTTATAGTTACGCTGTGCGTAACCAACCATGAACGTGCAAAATCTAACCATATTAGCACAATTTTCAGCTTACACTTTCAGACACGGCATGAATATCAATCTAAACCTCGGCAGTATAATTTTATTGGCGTCACGGTACATTAAAATAATTGGGTTGGCACAGCCCTGCGATTAGATAACGCAAATAAATTCAATCTGAGGGCCTCATGCATTACAATTATGTGTATTGATTTTATACATTCCTAATTTATTGAGGCTGAATTTGATGCGGATTTTCTTAAAATATGTATTATATTCTGTAGGTTCAATATTAATTTGGCAGACTTTGTGCATAATATACCGTTTTGTTTTCTTTTATAATAAAGGTTGACAGGCATATGGACGCTTTCCATGAATAATTCAGGGTGGAAAATTTTTCGTGAGGCTATAAAAATCAGTTGCTTCATAGATGACACGCGGTCAAAATAAACTACGTCAATTTCCTTTAAACCATCAGGTGGGATTGCGGTCAATCACTAGTTTAAAATTATAAAAAAAAAACTCGTCAACGTAGCACCGTTATCTACAAACTCATGTATCTCATGTGATCTTTGTGTGCTTGATGTTACTGCCACCTTTTACTAAAACAAAGTCTTTTCATCATTAAAATCGAAAATGGTCCTTTCGATCGATCTATAAATATAAATTATAGCATAAATATTTACAAGATAAATGACTGCCTCAATAATAAATGTCAGAAATCAAACTAAAATAAACACAATAAACATAAACACGAAAACGTTGTTAAAAAATTTACACAGAAAATCCTTCGCTACAAACAAATGAAAGTAATTCTACTCTATTTTTCTATTTCTAACTTACGCTCTAGAAACTAGCTACAAGTTAGGACAATGTAGGGACAGACTATAGTTAGCCCAGCCACGTACGCCCCGACCCGAATGGAGCTTCAGAGGACTGACGTAACTTAGTACCTCAAGTAGACGCTAGATGACGCAACTTGTCTAGCAAACCTACGTCAATTTACGTACACTGAATTTAGTTCTATATTTCGCCTCGGATCAAGATATATTGGGCAGTGTAGACAGATTCTCTTTTGAGTAGGGTTGGCGACAGTAAGTTTTTTGTTGTGTTCTTAAAATATGATATTTTTTCCTGTTTTGGAGTGAGTGTGATATAAAAGTTAGAAATAAGGTCGCACGTTTTTATGGATGCTTTAAGTGTATTGATGGATAAAAAAGTAGATAATATTACTTGTGATTTAAGCTACCACAGCGAATCGAAAAGAGACAAGCAAATTTTCAATAAATGTTAGGTTACCGAATCAAATGCAAATATTTATTTGGTAGAGTATGCTACATAAGGTGTTACAGTAAATTTGTTTCAGCATATCTTGCCATAACATGGTGTGCTAATTTATTCACAGTCAGTGATGTCAACTAATCTAATTTACAAATTGCAGATTCTATTGATTTGTCTTCTAGATAGTCCTAAATAATACTAAATCTTTTAAATATTAATCGTTTTAAGAGTATTTTTTTAAACATTGTCAAGGGTAAGCCTTTTAAACTATTTGGTTTGATTTTGGATGCTCGGTCTAATAGGGAATCAATCCGGTCCGAAGGAGAGCCTATGGTAGGGCGCACGAATGTTGCACTACAGGCAGTCTTCGAATGGAGCAATGCCAATCTTGTAGCATCCAATGCCGCCAAAACACAGGCGTGTCTTTTCACCGCCAAAAGGAGCCCGCTCACCTTGGCTCCTACTTTTCGAAATAAATCCTTGGAGTATACCTATGTAGCCTATGTACCTATGTAGTATATATATGGAGTGTGTGGAGTACTGCAGCCATATTTGGGCTGGTGCTGCAAAATGTCACCAAGCTACTTGGGATATGGTGGAGAGGCGTGCGAAGAGGCAATTGGCGACCCAGATTTAACTCAAAACTGTCTCCAAAGCCTAGAGCACAGGCGTAGAGTAGCCAGCCTTTCGGTGTACTATAGGATTCATTTTGGTGAGTGTGCGAGGTAATTGCACGATTTAGTTCAGTAGTAGTTTAGCACCATCGGACGACCCGTCGTACGGAGAGTTTCCACCCTTACGTTGTTAACACCACTATGCTTCGGTCGAAGCGTGTCGGCTCCTCTCATACCGCGTACATCGAGGGATTGGAACAATCTGCCAGCGGCGGTGTTTCCGTCACACGATTTGAGTGTCTTCAATATTTCCCGTTCAGCGCAGCCCTAGGGTTCACACACATTTTTATTCCTTGTCATCAAAATAATATTCATAGGTTATCGGATTCCGTTGAATTGTAGAATAATATAAAATGGTAACGATAACACATGTCGGCACTGAAGTACGGTGCGTACTGACATTTATGTAACAATCCGCTCTTCTAGCTTCGCTCTTTTACCACTCTGCGAAATATTTCCGTTCTGCTCATTAACAACGTATGAAGTGCAAACTTAATTCTAAAAATAAATTGTGCTATCTCAGGTGATTTGAATACGTTATATTTGTTTTTTACTACAGGTTTTTGTTTAAAACTATGAGGCGTAGAAGTTCACTCATCATCATCATCATCATCATCTCAGCGTTAATCCCAGTCGCATCCGAAGCTTTTTAAGCTCTGGAGTTTGAGTTCCCCTTTACCAGTCTAACTGCAGATTTTGACTAAACTTTGATTCCGTAAAGTGACTGCTGTCTGACCTCCACAACCCGGAGGCGATATCGAAGCATTGCAGTTAGACCACGTGTTGGACTTTTGAGGGCTCCAATAACCCGTGACGACTGCCTTTAGATGTTCGTATGGCAACCGGGACCAATGACTTATAATGCTTTCTGTGGCACGACCAAACCAGTGCATATATTCATATTCATGCATACAAATATTTGAACTGTGCGGGGATCGAAACCGGGCCTCCTTGCGCAGCGGCCGCGTTCGCTACCGCTATGCCACGGAGGCATGTAGTTAATCATCCTCCATAGAAAAGGGAGGAAGCTCCGACCAGACTGGTGTTGAATCTGGCGGGCACTTGCCCGACGATTGTTGCCGAGAAGTTGTATGTATGCTAGTTGCAGAAAACTTTGCTTGCGAGATGCAGGATCTGCGTGACGTCAGTATGATGCGTTGTTAGCATGTGTCGTTATAGATATCGCTACAATAGTTAAACTAGGCTCTTGTGTAAATTGTGAACTGTACTGAGTGTCAGGTCGCCTCGTGGTTCAGTGGTCACGTACACGTCATAGTCGTCATCGTTGTCGTTCATCGATCACTTATACATTAGACAGTAGACACACAGTCTCGAACAAAACTCTTATCAAAAATGACGATAAGTATTAAGCAGTCTAAAGTAGTCAAAATAAATATACATTAATTTAAAATCAGCCTAAAGTGCAGTGTATAAAGTTCTTATCACAAAGCAGTGTACAAAAAGCCATTATTTTTTACGACCGAGTCTGGTACATCAAACATCAAACCAAATTCAACCTTACACGCATGCATTAAAGTCAGAATTATAAAGTAAGTACAAAATGAAAGAAGCACCCAAGTGTTCCATTGTGCGCTTGTTCAGTTCAACCATTTTTTACGCTGATTGTGAATCTAGTGTATAAGTGATCGCTGTTGTCGTTGTACGTCGTCGTAGCGTGTGTGCTGAACATGAGGTCCTGAGCTCCTTTCCCGGGTCAAGGGAAGGTTATTGGGTTTTCCATCTTGTGTTTCTTTCTCAGTAGCAGCCCTGTGCGTGGATTGGTGCCCGTGTTCATGGCAATAGGCTCCACCTCTCTTACATGATATATATACATAGCTGATGAAATAGATGTTCTATAGATATATCTCTGCATAACTTCTCAACCTATTTAATTTATGTAATGACTTTTACAATATTGTGCATAATGTGTGCTGGTTGAGCGGAGACATGGGCAAGCTATGGTTTAAAATTACATAGACGATTATTTAAAATTATTATATTAGTATATTATACACTTCATTATACATACTAAAATATTAATTTTATTATAGACGGGCTGAAACTAGGTATGCATTTTTATTCTGGATGGCAAAATATTAAACGACCTCTTCCGCTTTGAGCGGAACGGAAAGTGTCAGACTTTTACTGACTAAAACCGGAGTCGTTTTAGTCAGTAAAGTTAAGTAGTTTCTTCACTTGCCTGTACGCCAGGGCCACGGTTTCTTTATTAACCAACCTGCAACCCTGAAGGTGAGGTACAGGAGTACCTCACCTTCAGGGTTGCGAGCGCGGATTTTCATACACAGTGCAGGAGCACTGTGTATGAAAATCGGCGCTCGAGCCTTTCGAATAAACGAGTCAAGTGCTAAGACTGCAACGACTAAGGCTAACGGAAGGTTGTAAAAACTAAAGTGTCTTACTTAAATAACATTCATGTTAAAAAAAGGGGAAATTACAAGAAATTTATTAAATTGGTCCATAAAATACTTTTAAAGAGAGAGAAATACTAAAAAATGCCAAAAGAAACTCAAAGGTCAGTCTTATAAAGTTAACATGATCTTAGCTATTTGTGGATCATGCAGTCTTTGACATTATATTTCGAAGAAACAACGACACAGAATGTTGAATTATACGTGTTATTGAATAATACCTAACAAGATATCTCTTACTTCAAATATCCAAGCAAAGATCATCTCTTAAACGTGAGTATATATTATATTTATACATTTCAACATTATGTATTTGATATGTTTATATACTTTGGCCATCTGTATCTATGAAAGTCATCATCATCAACCTTTTTATCGTCCCACTGCTGGGCACAGGTCTCCTCTTATACAGAGAACAATTGAGCGTATTGAGCGTAATCACCACGCTTGCTGAATGCGGGTTGGCGATTTCAGACTTAAAAGTCCTCAAGATGTTTTCCTTCACCTTCAGTCATTGGTGTCCAAGATATACTTAGAAAGTACTTATAACTTTAGAAAAGTTGCATTGGTACTTTCCTGACCTGGAATCGAACCCGCGCACTCATACTTGAGAGGCTGGTGTTTTAACCACTAGGCCACCATGACATCTATGAAAGTAGATGTTATTTTTTATTATTAATACTAGCTTTAACACACATTGTGATCTACATTTCTTTTCTTTTCTTCTTTCGCAGTATACTGTATGAAATGTCTCAAGACATTAGCAGTACCTATGTATCCAGTCGATGGGTGCGGGCAGCACAACACCGGTCAACACGGTCATGCGAAATACACTATTACTATCAGTTGGAATCATTTTGCAGTTAATTTATTTTCCACTGCTCCCTATGTTCGAAAATGTGTCTGCTCAACAACGCAAATAACGCAGTGATTGTTGTTGATTTGCTGTCAAAATGAAATCCATTGCTACTGATAATGTGTTACGCAATTACCCTACTGGATAGCCTATGAGAGGCCTTTTCCAACAGTGAAGTCTGAACGTGAAAAAGAAGAAGAAGATGTAATCAAATGGCATAATTTGTTCTATCTCTATATTTTACCGTGTTGTAGGTAGTAGGTTCGAACCCCGGCAGGCGCTTTACGTTGTGTAAATTATTTCATTAGTACTGCTCTCGAAGGGGTGAAGGAAACCATCGTGAGGAAACAGCATGTCGTACAGCCAAAGATTTCGAAGACATGTGACATCTTACCAACTCGTAGGTACTGGTAGGTCAGCGTGGTATATTACGACGAATTCACTCTCTCCGAGAGGAGGCTTGTGTCCCAACAGTGGGGACAATAGAGGCTGATCATCATCAATATCGTCAAATAAAATAAAATAAACGCTAATCGCTCGCAACCTCAGCTCGCAACTCCCTATTGAAGATTACCGATTACAGCCAAGCGCAAGCGTTAAAACGCTCGGCTCGCTATAGTCGCACGCGGTTTTTGGCAATTCCTCCGTACATTTTGCCAGTTTCTACTGCGTGGTTTATTTAAAAGTGAAATAAGTTCACGTTTATAGTTTGATTAGTAAATAGAGGAGATCATACATGTTCTGCAAGATTTGCAAGGGGGGCGGCTGCCCTCCTGGGTGTCGTGTCAATTCCTTAGCATTCGTTGGAATTACAGATCACTCCCCGATCACTTCACTTATGTTTTTAGTTGAGATGGTTACATAATCGCACTTTAAGTAACTAAAGACATCATATTCAATTGATAACGTAACCAACCCATGTTCCAATTGTTGGGACACAGGCCTCTCTATGACGGGGGAGGCAGCTATTGGCCATCGTTTCGTTCATAAACAAAACTAAATTTTATCTTTTTAAGAAATGAACAGACAATAAATATTAATGTCGATCCACTAAAATACGATAGAGTTTAGAAGTGATTAAAAAAATGGCGACTAAAAATACGTCAATTTATGTCAGACGTTGTCTAATCTGACATGGCAATTTCAATAAAGCTAGTCATTCTGAAACCAATTACAATTAAAATAAAGATGATATTTGTTTAAATTGAAATATAGTCAATTTGAGACATAAACAGAATTTGAATATAGATTTTAGAACTAGACGTCGGATAATCACAATTGGCGAAATGTAGGTGTCTGCGCCTCCACCTCTTCTGATTGATGTTGTGTCAAGTAGAAAAGCTAATCATAGAAACAACTCCCGAAATATATAACCTTACAATAATATGTGAGCACTGAAAACCTAAAAAATCTTCAGCTTTCAATCTTATGGCATACCAAAGCTTGTTCTAGATATTGCTTAATAAAATTTATGAATATGTGATTGAATAATATTATGTTGATCAACTGAAAGGAAAAAGCACAAGATTTACATACCAACTACTTTTGTTATGTATGTACAGTCCACCATTCGCTTTTGTCAGGCTTGTGATTACAGGTTGACGGAAGCCTGAAAGTCTAAAAACCAGCCAACTGCGTGTCGGACTCACACACAAAGGTTTCCGTACCATTTATTTATGAAATTAAAGGATTTAAGTTATTTGTATGAAAGATTACGCGGTAATAAGCGGTTTACGATTCACGAGGTATTAAAAAAAAAAAAAAAAAAACTACTTACTAGATCTCGTTCAAATCAATTTTCGTTGGTAGTTTTTATAGTAATCATAAGTTCTTTTTAGATTATTAATTTTCTTATTTTAGAAAATTTTGGGTTGGGGGGCAACTTGTTTTCACTTTGGAAGCGTATGTTACGCAAACTATTCGGTTTAGAAAAAAAATATTTTAGAAACCTCGATATCATTTTTAAAGACCTATCCTTAGATACGGATGTGGATCCTGTGTAGAGTTTGGGGAGCCCCCAATATTTTTTTTATTTTTGCATCAAAATCTTAATGCGGTTCACATAATACATCTACCAAGTTTCAACAGTATAGCTCTTATAGTTTCAGACAGACAGACATGACGAATTTAAACTGAGACCAAACCCAACATAGTTTGATGAAGCTTGGAAAAGAATTACGGCCATACTTAAAAGGAAGCAAAAAAAAAATCTAGTTAAAGTTTTTCTCCGCTCGAAATCCTTTACTTACTGAAAAAGCTTTTCTGCTAAAACTATTTTTACAATAGGTACGGAATTGGAAATATGTGGAAAAATGAGTATTTCTGATATACAACGCTATTTTCGCTTTATACAATACCTGAATATAGTTTGTTCAGAAGAAGCAACTGAATCGATTTCAATCATTTTTACACCATGTTATAGTTTTTCCCAAATATATTTAAAAAATGTTGCAGTGTGGTTACCGAGTGCAACAATACAGTTCACAGCGGAACATGGACCATTAAATGTGCGTGACAGACATGCAGGACCATTTAGTGGACGTATGCGGTTGCACTCTGCACGTTCTGATGCACACTCTGTTGCTGGGTTGGTGGAAATAAGTGAGACTTCGGTGTGTAGACTTACTTGGTTTAAGTCTCCTAGCGTCCCCGCCGCGCTGTGCCGCTTTAGGCGCAAGCGGCGCGTTAACCATATTTTTGCAGGGACAACCAGATAACATGCAGCTCATAACTTTGTATTTTTTTATGATTGAAGTACATTCTTTTCATAAAAATACTGGACACGTGTTTCAGGTTTCAATTATATAAAAAATGTTGTATAAAAACTGAACTTAAAACTTATTTTAGATACTTTCTTAGTTGCTGAACTGAACCATTTAAAACTTAACCTTATTAATTACGTTAAGGTATAATTGCTAAATTCTTTGAACTCTAATATAAGTTACTTACACGTGCAGTAGACATAATCTATTTAAATAAATACATAGCTGTGCGTGCTTAATTATGTTCTTTAAGAAATTACGCGCGTGTGTGTGTGTAATGTGTTATTGACTGATGCCCCCTATTTCACTCACGTATGTTCATCGAGGACATGCTTCATCTGGGTACCAAATTACATTTATTTATTATTATTTTATTTATTCTTTCAAAACAGTTTTAAATCCATTCTGTCGATTATGCGTGCTCGAGTAGCTAACATCTTTATTTCCACGTTTTATTGCGTATTATTTTTAGATCCAACATTATATTTCAAGTATTCAGTGTTACTCAGTTGAGTCTGTTACCTACGAGTATATTTTAACACGTTCATGTTTTAGATACATTTAGTACATTGTTTGTTTTAGTACAATACACTGGTTATAGTTAGTGGTATGGTGTGAAAATGTTGTGGTGGTTGGAGTGAGTCTGACTTCAACTTTTTAGGTAAAGGTAGGTTGAATGGCTAAACTCCTGGAGGTATTAACGGAAGGAAAAGGTAGAGGTGACCGATATTGCCCGAAGAGGACAGTGGGCAGGGCATATTTCTCGCAGAATATATTGCCGATAGGACCAAAAGATTCTGGAATAGCGTCCGCCCGTTTACCGTTAGAGGTAGCGTTGATAGGCCTCCCATTAGATGCACGGCAGTGTTAAAACTGCAGGAATCCGTTGAATGCGTGATAAAAGAAATCGGTCGCTTTAAAATCGGCGGGCGTAAGACAGAAGTTCAAGTAAGTCAGTCAAGGGGATTTAAGCAAAAAACAAGCCATGATTGTACCGGACTAAGCCCATATTAAGTAGTTCCATCCTACACTGAGTACTTGTTAGTATGTTTGTGTGTTACAACCCGGCGACGTCTCGATCGCAGGTTCATCGACCCATGGCGAGGACCGGTCGTAGTTGCATATGGCGGCTGGGCCCGCCGCGCGGGACGTACCCGGCCAGAAACCGGAGAGCGTTTCTGTGATCCAATTTTTTTTAAATACTACATCTGTGAATATGATAAAGGACTACAGATCTATTGGTCAAAGTTTAATCGTATAATTCAATTTACTACTACACTACACTACAAACTAGTGCTAGACCGCAACCCTACTTGATGGTAAGCAGTGATGCAATCGTTGATGGTAAAGTGCTCTAGTTAATTTCTTACTCTAGGCAATTGAGCGAGGTGATGCAATGTTAAACCCAACAACCCGACCAACGATACTACGCCAGAGAGAGAGATTGATCTGGAGACCCTCCATGACCAAACTTCCGTTAAAACAACATTTGGCTCATCGTACCTGGCACACATTTCAACGCAACTGCTCAGACCCGTCCTCCGTACGGCTTCACCAGACATCATGACGAATCGCTTGGCGCTAAGACTTTGTCTGGTGGGTGGTAACTTTTTCCGGCAGCGGGTGTTATGGCCTACCGATAACTCTCACGACATATTCACAGGCAGGCGCTTTACTTTATGTATATTCCAAAATCACTGTTGTCAAAAATCGGTTTAGAAGAATACATCGCCTGGAAACCAACATCTCCTAGAACCGAAAATTCGAAGACATGACATCTACCGTCTCGCGCTCCTGGTTTGTGACAAAATAGGCTGCTTGTGTCAGTACACAATCAGCCTATTTTGTCACAAGCCAGGTTTCTAATTCAAAATCCAGGGCTTTACAGTTAAAGCTCTGGATTTTGAATTAGAAACGTTCACTCTTTGTTAAAAACATAACTCTCTTAAAAAGGCACTAGTTTATAGTTTGCTGTAAGACGCTTCCATATTGGATTGAGTCACGTGTTATTACATATTTAAAGGGTGTATCTGACATCGACGCACAAACGAGCACCATAGATCCAGTACATGATTCTGAACCCCCCAGTGGTGGAATTTCTCGTCGGCTTTTTCATGATTTAAAAAAATATATATGTTGTTTTTTCACTTTAGACCGTTCATAATTGCTATACTTTTATAACCCAATAAGATTTTAAAGTAAAAATTAATTATTTCGCTAATTACACAAAAAAGCGCTATGAAAGCTAAGCTCGAAAAACTATCTTATCAGCTGATTCAATAGAGTTCACTTCAGGGATCAACATTATACCTACAAACCCGCACGGCGGTACGCTTGCAACGTTCAAAGGCCGAGCCGACCCTTTTTTCTAAACACTGTGATTCTGTAACCGTTCAATAACGACATAAATGACTATCACAACTTTATTAGTGGCATGCGGTCTAGCCTTTTCGCGAAGTTTGCGTTACGATGTCAGATACACCCTGTATACAGTATGTTAAGAAAACCCTGTCCGACCGGTGAAGGTGTTGTTAGGTATCGATAACTGATTCTACTAATGGATACAAAACCGGACCAAACGTAAAAAAAAACCCCCTAAAAAATAAATATTATTTCGCAAAAAGAGGTAACTTAATAAATGTGCGTAAGCACCCTTCCGCGGGCGGCGGGCGGCAGGGCACGCGGCACGTGATCGCATCGCTATTCGCTCATAATAATACCGGTGTTGTCACTTTTTTAACAATTAACAAATTTCGGGGAAGTTGGAATTAATTCGCGGGAAAAAAGATTATTTCAAAATTCATATGTATTGGCACTATGATGATTACGTAAAATTTTATATTATATTTGGTCATGTGTATACCTAACCTTTATTATCCTTATGGGTCGGACAGGGTTTTCTTAACATACTGTATATGTAACTGTATCTTCCAGCCACTAGGTTACAGAGGTCTGAAAGCACTTGTTTTATGTTAATACCTCCCAGAGTATTCCGACCAACTGTATAAGAAGTGACAGTCGCAACATATCATGCGACAAGTCGCACATGTGTACGAAGTCGTCGTTTCGAACAGGCCACTACTCATGGTCATGGTCCATGACCATTACCTTCGACGATAAGACGCCACGAAATCGAGAATTATGAGTGTCGATGTGCGAGTCAAACCGTGGGACGCAGTCGGTAGTGAATATATTATATTCGATTTAAACAAGCAAACGGGAAATATAAACAAATTTGTTTATTTCTTCGCCTTAACAACGTACTGTTAAATAATTGACATTTGTTTATATACATGTAACAATCAGATTTATCGAATTCCTTCGTTTTCTGAGTAAAAGTCGTTTTAACATAAAACAGTTCATCTGTTTCCTAGGCTTAATACCGATAAAATTAAATAAAAGAAAACAGCTGTTTATGTGTTTTGTGTAAACAAATGTCTGTCTGATCGTCGTGTAGGTATGTTATTTATCTACAAACTGTGTAAATTTCAAATAGTTGTTTGAAGTAAATGTTCTTCAATGAAAGACTTGATCAAACTATATAGTATAATTAATTATTATGGAAGCGTTCGAAATACTTCTTCCATTATTCTTTTGTTCTGCACTACTTCCAATCCGCCATATTGGAACGTAACAGGTGCCAAAATGTGCTTATTTCAAATATTTTTACTTAAAGTGTTTTTTCTTTTGTAAAAGAAGATTAGTGTCCGTTTATTAAATACAAATCTTACGTTACTTTAAACATACTCTAAATTATGTCATTGCCAATGATTAAGAAACATAGCTAATACACCTACACGTATCTTATAGGATGGCATCATGTGCAAACTTTGCATATTTTATAAATTACATTTAGATATAATTTATTTGTAAATTAATAGTTTTATTATTCTATAAACAATGTCAAGTAATATAAGTTAAACAAGAAAATGATGATGACCGACATCTGCTTCCAGATTCCATACCTTTAGTCAAATTAACTGAAAATATAAAATCCAAAAACAAAAGTCAGCCAAGTCCTGCCAAATTATATAAACCGCCCCTAACGGTTCCCGGTGCAAAGGTGCCCGCAACGCTTGCCGCAATGCCACGCTGGACGGCGATGGCTAACCTTTGCATCAAGGACGAGCCGGAGCGGGAGTCACCCGTTTTGTCACGGAGTCTATGCCCTATCTCACTAATGAGCTTCTTGACCTCAGTACTCCAACTTCCCAAAGTCTCCACGGCAATACGTACAAAGTGGTACCGGTCCGCCAACGGCGCATACTTCAACCTCTTCCTTTTAGAGGCGTCTTCAGCTGCCGCCGACAGTGAAACGACTGTGCAACCAAGATGGTTAATGGCGCAAGTTGCATCCCATATTAGGCACTTGCCACTTTTCCAGGGCACCAGGGTCAGGCCGTCCGGCCTCTTACCGTCCGTCCTGCATAGCCCCGGGGCTCCAGCACACAAGGAACATCTGCCGATGCAAACGCCCTCCGCACAGTATCGTTGAGTGCATAGTGACGCGGGAACCTCCCTAAGCAACGACGACAACTCAAAGCGTGACAGCCATCGGCCCCCACCATGGAACCGCATGTACATCTATCTATGGGGTTCACACACCTTGCAAACCAGGCGGAGAGCCACTGCCTCACGCAAAGAATCATCATCAAGAAAAGTGCCCAGATGAGGCGAAGGAAGTGCGTGCAACCATGCCCCTGCTTCCGGCAGCGACACAGCCTTGAGTCTGGCTAAATCAGCCCCCGATAAACCCATCAACATCTGCTCCTATATCAAATTAGACGAGATATCATCCCAGGCGCGCTGAACATGCGCCGCGTCAGGACCCGCGGCACCCATGCTGAGCACAGACCAACCCTTCCTTCCTATCTAGCATAAATGGGATGTTTGCCCCGACACCATTTGAATTAAGAATTACAGTGACGAGATCAGCCATCCCATGCACTGACGCTAGGAAAGCCGGCAGGCCCACATCACGTACGCAGTGCACCCCAAGGCCCCCGTACCGGATAGGAAGAGATGCCTGCCTCCACTGGGCATCATTCATGGACACAGTCAGGATCGACTCGACCGTTGACTTTAAAACACAGTCAAAAGAACATACCTCCCTCGGACAAAGCCAGGTAGGAGCGGTCCGCAAGAGATACATAACTTTAGGCAAGGCAAACCAAACTGCATAAATGCAAAGGTTGGTTTATTTGAAATGAAAGGAGATGTTTCAGAAATGTATGGAGCCTGGACCGGCACTATGTACACTTAATGAAAATATCAGTATAGAATACACTATAGTTAAGTATTTTTTATGTTGTTACCTGTAAGTGCAGTAAGATTAGAAAAAAAATACTTTAATCAACACTCACCTCGAACACAAACTAAAACTGAACTGAAAATACAACTGTCAAAGTCGTCAATCAAACGTCGTAACCACTGTGAACTGTCATGGCAACGTTAAAAAGGGTCGTCAATCAAAACGTCGTAACCACTTCCATGGCTACCTTAAAAAGGGTTATCTCACTAACACAGACATTTTTTTAAACGTTTACAAACATATAAATTCGCATACACAAACACATACAAGTATTTGTAACGTGCAGGAATCGAACCCGCGACACGCAGCGGACCAGTCAACTTTTACTGCTACCCCTTTTTACCCGACTGCTAAAGAAAAGGGGAGGTAATGTTTTTCTATACGCGTCCCATGTAATGTGCGTTGTCGAAAAGCAGCAATAGTCGTGTTCCCAGACCGAACTCGCTTGACGACAGTGGGGAAAAAAACCGTGTCTGGGTTCTTAATCTTAAGAACTGTGCTTTAATTTAATAGTCCGTTTCATTAACAAGAGTACCTAAACATAATTAAAAGTTCTGATAAATTAGCTGTTTTCATAGTCAATATGAAATTGTTTTTGATTTTTTGTACAATAATCGCTATCTGACCTCTCTATTCGTGACAGAAACAAGATTTTTTATGCATTGACGTCATTGGAATGCTGCAGTACATGTTGTTATAAGAATAATTTTGAGGTTAGAGTGAGAATAAGATTATATTTATTTGCTTTAAAACATGGTACATTAAGGTCGTATAAATATATCTATAATCTGACGTGTTTCGCGATGGACTTACATAAAAATGTTTAAACGTTATAAATGGAACATTAATTAAAAAAAAAAATGTTATCAAGATTTCTAATAGCATTGTTAGGGTTATTAGTAATTATTCGAGCACTTGAGATAATAGATATCTCTAGTAATATAATTTAATGTAAATATATCTTGATCTCATTTCTTTTATTGATCTGTTACTTTTGTTTCTAATACTTAATTATATCGTTGGTAATGTTGGTATGTCTTACTTAATAAATAAACTTCAATAATTTGATATCCTTGACATTTAACTTCAAATGTTTCCGACTTCAAAAAAAGGAGGAGGTTCTCAATTCGTCGTAATCTTTTGTTTTTATTTTTTATATATGTTCACCGATAACTCTACAGACGCCTGGATCGATTTGCAACATTCTTAATACCAGAAATCACGGGGAACTTTCAAAAATCGTAGGGGCGACTAGTGCCTTTCTAAGTATTTTCATTAAGTATTTTAAAGCACTACAATGGGGTAGATCTGATGATGGAGCCGGGAGACAGTCGAAGGAATTCCTCAACGATTCACAGCAGCTACCTTGTATTTGTGCTAGATTATTTTGTATTGATAAGAGCTTTACACCTAGATGTATTATGATTATCATTAGGGGTCTTATGACGAAGACAAGGACAGTTAAGGGAACTCCTCAACGGTTTACAGTAGCAACTTTGTGGTTGGAATTAATTCATTTATATTGATGAGAACTTTGCACCTATATGCAGTTGAACAGTACTTTTCACAACTAAAAAGTGTAAACTAAAAACATTTTACCAAAAAAATAAATAAATAAATAGCCCGTCCAAAAACAGTACATAGTGAAAAAAACCAATTTCGGAAGTCAATGTCAAAAACTACTATACAAAAACCAAAGACACCGACGAAAAAGTTTTTATGTTGAATATATTTAGTGGACCACCTTTGTACGTCATCTAAAAGAACACTGTGTATTTCTATGAATCATTACCAGTCCACAACATTCCCATCGCTGAGTCAGTGGGGACGTTACAGATTGATTATTATATGGTATGAACGATACTGCGGAAACCTCGCCACTCTACCTTTTATTTTTTTGGGTGGTCCACATCAAATGTTGGAAAGACGTGTTAAACTTTGACTGACTGAAACCCACCAGTATTCCATAAATTACCTGTGCTTGACCCGTGCTCCTCGCAGGTAATGATCTTAGTGGGCTGAGACCTCTCCTGGGGTACTAGGCGAAGATGTCTCTCCCTATGTGCTCTATCTCTCTCTTTGCGAGCATTGCTGCTTCTACGTTAAAATAATATCATTTTGACTATTTCCTATATAGACAGAAAGTAGAAACGTAATTATAAAACTTTTTTACAAAAAAAAAAAACTTTCTTTGGTTTTTGCATAAGTAGTAGTTTTTGACACCGACTTCCGAAATTAGTTATTTTCCACTTTGTAGTGTTTTTTGGAAGTCAGTTGTTTTTTTTTGTAAAAAAGTTTTTATACAGTATGTTAAGAAAACCCTGTCCGACCCATAAGGATAATAAAGGTTAGGTAAACACATGACCAAATATAATATAAAATTTTACGTAATCAGCATAGTACCAATACAAATGAATTTTGAAATAATCTTTTTTTCCCGCGAATTAATTCCAATTTCCACGAAATTTGGTAATTTTTAAAAAGTGACAACACCGGTATTATTATGAGCGAATAGCGATGCGACCACGTGCCGCGTGCCCTGCCGCCCGTGGGGGGCGGGCGGAAGGGTGGTTTCCGCACGTTTATTAAGTTACCTCTTTTTGTGAAATAATATTTATTTTTTTAAGGGGATATTTTTTTTATGTTTAGCCCGGTTTTGTATGCATTAGTAGAATCAGTTATCGATACCTAACAACACCTTCACGGGTCGGACAGGGTTTTCTTAACATACTGTATATTAGGGGATCACTTTTCCTTTTTGAGTGTATTCTATTTCTAAAACCTGTGTCATCAATGCTCAGACTAGCAGAAGAATCAGGTACAGTATAGGTACAGGTGTATCATAATGTAAAAAAAAAAATTGCCTCCTGAATAATTGTATATAATTAAGAATAAGCTTATTTACCTACTTGTTTTTTTTTAATAATTATAGACTAGTGCTTGACCGCAATCCCGCCTTATGATAAGTAGTGATGCGATCGTTGATGGTAAAGCGCGCTATTTTATTAAGAGCCTATTCACTCAGAAAATCTGAGCGAATAGGAAGGAAGACGGTGGTTGAGCGAGGTGATGCAATGTTAAATCCAACAACACGACCAACGATCCTGCGCCAAAAGGAGATTGATCTGAAGACCCTCCACGACCAAACTCCCAACACAACAACATTAGGCGCATCGCAACTGCTCAGACCCGTCCTCCGTACGGCTTCATCAGACATCATGTCGGAACACGACAAATCGCTAGGCGGCAAGGCTTTGTCTGGTGGGTGGTAACTCCTGCCGGCGGCCAATGTTATGACCTTCGTTAATTTATGACTACAGAAGCTCTTTTTTCGAATGGGTTTTAACTTATAACCACATCTATTAGGAAGATTACCATTATGAATAGGCAATTGGTTTTACATTTCGCAAGTTATGCATGAAACCCGCAAGACGTAACTACTCAATATTTACATAATAGGGGTATTAGATGGGACTTCAAATTACTGGTACATACCTACATATGTGTAGGTATGTAAACAACGTTTTGCTACGTATGTAAGTACGAGTATATATCACTTGTACAAGCTCACAAACTTTAAACTTAGTACATAGAAACCATCTTTAAGCCTATAGGACTCGTACGCTGAGGATTCTGTACTTTGTTATTTTATTTATATTATTTTAATGATTTTATTTTTTGATTAATTGATGAAAATTTCAAACTTGTTGACTCCACGCGTTCGGAGTCTTGACAGGCGGACAAATTGACTGACAAAGAAGTGACGATAAGGCTTAAATATGTCCTTTTGTGATAAAATACCAGAAAATAAAACATAAAATAAAAGAAATGGGACGCAGTTTACAAAGGCCTCATTCTATTCTCAAATCACATAGCTTTTTGATAAGTACGCCCACAATAGCGTGTACTCCTAGTGTACGTAGTATTTGATGTCATTATTTTCACATCCTGAGTGTTGTTGATATAGTCATATGACATGCTGCAACTCTCTTGACACAGTCATATGACATGCTGCAACTTTAGTCAGTTTTAGTCATTTCCATAGTAATATTAATAGTAACATAGTTAGGTACATATCAGATAAACTGCAGGAGGGTCGCCTACGTTGGCACGGTCACGTCTTACGAAAACCGGAATGTTACGTGGGTCACAAATGTCTTGCCATGGCGTCTCCGCCGGGCCGGAATAAGCGAGGTAGACCAAAGGCTTGAGGAAAGCTTGGCTTGACGTTGTAAGAGATGACATACGTGCCAACAATCTCACACCACAGGATGCCAAAAATCGCGAGAAATGGAGGAAATTGAGCAAGAAAGCGGACCCCGGGTCCATCGCGAAAGCCGCGGATGCTACCGGGATAAACGCTACGATGATGATGATGATGATTAATATGAGAAGGCGAGGGTATGCGCATCTCAAGTAGCGGTGAGTCATGAGCGTGCCGCTACACCGGTCGCGGCTGTTGATGTGCTACACACGGCCCGGCTGGACGATCAGCAAATTAATAATAAAAGCTTTGCCGAGGTAGTTCAGAGTGGGCTGGCAAAAACTCAAAAACCGACTGGAGAATGGGAACTTGTTCAAAGGAGGCGGTTGAGAAATCGTTTCTTAGGTAAAGCCGGGACGGCTATTGTGAACGCTAATACCAATTTTAAAGCGGCTGTCAATAAGACTCCAATTTATGTTTATAATGTTTCATTGGAAGCGTCTGTGTGTGACATTAAGGCATATGTAAACAATAAGACTAACCTAGACGTGCATGTAGAAAAAATGAAAATGAAAACGGCTAAGGATTACAACGCATACATTGTTTACGTTCCTAGAACAAAAATGGAAATATTTTTAAATGATAATTTTTGGCCTGATGGGGTACTGTATCGCCGTTTTGTTGAATTCAATCGAAACAAGGCGCAGCGTACCTATCGGCAGTTGGCTACTATGACACCTACTACTAATGAGTGTTGAGAATAGCGTGTCTAAATTTGTTAGCTTCAACTGTAAAAGCGTCACTCGTTCAGTGGATTGTGTAAAGAAATTGTGTAGATCGGCTGACATTGTTGCGCTTCAGGAGACGTGGCTTCTTCCGCATGATTTGCCGTTCCTGGGTTCTATTGATGACGAGTTCTCCTACACCGGTAATTCTGCTGTGGATACGTCAGCCGGGATTGTTAGAGGTAGGCCGTACGGTGGAGTTGCTCTGTTGTGGAGAAAGTCAGTCTTTCCGTCAGTGTCGATTATAGCGTGTAAGAGTGTACGACTCGCTGCAATTAAAATAGTGATTAACGACAAGTCGATGCTAGTCATAACTGTGTATATGCCGACCGATTCATTTGAGAATTTAACTGAGTTTACTGAGTGTTTGAGTGAATTAAATGCTATAATCGAGAGTTGTGATGTGGAGACCGTGTATATACTTGGGGACTTCAACGCGCACCCAGGTGAGCAGTTTTCTTGTGAGCTATTAACTTTTTGTGCAGAACAGATGTGGTCGTGTGTGGATATTGAACTTTTACCACCTGACACGTATACGTTTATTAGTGATTCACACGGTTGTTGTCGCTGGCTCGATCACTGCGTGGTGACTGGCTCAGCGAGACGCTCGATAGTTAATGTGTCTATTCTGTATGATGTCTACTGGTCTGATCACTTTCCATTGGTGGTTGAATGTAATTTGAATCTGATTTTACCTAAAACCAAGAGAGGTATCTCGCCTTTTAATAGAATAAGTTGGGGCACTAGAAATGATAATCAAATTGAAACTTACCAGAATTGTTGCAATTCAGAGTTAAAACTTGTTGATTTTCCTTCTGAGTTTACACATTGTGCCGATGGAAGGTGTGATGATGAGGCCCACAAGTTAATAATTAGTAAATTATATGAAAGAATAATAAATATTTTGACTAAGGCGGCAGAGTGCAGCAGTAATAGGTGTGCACCTTACCGTAGAAAACATAAACAGGTAATAGGTTGGAACAGGTTTGTCGCGGGCGCATATAGGAGGGCTCGACTTTGTTTTCAGGCCTGGGTACATCATGGTAGACCTGGTATGGGGCCTGTTTTCGAAGACATGCGCGAATCTAGGAAAATATTTAAATCGAGATTGAAATATTGTCAAAATAATGTAGATCAGATGAAAATGAATAACATAGCTGAGCATCATGCAAACAAGAACTTTAGGGATTTCTGGAAATGTACAAAAGGCTTGAATCCAGAGTCGAGCCTTCCTGTGAGTATCGGTGATGCACATGAGCCTCGGGACATTGCCTGTGCCTTCCAGCGACATTTCAAGGTCGAGACACCGCTCGGATCGGCGTCGCAGGTGCTGGATGCTGGGGCATGTCCTGGGGAAGTTGCCATTAGATTCTCTGCCAGGAATGTGGCCGCAGTTATTAAGAAGATGGTTCGAGGTAAGTCTCCAGGACATGATGGGCTCAGCATCGAGCATCTGAGGTACGCTGGTGTACATCTGCCAAGAGTTCTTGCTTTGTTCTTCAACCTGTGTATGAGTCATAGTTACTTGCCTGACGATTTAATGTATACTGTAATTGTTCCTATTATTAAGAATAAGACTGGTGATTCTGCTGATATTGCTAATTATAGACCCATCTCGTTAGCAACAGTCATAGGTAAGGTGTTGGACAGTTTGCTTGATCAACAGTTGTGTGAGCACCTAAATCTGAATGACGCTCAATTTGGTTTTAGACCGGGTCTGTCGACTGAGAGTGCCATCCTCTGCCTTAAGCAAACTGTTCAGTACTACACATCTAGGAATACGCCTGTGTACGCATGTTTCTTAGACCTCTCAAAGGCTTTTGATATGGTGTGCTATGATAAGCTATGGCACAAGTTGCGACACGAGACGACATTGTCACATGATGTCATATCATTGTTTGAGTATTGGTACAGTCATCAGCGGAATAGTGTCAGATGGGCCGGATCTTATTCGGATGTATACGGGTTGGAGTGCGGGGTGAGACAGGGGGGGTTAACCTCGCCGCGTCTCTTCAACCTGTTTATGAACCAGTTGATTGGGGAACTTGGCAGCACTAAAGTCGGGTGTTCTATTGATGGGGTCCGTATGAACAACATCAGTTACGCGGATGACATGGTGCTGCTGAGTCCCTCGCTCTCTGCACTGCGTAAACTTTTGAGCGTTTGTGAATCCTACGCGGAGGCCCATGGACTTAGATATAATCCGAGGAAGAGTGTATACATGGTCTTTAAAGCGGGGGCTAAAAGCTACTCAACTGTGCCTCCGGTCACTCTTTGTGGGTCACTGTTGACCAAGGTGGATCGGTTCAAGTATCTGGGTCACTGGGTCACTGAGGATTTATCTGATGTTGCGGATATTGAGAGGGAGCGTAGGGCGTTGTCGGTCCGCTGCAACATGTTGGCTCGCAGGTTTGCGCGTTGTTCTACGCAGGTGAAGGTAACCCTATTTAAGGCATACTGCCAGACCTTCTACACGTGTAGCCTGTGGACCAACTTCACTCAGCGGGCGTACAACGCTCTGCGTGTCCAGTACAACAGCGCGTTTAGGATTCTGTTGGGGCTGCCACGGTTTTGTAGCGCGTCATCGATGTTTGCCGAGGCTAGAACCGAGGATTTCCACGGTATCATAAGAAAACGGAGTGCGTCGCTTCTGTGCCGTACCCGTGGCAGTTCGAATGGGCTCCTGAGGGT
This sequence comes from Sesamia inferens, assembly GCA_037179545.1. Taxonomy (NCBI): domain Eukaryota; kingdom Metazoa; phylum Arthropoda; class Insecta; order Lepidoptera; family Noctuidae; genus Sesamia; species Sesamia inferens. Next base: position 27,296,755 of record CM073941.1, on the reverse strand, counting down.
GTTGTCCGAGCGGTGGGACTCGCCATTTTTAAGAAGGTGGCTGCAGTTGCATGCTAGCCCCTGCGATTATTATTTAATGTGATTTTATTAATGTGGTTTTAGTTTTTAATTATTATCTATTGTTATTTAAATTTTGATTTGTGATTATTTTTTGGTTTTTCAGATTTTTATTTTTACTTCTGATTTTGTGTTTATTGATTATTTTAATGTATTTTTTCTAATTTTATGTAATTTATGGACGTTTGTCTGAAATAAATGATTATTATTATTATTAATAGTAACATAGTATACAATTTGTTTAAAAGACGGAAAAAATCCTTTATTTTCAAATAATAATCAATATATTTACACCTTCTGTGGAGCAGGACCAATGCTTATCCAAGCCCAGTCGAATTTGATAAATTCTTCTTGCGTTGGATAGCCCAATTCTTAAAAATTTTATCATCATCATCACCCTTTTTGTCGTCCCACTGCTGGGCACAGGTCTCCTCTCATACAGAGAAAGATTGAGCGTAATCACCACGCTTGCTCAGTGCGGGTTGGCGATTTCAGACTTAAAGTCCTGCTCTTTAATCAGTCAATGGTGTCCAAGATATACAAACTTAAAAAGTACATGTAGCTTAGGAAAGTTATATTGGTGCTTGCTTGACCTGGAACCCATACTCATACTTGACTTATATGTTACTAAACATCACGCTAGGACACCTAGGAGCCGAGCAAAAGGAAATTAACTACAAAGAATAAGCGGAAACTAAGTAGGTATGTAGGTATAATACCGAGGAAGGTTCTGCGATGCAACAACGCCCGCGACCCACCAAACTGGTTATACAATACTAGTGTCGTAAGTAATTTTATTGCTTTGAGTATAAAAATATTGAGTATATTGTGATGAAATCATGGTAATTATGCGACATCATTATTTTCCTGCGCTGGTTCCAATTTATTTGAGGTCAAGGTAACTTGTTTTTCATTCATACTTGACCATTAGTCATCATCTCGGAAGTTCCTTTCAAGCCATACTTACAACTTTTACTACAAAATTTTCACAAACAAATTACAAGGATTGGCAGAAAGTGATAATAATAATTTCGTTGGTAAACCATTTGGCTTAACTCGTCTTAGGTCATGCGAAAGACAGGTGGTCTACCACAAGTTATAGTATCGAAATGTGTCAAGTTATTAGACAACTTGGGATCTACATAGAATTGTTATGTATGTTATATATACTAGCTTTCAATACTATATCCTAATAAATTGGCCATAATAAAATAAAAATGATAATAAATAGGCTTGCCACTTATTTACATTCAAATATTGGGACATTTTTGTTCTAGAATAGAAATAATAGGTCTTTATTTGCTTAGATATATGTAATTTAGGTAACATAAAAATAGAATGGTAAACTTATTTTGTGATGATAATACCATAACATTTGATAAATTATGGATACAATTACGGTTTTAACAAAACGACAAATTTTACGCTATTTATTTATTTTTACAAAATAAACAGTTTTATATTTTTAATAAAATAAAATTTGTATATATTTTTCATAAGACTGAGAATGGTATGAAATAACCTTTGTATCATTTAAAGTGATAACCTAATCGTCACTATATATCTCCTGTTCATCCTAGGAAACCCAGTGTGGTATGTCCTAGACCTATCTGTAGCCAGTATAAAAAGGTATCCGGTTTTATAAAGGCCATGTGTTCGATTTATTCGTCTGGATATTTTATTAGGATTTTCTGCGTGTGTCATAATAAAAAAGCGTCTAAATTCTGTGCAAAAATGAGTGTTTGAGAATACTTAAGCCAAAACTTGTTAACAGTGGAAGTTATATAGAAGCCTTTTAGCGAACCTATCAAATATTGAATGTATGTCCAACAAAAACTTCTTGTTATGTGCGTGTGTGATCATACTTTGCACTTATTTCAATTTTTTTCTGGTCTCCTATATATAAGAAAAACTGGTGTAAATGAAAAATTTTCCAATACCAATTAATGTAAATGGTAATTCTGGGAATCAAACCCAAAGCTTCAAGCTCAGGAGTAGCGCGTGTAACCACAGGACCAACCAAGTTTTATTTTAATCTGGGGGACAAAGGTATTTCTATAATACTCGACTTTAGAAGCAGTAGGTCATAAGTATAGGTCGTTGGATCCAGTCTAAACAGGTTTAGATTATTATATTCTGAACCAGTTCAGCTTATTAGGTATACGAATTTCTACGAATCAAAATCCAATTTCATTTTACTCCACCGATGTGAAAAACTATCTTTGTGGAAACCTCTTTGATGGAAAACTTTTTAAATGGTATAGTTTTATATTGATCGATGTGATCTCCGCTGTTCTAAGAATGCTGTAGATAGAGTTCAATTCCCAAGGAAATTACTCACAAGTCTTGAGGAATTCCTAAATGTGATAAAAACATGTACATATGTATTGTGATTCAATCTACTGCTCCCACGCTCTGAATATTCTAGCTCAAAGTGTTAACAAACTGTTCAAACGATTTAATTCTTAAAATACTTTGATATAATATCAATGTTAAAATAAACTTTAATACATTCTCTAATCTGTACCTACTGTATTGCCTTTGATTATTACTGGTTATAGTGTTTATCGTTTTTGCGATGTATCCAACCATACGAGATTGTAATATGTACTAAGAACTACTAAAATTAAAACCATCTGAATACCAAAAGCCCTTTTCTTTTGTTTTTTTTAAGTTCCACACTGGGAATGTCTCCCGTGTCGTGGGTTCGTGGGTGCGTTTACAACCATATAAACCGACATAAACAAACAGTCAGACCCGGAACAACTGCTTGTAGGCTATACAAATATTTGTTCCGTGCGGGAATCGAACCCGCGACACGCATCGCAGCAGTCGATTGCTCAGCCACTGTGTCATTCGTGCGTCATTGAATACGGCATTATTGTCTGTCTGACCTCCACAACCTAGTTTTTTAAAACACGATACCCCTGGAGAAGACGGGGCTTCTAAAGTCTCAGAACTACTTTCGAACATCTTAGAATGTAGTTGTGCTATCCTAAGTATGGGGAGGTAGGTATTGATACGTAATTGATGGTCGCTGATCCATGGACCGACCGTAGCTTTACCTTAGATTCGTGTTATTTTTAGCCACTAACCCCTCCGTCCTTAATTTGACTTAAAGTCAGTAAACACATCAACCTCGTGATCTTATCGTGGTGATGAAATAGGAGGCTTGTTTGTGCCGCATAGGTTTTACTGTTATTTATTTTTGATTTTCTTATTTGTGAATCCTTACTATGTGATCATACACTTAAAACTTTCTGTTCCTTTTTGACTGGGCTCAATGGTTTTTTACTGTATTTTATAAGCGCAATCCCTATCATAGACTGAATAGCACTACCATAGGAACGATATAGAAACAGTTTAAAATGCAAAACATCCAGCAATTGTGTGCTACGTTCAAAGTTTCAAGTCTTTTAGTTCAAAGGATACAGTGGATCCACCTGATCCACTGTATCGAGTTATCCGACATCTAAAGTGAAGACGAAGGAAATACTCGTGCAACTAATGACCCTTTGACCAGCTCTTTTGAGAAACGGGGCTCACTCTCAAAGGGTAGTAAAGTATTTCCATTATTTTAGCACTTTGATTATTAGATCGTGTGTAATTGAGTTCCACTCTATCTTTGACTGTCAAAAGAGACATTGTGTTAAAGGAAAAGGTCTGAAACACAAAGTCAAATTATTTATTTCTATTAAGACACTGTAGTGTGTCAAAAACAAGAAAACACAGTTGACACCCCTACAAGAAATTTGTGAATGGAGAAGCTGCAACGGCTCGTTTTTCAAAAGGCATAAAATCCTAATAATATTAAAACTTAAAAGTATGATGTTCTGACTTTATAAATGTGTTTAGCTGTAGGTACCTGTGAGCTTCAGTCAGCTAGGGAATGCCAGCGTCATTTAGGTTTTAAATAAAAAAATAAAAAAATGTTCAGAAGAATGGCCGAGAAATTCTAAAGTAACTCTTTTAAAATGTTTTACGATATTTTGTTAAAAGAATTAAGTATTCAGTACCTAGTCATCATCCTACAAGTTTAGAAGCACCTAGAAGTTTATTACGGCAGCCGGCGGGGGCAAGATTATTAAAAGTTCAGTACGCTCTGATTAGCTTTGTGGACTTATACATATCTCACGCCTCAGCGGAAAGTTTACCCATCTTAGCTAGATGGGTAAACTTTTTAGTTGATTGGTTTCAGTTGATGGGTAGCTTTTTATTGGTAGCAGGCCATCGTCCCACGTATCGGTAAGTACGTATTGTTAGGTAGAAGCTATAGTTTGATATTTATTTATAATTAACCCTCCTCAAAAATAAAACATTGAAAAGTTGCCGGGCAGGTAGTCGTTTTACAGCTGATTTAATGGCACCAAATCTCTTGTTCACTTATGAAATTAAACTGTCTGCGACTAACAGTTCCACCGGCATAATTTTCGATCTCGTGGGAATAACATAAAACATTAATCTATGTGTTATTCCTCGTTATAAACCATCTATGTGTAGCGGTATCTACAACCATCACATGTGAACAACACGTCATACTGACGTCACACGAATCCTACATCTCACAAGCACAAGCAGAGTTTTCCGTTCAACTAGCATACAACTTCACAATATCAACCGTACATAACATCCGTCTGATCGCAGGATTCTCCCTTTTCTATGGAGGATGAGTGAACTTTACATTCTGTTCCCCATGCCTCCAAATGTGTAATAAACATCCACCAATCCATACATCCTCACAAGCTTTAGCATTTATATTATTTATAGGGTTATATTGATGTGTATTTTTTCTTTCTATTTCATTATGAAGAGAGCCAGCGTCTGTCGTAAATTGTATCTATTTTAGTACATTGTGTACAGAATAATTTGCATCAATGAGAGTCCCATTTAATGTTCAGGTAAATCTCTGTACATTCTATTCTAAGGTTGGCTGGGACAGATTGCATTAGCGATAAGGCCGCCTATTGTATATTTTGTAGCGTATAATATTATACTTAATTTATTTGCGGTATACCTACAATAAAGTACATATAATATACAGATTTATAAATTGACATATTTTTAGTCGGCATTTTTTAATCACATCTATACTAATAGTATATAAAGCTGAAGAGTTTGTTTGTTTGTTTGAACGCGCTAATCTCAGGAACTACTAGACCGATTTGAAAAATTCTTTTTGCATTGGATAGACCCTTATTCCAGGAAGGTTTTAAGCTATATAACCGCTGCGACCAATAGGAGCGGAGCATATCAAAACCTACGCGGGTGAAACCGTGTGGCGCAGCTAGTCTAATAGAAAATGTAACACTAAACTAATCTATTTTCTATTCTTCTATACTAATATGTATATAAAGCTGAAGAGTTTGTTTGTTTGAACGCGCTAATCTCAGGAACTACTGGTCCGATTTGAAAAATTCGTTTTGCTTTGGATAGCCCATTAATTCCGGAAGGCTTTAGGCTATATAACATCATTCTGCGACCAATAGGAGCTGAGCATATAAAATAACGCAAACGGTGAAACATATGTTTTGTCCTTTTCATAATGAAATAGAAAGAAAAAGATGCATTGAACTTAAATAGATAGTTTAGTTTATGAAATAGAAAATCGGCGTCAACCGCTTTGTAACTAGGTACCACTTTATACGGAGTTTGAATACAATGAAAGGCCAGTTTATATTGGTTTAGTTTCTGCTGACGTATGGCCTACTATACCCATATTCGTAACACATCCTACCCACAATATTCCCAGCGCTGGGACACAAACCCGTCTCTCTAAGTGAGGTGGGCCGTGTGATGTCACATCTCTTCGAACTTTGTTTCTTGGACAAGTTTCTCGTCGGTTTCGTAACTGATTTGGAAGTAATGAAATAGTAAAGCGCTCGTCGGGGCAAGACACGGTGGTTACCACTGGGCTCTCACTGTATCCATACCTAATACTATTTATTAATGCATTTTACAACGAGAAGAAAAGAACATCAATGTTGAAGGCATGTTCTGTTCATTTTAGCAAAAATATTACGTTCACAAAAGCCTAATCAAAATAAATCTTCAGCCCACATCTAAACCTTTGCAAATTCAAACACAAAAATAGCTTTTGAACCCAAAACAAAATGAGTTTTCATAATATTTTTGCGCTGAACATCGCATTCCTTTGTCCTTACACAGCGCTAGTGTTGTAGGTACAAGTTCACAAAGTAATTTATTTCTGGATGAACTACTTCGTTGGAGTTCGGATGTTACGATACCATACTATGGCAGGGTATTGTATATTATTGTGTTTCAGGAGTTGTATAAAATTGTGGAATTTCATTTCGAATTTTAGGGTTTTCATTTTATCCTGGTCAATAGGCAGATAGCAAGCAGCAGGCGTATGTCTTGGATACCAATGACTGATTACAAGGTGAAGGAAAACATCTTTAGGAAACCTGGACTTAAGGTCTGAAATCGCCAACCTGCATTGACTAAGCGTGGCGATTACGCTCAATCCTCCTCTACATCAGAGAGGATCTGTGCCCAACAGTGGGACGATAAAATAGATTGATGATGATAGGCAGGATGGTTGCTTCCAATACTAGCACAAGTCAAAGTAAAAAACCAAAAACAACGCAATAAATTAATGCAGTGTTAATTAATGAACATAATATCTGCTGGATACAATTACGTGAGGCAAGTTGGAGAATCAATTACCAAAACACATTAAACAGTAAATGTGTAGTCAAATAGGCAGTCGTTTATGTAAGCTTGGTTAGGTACCAGTGGCATCTGGTCAGACTGGAATCTGATCCCAACACAGTTTAGAAAAGACTAAATAGAAAAGAGAAGATACTTTGATACTTGTTTCTATAGTAATACATTACCAGACCTAATATTTGGCTGAAATTCGTTAAGATGTATCACTAGAAGAATATTTAAACAATCCCGTTTTAGAACAAGGTAAATAGTACAAACACAGCATAGGTATAACGCTACATCAGACTCAGCTACCAATTAAGTATTTTGTCTTCTACACAAACACAAACGAAACTACACAAAATAACAGATACTGTTATATGCCAAACTAGTTACTATGCCAAAGTATGGGAACCAGTATGAAAGAATAGTTCCAAGAAACGGTTTTTCAGTTGCTACTTAAAATTGTACATTTATTTTACGTATCACCGTGGTCTCACCACTACGCATGACGGATCGGTGGCCGCGTGAACTATTGATAAACCGCCGTCATAAACGTAACGCATATTATTACGTTAGTTAAAGTGCGAGCTGAACTGGGAGTCTGGCTAAGAATAGCTGGTTTTATTGTACCTGCGGGTATTGAAAGGGAAATATTTTTAGACGTATTAGCAGATTATGGTGTAATGCGCCTGTTCTACCAGCGACTTGCGGGAAAATGGGTGAGACGATGTATACAACATTATTTTTTGTTTATGAGAAAACCCGAAATACATGTCCAGTATTTTTAAGTAAAGAATCTATATGGAAAATTTCAAAAAGATATCATGAAAAAGTACAAAGTTATGAGCTTGTTATCCTACTTGACTGTCCTAACAATAACATGGACAACGCTCCGCTCGGCGCGTCGACCTGTAGCGTTAGCTGTTGCGCGTACTATCATCTACCGTAAGCTGCGTGGCGCGCTCGGTAACCACACTGCAACAATTTCTAAATGTATTTGGGAAAAAATATAATATATAGTGTAAAAATTATTGGTATTGATTCAGTTGCTTATTCGGAACACAATATATTCAGGATTAGTATAAAGTAAAAATAACGTAATAGAGTCTTTGTTAAAGATTTCTTGAACTAATACTACCATTTACTTTGTTCTGTTTCGTTAGTATATAAGCCCAATTACAGTCTACCGTCAGTTGAGCATGTACTCCCAAAATTTGCACCACAACACGTGGCTTCCTGTAATCAATTACAAGTTTTGAATGTCATCTTTCTAATTCTGAAGAGGGTTCCATGCTGAGCTTACTGATGCATACGAAGAATTATATAAAATTGAGGCAAAAATTATTAACAAGGACTCTGACAATCTCAGTTCTCTGATAAAATTGATTTCCTCCTTTATTAGTAGATATCTGTAAGTATTTTCTGGCATATTTGTCAGAAGTAATTCAGACTTGTTCTATTATTTGGAATTAAAGCATATTTGGTCAAATGTGGGTATACTACTGATGCACCTTGGGAAATACACACTACATAACATCAAAAAAATTACTATTAAGTATAATATTATGATGTTATGTAGCCTAAACTTGTTTTTGTACAAAATATATGAATTCGGTGTTGGGAAGCCCCATAGGGTGCGGCTACCAGGATTAGCGAACAGTTCAGTACAAGGCCAGGGTCATCGACAATGACGCGGAAATAAAACATTCGGAGGTGCCACGTGTGCTTGTTTTCAAATATATACTTATCTGAGGGATAGTTTCGTATACTAATAGTAGCAATTTGTGTCACTTTAACAGTTGAACAACGTTCATTGCCTTGTCTACGTTGTTGAGCAGACAAACTTTTCGAACTTATATAGCAATTTATTAGCAATATCCAATCTTGTAACATTCAATGCCGCCAAAACACAGGCGTGTCTTTTCACCGGCAAAAGGAGCTCGTTCACCTTGGCTTCTACTTTTCGAAATGTATCCTTGGAGTGTACCGACCGCCTTCAGCTTTTGAGTGTTCAGATTTCCTCGAACCTAAACTTTGCCCGGTTCATTGAGTCCAAGACCAAGGTGGCTGTCAGGAAACTTGGCGTTATCACAAAGGTCCGGCAGTACTTCACACCAGGGCAGCTTTTAATGTTGTACAAAGCACAGGTCCGTTCGTGTGTGGAGTGCTGTAGCCACATTTGGGCTACTGCTGCTAAGTGTCAACTGGCCACTTTGGATTCAGTAGGGAGGTGTGCGAAGAGGCTGATTGGTGACCCTGATTTAACTCGAGACGGTCTCCAAAGCCTAGAGCACAGGCGTAGAGTAGCCAGCCTTTCGGTGTTCTATAGGACGCATTTTGGTGAGTGTGCGAGGGAATTGCATGATTTAATTCCCCCATCATCGTATACCATCGGACGACCCGTCGTACGGCGAGTTTCCACCCTTACGTTGTTAACACCACTACGATCCGGACAAAGCGTTTCGCCTCCGCCGTTATACCGCGTACATCGAGGTACTGGAACAATTTGCCAGCGGCGGTGTTTCCGTCGGACCACAATTTGAGTGTTTTCAAGGCTAGAGTGAATAGGCTCTTAATAAACTAGTGCGCTTTACCATCAACGATTGCGTCACTGTTTACCATCAGGCGGTTATAAAAAAAAAACTAGGTATGTGCCTTCAGATTGTAGAATCTGCTCATATCACTTGACCGGGATTTATAGTTGCAATAAACATTGAATCCTATTAGAACGTTTAGCCCTGAACAAATGGAAGAACTACTCTCTTTAGCAATACAGCAGTACTGCTGTAACTGTATTGTCGGCCGCCGTACTGTAGGATGATGTGCCCACGTTATGACACTGATATGGTACTTAGGATGAGCACGGCATCAGAATAATATTTTTCCACCTACACAATTTTTGGATGATGTTTTAGTGATATATGAATTTTGTATTATTTGACTCCGCATGTATTGACATAAACATAGATAGAATATAAGAATCTTAAATAACTTCGAAATGCTAAATTTTTTTGTAGATAATTTCTTTTATCAATTAATTGTTAGAATTGTCCCCTATTATTATCATTATTTTATATTTGTGTGCACAGTGGCCTAAATTACTATGGCGACTTGGCATTCCCCTTTAGAGATAAAATAATGAAATGCTTGTTCGTCTTGGTTATTTAACCCACATATTTCCTTACTTAAGGGGGAATTTTTAATAATGGGAAAAAGGTTTACTATAATCAATAAAGTCGTCATAGATACCTCGAAGTGACCTTCATAACAACTATTATATCCACGGTATTCCCAGTAAGTTCATCGAATATGCAAATTAAAACCACAATATTTAAACGAGGAAAAATATCAATGCCTATATATTTTTCGAAACTAAAACACGTTTTGAGATTAGGGTACAATATACTTTTCGCACTCTACTTTAGAATGCAATCACTACATATTATACAACAAAGTCACTTATACTTTCCCTATGTCGCTTTGTATGATTCAATCTTTAAAACTACGCAACGAATTTTTTAAAAGATAGATTGATTCATGAGGAAGGTTTTTATGTATATAACATGCATAATATATAAGAGGTACACTGATAATTTTTACGGTTTCTAACACATGTCGCAAAATAAACCCATTTTTTTTAACTTACATTGCAAACGCTGGCTGAACCCTATGAGACAGATCAAAATAATGTACTACAGTATAGTAAACCTTAAAATGCCTACAAAAAAGTCTGCAACACCATATGTCTATCTACTATAGGGTGATTCCATGAAAAACGCTACCACACCATAAATTTACAATTACTGTTTTTAAATTAAAATGTGCCTTAAGATAATCTTAAAACCCCATATTTTAATAATATATCATTATTTTTGCGATAAGTATTTAATTTTTCAATTTTTTAACATATTTATAGTTAGGTTACTATGAACGATTGATGGTTGATAAATTTAATCAAAATTGGATACACTGAAAAAAGAAAACTATTGTTAGTTTGGCATTACGCTCCCCGCCATTCGAAAATAGAAGTTTTCAATAGATGTTGCGTGAAATATTATTTCGGAAGTTTAATTATTCTTTCCATTTATTTAACTTTTAAATTATGCCTCCTACCTGTAACACCCGTTACAAAAAAGTGCATTCGTTTGTTTGGCGATTAAGTTATTGCACGCATTATAAAATGCTTTTAATTTTGACAAGAACTAATAAAAACGTAATTTCGCTAGTTTAGTGATTTTTATAAGGTTTTACGTTTAGGGGTCCTCCATATATTATAATGACACGTTTTTTGTGTCTTCGTTAATAAAAAATGTTGTCATCAACAGTTGACAATATTTTAATTTTGCTGTGTTGAATAAAATATTTCTATTTTCTTACTTCTTATCTTGTTGGTAAATGGTAACCTGTAATGTTTGAGTTGTTTGACCTACTCACTAGCCCCGAATCCCTTGTTCATAAACTAAACTAAATTGAAGTTAAATGTTATTCTTTCTATTTCATTAAGAAAAAGACACTTAGATAAATTATAGTTAGAAACTCGACAGGTCTCTGACACTAACTGTTGCAATTCAGCAAAAACGCCGACAATCTAACTTAGTAACGTGATTTATTGGCGGGCCCCAAAAGAATAATTATGCCTGATGCCTAATGCAATATGGTGTACTTTGCTTAGGTTGAGCTAGCTTTTCTTTTAGATTGACGATGTCTTCAGAAAAATAGAACGAAGAAAAATATAGACAAAGACTAAAAAAAAATCTGCAAAACATGCAGAACACCATGCAAAAAGAAAGAGAGAGGGACAGAAAATGAAAAAGATATGATAAAGAAAAGATTTTACAAGATCCAAACTTAAAAGCTTAAAACCAGACAAAGAACTAGAGATCGCGTAGAGAGTATTTTGACTTTTGATTTTTGTTTTTCAGTCAAAATACTCTCTCTGAAAGCAAAAAGAAAAAGAGTACAGGGGCGCAGGGATATGCCAAATTTGTCCATGCGAGGGAGCAGATATTATTATTTTCCCAAAAATATCCAGAAAAAATCCGCGTGCCGCTAGCGCTCGTGCCGGCCTCCTGCTACTTGAGTGTTTCTCTGCCTAAACCGCGGAGGGAGTGGGCCGGAGCGGGGGACCATTATTTCGAACAAACTTGCTACCCTGGTAGGCTTTCATTCTGTTTGAAGGTGGTGGAACTGGCTATCCGATGGACAATAAGGTCGATGTGTCTTGCAGAGTCAGATATTGGCTGATGGGCGGCACAGTAGACATTATTTTTATTGAAGGGCCACCGTTTCTTGAGGAAGTCTTAGGTACCTATATGATTTGTCCACGTGCGAAGCCGGGGCGGGTCGCTAGTTAAATATATATCCATAGTTTAGCCGTAATAGTTGTTTTCATCACTACAATTTACTTTGTTGACGAAAACTCCTTTTCATTTTCTATGTTGTACTACTACCTGTACTTTAGGCTTATTAGTGTTTTCATATACTATCGTGTTATGTTCTGCGCATTGTATACATATAATAATATATGTACAATAATATTTTTCTTTTTTTACATGTTATAATATTTAATAATATATATTTTTTTAAATGTATTGAAATAAAGGAGATAATATTATGTTGGATAATAATAATGTTGTAAGTAACTTGTTGAATTCATAATTTTATATTAATGAGTATTATTCTAATGAGGTATCAACTAAGTCCAAGTTCACTTGTCTGTTTTGTTTTGACAGTAGCCTTGGACTCACAAACTTGACATTCCTTTACGTAGCTGCGCACGATCCTCCTTACTGGGTAAGTAGACATCTAAATATGGTGACAAATGACGAGACTCTTTTTGGGGATATAATCTCAAAATATAATAATACAGGATCACGCCTTCTTTTGTGTCCCAAGGGTCTAATGACCAGAGATAAATTATCTGTGTCTCTTTAGTAGTAAAGACACATGGACAGGATAAACTGATCCCTAAGGGCACCGCCTAATCACCAAAGTAGATAAATATCTAACGGATAAGCAGAGCAACAAAAAAAAAACGTAAATAGGTGGTCAAGTAGGTAAATAAAGAACAAAAATAATACAATAATTCGCGTGTTCGCACCCACGAATTGGTGTCAGCACCATTTTATTTGCCTTGGTCACACAAGAACCATGGAGGCTAACTGTTCATGTTGTAGCCCCACGCGAGGCACCGCCCAGGCCCGGGGTTTGAATTAGTAAATTGAACTTTTGTATAAACCTAGTTCTTATTGATAGTAATCTGGGCCTTATAATATCCTTATAGGTGTTTAAGTAAACGGTGTTAAATTCCTTTATCTTTTGAAAAACCCATTTTTTTTGTTCCTAGTTAGGAACAGAGAAAGAAATTGAGTCTTTTTGGGCCAGGTTCATTTGACGAACTTGAAGGTTAAAAAGCCCGTCGAAATGCATTTCTAACTGAGTATGGACTTGTTAGTAGCTCCGCCACACACTAACTGTAGAAATTGTTGTTATTTTGAAAGATCAACAACAATGATTGCTTTGTTTATACTGTTGAGGAGATAATTTGATTTCATGGATACAAAATTGCCAAAACGTAACCAGCAATTTGGAAGTTGCAATGTGTTGTTAAAGCAGCTAGAAAGACGCTGCTGTTCATCATTAGTGACATTATATGGGTGTAAACCTATAACATACAGCGAGAAAACTAATTTATAAAATTGAGTTTTTGAAATTGTATAAACTTTATCCGTTCGTAGAAGTTTTTGTTTGAAATTGTCTGATTGGATGTTTATAAAAAGTATTTATAGATACATTAGAACTTTAAAGCTGTTCTATTTGATTCAGGAATGTACTCAATAAATAAATACTGTAACGTTTTGCACTTTTGTTTAATTCTATTATGGAAAAGAAACGTACTAATATACTATTGATTTGATTTTTAGGGTTCTGACCCAATGTTTGAATACAGGACCATATCACTGAGGCTCCGATGTCTGTATTTCTCATCAGCTTGTTTCTCATTAAGTGTGATAGCTAGATAAATTAATTGCATCATCATCATTTCTGCCGAAAGACGTCATAGGCCGACATAGGCCGCCCCTAAGGATCTCCACGACGACGGGTCCTGCGCGGCCCGCATTCAGCGCTTTCCCGCGACCTTCACCAGGTCGTCGGTCTACCTTGTCGGGGGCCTACCCACGCTACGTCTTCTGGTGCATGGTCGCCACTCGAGAACCCGTCGGCCCCATTATGCGTCGGTCCTACGGGCAATGTGTCCAGCCCACTGCCACCTTAGTGTTGCAATTCTTCGGGCTATGTCGGTTACTCTCGTTCTTCTGCGGATCTCCTCATACGTGATTTGATCACGCAGTAAAACCCCAAATATAGCCCTCTCTATTGCCCTTTGAGTGACCTTGAGCTTCCTTATGGCCCAAGAAATAAATAAATAATTAAAATAAATAAATATTCATATAAATAATTATTATTACATATAATAATTATAATATATTTAAAATTTAATAACTTGCTTATATTGCCGCCATGAAATATGTATATAGAAATACGTGTACGTCATAAAGTTATCGTGGATTAAGATTTAGAAGCGTCTTCATTATACATATTTCCATACACATTTGACTTCCCGGTGTTATCCTAAAGCCGTAACGAGGACGTGGGCGTCACGATAAAGGTCTCCTTGGAAATCATAAAGGTGCACAACAGCTTTGATAATCATTCACAGATGTATGTGAAAACTGATTATTTCCCAAGTTAATAGGATTTTAACAAAGCTAATACGCAACCGAAAATATTATGCGCCTACGATAATTTATAAATGGCAACATGTGTTGTGCGGCATATATACGTCCGGGATAAAAATAATCTTAGATTGCCCTTTTAAAATTAGACCTTTGAATGTAAGAGAAAAAGAAACTGATGACGTAGGCTGTATTCAAATTATACGGAAAATGATAGCTGATCTACCGAATATACTAAATTGATTGTTATGTACAAAGCAAACACATATTGTTATGTAAAGTTTCTCATTTCTAATGTCTGTACTTGAAAAAAAGACGATAATCCCTGAGTTTGTTTCGGCTTTTTTTCTCAGAGGTCAGTTAGGAAATGCCGGCTCCAGCTAGTTTAAAAAAATATGACGTGTAAAAGTGACCGGTGATCCTACTTGTATAATAAACGATTTCATTTCATTTCATTACTTACAAATGAAAAAAAAACTAAAATCGGTCATGCAGTTCGGAGAAGTTTGGTTACAAACACAAATAAATTAAATGCAAATTAAATGCAGATAAATGAAGGTGATTAACCGCCGCTGTGCGTATCGTGATTACCTATAAATTTTTGTTACCTATAACTTAATTCATTATCATCATCATGCCAGCGACAGAAAATTCAGGGAAGGAAAGGATTTCCAAAAAGACCGCGACTTTCTAGAGCCAAAATTTCGAAGACATGCATGATTGTCATAACAGTCATATCTTAACATAATATATTTATGAAATATACTACGAAATAAATAAGTGTGTCGGGACGCCATTTAAATTCTCAGTCGCGGGTGTCTCATCCATCGAGCGCTACCTGTAGAGGAGACTAGGGATGAACGTAACAATTTTCATATTTTACCTAATATCTCACATACCTTTCGGAATTTCGAAATCTCAATTAATATACCGTATAAGTTGGTCTTTCAGCTATATTTTAGCTTTATAATAAATGCGGCAATTATTATATATTTTGATAAAAACGATTATAGAAAAAGAGTAGAATCTGTTACAACCATCCCTACCCCTAGGGTTGGTTGTAACAGTACAAAGGGATGATTGTAACACTGCAAATAAAACTAAATATACTTTCATAATTAACATATTTATATATTATCATCCTTTTAGGACTTACATTAATATCAAAATCAATAAAAATATTAATTATTTGTAACAAAAAATAACAATCTTCTTAATTAATCAACATAGTTTGAAAATGAGATCTAATCGGTCAAACAATTATGGCACACATAACTTAATTCGTTTTTAGTACAGTCTACATGGGCCCATCCGGCCCATCGTTTACACTCTAGGCATTGCACCCATTTTTAGTTTGGCCTGCTGTTTGAAAACGATTCCACACAAACGAAACAAAAGCAATCTTCATTGACTAAATCATCACTTTTTGTGGCAATCATAGCCCTGTTTTTTTTCTTTTGTGCTTTCTTTTTGATAGCTTTCTGGACAACTGAAGGCTTACCCTTTCTTGTCTCTTTAGGAATCTGAAAAATTGATTTCTTAACCACTTTACATCTATCCTTTCTTTCTTCTTCGTCTTGAATCTCTAGTTTATTTGGTGTGTCAATCATTAGTGCTGTTTTTCTACCTTTTCTTCCCGTTCCATTATTCTTCCTGGGTCCTGCCTTTGGCAAAGGCTTAACTACGTAGGGGCTAAACGACGTTGTTGTGACGTCCTGAATACTGGCTGAAGAGGTAGATAGAATGGGTAAATTATAATTCATCTGATAATTATTAGACGATGTCGACGGAATAACCACATCCGCTTCCGAAACCGTTGTGGTTGGCAAAGCCATTGTTGCCATGATTAATTCAGGATTTCTCGGCGGTATTGGCATAACAGGTAACGCCGGAGAAGCTAACAAGGGTGTTTGGTGGTGTTGATGTGTTTAGATCACGTTGTAAAGGTAGCAAATCTTCTGTAGACATTGTTTTAATGGACGGTGATGATGATGTGAGCGTTGCTTCAACCTGACGGCTTGTTGATGGAATCGGTTCTGCGTTACTGGGGACTGTAATACCTTCCAATGGTCTATCAGTAACGGAGCTGGGCAAGAACACATTATACAGATAAGACAACCCGTAATTAATTTGGGAACAATGATGTAAATTCTCAGCCAGTATTTTTTCTTCCTTAGCATTAAAACTCGCCTCTTTGATACGTAGCCTACTTTTGGAAGACCAGTAGAACCTTCTTCTTGCATTTTTTTTTTGTTCTTTTGTACATATCTATATAAAGTCACTTGACATAGCTGATATGACTTCGCAGCGTCTCGAAACGGTACTTTTAGAAGAAGTACTTCTTCCGCGGCCAAATCCATTATTTTTTGAGTGACTAAGCCTCTATCAGTCGTTCGTTTGTGTATATTAGGCATTGGGGAATGAGAAAATAAATCTATAATACTTTGAAATACAAATAAATACAATAAGATGAACTTTAAGATACCACAATCATAAAAGGGATGTAAGTAACAAGTTGTTACTTACATCCCTATCTTAAAATTTTCCCGAAATGGACAAACCCATGCTCATAACATTAAAAAATTGGTAGACAGAAACCATTTCAAACTCCAAGATAGTAAGATGGACAGTTATACTATAATATTAACGCATAAAATGTCAGCTTAAGGTAGCCACAATAAAAAAAATCACACTTGAAAAATACGATCAAAACTTGCTTTGTTGTTATTTTTTCGGCATTGATTCGCTACGTCCTCAACCTGACAGCTCAGCGCCGTGAGCGCGACTGAGGCAAGGGGGGGATCAAAATCGTGCATTTTGGCGATACAGCCGTCAATGCAGCCAACATAATTCGTTCGGGAACTCATTTGTTACGTTCATCCCGCGTTACTTTCATACCTGGTCTCCCCTACTCAATTTAATTACATCCCTACGTTAAAGAACAAAGTAACGTATCTGCTGCCTACCCCTTTGAGTAATAACGATGTCCAAGTCACTGAAGTGATGCCAATTAACATGCCTTAGTGTTCCTGAAGCTTCAGAAGGTAACGTAGCTACCGTGTCCTTTATATTGAAAGGTACAGTTAACTGTATACACAAAAGAGGCAATATTCAATGATCAATAATTTTGTAACTTGTAATGTGTCAGATACTTATATATTGTTGGAGAAAAGTTATTTGGAATGAAATTAAATGTTTTTTGATGACAGGAAACCCTATTTTTAAAGTAGGTCCTGAATTATTCAATACAATGTAGCCTAAAAGACTACTCAGCAATTTAAATCTTACTTAACTATTAACGCGATAATTTGTTTAAAATATGAAATAGTGTTAATTGTACTTTCCACAAGTTCGTTCGACTTTCTTAGATTCTGTTCTGATGTTATAAGCACTTTGCTTATGTGTTATACATATGTGTCATTGTGATTAATATTTCTACAGTTTTTTAAATATACACTAACTCAAAAGGTTGTGTTTGTATTAGTCTTCGAATATATTTCTTTGGTCTAAGAGTTGAATTACCTCAATGTTAATTTGTCAGTAATCGTACAGCTCAACTCAGAACTTATGGAGTTGGTGGAAATACGAAAGTTCTACTATATCAGGAGAAACACAAATAATTCTTACTAATATTATAATATAAATGCCAAAGTTTATGTGTCTATTTGTTTGTCCGTCTTTGACAGCAAAATGGAGTGACCAATTGACCTCCTTTTATATTCTAAAGTAGCGATAATTGAAGGGATGGGGAGCGACATAGGCTATTTTTTTGTCTTTTTCTAACCCCTCCACAATATCCCTAAAATAGGAAACTTAAGTTTGTATGGAGCATTAAGCAATTTTCATGACAGAAACTTAAAAAATGACATGCGGACTATTTGTTACTAAAAATAATCGTTTATCAGTTTTTAACCAGTAAATCATAATTATTTTTCTTCGTGACGATGGTACGACTGAATTCTTGTTGGCCCAAAACTTCCACAATGCCGTCAGAGGCGGCGCTGAGGACATGTGATTTTATGTTTAGGGACACAGAGTATAGAATAGAAGGTGGAGCACGGTTTGCGACATAATTCCAGTCACTACGGAATGTGAGAGGTTGGACTCACATGTTTCCGCTTGGGTCCGATAGAGGTTCAGGGACTTCCAAATGGCCCATGGAAGGTTGTAGCCGCAGGGAGGGCCCTTGCAGGGTGTAAATGAAATACTACGATTAGTTACACTAATCAGTTTCTTATAAATCTGTTATTATTTCAGTCAAAAGACATCCTGCTGGACATAGGCTCTCAAGCATCTTTACTTCGAGACCATAGGTGAGGTTCTTGGCTTCTCGAATCTGACTGGCCTCTGCAGCCTCCCTAAGCTCGTAGCCACGTTACATATTCCGGTACACGGTCACCATTCCAGAATTTTGCAACCCTATAGCTTCTGCGAGCACTGCGCATTGCCCACTGCCACTTGAGATTGGCAAATCTACAAGTTATGTCGGATGCCTTGGTTCTCCTGCGGGTCTCTTCATTTCTGATTTGATGATAATTATTTACACTAAAATTCCTAGAAGCGAAAATTCCTAGAGGCGAAAATTCCTAGAGGCGAAAATTCCTAGAGGCGAAAATTCCTTGACTTGTTTATGCTCAAACTGCTGAATCAATTTTTCATCTAACTAGAATTAACAATTTATGGCCTATATTCGCACTGGCTTGAAACATATGCAAATGAAGCCCCAGGGCGCATCTCAAATTATATAAATCTCTATTATGATATATTCCCACACTAGAATCACTAACGATATAAATATTTTCATACCCACTTTATATAGAAATAAAGACGAATTGTCATTACAAAAATAACATTCCGACGTCATCACTCCACAAGTCATAGGTTATCGATAGGTTATCGGCTGGTATAAGGCGACCGATTTGTGAAACACACCTATGTTCATGATCGTGGTGTATAACTGTGCGTGTCTTAATTTGGTCGGGTTTTTGCAGTATTCAGCTTTAAAATAAATAGGTAGTTAGAAACAGGATATTGTTGTATTAAATGTATTTTGATGTGCTGAGAAGATTATCTTATTTTGCTATAATACATATGTACAACAAAATAAATATTTTGTTGAAATGAACACCCGAGAAGAGCATGAGTAAGTAGTGATACTTTTCTAAATTAGACCATGAGCGATCTACCATGAACATTATTCTATGTAAAATTAAATCTTACGTCATCATGCGTGTGATGTGATCGCGTGAAAGGTCATTGTCCAAATAACATTAACCATGAATCTGACAGTGAAAAGGGGGCGGCCAGCAGTGTTGTCATTGTAAACCTAATAAAACTTCTTCTTAATGTCCATATTAGCATGACATTTTGGGAGAAACTCCACTTTTGACAAACACATTGAACCGGGCGACACTGCTATCTAAAATAAAAAAATAGGATTTGTCAAGTAGGAAGGCACTTCCATAGAGTTCTTTGTAATTTGTAGACTCACTAAACGTTACTTACGAGAATATAAACAAAATTATATTTCAAAAGAAAACACATATATCTATGCTCTATGTTACTCTTAATCGTTCCACTATTGGGCAAAAGTCTCTCCCTATGACTTCTAATACTTGCGATTCAGGGCTAATCTGACCCATCGGTCGTGTGTCGGAACCTTCTATGGTATTAGCTACTTCGCCTTTTTAGGATTCCAGCCAAATGGCAAAAAACGGACCCCTTATAGATTCGTCATTTTTGTCTGTCCGTCTGTCCGTCCGTATGTCACAATCATTTTTTTTCCGAAACTATAAGAGCTATACTGTTGAGACTTGGTAGGTAGATGTATTCTGTGAACCGCATTAAGATTTAGATGCAAAAATAAAAAATAATAATGAATATTGGGTGCTTCCCATACTTAGAACTGAAACTCTAAAATTTTTTTTCCTCAAACATATACGTGTGGGATATCTATGGATAGGTCTTCAAAAATGATATTGAGGATTCTAAAACATTTTTTTCTAAACCGAATAGTTTGCGTGACATACGATTCCAAAATGGAAAAAAGTTGGTCCCCCCCCTCTAACTTCTAAAATAAGAAAATAAAAATCTAAAAAAAAAAATATGATGTACATTAATATAAAAACTACCAACGCAATGTGTTTTGAACGAGACTATTAGGTAGTTTTTTTAAATACCTCGTAAATCGTAAACCGCTTATTACCGCGTAATCTTTTATACAAATAACAATTTCATACACATCATCAATGGTACGGAACCCTTTGTGCGTGAGTCCGACACGCACTTGGCCGGTTTTTTCTTTATTTATAATCTAGTGCTTGGCCGCAATCCCGCCTGATGGTAAGCAGTGATGCAATGCTTGATGGTAAAGCGCGCTAATTTATTAAGAGCCTATTCACTCTAGCCTTGAAGACACTCAAATTGTAGTCCGACGGAAACACCGCCGCCGGCAAATCGCTGGCCTTCCAGCTGTCTCAGGTTAACATAGTGATTATTTTGACTCATTAACGCTTTGGTCATTCGGCCGATGTGGCCAACACTGTCCTACTTCAATTTTGGCGCTGAGATAGTGATCCATTAATTATGCTCGATGAGTTTTAAAATTCACAACAAAACAATAAAACAATGCACAAATATAAACTCGAACTTAGTAGGTAGTAATTATACTTTAAGCAGTAACTAGCACTTAAATAAGTGCCTAACTCTGATCTTTTTAAAGATAAGTCCACACATAAAAGGAATCTGTCACTCGTTCAGTATGGCAGCGTTTTGGACCTGATCGCGCTGACGTCAAACATTCTGGACGTGTTAGGTTGTTTTTATACTATTCATACATAGTGTTGACACGCAAACTCATTCAGGACATGATTTTAAGATCTGAGCCCACCAGTGTTATAAAAATTTCACGGATAATTAAATAAATCATAGTCATGTCAAATAATAGATACTAATTGGATTATACTAATAAGGTATTTTATAAATATTTTTTTTTTATAATTATAAACTAGTGCTTGTTTGCAATCCCGCCTGATGATAAGCAGTGATGCTATCGTTGATGTTAAAGCGCGCTAGTTTATTAAAGCCTAGTCATATTTCATTTTAGCTTAAAAACAAAGTGAATAGGAAGGAAGACAGATCTTTCATTATCATCACCATTTCAGCCGAGAGACGTCCACTGCTGGACATAGGCTTCCCCCAAACACCTCCACTTCGACCGATTCGGTACTTCTCGCATCCAACGGATTCCTGCAGCTTTAACAAAGTTGTCAGTTCACCTGGTGGCAGGCCTACCAACGTTACGTCTTCCTTTCGACACCTTTTGGGGCTTCTGGTATTTGTTCTACGTGGAACGTGCTGCCCACACGCTTTTGCATAAAACAGCAGTTTTTTTTTCGACAGGCAATCTCGGAATATCTTCATATCATCCTATATCACACTGACATGCCACACGGTTTGATGCGACGACGTAGAATGACGATGTCACACGCTCAATGGACAAGAAGGATCAGAAAAACGCACCGGGGAAGTTGTGCGGTGTCAAGCAAGCGGGTCAAGCTTCAATAGCTGAAACCATGACCTGACTCCTAAAGTCCTAAACTAGGAATTATCTGTGGCTTCAGAGTCGAGTGTTCTACTGCCAACTTGAAATAAGATCTAATAAGTGAACATCCCACAAAATAGTATATTATTATGTTGCATTTAAAAAGAAAAAAGAAAATTGAAATTAAAAAGTAAAACGATTCTATGGTTTACTTTATACGGTGTGTGTGTTAATCTATAAGTTAATTAAAATAGTAACGGATTATTGTGTTATTAATGACAAATAAATTACTTTCGTAATTAAATATCAATTAACTTGATGTTTATTTACGTTTTCTTGTATAATAAACATTGATTTGGAAGTTTTTTTTTTCGGAATTCAGAGCAATGACCGCTTCTTTTTGGAGTACCTATCAACGTGTTGTTGACCAGAACTGCACTTTTTGACAAGAGTTTTTTTGTATGTCAACAAGAATGTATAATAAACTACATATAAAAGCATGTGTAAAAAATTGCAGTAGATAGTATTTTCATTAGATAAGGCTTTAAGTAGGTATACGATGTCAGAATATTTCGACGATAACATTAGATAATTTGAATGATTAAAAAAGTAATTATAATTCAAGAAAAATGATTTATATTATGCTTAAACCTAATATTTGTACGCTTTGCTAGCAGTACATAACGATACATTTATTCATATTAAGCACCATCTTTGTTAACCTATGACCACACATAAACTAACTTTGGGTGTTTTAAGCTACATTATGATTATGAGTGTATAACATTCCCGCCGCCGTGACACAGACTCAGACATAGAGGGAGGGGCTGTAAACCGTTTATTTTTTTCTACGAACCGCCGGTTTTCTCACAATGTTTTCCTGCATCATTTTAAGAACAGTGGTGAAGAAATATATAACACGAAATAAAACCTGACTGGGTTCGAATTTGAGATCAACACTAGTAATTCGCAACCATTGCCACTCGGCTTTAATGAATAAACTTATAATAATTATGTTTGTCCGAAATTGCCAACCCACCTTGATTTGCAAGTATGGTGGAAAAAAGAATTTGCCCCGCAGTGAGATAAGAATAGGCTTTCATTGTAATAATTACAAGATATATTGCTTGGAACGAGACCGCTGGCGCGTGCGTCTTCTTGACTTGTCACAGCAATCTCAGTGAGTGATATAGATCATAAAAATATACCGAGTTATTATGGTACTCATAGACAATTAAGGTGACGTCTCGTGCGGAGTAAATATGAACTAAGTATTTATTTAATTTAATAATATTTTACGTATTTATAAATATATGTTTATGTATTGCTCTAATTGACCGTGACATGACACCAGGCCCTATTAGAATACGAGCGCTCTAACATTTACTTTTCTAATAAAAATATTATATATAACGTAAAATTGTTTGGATATAGTATATGTATTTGCTGTTCTAACAATTATCCACCCTTATGTTGTTAACACCTCTACAATCCGGACGAAGCGTTTCGCCTCGTCCTTTATACCGCGTACATCGAGGGACTGGAACAATCTGCCGGCGGCGGTGTTTCCGTCGGACTACAATTTGAGTGTCTTCAAGGCTAGAGTGAATAGGCTCTTAATAAACTAGTGCGCTTTACCATCAACGATTGCGTCTCTGCGTACCATCAGGCGGGATTGCGGTCAAGCGCTGGTTTATATTTCAATAAAAAAAAAAAAGAAAAAAAAATATAATACGACATGTATTTTTGTAACATCGTATTTTTTATTTATTATTCCGTTTATTTTTCTCATCATCATCATCATCTCAGCGTTGATCCCGGTTGCATCCGTGGCTTTCGCGTTGGATCCCGGGGTCCGCTTTCCTGCTTAATTTCCTCCATTTCGCGCGATCTTTAGCATCCTGTGGTGTGAGATTGTTGGCACGCATGTCATCTCTTACAACGTCAAACCAGCACCTCTTTGGTCTACCCCGCTTGTTCCGGCCCGGCGGAGGCGCCATGGCAAGACATTTGTGACCCACGTAACAAGCCGGTTTTCGTAAGTAAGTTAATTCCGTTTAGTTTTCTACATAGACATATTCATTTACATTTTTAAATATTCATTAAAAAAAATAGAAATATATAAAAAACAGTGTTCCACCGATGGCGGATGGTGGCGATTTATTATTATTGTTTATGTACACTCTTGCTTCTCCAATTCACTTTTGCCATTGGCAGATTAGTCGATATCGCCTTTACTTTCCATAAATAAAAATAGGATAGAACAGACATAGTCTACTTTTAAATGTCGAAGCATTATGCTGGGATAGCAGCGCTTTGGGCTCGTAACTGGCTTTCTGCTTTATTGTTACTTTTTTTCATATATATGTATAACTTGTTTTTATTTTTAGTTGTATTTAACTAATTTTAGTTTTATGATTTTTCTGTACGAGTCACAATACATATTTTCTTTTTTGGTTTTAGGTGTTAAAGTAGGTTGTTGAACAGATTTGTTGTATGTTCACAGTGAGACTTGTTTGTAAATGGCATTAGCCTCAGCTTGGCTCAGGTCTCTTTTTATAATTTTTTGTTTTTTTGTTGATTGCCTAATTTAATATACATTGAGTTGGTACTTTATGTTCTTGTGTGTAACCTACGTACACTAGAATTAAGTTATAAATAAATTAAGGTCTGTCCACATGACATTGATTGCCGATCTTAAAGTTATTTAAAGGGCAATTCTTCCATTCATAATAAGATTAAAATAAAACATTCCATGTGTGAGTGGGCTTTATTTTTATTTAAAATCATTATTGGACTGTAAAATCTATGCATATTTGCGCTAGTGTAGCTTTTAATTCATTGTTTATCAAAAGTTTCTGATGGAGAAACTCAATAAATTTGATCGAGTTCGACGACGTTTAGCGACAAAGTTCGTAACGTTTATAGATCTCGGCGTTTAGCTTGTACCAGACCCTCCTGTCTACTACAACACCGTGTTTATCAGTTATTTAAGCCAAATACCTTTTAAACACGACATTTCTATGTAGAATTTGACGTAAACGTCACTAGACACACGTTAAACTAGTGTTTTACTCGTTGTGCTAAGGTCCCTAGTATTTTAACCATAATAGCTCGACAGCTAAAACTTTCACAGAATACATTTTACTAAGGGCACTAAAGAAACGTAACCATAAAAGTTTAGTGGTACGTAATCCAGTAGTGTTTGTGCTGAAGTCCCGGCTCAATCGACCGTTTAATAGGTTCGTTACTAACTTCTGACCATGACTTTGTTCGTGTGGAATTTCCCGCTTTAATATAATATAACGATACTCAGCAATATTAAACTAATCATCAACATTTCAGCCGGAAGACGTCCACTGCTGGACACAGGCCTCCCCCAGGATTCTCCACGGCGACCGGTCCTGCGCCTCCCGTATCCAGCCGTTTCCCTCGACCTTCACCAGGTCACCTTAAACTAATAGTATAAAAGTAATTTACGGAATGAGATCAGTCGTTCTGAAAACCAGCCCCTAAATAAAAAGTTCTCTTTTAGATCTTTATAATATGAATGAATGCGTCCCAATTCTAAACAATAAAGGTCCGTAAGAGACCCACAATTAGAATTTAATAAAATATAATAAAATACCGTACATTCAATGGACCAGGGCCTCAATTCTGTAACTTTGTCTTAAGCAACATGCCATAGATATTTTATCGACACACTATAGGAATTATTTTGCGACTGTTGCAAATAGGGCATTCTACAACAACTTCAATAACGTTTCTGTAGTGTGTCTATAGTATCTCTATATTGTATCAGCACAATCATTTTTAGTGTTGCTAACAAAAAACCTACCATGCGATTATAGAGGTGCGCCAAAGCTACTACTTACTAAAATCTTTTTTTAACAATAAAATCTTTATATTAAATGGTTGTTTTAATAATTTAAGACCGTTTAATTATCAAAAACATTAAATTTTACTAAAAACGTGCCTTAATTAAAAAAGAAAAAGATTTTTATCACAACAATTTTGTTATTGACATTCTAAAACCATAATTGGCTTAAAGGTCTAGTAACCGAGCCAGAATCTTACAATAAAAAAGAAAACTTAAACAAACAAAACTTTGAGCGGCTGTTTTGGTTTCAAAAGCGTTTTCTTGTTAGAATTCTAGATTAATAGACTCAACTTTCTTTATTTTTAATAGGAAGTAAAATAAGAACCGAATCAAGTTCTTCCAATAGTTTTATCACAGACAGATAAGAGCCCGCCGCCATCGCTCAATTTCGAGGGCACTTTAGCAAATTTTTGGATTCCTAATTTCATTCAACAGTGCGAAAAGGTAAGTAAGAATTTATAGTAACATAAGTTTGGTGAAGTGTGTTAAATTTTTTTACAATAACTTGAGTTATGATATGAACTTACACATAACTTCATTTTAGGATCGACAATATCATGGGAAGTGTGAGAGTTAACCAACTCTCGGCTCTCATGGATTTTTTAGAGTCCAACCGAGAGTTGGCTCTTGGCTATTGCAACAGGAGCAAAGAAGGTCGCAGTCAGGCTAGGCGGCTTTGGGAGGAATGCTCTACTGTCCTCAACAGCGTCTCTGCAAACTGTGTGCAAAAAACGCCAGATCAATGGAGACTGGTACTGGAAGAATAAGATACCTACTTACTCTTGTTTATGTATATTTTTAAATGCCCTATACTTACATTATTCTTTTTCTACCTTTTTCAGTACTACAATGAGTACTAATCTAAAGTTATAAAAAAAATTAAGATGGAGAAGGCTGAAATGTCAGCTACAGGTGGGTGCATAATAATAATTTTATGTAATTATCACTCGATTAATAATTATCATTAAGTTCTACCTTATTAGTTACTAGCTTTCCGGCCGCGGCTTCGCCCGCGTTAACTTCGGTTATATCGCGCTTTTTAGATTTCTCTCGGGAATATCAAATTTTTTCGGGATAAAAAGTATCCTATATCGGACTTCTAAATTTACGTCTGCAAAATTTCAAAGCAATCGGTTCAGGAGTTACGGCGTGAAGGTGGTACAAACAAACTCACTTTCCGATGTATAATATTAGTAAGGATATATATAAGGATATATGGACACATACAAATATTCCAGTAATCTCCCTTGGGAACTTGATGTTTTTTCAGGACCAAAAGCCTATGTTACTCTCCATCTTTTCAACTAACTGTATGCCAAAAATCAGGTCGATTGATTGCTTAGCTACGGCGTGAAGGAAGGACAAACAAACAAACAAACACACTTTCACATTTATAATATTAGTATGGATTTACAACTGTGTAGTTTTCAATGGTTAATAATTTGGCTTTTTATCAAGTTTGAAAAAGCTTACACCTATACAGAAGAGGCTGTATAATATACTTGGACGTGACTTAGGGGAGCCCTTACCAGGGGTCCGCCATAATCCTCTCATCACGTCACATTCTGTGAGTTTTATAACTTAAATTTGAAAAATTGAATAATCGTATAGATAAGAGACATGTAATGGTTTTGATGGACACAGGGGCATGGTTAATGCTGGGTACCCAGCAGTACAGACAACATACTTTGATGTCAGCCATTCACTTACTTTCCCTTGATTTTAATTCAAAAACATATACCGCATTGGATTAATATCATTATTTAAGGTCAATGAGTTGGAAGACATACAAATAAGACACTATTTTTTTTAAACTTTACAGCAAAGCAGTCAAGCTTCAGTGGGGGTGGTGCAGATTCCTCTAGCTGTGAGTTTTCCTTTTCATATTTATTAGAAGAATATAATAGTTTAACAGGGCATTTTTTTTCAATCTGACTTTTCTTCCCCTTATTTAAACCAAGAATAAAATACCTTTTCTATGTATTACCTATATTCCATTTTTCATTTTTCTAGCCTAGAAAATAAATTTCTTTTAAAACACTTAAATTTTAAAAAAATATATGTAAACACTTATATACTGTTAGTTTGAAATTGATTGTGCTAATGAGTGCACAATTTATATTAATAATATTATACAATACCTACTCAATAAAATTGAAAATATTTAAGTAGTTTATTATGATTAATATTAATAAAGATAATAATGTCATTCGTGCAATATATACATATATATTATAAAAATAAAATTTAGTATACCACTATATAAATACCACAAAAGCATATAATACAGTTCTTTAATGATACTATTTTAATTATTATTTATATTGTTTTTCCTTAACAAGAGCTTCTTCATCCTCTCTCCTATTAAATAATATAGTACTTTGCTGTGCCCAACAGAGTCCATATAATTGATTCTATATTTTATTACACCAACTATTGTGTACACATCATGGAATGCAATACATGATTAAATATTGAAACTTATTATTTTTTGCTATATAGTAATAGCTACCCATATGAATAATATTTGTATTTTCATTACACAGGAAAACAGTCAAATTATAGAAGAGGTGGTGCAAATGGTGTGTTTTATTTTATATTAAAATTATCTTTTGTTAATTTTATTTGAAATGGGTACTAACAATTTTTCCTTTTACAGCTAGATGATAATACAGATATTGCACACAACACTGATACAGTGCTGGAGTTGCCAATATCTGAGCCTGAGCTGCAACTGTCAGGAGTAGAACCCACCACAAGCCAGGAGGCTGACAGGGTGCTAGAACCTAGCACACCTACTTCTGCACTGCGGCAGCCTTTGCCAGCTCTACGGCGACGTCGACGCCGCGCTCAGAGAAGTCATTTGGAAGTTAACAGAAGTGGTGGGTATTAATCTTATTTCTGTTTAATTATTTGCCTGCCCCATATTTTGTTGCTATAAAGTTTTAAATTTATCTAACAGAATATGTTACTACGCAAGAGGCATCTGCAAGGCTGGAGGCTATGGAGCGTTTAAGCACAGAGGCAACAAGGGAGCATGCCCAAGCCACTAATAGACTGGCAGCTGCATTAAAGGCAATAGCAGAGAGGCTAAGAGAGCCAATAACCATTGTCCTTCAAAACTCCCCACAAACTGTATGTATTATATAATTTGTATTAACTTGTAACTCTGTAAAAATGGTTATAGTCATCAGAATCAATAAGGCACTGAACAGCTTTTCAGCGTGCCTTCTGATTTTGTTGATAATCACTATGAAATTACTTAAATTTTACAGTGATGGTTATGTCACATTATTTTATTTGTAAGAAGGGAAGCCTGGGGTGTTAAACCTAAGCATATACCTTATATCCAGTAGTGGCAGCCTTTTGGCTGATAAATAAAATATAAATTACAAAACAAAACTTTAAATTGTAAAACTCTTTTAATTTTGTCAATTAAATTGGGTTTTCTCTCCACAGCCTTGAAATGAGCGACTGCTGAATCGCCCGGCCTCTTTGCAGCTCTGTGTTGACACGGTGGTGCCCCGGATTCTCCATGCTTCTTGTCTGATCTACAACCTGTGATTAATTAATAAATAAGACTAATTAGATTTCTTAGAATGATAGTGTGATTATAGATACTTACAATTATATACTTTTAATGTGTAACTTAGAAGAATAATTTTACCAATGATACATGCTGTTGGTTATCACTACCAACAGCACGTGCATCATTGTTTAGTATTAGTCTTCTAAATTATACGTTTAGAGATGTGATATTTTTTTTTAACCTTGTTGATTTTTGTTTGAAATTTTATTGTTAGTTTTATAAAAAATATACCAAATTTATTTTTTTATTTAGACAAGTTGTTAATTGTGAACTGTATTTAAAATAGATAATATTAGAATCATCTTGTCTTCTCAGTTACACATTCACAGATTTGATATATGTATATCTTTTTTAACTTTGTTGATTTTTGATATAAGTTTTATTGTTAGTGTTTATAAAAATATACCAATTTTATTTTTTTATTTAGATAGGTAGTGAATTGTTAACTGTATTTATAATATATAACATTGGAATCATCTTGTTTTTTAATTTCTTTATTTTAAAAATGTAAGACTTGCCTGATATTGTAGCTGATGCTCCATTTCTTCTTCCTCGCTTGTCAGCAATGTGACTGGTAGCCTGCAGCGGTTAGCAATGTTGTGTAGCATGCAACATGCATTTATTATTTTCCCAGCAGTGGTGGGGTCATGGCTCTTGCTGCTAACAAACATCTGAAAACGGATATCAGTTATTATTATTTATCTAGACATACATCATCATATCACCTCATACATACCTTCTCTAAGAAGCTGGTTTAGGCTGTAGTAGCATGTCTGGGACTCGACAAATAAATGTTATTTAAATGTATGGATGTTAATTATAGGTATTTTATATAAAATATCAAACCTAAATCGAGCCTTCAAAACTCCTATGCAACGTTCTACTGTGTTGCGTGTTGACACATGAACTTTGTAATAATTGTGTTCAGCAGTCCCCTCCCTTGTATCCAAAATAGGTGTCATCATAGTCGGCCGTAAAGGATAACCGCTATCACCTAAAATTGATATATAGTTGATTACTACTCCTATAGATTGTTGTTATTATTTATTTAGATCTGTGATCTTATAATAAATAGTATGTAATTGATACCTAACAAAAACACTTCCTCCCAGCGCTTGACAGCTCATTTAGATGCCGACACAGTGGGTGTGTTTGCCACACCATAGAATCATGTGCTGAACCCGGGCTGCTTGCATCAACACACAATATATTTAGTTTTGCATCACAAATCTGTAATAAAGTTTATTATACTTAACTTAATATGCTAACTTAGAATTTGTAGAATTTTGTGACAACAAATTATTGATACATGATTGTGTCTAAAAATAAATATCAACTTACAATCATGACATTCAGAGTATGGTAGCCTTTTCGGTTATAATATCGCTCTTCATGAAGTACTGGCCTCAATCAAGCAACATGTGTCTCATCAATACAACCCAGTACACCCGGGAAACCAAAATATGAGTAAAATCTGTAAATAATAACATAAACAAACAAAATTAACAACTTTTATCTCAAAACTATGAATTATTGATGTTAAAAATAACACTCACTTTGCCTTGATTGCATTTTTTTCTTGGGGATTCATTGGCCAAACTATGTATTTGTTTTTGGTAAATTTGGTTCATTGCATCAGTTGCTTGTTTCACAGCTCTTGACACTGTAGTCTGCGAGACATTATGTAATGCGCTTTGGCCAACCAGTGTTTGGTATGACCCACCCTGTGGCATATAAGTTCAGCGCAATAAGTACCTGAAATGTTTAGACGTTTTAAATTTAATTTGTGAGTAAAAACTTTGGCTATTAATAACTGTGATAGTTTAATTTAATCACTCATAATTATAATTTATCGTCAAACCTTTAATTCAGCAGGGATTCCACTCCACCGTCGTTGTCTCGGGAGGAGGGAATGGGCTCGTTAATTAGCTCCCTTACTTGCTCCATGCCAAGTCGAAACGTTTTTATAAACTCTGCCTCGGGAAGTTCACTAAAAGCATTTACTTGCAGTCTCATGAGTGCCCGAGATTTGCGGCGCTGGCGCAAAAACAAACGTTGACGGGCAGCATTATAAGCCAGAGTCAAGATATGCATAAGCCACCGCAAATTAGGCAAAGAAGGCCTCATTATGTAGAAAACTTATGTCCACTTTAATAACATTACAACTTAAAACGCGCGCACACACGGACACTTCACTTTATATCAAAAAAATAAACAAATATGAAGCAAATCATAGGCAAAAAGGGTGTCGTTGTTCGATAACGGCTCTATAGCCAAAACACTATTCAAAAACGATAGAGACAACTGTCAAATACGCTTAAATTTTTTACAGAATACGGTAACTTTAGCTATCACAATGACATAGACACATTATAAGGATACAGATTACCCATTATTACTATGGCGTTTCAATAACAGTTGTGTGGCAAGTCTATGGTCATAAATAAGTTATAGAATGTCAAATGTCGGTGACTATCCTACTGAGACACTACAGACACAGTATTGACAAGTTGTTTAGTTTACAGAATTGGGGCCCAGGCAGTTTGTACAAAAAGTCTCAATTGCCGAACTGTTTTTTGAGTGTTTTTATAAGGCGAGTCACAATAATATATAATAGTAATTTGTTAAGAAGAGCTCTTGATAATAACTGAAGATCTTTGAACTCTCGTACAAATCCTTGTAAAAAGCGATGCGTCAGATGTGGATTACTAGTCATGTAGTTTTTGTGCTGATTAGATGTAGACTAAAACTGTTATTTGAATGTGATACCTCTACGTTTCAGCTTATTTCCTACAGGTAATTTAGGGACTGAGACCAAAGAATGCTTTAGTTGGAAAATGTCCACTTCTCAAACAATCTGCTGGACGTAATTTTTACTACGTGGAGTGAAGTTGTCATTATGAGACGCTGACTTTAAGCGTATTTGTGAGAAATCTATTTTATGAGCTGACTAATGCTACTGCTATAGAAATATCCAGAGTCACCCAAAATACATAAAACAAGCCATGTTGAATGATTAGTTCCTCATAAGCGTCGATACAAACTTTTGTCCCCAATTCACCCCTATAAAATATGAATTTACAAAAATACCACTTTATTGCTGGTTCACAATATTAGCTAGCAAAACTTTGTAAGCTGTCTAATCAGTTTTGCTAGAATTTTTTTTGACCTTTGATTGTAAACACCACCAAATAGAAAACACGTCCGCGGAATTTCTCTAGTTAATTTAATTTTACCTTGACTACGAAATTCTTGTACCTACAAAGTTTGTCCCTGGATTCAGTGGTTTCGGCTGTAGGACAGAGAATTGATTCATGACTCTTAGCAACTAGGTTACCAACGGTTTACATTAAAACTTCAAAACAAAACTGTGCTATTACAGAATAATGAATATAATGAATTAATCATTATGAATAATGTTCTAGCTTATTTACTTTTATTTGTATTATCAACAATACCAGTAATAATTTTCCTTAAGAGCAGAATTGAAAAATAATATTAAACAATAGCTACCTATTGTTTATGACTTTAACGTCTGATTCACGTTGCATTTGGCTTAAAAGTCAATTATTTCAAAGATTTTTATTTGTTTTATATTAATATGATGCGAATGTTAAAAAATTATATGTAAATAACATGTGTTAGCTTTTGCCCGTGACATTGTTTGCGTGAATGTTTTGCTCTCCGGACCGATCATATCGCATCATTATCATTTTGTTTACGTGCAACGATCTTTCTTACTTTGTCATTTTCCTCTGCTCCTAAGGGTTATAGCGTGATGTTTAATAGCCTTCCACAATAATTTTGCTCAAAAAAGCGGAAAAACTTTTTGTTCCCGACTGGTAGTACCAGAGATTACCGCGTTCAAACAGGCAATCTGTTTTTTTTATAAATTATAAACTTGCGCATGACCGCAATCCCGCCTGATGGTAACAGTGAAGCAATCGTTGATGGTAAAGCGCATTAGTTTATTAAGAGCCTATTCACTCTAGCCTTGAAACACTCAAATTGTAAAGCGCACTAAATTGTAGTCTGACGGAAACACCGCCGCTGGCAAATTAATCCAGTACCTCAATGTACGCGGTATAAAGGTGGAGGCGAAACGCTTTCTCCGGAACGTAGTGGTGTTAACAACGTAAGGGTGGAAAGTCGCCGTACGACGGGTCCTCCGATGGTGGAACAGAGTTGCAGAGAGAACAGACCCCTGAGGAACACCGGCATTAGTCGACATGGGCTCAGATGAGCATCCGGCAATAACAACTCTCAGGGACCATTCAGTCAGGAAGTCTTTTACCCAGCCAGTCAGGCAAGGGGGAATGCCGTACGCTGGAAGCTTACTCAAAAGGCCAGCGTGCCATATCCGGTCGAAGGCCTTCAGGACATCAAGGGAGACAGCAATTGCTTCCCCATTTCTCTCGAGGGCCTCGCCCCACAAGAGCGTACTCTAGTAGGTACCCAGTTCACTGATTGCGGTATGCCAAGAGGCGCGCGTACAACACACGTTTCATAATTTTGCACGTGCCCTTTTTGGGCACGGGCTGCACGTTGGCAAGCTTCGACTTGGGCACTATACCAGTCCTAAATGAGAGGCGATACAGGCAATACAGGATACAACTCGGGCGCA
Source organism: Sesamia inferens (assembly GCA_037179545.1). Lineage (NCBI taxonomy): Eukaryota > Metazoa > Arthropoda > Insecta > Lepidoptera > Noctuidae > Sesamia > Sesamia inferens. The sequence goes on along the minus strand of CM073941.1, from coordinate 27,262,654 downwards.
CATGCTTTAAGAACAATCGCTGGTATACCATCTGGATCTCTAGCCTTATTCGCGTCCAGGCGACACAGTAGTCTCAGAACCTATTTTTTTTGCTAGTATATAGACAAAGACATACTATAGATAGGTACAAGACACCTAACGTATTTGTTTATTGACTTAGAATAGAATAGAATACTCTTTATTATGTACACCATATAGATTACAGGACATAAATAAAAATATTTTACAAAGGGTGACACAATGAGCGGTCTTATCGCTAAGAGCGATCTTTTACAGAACCTTTGGATGGAATTCTAAGGGGAAGGAGAGAGAAATAATGTAGGTAGTCTACAGTGTACTATTTATATAGATTATACAATAAATATAGGCGTTAAGTGTATCATACTACTTAGTTTAAATAAATTTATACATCTAATTAATAAACGGGTGACTTTTTTAAAAAAAAATAACATTTAGTTAAAGGTCAATTAAATTTTATTGAAATGAATTAAAATTATTTATGACCTTGTCCAACGGCTATGTCTCCGCTATGTAAACGATCCTTATTTTATTATCTGATTTTAGAACATCAATTATTACAAATACAGAAATAACCTTGAATTTATTGGTAATCCTTCAAAGGGTGAAAGTACTCATAAAATATGTACAACTTTTACTATTGAACCAACTCTGAATTATTTACAATCAAATCTGCTATTTCGTTTAATATAAAATAAATGCGTTATCCCCATATAACTGAATCCATCAAATCTGATCAATATTTTTTCTTACTTTTCCAGCTTTGTTGGCGCAAATACTGTTCGAATTAATAAATATTTTTCAGGCTTCAAATACATGACATCCCATAGGAAATTGTCGGCCGATTATAAATTAACTTTGTAATTTGACTTTTTTTACATAACATCTCTATTCCCTAAGGAGGCAGGTAGATGATTCCCATTGCTGGGACACAATCCTTCTTCCAATGTGAGGGGGTGGCCCACCACGTTGGCACAGTGTGGGTTAATCTACCCATTTGTCATATGGCAATAGTCGAATGGGTAAAGAGTCCGAGAGGCAAGCGAAAAGTTCTGGTTTCGAACCTTACCTGTTGCCGTGAATGAAGAATCATTTTTAATGTATTACGTACCTACATAGAATAGAAATTCTATGTAGGTACGTAATACATTAAAACACTTTATTTCACTGTTTTTCCTGAAAACCCTTATCACTACATAGTTTAAAACAAAGTCGCTTTCTCTTTCCCTATGTCCCTATGTATGAATAAATCTTTAAAACTACGCAACCGATTTTGATGCGGTTTTTTTTATAACAGATAGAGTGATTAAAGAGGAAGGTTTATTTATTTCAAATCTACCTAAATTACCTAACTCTAGTCTCTAGTTCTGAAGTCGTGAATTAGCTAATTTTAGTTCTAAAATCTTTATATTTAAATGACTACCTATAAAAGAGCTAACTAGTGCTTGATAGCGAGCCCGCTTGATGGTAAGCATTGATGAAATCGTTGATGGTAAAGCGCGCTAGTTAAGACTCTATTGACTCTAGCCTTGAAGACACTTATGTTGCAGTTAGACAGAAAGACGGCCGCAGACAAATTGTTTCAGTCCTTCAATGTACGCGGTAGAAAGGCGATACAAGACGAAACACTTCGTCCGGATCGTAGTGCGACCTGCGACGTTTCAAACATTGTAGAAAAAACCCAATAATCATGATTATTTCAAATATTACAACTGAAAGTTCAAAGCTTTTTTGAAATGTCAACATTAAAGAGACGCGCAGTTATTGAGAAGTAAGTTAGTTGCATAATCCAATTTTTTTGGACAAGAAAGGACAAGAAACTCCAAGGATTCTTTATTAAATCACGATATTATAAAGTCCTGGATAAATTAATTATTTGTGTTGTTTCTATATGTAAGAATAATATAAAAGAACAGTGAAGGAACTATTCAAAATATAAGAATTAAAAAAATATCTTGCAGTTGAGAGATGATGTTCACGATCATGACGCGGCCATCAGCACCAACCAGCAAAGTACATACCTTTATGTATTATTATGTAATTACCCATGTATTGAGACAGAGTATTGTTTATATAATGCAATGTTACGCGACCATTAGCCGATTTCTCACGGAAACACCCGATGTCTCGTTAACATTAGCCGATTGCTCACGGAAACACCCGATGCCTCGTTAACATTAGCAGATTGCTCACGGAAACACCCGATGTCTCGTTAACATTAGTCGATTGCTCACGGAAACACCCGATGTCTCGTTAACATTAGCCGATTGTTCACGGAAACACCCGATGTCTCGTTAACATAACTTATGTGTTGCTTGTGTAAATAGCTGTATATATTTAGGTATTTACAAAAGTTGTTCGGGTAACATATTCATACAAGATTAACAGGATATTGGAACGTGTCTCGAAAACATATTTACTCTATGTTTGTTTTTGTGATCTTATGTTTATTTTAATTGGTTTTTTTTTTTCATAATATTATAAGGTTGTATGCCAGGACATTATATAGCGACCTTTTTGGTGAAGTTCTTCTGAAAGGTTAGTTGCGTAGTGTTTACTGCCGGCTGTCTGTATGACGATGTTTAGTTATTCCATATCTATGTATAATGTTAAAAAAGCTAAAGAACTTGGTTTTCGCACTAATTTCTGAAACTTCTAGTCGTATTTGAAAAAATATACTTGTTTATGATGGGTCTATCAAACACAAAACTATTTTTTCAAATATGAATATTCTTTAAGAAGGCTATTATTATAGATCAATTAACATCACACTAGGAGCATTAGGAGCTAAGTACAAATATCACTAACCGAAATGCGATAGAAGAAAATTTACGCGTGATCAATTATTGACATGTGCGGCTGATACTGTACCCGAGAGCCCCTCTCAAACTCAAAGCCATATAAATATCCATTTGCTGTTAAATTCCAGATGCTGTTTTGCCTAAGTGCAAGCAAAGTTTTGAGATTTTGAGTTTGGCTGTTTTGTTTTAGCAAATTGAAACTATAAAGTCTACTAAGCCCATGCTTTTAGTTAAATTTGTTCCCCTGTCTTGCCTTTTTAGAGGGAAGATTGTGCAAAACTGACAGGAATTACATTAAACTAAAGTAAGTAACAAATAACTAGATTTCTGTCTTAAGATCATGGCTGGCGGGACTACGGGTTGTTCCAAAGAGATGCCATGTCCTCTGTCATACAGGTAATTGAAGGGACACGGGTGGGTTTTAGTCAGTATAAGTCTGACACGCCCTTCCGTCCCGCCCAGAGATGCCATCTGATGATTTCATACCCAAAATAAAAGGACCGTGGCTTCTATCGCTAATTGTCTAACTTATTTGCAGATAGTTTCTTGCTCAATATCTTTACCTCAAGACCTCTCCTCCTCTTTAATATTGTTTATAAATATTCTAGTAATTGCAGGTATGACTAATGTAAATATCTGAATTTAAATTAATTTTTATTTTTTTGAGATGCGATTTTATCTACTGTATAAGTGTAAAATTTAAAAGTCGTGTATTCTATTGTAATAATTATGTATGTACCTAAAATATTTGCACGCTATGAGAAATAGCAGACATGTCGTGTGCCACTGTTACTCAAGATCTTACATGCATGGGTTTTTTTTTTTAATTTTGTATGTATACACAAGTTTTGGCAAATAAAATTTCGTATTCTTATTCTTATACGAAATGTAACGTACAAGGGCTTCCTAAAGAGGTAAAAACACAAAATGTTTGAAGTTGTGTAGAAACCTAACAAATGCTGATTGACATAAATTCTTGGATAACTCGAGCAAGTCGTAATGGAGCGACATTTTTAATAAAAACAATGATAGTTCAAGTAAACTCCGGAGGCTTCAAGGGTTAGCAGGCCGCTACGAAACGACGATAATGGTGCGTCGCGATTTCGGTGGAACACCTAGTTTTACTAGTAAAATTTCTATAAAAAAATTCGTCTTAACGGGACGAATCACTGCACAATCTTTAGTTTATGGGATGCGTTTTTTAGACACTTTCAATTAAATACTTCCTTTTTTTTCTATAATTATAAACTAGTTCTTGACCGCAATCCCACGTGATGGTAAGCAGTGATGTAATCGTTGATGGCAAAGCGAGGATTGGATCAGTTGACCGACGTGATGCAATGTTAAACCCAACATACGACCAACAATGTTGCGCCTGAGGGAGATTGATCTGGAGACTCCATGACCAAACTCCCGACACACCGACAGACCTGTCCTCTGTACGGCTTCACCAGACATCATGCCGGAACACGACGAATCGCTTGGCGGCAAGACTTTGTCTGGTGGGTGGTAACTTCTGCCGGCAACCAATGTTTTGGGTTATCACCGAGAAGAGTTGTAAATAAACAGCCCATTAATTTCCATGTTGTCCGCTATCGGTACACAGGCGTCCCCTCGGTGAGGGCCCGAGGTCACGATCACCACGCGGGCCCAGGTTAGATTGGTGGATCTTACATACCACTGAATTGTTGGTTTTAGGTCTTACTGGTTTCATCATTACGTTTAATGTGCGTTTGTTTGAACAGATTATCCAGTCCGGTGTAATACTATATTTGAAGGCAAATGTTTGTGTAGTCACATTTAAACACACGTAAAACTAAACATCGGGGTAATACAAAAGGTTTTCGTGGCCGTGAATATTATTGTTAATGTTAATACCAAATAATTTGTTAAACACTATCCTCCTTATTACAAAACATGGATTTTATTTAGATCTGGTTTAAACCACCTAATTGGTTATTGAATTATGCACCTAACCGTTATGGAAATACAGTTCTTTATATAAAAATGACAGCTTTGTTGGTTACTAAGTTGTCACTTTTGTATTAAGAACTTTGACTTAATCTCAATAAAGTTCGAAATACAAATACTGACTAAAAGGATAAGTCTGGAACTAAACTTAGATTTCGTTTTATAACAAGGGGGAGAGTATTGTGTCCAAATTTTCCATTTCTGCTAATAGTACAGTCAATCTGCAATTTGAGCTCCGAAAAATGACAAACCGGAATTTGACTTGATGAATCGTTAGAGGGGCGAGTAATAAACTTAATGTTAGATTTCCGAAGTCCCTCCTCCTGCTGTTTTTGAGAAAATCCAAAAATATTTTGAAATTGATTTATCTCAGCAACTATAAGGGCTAGCGACCTTTTTTTTTTTTAAACTGTTAAGGACACTTAGGACTACATTTTCTTTCATTGAAGTGACATCGTCCGACTTAAACTGCAAAAGCTAGATGGCGCTAAAGTTTGAAAAAATTGGTTTTTTGCCATTTTCATTATGAAATAACAATTTTTTTACAATAATGTAAATGAGAAAGTTGTTTGTCACAAAATTAGCTACAACTTTTGTTTAAAACATTTTTTCGTAAAACTCACCGTTCAACTCAACAGCAGGAGGAGGGACTTCGGAAATCTAACATTAAGTTTATTACTCGCCCCTCTAACGATTCATCAAGTCAAATTCCGGTTTGTCATTTTTCGGAGCACACGGCTTTTTTTTCGACATATTGACTGTACTATAATTCTACATTTTATTTCACAGTACAAAACCGGAGAGATAAAGAAACTGACAGATCTTTTCAGGGAAAACATAAACAGACACAGCGCCTCGTCTAAGATTTAAGAGTTATGTACCCAAAGGGTACTTCTTACTCTATTATTAAGACTCCATCATCTTCTGTCATTATTGTTGAAATGTTTGCAGATGATGTAATATTTGCGTGCGCAAGTCTAAGAGATATCTTATGTATGAACTATCTAGTGTTTGTACCGTAGACATAAGTTTTATATTTTCTTACATGTTGTTAAACTTGTTTCTAGTAGGATAAACAAATTCGCATAAACTTATCTCATTCTGCTGGTTTAACCAGTTAAAAAAAAAACTTAGTATAATAAAAGCTAGCGCTCAAATTGAAAGGATTTTTTACTACATATGTAGTTATGTTTTATTTCGGCTTAGAAGTTTCTTTATGGCGATCTCGTCAATTGGAATTTGAAGATATTTTTCGCAAGAATAAATATTTTTCAAGTTCTAAACTTGTTGCGTTGGCTGTCGAACTTGCTTCGGAAACTGATTTCAAATTAGTTTGCATTTTCCTTATTTTGTTATAAGGTTTAGATTATTTTAAGGTTATTTTCTTTATTTTGTTACAAGGTTATGATTGGTCATAAAAGATGTTTTTTTAATGATGTTTTCTCAAAAACACGTCACGTCTAAATACATAGGTACTTATTTTTTAAATTAAATTGAATTCGGCGTTTTTGATTTCTCTTCGAAGGAAGACTAAGCCTGTGTCTGAGGTCACAGTCTCCTTTTAAATGGAAGTTTCGTCGTGGAGGGTCTTCAGACCAATCTCCCTCTGGCGCAGCATCGTTGGTCGTGTTCTGTGCAGAAAACCCATCAGTTTAACCACAGAACTGGTGGGTTTAACGTCAACTGCCGTCTTACTTCCTTTTCACTCAGTTTTTTTTTGAGTAAATATATAATAAACTAGCTCGCTTTTCCATTAAAGATTGTATCACTGCTTACCATCAGGCGGGATTGAAGTCAAGCACTAGTTTATGAATATATATTGTTACGTAGGTAGGTGAACGAGGAAACTGGAAGTAACACTATTAATATCAGTTTGAATAATTTTAAAGTATATTAAAAAAATACGAAAAAGGTATTATTTACTTGGTTTGATAATATAAATAATAATGATGAATGTTGCTAACCCATTGTTCCATATTTTATAAAAATGTGTCTATTATATAACGTAATTGACGTAATGAATATTGTTGAACTGTAAAGATGGAACCCATCACTACCCTGTCAACGTAAAAAGTTGGTGAATTAAGTTGAATGAGCATTAGTTGGAGTGCTCACTTCACGTAAGTGTTCCTCGTGATGGTTACAGAATCGCACTGCTAGAGTGGTTTTTAGTCTTAGAACCAACAATTAAGAATGTGACATGTTCCAACCCGTACTGAAGCCGCGTGATGGGAGTATGGATGGGTCAGGGTTGTGGGTTGGTCAAAAGAGAAACCGTGGCCCTGACACCCTGCAAGTGATTTAACATGGGTGGGTTTTAGTCAGTAAAAGTCTGACACGACCTTCCGCTCCGCCCAAAGTGGGAGAGTCATTTGATGAATTCCTATTCACAAAAATACAAATGGGGAAATGGTCCCGCCCTTGAAGAGAGGCGGCTGGTGTGTCAGCAGTGTCATTATAAGTTGTCATTGTCTGGTTCTTTATTATGATGACATTATCTCAAAATTTGGCTTTATCGCTATAAAGCCAAATTGAATTCAATTTCAAATTGAATTAAGAAGACGAAGATTATTTTAGATTTTATAAATGTGAAGTGGTGTATGTGAATCATATACAGCATTCATATACCAGCTGGTAATGTAGATTCATCATCATCATCATTATCAACCTTTTATCGTCCCACTGCTGGGCACAGGTCTCTTCTCATACAGAGAAGGATTGAGCGTAATCACCACGCTTGCTCAAAGCGGATTGGCGATTTCAGACTTAGTCCAGGTTTCCTCAAGATGTTTTCCTTCACCTTTAGTCATTGGTGTGCAAGATATATTTAGAAAGTACATTTAACTTTAGAAAAGTTACATTGGTACTTGCCTGACCTGGAATCGAACCCGCGCACTCATACTTGAGAGGCTGGTGTTTTAACCACTCGGCCACCACGACTATGTAATGTAGATTACTGTTAATAAATCCTGTTGTGTTTATGAAAATTATAAACTTTTGTTCAGAACTTAAAGATAAAATCACTGTACATTCCAACGTTTCCAGGAAGACATCGCAGATAGTGATAATCTTCTCAGGATTAGTTTATATCTGATCACCGATCTTACCAAGTGGTATTTATTGTATTACTCAGTAACTGGGTTGTGGAGGTCAGAAAGTCAGTCGCTCTATGTGAAATATAATATGGTGTTCAGCTGAATCCGGTCAGACAGGAAGCTGACCTCAGCATAGTTGGAGAAAAGGGTAGGTAGATGATGTGTTATATGGTAGTTGGTGACGAGGTTTATATGTTAGTATGTTTGGTAGTGTTACTTTTTCGTTGTATATTTTCTGATGTACTGACGTCAGCAGGTCAAGCTACCCGAAACTGTCAAATATTCCCAATCAACCTTGAGCCTTAATGCTTTGGTTATAAAGTTGAAAATTAAAACAGGAATTTGACAGATTATAGTAACTTTTATGTCTTCTGTACAATAAAGTGTAAATACATAAATAAAGATATAATTCGATATATCGCAATACGATAGGTGTAACATCTTTTGCGAAATTAATAATAATTACTAACTTAATTCGATTCATAGGTAAGGCATTGAATTATTTTCCTCTGACAGATATTTTCACTTGTTTTTTTTGTTTTTTATTGAAACTAATATTTGGACCTCCCTTAACTTCCATTTAAACTTGTTGTGATTCACTCTTGCAAAAGTTCTTGGAAAAGAAATCCCCTTCCTTTTAAAGTAAATAAATATTAAGCAGTGAAACCTGTCGTTGTGTAACTAAAAGGAAACTTTACTTTCGATAAACGTGTATTGTTTCATGTTCAAAACCGTTAAGATTGCTCAGTAGGTATTGATAACGCACTTAATGTCGAAGGTAAATATTTAAAGATTAGGGCCAAGTTTGTGGCCATGCCAACAACACAGCATCAGTTGCGTTTTTTAAGTTCAGTAGAGGAGGTAGGGAAAGTTGGACATGGCAAGGTCAGGAACACCGTAGATTTTAATTGCTAACAACAAACCTACCTTTCGATAAGTCCAGCATCTTTGGAAACTTCAGTATTGACAATAATACCATTCATCCTGTTTCACATCACTTTCAAAATTATCACTAAAAAGGCACTTCTTCACTATAATCTTCGAAATATAAAAATATATATTTTTTGGTTTTGTATAAAGAGTTCTGTTGTAAAGTTTGTAAACTTCGCGGGAGTAGAACGCGAGAGAGTGACACGTCTGTGCTGGCTGGATGTTTTGTGCATACTGCCTCTCACAGAGCGTAGCGCGTGGTATCAACACATAGAATAATATATACAGAATGGATGAGACATTACTCTCAGGAACTAAAACTGACATTATCTAGTAGTTAATCTATTTCTATACATATTAGAAATAATCTCACACCACGAGAAGCCAGAGAAAGTGAGAAATGGGGGCGTATATGTAGGAAAGCGGACCCCGCGCAACCGGGATTATACGCTGAGATGATGATGATGATGGCAGAGGAAAAATATTGTATTTACATATTATAAATCAAAGTCGCTTTACGTGTGTCTCCGTTACACTGCATTGTTATTCTAAACTACGCAACAGATTGTGTTGCGGTGTTCATCATTTAGATAATTTATGTGATAAAACAACAATCAAGAATTACTTGATAATAGAGTTGAGATTCGACACTCCAAAATCATCATTTAATAGAGTTTTGAATAATATCGCTTGAAGCACTGTTATTGGCCGGAGGCAAGGGCCGATCTGACTACTGATATTTTACATAATTTTACACCATTCGTGATAACTGATAACATTAGACAGAATTTAAAACAGGTACATTAAAATGTATTGTAATGCTTTGCTACAGTGAAAAGAATTATACTGAATTAAAATTATACACAAATATAATTTAAAACAGCATAATAAAATTTAAATTACTTAAATCAACTCGTTTGAACCTGTATATCTAATGAATTTATAGGGCTTTTGAATTATATAATTTTTACGTAACGTACTAGTGTTCATGTTTAAAACCTAAAAGAATCAGGGGTGGTCAGTATCTGGAACGCTTTACGTTTTACCATATCTCAACTAAATCTGAAAGGTTTCCTGATCTTGAAATCAAATGTTATGCATCTCTTCATCTATGAACTATTTCTGTCTTTTGAAGTTAACGCTAAGAGAGTACAGGAAAAACGAATATTTTATCAGCCTCGGGTAATTTATGAACAGTCGCATGTGATGCCTTGTATAATATTAATACGATAAATTTCGATATTTTTTACATCGAAAGTTATGAATATTAAAACTAAAAATAGCTCAACACATATTACGTATTGAGCTAATGCATTTAGGTATTACAATAAGGAAAAATTATTGCAATATGTTACAATAAATATATGTAATTCACAATAACTATAATAGACTGTATAAGTTAAGAGGCGATAATAGTTAATGTGAAAAAGTAGCTATGTGTTACATAACACTATAGGTAGTATTATAGAATTTTGTAGGTATATCTAAAAATAAATCATAAAGTTTTCTGACATTTTCAAAAGACAGTGGTTATGAGTACGATTTGCATGTAAAGTCATTAAATTTTATTGTTAATAATTTATGGACTACCATCTCAAATTGACTGTATATATATAATAATAACTATCACCGTTAAAAGGTTAGGTAAAAATTTTGACAGGTAGATTAAGGGAGTACAAATTTAGGATAACAAATAAATAATTTTATGGATTTTAGACTTCCAATGACTATTTAAATTTTAGCTGTTATGAGATTAATTATTATACAATATGTAAATAAACCCCCGTCCGACCCATAAGGATAATAAAGGTTAGGTAAGCACATGACCAAACAAAATATGAAATTTTACATAATCATCATACTAACAATACTAATGAATTTTGAAATAATGTTTTTTTTCCGCAAATTAATTCCAACTTCCCCAAAATTTGGTATTTTTTTTTTTAAATGTGACAAGGTGACGGTTTTATTATGAGCGATGCGACCGCGTGCCTCGTGCCCTGCCCCCCTTCACCCGCTTGTATTGCCTATCGTACATGTATTAAGTTACCTCTTTTGTTAAATAATAATTTTTAGGGGCTTTTTTTAAGTTTAGGCTTACTTTGTATTAACTAGTAGAATCAGTTATCGATACCTAACAATACCGTCACGGATCGGACAGGATTTTTTTTTACATATTGTATACTAGCTTTACGTCCGCGCCATCGCCCGCCTGGTGTTTGGTTATATCGCGCTATCTTATGTTATTTCTCAATGTCAACTCTATCTTTGTACCAAATTTCAATAAAATCAGTTCAGTGGTTTACTCTGGTCTGGAATAAAAGAATTCTATTCTATCCTATCGCTCAATTCACCGTTCTTGTAACTCTTTTCGCTAACATAGAGTACAACAAATAATATAAATACTACCTTCTACTATTATTTCATTTACGAGTTCGTGTTTGTCTTCATTTCTGCCTACTGCCGTGTCTACATACCTACAAGCTGCTCTGTGATGAAACCAGTTGCTTGTAGAGCGAGTTGCGCGCGCAATCTCCGCACGTTGCCACAATACGGTCATTCATGGGATTGTAAGGGAGCTTACACATCTTCCGATTAGAACTTGTGTAATCCTTCTTAGCCGCATAATATGCAGTACCTGTTAGTATGGCCGATAAGGATTGAGTGTGTGAACGGTCTGTTAGTTAAAACTAGTGAGTGTGTGTGTGTATGTAAGGTGGTTAAGGTAAGAGGTATCCTAAATTAGAATTGTAATAACACACGCTGAAATTAAATGAACAAGCTAAATTTCGCATATGTGAAAGTATAGGTATATGTAAAAATAAATAAATTGAATGACATTTTTTTTGGCCTAAATAATAATTTCCTGTGTCGTATCGGGAATAGAATAGTACCAACCCATACCCCTGCCATGGGTGTCGTGCCTAAGGGAACTCTCACAGGGAAGCGGGCAGCAGCGCTCTTCTGTGGAAATACAAATTACTGCGATTACCAATCCGCCTGCCAAGCGTAGGGATTGTGGCAATGCCCTCCAATGGAATTATTGAATGAAAGCCTTGGGATAGGCCTGAGGCGACCTGACGCTGCCGGCAGTAGTGCGGAGGATGGTCGGCAGCTCAGAGTTGTGGGTCGCGGTGGTGTCCTTCTGCGAGGACGTGATGTCGCAGAAGGAAGCTGCGGAATGGGAGAGGGAGATATCAACTCCCTTCCCGGGCCGCAGAAGACGCACCGGGCGCCGAGGAAGGGCGGATAACGCCCTCTTCCGCCCCCCATGAATGGGTCCAGGGGCGAGGGACATGGGGAAGTCCCCCATTGATGGACCCCGAGGCGGAGGCGCGCGCGAGTGTCGGCGCGCGCCTTTGAGGCGATGCACGGGGTAGTTTAACACCCCACTACCCCGTGCAGGAGACGAGGCCCGGACAGACCGGGCCAGCACGAGGGTGTGGGGCCGTGGAAGAATTTAGACTCCCGCGGCCCCACGCGCGCTCGTGATAGAAGACACACCGGGGTGGTTTTAGTCAGTAAAAGTCTGACATACCCCGTCGCCCACCCCAGGGCGGCGGGCATCCTATGAGGATTTCCACCCCGGCAAAAAAAAAAAAAGGCCTTTGTCCCGTAGTTGACCTCTATAGGCTAAGAAGAAGTAGAATAATAATATGTAATTTCATCTTAAAACTAAATCCTACGAGTAATATAATCATTTTTGTTGAAACTAATTCAAGTGCGTAAAGTTACTCCCACTACGCGGTGACTGTAATATTGTTCAGACTTACTGCGTTTCGCGATCTCGCCCACATAAGTTTTGATCCCTTAGGAATATCGAGATATAAAGTATCCAATGCATTAATTCTGGTTATAAACTATCCGTGTGCCAAATTACTTTCAAATCCGTCCAGGAAAGAGTATTAAACATACATCCATACAGACTTTCGCATTTATAATATTAGGTAATATGATTTTAAAGAGTGTCCATGGAGTTTTTTACCCGTACTTCTTCATATGAACGTAGCTACTTCGCTCTGGAATCGACAATTGGCGCCATAGTAGTGACGCCACAACAAACATAGTAAGGTTTGTTTAAAAAATGCTTCAAGTTTTGACATTGATTGCATCACAAAAATAGTTTTTTTTTTAATAATTATAAACTAGCGCTTGAGCGGAATCCCGCCTGATGGTAAGCAGTGATGCGATCGTTGATGGTAAAGCGCGCTAGTTTATTAAACCCATTCACTTAAAAAACTGACTGAATAGGAAGGAAAACGGCAGTTGAGCGAGGTGGTGCAATGTTAAACCTAACAAGACGACCAACGATGCTGCGCCAGAGGGAGATTGATGTGGAGACCCTCCACGACTAAACTCCCGACACAACAACACTTGGCGCATCGTACCCGGCACACATCGCAACACAACTGCTCAGACCCGTCCTCCGTACGGCTTCACCAGACATCATGCCGGAACACGATGAATCGCTTGGCGGCAAGACTTTGTCTGGTGGGTGGTAACTTCTGCCGACAGCCGAAAAACAAAGTTATTACAAAATAGGTACGTCATTCTTCAGTTATTTGTATAATTATTTAATGAAACGTAAAGAAATTGCAACGTCAAAGGATAATTAATTATGAAAATCTTGAATTCTTATTAGTTTATCTAATCCACATGATCGATAAGTAGATAATAGTCAAGTTAAACGTTTCATTGCATGAACAGAATAATTTTTATAATGCAAGCGTAGGTACAATATACATGATAATATTTTATTAGGCTGAAAATCAGCATTTCCTTCGACTGGCTATATACGGACTCTATCGCCTCCACTCTCTCCTCAACCCACGTAGCAAGTAATAACAAACACGCAGATTACATCACGGTTACCGAGGTCAGTCTGCAGATGGGTAAACGACAATGTGTTTTCTCTAATTCTATTCTAAATAAACCTCTTTTATAACTCCGCAAAAATTGTGCGGAGTTGGAGGCGGATGCGAAGATACGATTTCTTGCGGAACTTCCGCAGTAACGGAAGCGGAGGCAAAGCTCCGTTACAACCCTAGTATGGAGCAAGAGAGCATGGGAGGCCGTCACACGAGGATCTGCAGCGTATGGGGGAAAGGCAATCTTAGCGCTCTTACGCCCCTAGTCCTCGTAATACGCCCTGGACGTCGCGCCGGGATACACTCCTGGATGAACAACTCACATTCGGAGAGCATATAAAGGTGGTACGTTCGCGCGCTGCCTACGGACTCTATCGCCTCCACTCTCTCCTCAACCCACGTAGCAAGCTGTGCAGGTTGTGTATAAGTGCAAAATGCGCCTGTACACAACCTGCACTCCACATCATGACAGACGCCTGCGTAGTCTTCGCACACGCCGAGCCCAGTCATATCCACAGGATGCAGACACTCCAAAACAGCTTTCTTCGTACAGCAACAAACGCTCCTTGGTTCGTCCGAAATGAGATCCTAGACCTAGATCTCAAAATCCCCACTATCCAACGATTCATGAAACGCTTTTCCAAGGGCTTCTTTGACACAGCCGCTATACATCACAACCCTCTGGTTGTCGCAGCGGCAAAGTACACCCCGTCTAATATCAGCAAGCTTCGCCGACCCAGGCATGTTCTCACCGACTCTGACGACCACAAAGGGGCCAATATGGCCACTATCACAAAGTACAAAAGACCGACCTTCCGACCTCGCTGCCGAGGTACATCGTGAGGCGTTCAACGTAATCGCCACCCTCGTCCCTTGTCCGATGAAGGCCAGCCCGCGCTGCACCTGAGCCATTAAACATAAATTCCCAACTATGACCTCTGACTTTGTTTCGGTCGTTTCGAAATAAAAATAAAATTTCGATCCAGCCGTTCCTTGCTGTTCTCTCCAGCGACACCCTAAGCCGAGGTTAGTTTTTAGTTGCCCTGGCTGGAGTCTTTAAATTCATTTAAGGCAGCCACAGGATAGTCCGGTTAACTAGTCACGATCGCTCAAGGTCAAATACGAGATGCCAATTTAAAAAAAAATCCGGGAGACACATCGCTACCACAGGCGCGGGCGTGCGGTCGACGAGCAGTGGGTAGCTTACCACCCGGTAAAGAACCGAACTCTACATAGTTGGGAAAAAAGCTAGATACACGACAAACATATCTAGGGTATTGTCTGATTTTTATAATGATATATCTGTCCTTATTACAAGTGGAACTG
This sequence comes from Sesamia inferens, assembly GCA_037179545.1. Classification (NCBI taxonomy): domain Eukaryota; kingdom Metazoa; phylum Arthropoda; class Insecta; order Lepidoptera; family Noctuidae; genus Sesamia; species Sesamia inferens. Next base: position 27,247,645 of record CM073941.1, on the reverse strand, counting down.
AAGTAACATCCTGGCTGAAACGAAAGACAAAACTGAAACTCAAAGCATTTATTTAAAATAAAGCATTTACAGGATTTACAGGAACTTTAGAACTATTTAAATTAAAATTAAATTATCGATAAATTAGTCATAAAGTTAAAGTTAGTTGGCCATTTTACAACCTAGATCTTTATGGAGAGGAATGGCCAGGAAACTCCAAGAAGACTCTTTTAAATTAAGAATTTATTGGAAAGTCCTGGATGCATTATTCGTATAAATGAGAAGAATCTTAAAAAATAAAGAAACAGTTGAAAACATTAAATTAAAAATAGGTTTTGGTGGTTAAGAGATGACCAATCTCTATCGACGGAGCCCGTTCATGAACATGATTCAGGGATCAGCTAAACCCAGCACAATCATTTTGTAGGGAACGAAATCTTCAAACGCATGCCCCAATATCAGTGAGAGATTTAGAGTAAGTATGAAATATTTCTTACTACATTGTTCTTTCAAGTCAACTTCAACATTTTATAATAAAAGCTAACATATAACTAGTTTTTGAACGTTTTAAATTAAGAGACTGGCCTTCTGTTCGTTTAAATACCAGTTATGAGCTAATTAACCGTTTGCGTGAGCATTGCTAGTTGCTTATCCATTCTTGAGCATATTTCCGCCCGGCAACTACCAATTATTTTTTTACGACATATTATTAATACATGACACGATACTGTGCTCTTAGACAAGTGCGTATGTGAGTTAAGACAAGCCAAGATAAATCGTAGACGTCATCCAAAAAGCAGCCAAGCCCGAATTGGTCTTGGCAGGATATGTTTGCTGAATTCGATATGGAAACGGAGTTACGGAAATGTTGATATATATGGATATAGAGGTAAATTCAACCGTCGGTGTCAGAGGTAACTTTCCTAAATGTTTAGGTACAAGAAAAAACCAGTTACCTAGCAGTAGTTTATTAGACATAGTAGGTACCTACCTACTATGTCTAATAAACTACTGCTAGGTAACTGGTTTTTAGGTAGGTACCTACCAAATGCAAAGGTTCTAACTTTATTTAAAGTAATATTGTAGCGGTACCTACAAACGCCACAAAATGAACGACGCGTCATACTGACGTCACACGAATTCTACATCTCGCAATCAGAGTTTATCGTGCAACTAGCATATATAGAACTTGCCAATTTCAACCATTGGGCAAGTGCCCGCCAGACATAACACCCGTCTGGTTGGATGATCCTCCCTTTTCTATGGAGGATGAGTGAGCTTTACTCCCTGTTCCTCATGCCTCCACAATATTATCACAGATTAGTGTTAACTCTCAGCTGAATTACAAGGAGTCAGTTTCCACCCACGGTCGCCCACGACTGGTGGTTATTTTGCTATTGTGTTTAACGTCTGACCTTTTATATTTTGGCTTGTCTTATTCTCTCCTCATCCGAGGTACTGTTATTTACTATGATTACAGCACCTTTGGCCAATGTGGGCTAATGTCGGTACTAACCTACGCTTACACTTCAAGCAAAATTTCATGTAACAAAGGGCGCGATGCGCTTATAACGATCGGTTGCATAAACTTGGAGTCATTACTAAGAGATTCCTGATGGTAAACCTCTGTTATCTTCTCAAGTTGCAACATCATCATCAACCTATTGAAGTCCCAACACCATCATCAACCTTTTTATCGTCCCACTGCTGGGCACAGGGCTCCTCTCATACAGAGAAGGATTGAGCGTAATCACCACGCTTGCTCAATGCGGGTTGGCGATTAGAGGGCATAGGATCTCGACCCAGAACCAATACTAGTTGTGCGTTTATTTTTAAAACAGCAAGCAGACCCCTCTCCAGCGAATAAGGCTCGGTTATAATGAGTTATGATCTTTATAATCATCTACATAGCCTTTTATCTATTATGTAAGAGTTGGTTTCCAGTCTTACCTGATGCAGAGCTTGAATACCAGCAGTATTTTACGTGAAGTGACTCCCTATCGACCCTAGGATCGATGCCCGATTTGGCCGACGGGTTCTCGAGTAGCGACCGCGCACCGGAAGACGCAGTGGGTAGGCCCCTGACAAGGTTGACCGACGACCTGGTGAAGGTAGCAGGAAACCGCTGGATGCGGGAGGGACAGAACCGATCGTCGTGGAGATCCTTGGGGGAGGTCTATGTCCAGCAGTGGACGTCTTTCGGCTGAAATGATGATGATGATGAATCCCTATCCGACCTTCACAACTCAGTTACTAGGTAATATGATATCTATTTGTAAGACTGGCTGTGGAGTTTCGGGCTCCTGAGTTCCTGATCAAAGGTCTACGAAGCCGGGTTCATGTGCTCAACGTGCTTTCCGAGTCAGGTGGGATCTCGGTCTGTAAAGATGATCACCTTCCACAGAGAAACCGCGGCAAGCGTAGCTTAACCAGCACCCTAACTGCGTAACAGTCTATTACTATCAATTGGAATCATTCTGAAGCCAATTGCTAAACCATTGATAGTTGTGTGCCCTACTTTAAAAAATATAAAATACTTACTTTGCCATGTCTGTACATTTTAGAGGTAGCTGTTTTTGTTAAAAGAAATTCTCACCGATTTAAACGATTACATGAAATAGTACCACGTAATAGGCGCGACAATAGTAGGATATGCTCTGTACCTCCGAGAACGCGAAAGTGTTTTTTGTATGGCTCCATCCATATTTAATAAATTACCTAAAAGTTGGAGAGAACTGCCCTTGGTTCGTTTCAAAAATAAGCTGAGAACTTTTTTAATTAGTAAAACATATTACAATCTGCAAGATTTTTTGAATGAAAAAGACTTTTCCGTTCCGACTACTAATATACATATATAAAAATAACAATTGAATAGTGTGACTTTAAATATATATACATAACTATTATTTAATTACCTACTGTAACTTTTTGACATAATTTAATATACTGTGATATAATTTATTTTTGACTTTAGGTAATATAGGTATTTGACTTAATTTTTTCTTGACTGTAATATATTTGTCCAATAAGCTATCTTGACAGTAATATTATTATTTGTTTGCTTTGTATTTTGCTATGAGATTTAAAACGACCACATACCAATTATGTAAAATGTAATCTTTATACCTAGAACATTTGTACGCCGTGATTGGCAAAACATGGACGCTCACAACATATATTTTCAATACCTTGCATGTCTGTCGAATCAGTAAACGCATGTTTGACAAATAAATGATCTTTATCTTTATTGTTCCATATGTTTTGAAAGTGTGTCTGCTCAACAACGTAAATAGCGCAGTGAATGCTGATGAACTGTCATAATGAAACACATTGCTAGTGATAATGAGTAAGCAATTAATTACCCTGCTGATCGATCAGACTGTGTATCTATTAGGTATTATTATTTAACCACAGCCCCTCCCTGACCTTTATAACCAATATAATAATAATGGTTTCACATTAATTGTTCTCAACAAGCCTCAACAACTGACCCAAGATTAATTTAATCTATCTCAGTAGGTACACTCAGTACATTGTAAATAATTCAAAACTTCAAAACAACAGCCATAAATTGCACAAACAGTTGACTTACTAATCTCATTAAGTTAACTTGGGTAGGTGCCTGTTTGACATTTGGCTGATAACCTTTACTGATAGGGGTGACGTGCAAAAGATGCGATACGAATTGGTTTCGCTGCCTACTCGTGCGACTATTTACGTAGTTACGAATTGAGCATCACTAATTTATCCCCGAAGTGGTCGTTACTGCTTCCTATCTACACTAATAATATTATAAAGAGGAATGATTAGTATTTTTGTATGTTACGGATAAACTCAAAAAGTACGGGACCGATTTTAATCATTCTTTTTTCATTAGAAAGCTACATTATCACTAAGTAACATAGGTTAAATTTTATTTTAGAAAAAATAGGGTTCCGTAAGATATTAGGGTTTTTTGAACACAGGGTGTAATTTTTTTTTTAATAATTATAAACTAGCGCTTGGCTGCAATCCCGCCTGATGATAAGCAGTGATGCAATCGTTGATGGTGAAGCGCGCTAGTTTATTAAACCCATTCACTTAAAAACTTAGTGAATAGGAAGGAAGACGGCAGTTGAGCGAGGAGGCGCAATGTTAAACCCAACAACACGACCAACGATGCTGCGCCAGAGAGACATTGATGTGGAGAGTGGAGACCCTCCATAACTAAATTCCCGACACAACAACATTTGGCGCATCGTACCCGGCACACATCGTAACACAACTGCTCAGACCCGTCCTCCGTACGGCTTCACCAGACATCATACCGGAACACGACGAAGCGCTTGGCGGCAAGATTTCGTCTGGTGGGTGGTAACTTCTGCCTTGTTCTTGGAGGGTCTCCAGATCAACCTCCCTCTGGCGCAGCATCGTCGGTCGTGTTGTAGGGTTTAATATTGCATCACCTCGCTCTACTGCCGACTTCCTTCCTATTCACTTTTTTTCTTTTTGAGTGAATAGTCTCTTAATAAACTAACGCGCTTGACCATCAAAGATTGCATCACTGTATCAGGCGGGATTGTGGTCAAACGCTAGTTTATAATTATAAAAATAAACCATACAGCCATACTAATTATGTCTAGCTGTTGTTAGAATCTGGAAATTTGTATAACTAGTCTTAACCAGGGTGCCATGCTACTTAGTTGCTATGGGTTATGGACAGTGGCTCCATACTTGAGACGAGGCTCGGTAGGCTTCCTAGCGAAAGTACTAGGAAGTGGCGAAGGGCGGGTGTTTTGGGGGACTCTCTTATACATGTAATACTGACGTTCAAAACGTGCTGATTCTCAGCCTTATTTGCATTTTTGTAAATGATAATGGCTTCCATACTAAGTAATGTTATAAAAGTAAATCTGGCTGTTTTTAGGGTTTCGAAGTCAACTAGGAACCCTTATAGTTTTGCCACGTCTGTCTGCCCGTTCGCAGATAATCTCAGTGACCGTTGGTACTAGAGAACTAAAATTTGGTACCAATGTGTATATTAATCACGCCAATAAAGTGCTAAAATAATAAGCGGAAAAAATGTTTTATTAGAGTACCCCCTTACATGTCAAGTATAGAGTGTTTTTTTCATTTCCACCCTAGCATGATATATTGTTAGATAGTAAGTATTTACAAGTGAATAGGTTTGTGTGTGTGAAGTGGTTTGCTAAGATCATTTTTTAATAATACTAATATGCTCATCTGAGCCCATGTCGACTAATGCCGGTGTTCGTCAGAGGTCTGTTTTCTCTGCAACTCTGTTCCTGCTGCATATTAACGATCTGCTCATGCCCGGTATCTATGGTTATGTAGATGACAGCACAGTTGTGGAAAGATACCTGCCGGATGCTCGGGCTAGTAGGGAATCAATCCGGGCCGAAAGAGAGGCCACGATAGAGCGAGCGAGTGTTGCACTACAGGCAGACTCTGAATGGGGCAATGCCAATCTTGTAGCATTCAATGCCGCAAAAACACAGGCGTGTCTTTTCACGCCAAAAGGAGCCCGTTCACCTTGGCACCTACTTTTCGAAATGTATCCTTGGAGTGTACCGACCGCCTTCAGCTTTTGGGAGTTGAAATTTCCTCGAACCTAAACTTTAGGCAATTCATTGGGTTCAAGGTCAAGGTGGCTGCCAGAAAACATGGCGTTATGGCAAAGGTCCGGCGATACATCACACCAAGGCAGCTTCTGATGTTGTACAAAGCGCAGGTCTGTTCGTGTGTGGAATACTGCAGCCACATTTGGGCTGGTGCTGCAAAGTGTCACCTGACCACTTTGGATTCAGTGGAGAGGCTTGCGAAGAGGCTGATTGGCGACCCTGATATAACTCAAAACGGTCTCCAAAGTTCAAAGCATAGGCGTAGAGTAGCCAGCCTTTCAGTGTTCTATAGAATGCATTTTGGTGAGTGTGCGAGGGAATTGCATGATTTGATTCCTTGTTCCACCACCGGATGACCCGTCGTACGGCGAGTTTCCACCCTTACGTTGTTAACACCACTATGATCCGGACGAAGCGTTTCGGCTCCTCTTTTATACCGCGTACATCGAGGGATTGGAACAATTTGCCAGCGGCGGTGTTTCCGTCGGACTACAATTTGAGTGTCTTCAAGACAAGAGTGAATAGGCTCTTAATAAAGTAGTGCGCTTGACCATCAACGATTGCATCACTGCTTACCGTCAGGCGGGATTGCGGTCAAGCGCTAGTTTATAGTATACTAGCTGCGCCTCGCGGTTCCACTCGCGTAGGTTTCGATGTTTTTTTTTTATATGCTCCACTCTTATTGGTAACAGCGTGATGTTATATAGCCTAAAGCCTTCCTGGATTAATGGGCTATCCAAAGCAAAAAGAATTTTTCAAATCGTACCCGTAATTCCTGAGATTAGCGCGTTCAAACAAACAAACAAACAAACTCTTCAGCTTTATATATTAGTATAGATAAAAAAAAATATACATAACGCATATATATTTTTTTTTGGAAAAAAATCGCGCCAAAAGTAAAAATAAATGTGTGTCCACCCTCTGACTTTTCAATCATAAGTTTGAAAAATCGTAAAAAATATCTGAAATATAGAACTTTATAAAAACTTTCTAGAAAAATTATTTTTTTAACTTAATGGGTTGAATAGTTGTACAAATTGTACATAATAATTTCTGAAGCATATTTGTAAATTTACTGTACATAAGACCATTTTATGTCTTAATTTTCATGATGGTGCTGTAAGTTCTTTTCATGATGGTGCTGTACTTTGAGCTACTTCAAGCTGTGAAAGAGTTAATGGGATCAAGATAAGTATAAGCTATAGAAAAGTTTGAAGCTATAACTCTTTTTTTTGGTTATCACCTTTCTTTATAGGCCCGTTTTTGGGATTCCGCACTTAGTATAATGTAACAGTCATTTTTTATGTCTTGTTTAACTCTTATGTGGGGTCAAGTACGGACAGGAAACACGGAACCCTACACTGAGCGTGTCCAGATACACTCTTGGCCGGTTTTTTTTAAATTTTCAAGCCACAATGGTTAAGCGAAACTCTATTTCACTGAAATATTTTTTATGCTGGCGGTAATTTTCGATCTTTGGCGATCGGGATCGGATGAAACAAATTATAGTTATTATCATAACTAGACTGATTGATCACCGACCAGAATTGGTTGTTGTTTTGTGGAAGGAGCATTTCTGTAATGACAGACATGACCTTGTAGGTACTTATCATAATATTCCCACCCTTATACTGGAAAGGGGAAATAGCTTCGCTACTGAGGAGAGTAAGAAATAGTCGCAACAGCACCATGATAACTGTAGCGGAGGTTTGTGCGAAGGGTAATTGGTATTAAAAATAGATAATTATTTATTTATTTATTTATTTATTTATTCTTTCGCACATAAATTGTACAATGGCGGACTTAATGCCTTAGGCATTCTCTACCAGTCAACCATAGGTGGTGAAGAGATTAGTAGTAGGTGCTTTAAACGAAAACATTATTATGAAAACATACTCTTAACACTATATAAAAAAAAATACTTAAATAAGCTATATAAACATACATACTATTACCAAAATATATTATACTTATAATATATACATACAAAACTAAAAATTTGGGAGACAGTTGTTGTAATGACTCCACCCTAACCGTTGCGAAAATAACTCTGCAATTTCCGCTTAAATGCAAACCGACTGGCGGCCATCCTGATATCAAGAGGAAGCGCATTCCACAGAAGAATAGATTGAATAAGGAATGAAGAGTGAACAAAGTCAGACGTATGTGAAGGACAGAGTAAGAGAAGGTTGTTAGAAGAACGCAGATTCTTAGTGTGAGAAGAACATAAATATTGGAAGTGAGTCACAAGATAAGAAGGAGGAGTGGGTGAGTTAAGAAGGGAAAAAAGCGTGGTCAAAGCGCGCAAATTTCTTCTCTGGCGAATGGGCATCCATTTGAGTTCAGACCTGTAGCTCGACACATGGTCATATTTCCTGAGATTGAATATGAACCTGATCCCATTGTTGAGCAATCTATCAAGTAATAATAAGTAATAAGTTTTTTTTTTATATTGTGTTAACTGGATTGTTTTTTCTGAAATAAAAATCATCTCAATAATATATATTTTGTGATAATAATATAAACTAGTGTTTGATTTTTGCTTGGTAAGTGATGCAATCGTTGATAGATATTAGATATTATTATCATCCCAAGTTGGGGTCGACGTAACAAGTCTTCTTCTTTCATACTACTAACTACATACTTGTGTCCCAGCAGTAACATCATTTTACTACTATTTGCTTGCTTGCTTAGCTTATTCTATAAAAATGATTTACCGGACATCTCATCTGACCATGTCCCACTTGCTGGAGTTCACATAGGTTGATTGACTGGACTCAAACAAAAATATCGAAGAAGAGTACTATTGATACGACAAGGAGAAGAATAATAATTTTTGCTCATATAAGCGATAATATTTACACAAATAACTAAAATACGTTAAACCAATTTGACCACATTCTGTTTGCGTTGGATCTTGGTAAGCTCATTTAATGATGGTGGATTCAAAACGCTGGAATGTTAAGCTTATAGCTTCTGTGTTTACTACCTCTTTAAGAAGGGATGTCCTTGTTCTATTATTCTCATGTTTTTTTAATGTTATTAACTTGTGCTTTATCGCGATCCCGCTTGATGGTAAGCTGTGATGCAATCACCGGCGAATGTACAAGTATCTCTCAGGCTCCTGAATCACGGTATGTACTGGACGGAACAGGGGGTTTTAATCGGTAGGAGACTGACATAACTCTTCGTTATTCTCAGACGGAGCATACCTATGAAGATGACCCCATGAAAAGAAAAATATGGTAAATACTTTGCTCTAACCTTGAAGACACTCAAATTGTCATTTGATTGGAAGACCGCCGGATAAAATTTACTTCAAGCTCTCAAGTATGGCTTATAATGTGGCGGCAACTTTACCATCCCGATAAGGTGTGGGCAAGTTATCGTATCGAAACATTAATTAGCAGCGATTAAATACAGAAATTAATCAAGGGCTACGTTAAGATTCCTTGGAGCTTTTTTGGAGAACCTAAATTACGTCTAGGTGATTATTTATAAATTGTGTACCTGTATAAATACTTATGCCATCTAAGGACATCTTGAAACTAATATTAACGACAAAATTATTAAGTTTTAGTGAAGTAATTTAGGCTGAAATTGTTATCGTTACAAGTCAGTAGATTTGATGGATTGTTAACGACGGGGGCTTTTGACAGTCTATTGGCAATCAGGGTAAAGGCGGGATAGATGCCCCAATTTTTAAAATATCCTCCTAATTTAAAAACAATTAGTTTTATATAAATATTTTTATGAATTTAACTAGTTTAAACAAAGGTTTAAACTAGTTAAATTCATAAAAATATTTATTCAAAAAAGCAGATCACGGTTAAACACAAAGGTGTTTAACCGTGATCTGCTTTTTTGGATCTATAAATTACAGATTTTGCAGATTTTAGTTTTTTATGGAACTCCTTTGTTGAGGATAGATACCTACCATATGGATAGTTGCCCCATCTTGAAAATACTATGAAGGATAGATGCCTGTGGCGCGGGATAGAAGCCCTTCCTTCGTACTGTACCTATAAACGATAAACTCGACCAAACTTTTATGAGGTTTTAGAAGGCTACACCTAAAACAGAAATTGTGTCCAAGAAACACGGGCATAAAAATAAAAAGCATTCTGCAGTTTCTAAAATGTCTTATTTTTCATCGTTAGGATATAATTATCATATGAGATCAAATAAATTAACCATAATAAAATTCTAAAAGTATTTGTTGAACAAACATTGATATTCTAAAATGTGGCCAATTCTGGCACTTTATACATTGAATCCAGTCGGATTTAGACTTCGTTTTTTTATAGTTTTCAAAACATTCTGTGCAGTTATCTTTTGGCTTCTCCTGTCGATCTCTCTTTGTGCTCTTTACTGGCAAACCTTTATTTTTTTTTCCTTTAGGTATTTTTCCCCTTTCCTCAAAAGCTGACTGCAATTGTTCTGGAGTAAAAGAACTGCTACAACCGGTAAAAATATTATACTAAAATAAATACTTAAACACATAAAAAAATATAACAGGACACAAAAATATGTTCAAATATAACACTGAAACCCACATGAGTATGAGATGCCCCTAGGGGCACCTATATCTCGAAAAATTAGGGTAACTATCCTTTTTGATAGAGATATTATTAAAAGTATTTTTAAAATAACTAAAAAAACAAATAAACAACTATTTTTATCTAAATGTATACTTGATGAATCAGTATATTGACGTCATAAAAAATATACCTGAATTAATAACTGATTATTAAGTTATACAACAGCAAATACTAACCTTTAAAACTTTGACGTGTTCGTAAATTTTCACGTGATGACCCGTGATACCCGAGGTGAGGGGTGACTGCGGCTCTTAATAATTATACTATTGTTTCCTAGTCGCGAGTTTGGGAGGACAGACTGACAGATCTAAACTACCATTTTATTTTCTATCCTTTTCTTAATGAAATAGAAAAAAAAATGAACTGAACTTAAATTTAGATTAGTTTGTGAACAAGGGAATGGGGTCAGTGACTCGTTTCGTTTAGGTTCCCATTATGCAAGTTTCACACTAAAATGAAGTTGAATATCAAACACTTAATTTAAACAATAAAAATAGAATTAGAATGTGCAATTCCGTTTTTAAAATAATCTAAAAATTTAAATTGTTTTAATCACCAAGGTTCACATTGTGTCACACTGCAAACTCTTTAGATTGCAGAGAAAGATAAGGAGAGAGAAAGAGAGAGGTTAGAAATAATGTACAGAAAAAGACGGGAATTAACCGTCTGTTTTTTTGTCGCTTGTTGGTACAAATCTTTGACTAGTCTTTGCTGAGGTATTCAGCAAGGTGACAGGCCTTTTGTACGCAGCACCTATAAAACGCGCCGCAAACATTTTGTTGCAGTATCGTCATAATAAAAGTAAGCACAGATGTTTAATTTGAAATTAACCAATATGCTACATCCTTCTCTGTATGAGAGGAGACCTGTGCCTAGCAGTGGGACGACAAAAAAGTTGATGACGACGAATATGCTACGACAATACGTAGCTGTCTACTAGCTGTGTATTTGTCAATGTCTTCGTTTATTATACATTTGTGGATTAATATGATTACCTCTTAAAATTGATTACTTATTACAAAAGGGTCGACTTCAGTTATAAGATAGATAGATTGGTTTCGAAGACTTTGCCTCTTTGAGTTTCAATATTAGAACGTCAGAGACGCGAAGGGTGAATACTTTACGATGGGATTGCTCACTTTAGGCTCAATTTCATGTATTTAATGAATATGTGTCCTAGTGTAAACCATAACCCACTATTCAACTAATATTATTTGTGGATTGCAACATTGGAATTTTTAACATTTGAAGCTTTTAAGTTGTACATATCACATAGAGGACTTTTGGTGAAAACGGCGGGAAAGAAAATTTGCATTTTCTGAGATGATGAGAGTGATCTCAATTTGCAAATAACTTTAGATATCACTGTTTAATTAAAAGGAATAAAGGGATTTCTATTTTGTCAGTGAAATATATATTTTTGAGATATTAATTATTACTTAGACAAATATTTTTATAACACATGTAAAAATATTTGTCTAAGTATTCGAGTTTATATTTTTAACATAATTTTGTGTGTGTCAGTGTCATTTAAATCCTTTTTTATTTGTGTAATTCGAGTTAAAATCAACGCAGCTTCTACCTATAGAGTCCGTCATCTTGTTGACTGAATGGTAAATATAAAATTACAATACGTAAGAGACAATAGGAGATCATTTTCTTAAGGTTCTCAAAATTTCAATATTTCTTCAAACAAACAGACTTCTTTGCTTTACCTGTTACGGTTCCCAAGGCCTATTCTCTTTGTTAAAGTAGGTACTTAACAATAACAATAACAAAAATAAACTGCTTATTTTTAGCAACAATGGCCTTCTTATGTAACCGATCCTATAAACATAAACTGAAGTAAACATGATAATGCTTGCTTTGACAGGGCTAAGTTAATATTATGTCTTGTCCCTTTCTTCGTGAAATAGAAAGAAAAAGAAGCACTAAACTTAAAAGTTTTCTTTTTGAATAAGTGAATTGGCACCAATGTTACACGTTTAACCATATAGTTGAGCCAAATTCGATAAAGAATAGAGGTAAACAAACCGTTGCTAGGCAACGAGTAGTTTACGCGTAAAAGACAGATGTTAACAATCTTTTATAGATAGATGATTTTCATAAAAGTAATAATCCTACTTCCTACTAATCTAAACAGTTTATTTATATTTAGATATTTATAATTTGCATAGAATGCTTAACCGATTTGAATGAAATATGACACACATGTAAGCTAATTTCCTAATAGTTTAAATTTTTTGATTCATATAATTATAATTAGCCCATACTTCAAAGTATCACAATGCATGTGTTATGTAATTGATTTGAAAATAATTAAAATACGGTAAAATGTATTGACAAATGCCTCAACTTTATTCATTGCTTGAATTCCACAAAATGTGTTTAATACCTGGATTTCATCCATCTTTCTTTTTTTGTAGGGCTATCACGTAAAATTAATGTCGACTTTTTAATGGTTTTTCGAAATACCAAGTTATTATGCATGTTATTTTAGTGATTCTATTGAAATATGCTGCAATAGGAATTGTTAATAAATAGTTAGCATGTAAACGTCGATAATTATGTAAATAACAGGAGATTTGTAAAACGTGAGTTGTGATAACCCTAAATTGGTTTGTTTACCTCTATTCTTTACGGAGCTAGGCGATGGTATAAGTGAGTTGGCACCAATATTACACGTTTAACAATAAGTGAGTTGGCACTAATGTTACACGTTTAACAATAAGTGAGTTGGCACCAATATTACACGTTTAACAATAAGTGAGTTGGCACTAATGTTACACGTTTAACAATAAGTGAGTTGGCACCAATATTACACGTTTAACAATAAGTGAGTTGGCACCAATATTACACGTTTAACAATAAGTGAGTTGGCACTAATGTTACACGTTTAACCATAAGTGAGTTGGCACCAATATTACACGTTTAACAATAAGTGAGTTGGCACTAATATTACTCGTTTAACAATAAGTGAGTTGGCACCAATGTTACGCGTTTAACAATAAGTGAGTTGGCACCAATGTTACATGTTTAACAATAAGTGAGTTGGCACTAATGTTACACGTTTAACAGTAAGAGAGTTGGCACTAATGTTACACGTTTAACAACTGCCTATTTCAATGAATTTTCTTCAGTTGGAGCTAGACATGTCTACATATCTATATTGATTTTAAAATTGGCTTTCCGTTGCCATGGAAATAATGAATATTTCTTTGTGTCCATAGACTTGTGAGGCCGGTCATCGAGAAGAAACGTCGAGTTGGATAGAACGAACTTTATCAATTCTTAGAAGAATAGAAACAGACAAGATAACAGTGACGATGTCACCTTCGAATTCATATTATTAGCATCCCAATTGCATAATATACTAATAATTTGAATCTTTTGAAGCACAGTATTACTACTATAACTTCGCTTAATATCATATTTCATACACAGTGGCTATTAATGTTATCTTATTATAGTACAAAAATAGGAAACTGAATACTACGAACAAAATAAAAAGTGCAAAATTTGGTACGAAATCACACTTGCGGGCCGATGTGGTCAAAAATTAAACAAAAATCTTTATGGTTTAACCAACTCTACGTGGTTACCAAATAATCATAACTTAAGTTTAAAGTTAAACTTATCTTTATTTTTATGGTAAATACTTAAAAGAAAAAAAAATGTTCTCACGACTAGAATGTTATTAAAATTGTGTACTTATGTTTCAAATGCGTAATAGAAAAGTGATTTCAATTAATGTGCTAACATAATCGCCACGCTATGTCAATCTTTATTATACGTAAATGTTGGGCGCTTCTTTTCTTTCTAAATCAGTAGTTAATGGTGAAGGGCGGGCGTTTTGTGGATAAGCTATTCATCCGCGTGGTACTTTTCGCACCTAAAGTGCCGGTTAAATTAGACAGGTAGCCTGGTACCTGGAGAAGGACACAGGCTTCTTATCATCCAAGACATTTCTATTCATAAATAATCAGAAATAGACTTTTTAGTTTTCTATCTCTCAAAAGCAATGATTAATTAAATAGAATTATTATATAATATTTTGAGACTTCTTTCTAGTTATAATTTTTAATTTGAGCTTCATTTTTACACAGTGTAAGTTGTGTGGTAAGTTCCATGTGTAACGTGTGTTAACTGAGAATCACAAAGAAAGGAACTAATACATACTACTTACATACACATTCTTTGCCAGAAATCTTTAAATCCACAAAAAATCACCGAATCTACATGTTTCTATGGAACAGACACTATACAACATTAAAAGAGTGTCTGTCTGCATCACTTCTCGACAATCAAGGGCGTTTGGAAGGTAAATGTTTACATATTAGTCGTGTCAATAGTCAGCTGTGTTGGTATTGCGACTATTGTGTTCTTTGAGACTGTTCCAGGTGATTTTATCGATATGTATTTATGTGACATCATAAAAAATATTGGAACAATAAAACGTAAGAGAACCCAAGAAATAAAGTTAGGCTCCGATTTATTTGTATAGTATTTTTGTTAGGGTTAGAGAGTACCTACCTCAATGGTTTTAAGTGAAATAGTCGGCGTTGTGACAAAATTATTTTTTTTTTTTTTTAATTTTTTACAAATTGAAAAATAATTTATATGGCAGTTGATTCTTTGATATGGTCTCCAAAAGTAAGCAAAGTCTCCCTGCCCCCTCTAACTTTTGAACCAAACATTTAAAAAATATTGAAAGTAGAACTTTATAAAGACTTTCTAAGAAAATTATTTTGAACTTGATAGATTGAACAATCTTTTTTTTTTATTTTCCCTAATAGTTTTGGAATTAAGTTAGTAATTTAACCGTGTATGCAAGAATAACTGTTATCTGGTTTTACATATTTTATTATCCTGACCGTATATTCTGTTAAGTTTAAAAAAAAAAAAATCGTTTCACGCATTCCAAAATTGTCACCGAAAATAATATTATAACATTATACATTTCTAGCGGTCAGGTTTTTCGACGCAAGTAACTTTTTAGTTTTCCTCGAGACCCCGTGAGATATGGAAAATGGACATCAGTTGTTGCATGTCAAAGATCCGAAGAATAGGGATGTTTCCTGGGTAAAAAAAATGATTCCATTTAGTCCGTCATTCACAATATGAAAAATATTGGATATGTATATTTTGTTTTATCAAATCAATAAAATAGACAAATAACAGTGGTGGCTGGAGACGTCACTGGTCGCTAAAAAGTGTACCGTGCAGTGACGTCACACGAGTTTTCAACGCACTGTGTCGTCTTAATTGTTTGTTTATATGATAAAGAAAAAATACGAAATCTGACTAACGGACTAATTAGTTTTTTTTTAGCCAACTACCATACTCAAGCCGACCTCAGGAAATGTATGGTCGAAGCCTTTTTTAGAAAGCGATGTATATATATGAGACTACGAAAGGCTAGTAAAAAACCTAAGGGGACTATTTTATACATCATTAGATGTATTTCTTGTTTGTAGAAAAACAGAAAGAAGGAAGAATTCAGATATTCTACGTGTACGGCAAGGTATTGCTATCATTTCTAGGTGTCGATATTTTTCATCATGTGTCACGACAACAATCATAGAATTATTTTAAATAAATCCATAATTATTGAACACAAACAAACTTAAAATAAAATTACATTGCAAAAAAAGATACAGAAAAAAAAAACATTTCGAAAAGACGATTATATAATAAAATCACTTTATTTCAAGGCAATTAGGAACTATATTTCTCCTATTTACTCAGGAGGACATTATATTGTTGTTTTTTTATAATTTTTACACAATATGTTTAGGTATTTCTATTGCTGCTATAAATCAAAATCAAAATCAAAAGTCATTTATTCAAATTAGGCTGAGAATCAGCACTTTTTGAACGTCAATATTACATAAGACAGTCCCCCAAAAACGCCCACCCATCGACACTTCCTAGTGCTTTCGCTGGGAAGAAGAAGTGGCGGAACAAACTCCCCAGCAGCACAGCTGTCTGTTCATTTAAAAAAAAAACATGTCTTTATACAATACTATGTAAACAAACGATACGATAAAATACAACAATGAAATTATTTACCATATGCCAGCTACCACGCCAAAATACCAGCAAAGCAAAACAATATATTTATATTCAAATGAAAATGTAATTAACTAAAACTTGTTACTTAACTAAGAAGCCCCAGGCATAAAGGGCGTGACAGCTTACATATTTATGTAATGTAAAAAAGTAAATTATATGAACTCATATAACGTATCAATAAGCTAATTACTGAGAAAGAACACAAACATTGTCCTGAGTTAATCAGAGCGACCAGCTATTCTTATCATTTAAATAATCATTCACGGAATAATATGCCTTTGAACAAAGCCTGGACTTAATTTGTGCTTTAAATGCATTGTAGGGCAAGTCTAGCAAAGCAGAGGGTATCTTGTTATAAAAAGCTATACCAAGCCCAACAAAAGAGTTATGAAACTTTTGAAGTCGGTGAAAAGGGGCTCGCAGTTTGTCCTTATTTCTGGTGTTAATATTATGAATATCACAGTTTCTGGTGTACACGTGAATATTTTGCCTAACATATAAGATGTTGGCTAACAAGAAACAATAAAAAAATATTTGTTTTTAATCTCGCGCTTCATCCGCGATCGCATATATTTTAGCCTATGGATATTGGCCTATGGATTACTCAGGGATATTCTAACATACTAATGGTGAACAAAATTTTTAAATCGGTACAGTAGTTTCTGAATTTGTTCATATCAAACAAACAAAATTACAAATCTTTCCTCTTTATATTATTATTAAAGGAGGCTACCTAGCAAGAAACTTATTTTTTTCGGTTTATGATGTGAAACCTTCATGTGAAAATCCGTCTCGTCTTTAGACGGTTTATAATAATTGTTTTATTTTTTATTCTGGTTATTAAATAATTCATTAAAGCAATACCTTTAAATTTTCGAGTGAAAAAAATAATTAATTACCTACCTAATGAATAAATACCCTATCAACATTCAGTTTAATTATAATCATAACATATATACCTATACCATAGAATATACTAAAATATATTTATTATTATCTACAATATCTTTTTGTACACTAGCTAGACCATTGTTTTTAAATTTTGTAACAAAATTTAAAAAAACAACGAGTGTGCTTATGACCACACGACTGAAGTGAAACTTCTTTTGCACCATCTGTATGTATATATATATATATGTGTGTGTGTACAATATATACATGTATACACATATACATATATTAATTTTCTATAAATATTTAAATTTATTTCATGCTTTCATTTATAAATTAATATTTTTGCATAGACCTCCAATTAAAAAAAAAAAAAAAGTGGATTCCCTCGGGGCCAAAAGGTCGGGCTCTTCCTCCTGAATCAGGGGACCCCAAACTCGGGTAGTCCACGACCTCTGGTTCCCGAGATAATCCACGGGGGGGTGAGATAACTAAAGGGGGTCGGGGAGGGGGATAGGTTTCGTGGGGTTGCGGGGGGGAGGGGGAGGGGGAGAGGAGGGGAGTGGATTCCCTCAGGGCCAAAAGGTCGGGCTCCTCCTCCTGATTCAGGGGACCCCAAACTCGGGTAGTCCAAGACCTCTGGTTCCCGAGATAATCCACGGGGGGGTGAGGTAACTAAAGGGGGGGGGGGGTAGATTTCGTGGGGTTGCGGAGGGTAGGGGGGAGGGGGAGAGGAGGGAGTGGATTCCCTCGGGGCCAAAAGGTCGGGCTCTTCCTCCTGATTCAGGGGACCCCAAACTCGGGTAGTCCACGACCTCTGGTTCCCGAGATAATCCACGGGGGGGTGAGGTAATCAATGAGGGGGTCGGGGGGTGTTCGCAGCGTCATGTTCTCGAAGAAATTCATAGTTCTTAATCAATCAAGGTACTTAGCTTAATAATTGAGCTTATGAGGCTCGAAAGCAATTTGTACTTTGTGTCCAATTATCGTATTGTGACGATATCTTAAAGCTTCTATACTTTCAATTATATCAGAAATGTTCAGCAAAAATATATAAAACAATATAAAGGCCAGAACAGAACGAAATTTATAAATTTATTTGTGCTCTTAGGTAATCAATTGTTAACAAATCTTAAAAAGATCCAAAAAATATATATTGCCTTCGGCGAGATGCGAACTCACAACTTCATACTCGACTCAATTGTTAACAAATCTTAAAAAGATCCAAAAAATATATATTGCCTTCGGCGAGATGCGAACTCACAACTTCATACTCGACAGGTCATGCAATATTTACCAGAGCCAACTCCTTGTTTGCATTACAGACGAAATAGGACTATACTCTGCTTCCGTTCGCCTTCATCATTTTTTTTCCTATTATTTTTCGTAACGCTTTCGCTAGTTTACTCCCCAAGTCAAGCGTGCCTAAAGAAGTTTCACTTCAAAAAATATAAAAAGACCCCATTTATAATTACGATACTCACAAAAAAATATTGAATAGTTTTAACTCCATTTATTCCTCTTCTAGTGAGGAGGCCCGGTCGTAAAAAAATATTGCTTTTTAATTCTGCACTTAAGTTTGATTTTAAATGAATGTGTATTTATTTTGACTACTTTAGACTGCTTAATACTTGTCGCCATTTTTTATAAGAGTTTTGTTCGAGACTGTGTATCTAGTGTATAAGTGATGGTTGTTTCTGGACTTATTTTTAGAATTCCGTACTCAGTAGTTGAAATGACCTATTTTATGAATTCTAAAGTTGTGATAGTTATTGTGACGTACAGGAAACTATGGAACCCGAAACTAAGCGTGGCCCGACACGCTCTGGCCGGTTTTTTTTGTATTTCTTTTTGTTTTTTAAAAAAACGTTGCACCACATTAGGAATTTCTCCTGTATCGTGGGTACGTTTACAAACATATAAACTCACATCAAACAGCCAGACCCCGAACAACTAAGTTTAGGCCATATAAATATTTGTTACGTGCGGGAATCTAAATCGCGACACGCAGCGCAGCAGTCGTCATTTTTGCGTCATATATACCGCAAATTAACTATTTTTCTTTCTTTTCTTTATGTATTTTTTTCTCAATTCTGACTACAAGCTTCTTTGGCGCAATCATGTCTTTTAATATCTCGATTACTATAACATAAAATATTTATATCAATGGCGTAACTCCCATGAGCATGGCAATAAATAAGCCATAAATCATACAACACATAGTGTATACAGAAACAATATAATTAAATAACCATTCATTATACAACCAGTGTCTCGGAACTATTACTGTTAATCAACGAACTCCCGTAGTGATGGACCATCTTACTCTATCGCGCGGAATACCGTGACAAAAATATTAATTTTTATTTGTTTCATATTTACCGAAATGAACAGTATTTCCTGCCGGAGGGTAGCTCGAAACCTTTAGTCGTTAATGACCTATTACTCGGGAAATACCTCCTTGCTCTCCTTCCACCACTCGATTCTAGAAAGGTATCGCCTACAGATTAGTTGGAGCGAAGGTCTTCGCAGGGTGGCTGATTGCAGCTCAATGAGAATTAAATATACATAGAGTGGAATGGCGTGTGATTGGAGAGATGATTTGGGACGAATGTACCACTGAATGTACCACTGCTTCTTGCAATCTTAGAAGCTGTGATAAAGTCATGGGTGGGATTACTGTTATGTTTGCTGAAGATTTTCGACTAACTTTACCGGTAATAGTAAGGGGAACTAGAGCAGTCATGGTAAAGTTCCCGATTATGGAAATTTGTTCAAACCTTATAAGAGCCCTATGTCCAGCAGTGGACTGCTGCAGCCTATATGATTCCCACTGTTGGGACACAGATCTCCCCTCGCCGAGAGGGAAGGCTGTAGGTAGATATATGATGTTCTATTAAGTTTTAAGCAAAAATATTCAGGTAGTAATAAAATTTACTCCATGGCTAACAAGTTAATAGTATACCAACACTTTACAGAACTTATTGTGTCGTGTGAAAATAATGTAATAAAAATGATTAAATAATGATTCATCTTATAACTGAGCCGTGGAACAGCGCAAACTAGAATTAATTAATGAACTCAAATAGTAGTGATGGGCGATACTCACGCGAGTGGTGTGAGGACAATATCAAGACCGCATTGAAAGTGAGTTGAATTCACTAAGAGATATAATTGAATTTAGTATAAAAATTAATGTTAATCGAAATACTGAAATCAATTATAAAAATTACCGGTTACCATCTTCCTCGTTATGAATCTGACCATTCCGAAGAACACTACCACTAAGATCACTATACATAATATATCACATTATATAATAAAACTGCATAAAAAAGTGTAATATGTATTATATGTTTCCTAATAAAAACTAGGCTTTCCAATTATTTGAACGTACAGGAACTCAACCGCTGTAAGTTAAATTCATATAAATCTTCAAACTTCAAGAAGCCAAAAGCTACATTCCTGAGTCTCGAGTTTGCAAACTTTAAATTGCTACAAACTTCATGTTTTGTAACTCAATGGAACTACTTTCAAATATACAAATAAATTTCCTCACGGAGGATATCTATTGGAAGCCATTCCAGGCACTCTCGTGTCGCTATAAAGTGAGCCTTGACTTTAACACATGACCCTTTCGGAAGACTCTCCGATATTCAATCATTACGTGATATCTGAGAACTTCAAGTGCCTTAGGCAGACGTTCTCAAAGTTTTTTGGATTGGCCCTACACATGAATCGTGAAATCTCGACCTTACAAGCATTAGGTCGTATGTATAACTTGACCTTAGAAGCTGTAGGTCCGATGACCAGATCGACTATGAATTTAAGCTGATTATTTTCAATTACAGTTATTTATATTATAATTACAGTTAATTATCGATGATTGTATATTTATTGGTCGTGCAATTGAATGGTTTTTTTTAATCACTGCCCCACACTAGGAATATCTCCTGTATCGTATCGGTTGCAAACATTTCAACTCACATAGGCAAATAACACATTTGTTCCGTGCAGGAATCGAACCCGCGATATACGACGTATCAGGTAATCCCTTAATCAATGCGGTAACCGGGCCGTTCAAGGAACAACAACAATGAATTGTAATTGATTTAATCAATTTCACGTTAAGACTAGACGTCTGACTGATTTTAAACTCAAGAGCAAACTTCTGACAGGTTTGTGAGAATAAATTTTATTTACATCTGGTTATGGAAAAATCGAGCAAAGCAAGCGTGGTGATTACGCTCAATCCTTCTCTGAATGAGAGGGGACCTGCGCCCAGCAGTGGGACGATAAAAAGGTTGATAATGATGATGATGATGATGGAAAAATCAGCCCTAAATTAAATGGCAGAAAAGTGCATGGCATATACATTTTATAATGGTGAATATAACTATCTTAAAAAACTCATCGGCCGGGGCTGTATTGTTTGTTCGCGTGCATTTATTGTAAACAAAAAGGTGTAAACAAATATGGAAATATACATTTTAATTTTCATACAATAAAGTTCAGTTTAATTATTGAAAGAGACATAATATGAGTTTTACAAGCTCAAAAAATTTTCAATGTCACTATGAAATATATTTAATTCCCGTTGTAATAAAGTTGATTTTTGTTGAACTTGAAATATGGTGGGGATGAGCAGCACTGAGCACTTTTGATATACAGCTTGATATGCAGTATAGCAGCTCGTCATGGCACGTTGCACGTAAAAGGTATACCAGCAAAGAATCCTCTTCATGTTTGAGCACCTCTGGCCTACTTAGCGAGCGTGTAAACTTGGTACACTTACCCCTCTGAGTTGCTAACTGGCTCTAAGCGGCTCTTTTCGACTGAAGTTGATATTAAAGTACCTCTAGTAGCTTATTATGTTGAATGGTATTTACAACGAGCTTTTCAATTTGACGTGCTTTCATTAGACACTAAAGTGGATTATGATAGTACTAGTGTGACACCTGAGAGTTAGTCAGAGGTGTAATTGGTTATTTGTATAAAGTAGAAATTAGAATTAAGGTTACTGTTTTTGGTAGTTTTAGTGGACAGGCAAGTTTTTTATTAAAGAGGGAGGCTAAAAAATGTCCCAGATTATTAGTGAGAGCTTTTTCCCATCAAGTGGGCATAAATCTCGACTACTACTGAGTAATTCCCGATGGTAAAATCCAGTAGTACTTTGCCCGACTTGGGACATTTACACGCTGGCATTCATAATTTTTAATATGTATAAATCAAATCAAAAGTCATTTATTGAATTTCGGCTT
This sequence comes from Sesamia inferens, assembly GCA_037179545.1. Lineage (NCBI taxonomy): Eukaryota > Metazoa > Arthropoda > Insecta > Lepidoptera > Noctuidae > Sesamia > Sesamia inferens. Next base: position 27,225,217 of record CM073941.1, on the reverse strand, counting down.
GAGAATCAGCACTTTTTGAACGTCAATGACATAAGACAGTCACAGACACAGACACTTCCTAGTGCTTTAGCTGGGAAGAAGATGATTACTCCACTGTCGGGAAGGTACTGTCGCCCTTCCCTCTCCGTCTTTCTATCAAAATGGAACAAAAAGGGTGTCACTAGTTCGCCATTTTATGGCCCCTGGGACCTCGTAGAATAATCAGCCTATTTTGTCCCCTGTCAGACACATGCCTCCTCTAGGTAAACGCCAGAGTGGAACATAATCCACCACACTGGTAAATACGGTCAGGGTCAGGATCCCACGGCCTCACCATTTATAAAACTCCTTATGAGTATTCTCTTCCCATCCCTAGTCGTTGTTTACGGCCCGCCGGCGGTGATCTCAGCGTGCAGTAAATAGTAATGAAGTCAACTGTGGTGGTGACAGCTTCCCGCTTCGTTTGCCACACATTAATATTCATATTTGATGCAATGTAGTTATACAAATGTGCGATTAGGTTATCAAACTAAATAGAACAGCGTATTAAATAGTAATAATAGACAGCATTTTGAGAGAACGCGGCCGCTGCGCAAGGAGGTGCGGATTCTATCCCCGCGCGGTGCAAATATTTGTATGCATGAATATGAATATTTGCACTGGTCTGGTCGTGCCTCGGAAAGCACGTTAGGCCGTCGCGTTGGTCCCGGTTGTCATACGAACATCTAATGGCAGTCGTTAAGGGTTTTGGGAGCCCTCAAAAGTCCAACGATTGGAGTAACTGCAATGTTTTGATTATCATCTTTGGGTTGTGGAGGTCAGATGGCAGTCGCTTCACGGAAAATCAGCAGTTACTATGTGCAGTACAGCGTACGCAAGTACTATGGTCTATCGTAAGCTGCTAACAGCTGTGTTGCGCGCTCAGTAACCACACTGCAACAATTTCTAAATATATTTGGGAAAAAATATAACATGGTGTACAAACTATATTTAAGTTTCGCATAAATAAAAAATAACGTTATATACAGATACTAGAATAGTGAATAGAAACCCACTAAAACCGTAGTGACAAAATAGATAAACGTGTGTTTGTACATGATTGAATGAACCCGCTTTTGACATTAATAACAACTGTTGGAAAGCGATGAATAAGGTCTATAAATAATTGAAATCGAATTGAGAAATCCCAACCCAGTTATAACTTGATAATACGACACTCCTTCGTCTTGGATATTTACCTATATGTATTGGAAGCGAAGAGAGAAGAATTGTGTTTAATGAAGTAACACCGCCTATGTGTGTTAATAAATCCTGGATCTACAAACAAATAAGGATTGAGTAAATAATAATGAATCTTAGTTAAGTTGATCCCTTGAATAATCGTGTGAGATTAATGTCAGTCGTGAGCTCGAGACTGGTTCGTGTTCCTTGATTATTCACTTAGCAACAGGTTTCTAATCTAAACGAATTAATTGAATGTGATAGCTTACAGAAAGCTGCAGACGTTTGTTTGAAAAATACTACTTATTTATTTTACCGTCGTTGTATATTTTAGAAGTAGCATTTTTTTTAATAATTCAAACAAACAATTCAAGCAATCGTTGATGGTAAAGCGCGCTAGTTTATTAAGAGTAAGAAAGAAGGCGGCAGTTGAGCGAGCTGATGCAATGTTGAACCCAACAACACGACCAACGTTGTTGCGCCAGGGGGATTGATTTCTGAGACTTTTCCGCGCAGCACATGTGGCAATAGCCAAGTTTGCTTACACTAGGCAAAAAATGTTCTGACGGGGCAAATATTAAATTATTAATTCTATAAAACTTAAAAAAAAAAATAGCCATAACAGTCGTGACGTTTTCCCATAATGGCCATACCAACGACCAGCGGGGCAGATGCGTGACACAATTTAAGTACCAATGGGTTTAAATTTGACAATTCAGCAACATTAGGTAATTGCGTTAAGTTAGTTGAGCAGATAATTTCAAATTCAAATTCAAATTCATTTATTAATCTTGTGAACACAGGTTACAGTTATACAGATGTTATGTACAAAGAATTTTTGTCCATGCTATGTCCCGCCAAAAGGCATACAAAATATTATAGGAAACGAATGTAGATGTCACGGTTTCATGCAAAATAATATGTCAATAAATTAAGCCGGCACATTAACTCAATAGGCAGCAACACACAATAAAGTCTTAGAACAATAAAATAAAATGTCAACAAATTACAATTTTTAAATATTAAACAAAAAATAAAATATAGTTAACAGAGTCAAGAGTCGTCAAATTTAGATAATATCATACAAATTTAAATTAATTAATAAAGTTTGTCATTAAGATATTCATTGATAGAGTAATATGTCTTTTCAATAAGTAATTTAAAAAGCTGACGCTTAAAAATATTCACGTTTTTAGCTGATACAATTTCATTTGGTAATTTATTGTATATCTTGGGAGCCATTGCATATATGCTTTTATGTAGAAATTTAGTTTTTGTGAAAAGCAAGTGTAACTTATTCGAGCGACGTTGGCTTTCGACAGAACTATAGAGATCCTTATTATTTTTAATAAAAATACAGGCCTCATAGATGTAGAGGGAAGGTACAGTCAATATTTTTAAGTTTTTAAAATGTGGCTTGCATGAATCGGTCCGTTTTATTTTGCATATAGCTCGAATGCATTTCTTTTGTGCAATCAGTACTTGCTCAATTTTAGTACCATTGCCCCAAAATATCAAGCCATATCGTAGGGTGGAGGCAACATAACCATGATAAGCTGCTAACAGGGCGGTCATGTTTGCACTTTTACCCAGCATCCGAAGAGCATAGGAGAACTTGCTAAGTTTCCCACACACAATGTCAATTTGCGTCCTCCAAGACATATCGTTGTCAATGTATAGGCCAAGAAATTTTGTTACATTCGATTGTAGTATTGAAGCTCCATTATAAGTGACTTTAATTTGTGATTGTCCTTTTTGTCCAATTTTGAAGTTCATAATTTTCGTTTTTGTCAGATTAATTTTAAGATTATTTGCATTTAGCCAGTCAATAATCTTAACCAAACTAGCGTTAATGTCATTCTCTATTTCTTTGTCACTACCACTATTATAGATAACAGTACTGTCGTCCGCAAATAAAGACATCTGGTGTGTAATAGCTTGGGGAAAGTCATTTATATAACAAATGAACAGCAAAGGTCCTAATATGGAACCCTGCGGAACACCGTAATGAGGAAATCTAGGATTAGACGAATATACTACTTCACGTTTTGTCTTAATATTCACTTAGCTAACCTGAGTAATTTGTTTCCTATCCTCCAAGTAGGATTGTATGAGATTGGCTACGTTACCTCTGATGCTAAATCTATATAGCTTAGCTAGCAGCACACTATGGTTAACATAATCAAAAGCCCTGGTCATGTCCATGAACATTGCCATGACTGGTTTTCTATTGTCCATGTTGTAATGTATTTTTTCAAGGAAATTATACATGGCCATGTTTATGGTTTTATTTCTTCTAAAACCCATCTGTTCTTTACAAAATACATTACTTTTTTCTAAGAAGCTATAAACACTATTATAAATGACCTTCTCAAACACTTTAGAGAATGTAGGTATCAACGCCACCGGCCTGTAGTTATTGACTTTTGTCATGTCATCTTTTTTGTGTATGGGTTTAATAATAGAAACTTTTAACTTTTGTGGAAAAACTCCATTTTGGATCATTTTATTTATAATGTCACTTAGTATCGGCGCTATAAGAAGTGCTGTTGATTTAATTACCCTTGTGTCAATATCATCATATCCTGTACTATTGGTGTTTTTAAGACTGTTTATTATTGTAATTATATCGTTTGGTGTGGTTGATTGCATAAAAATAGATTTATATGATCCTAGTGATGTGTCCCTTTTATTATTATTAATTATTGTCGGCATTCGATTGAACTGAGTCTATAAAATAATCATTAAAATGTCTTGCTATCATTTTAGGATTTGTTATGCGTTTGTCATTTGCGTTAATTACATTTATAGTCATTTTAGGTATGTTGCATTTCACAGAATTGATTACCTGCCAAGTTGCCTTAGACTTGTTGGTGCTAGTTCCTATAAAATAGCTGTTCTGTGCCTTTTGGGTTAATTTGATAACTTTTTGATATCTCTTTGAAAATGATTTGAAAGCCGCTTTTGTATCACTATTTCGGTTTATTCTGTATTGCCATAATAACAGTCGTCTCTTTTTGCTACAGCACTTTATTCCCCGAGTTATCCATTTTGGTCTTATAACTGTAGAGATTTTACGTTTGATAATGGGAAAGCATAGATCGTAAAATAATTTAAAAAGTTCAAAAAACATATTATAGCTTTCATTTGCGTCACTCGTTTCGTAAACCTCAGAGAAGCTAAGACTAGCAATACACTTCCTAAACAGTTTAATGTTTTCTTGACTATAGTCGCGCTTAGCTACGAAATAGTATTTTAAAACACATGTCCGTTGCACAGGAAATGTCATGATTTGTGCTGTGTAATCAGAGACACCTAACTCAAGCAATTCACTCTTGCAGCCACGTATATTATGCAGAAAATTGTCCAAACACGTACCACTACTAGGACGCGTGGATTGTTTTATTTCGACTTTGAGATTGAACTCTTTTAGTATACGTGTAAATAAAGTAGACTTTTTATTTTTCTGTAGAATGTCGATATTAAAATCCCCGCATATTATTAATTTTCGATTATTTTTATAGCAAAACTGTTGTAATAAGCATGTCAAATTATTAAAGAAAATGTTAATATTAGTATTATTTGGAGCTCGATATATACATATTATTATAATTTTATGGTCCATTATCTCGATTGCGCAGGATTCAAACACGTTTGGAATGTTAAAACTCTTCACTGACCCAATTTCTGTGAAACGAATGGTGTTATTCACAAGTATACAAGAACCACCATTTCGTTTTGTTCTAGTGAAGCATGCAGCCAAAGTATAGTTAGGTATGTTCAAAAAGTCAACGTCACTCTGCTTTATATTGTGCTCTGTAAAGCAGAGTATATGAACACATTTACCACTGGTTACACGCATGTCTAAATTAACCGTCATTATGTCACTTTTGGCCAAAAGTCCGTTTATGTTTTGATGCAATATGCATAAGCTATCATACACGAAAAAACTGTTGATTGGGAATATCAGCATTGTCACATGAACGATACGAATTAGGAGTATCGCAAAACAAAGGATTTATCATTGTCAAAGCTTCGTCCGTGTTATAATAAACGTAGCTTTCTAAATCACTGAAAATGGTTCTGATACCGTAGTTATTAACACGTCCACTACGCTTTTTAAACATGGTATAATCATACGATAAGTACAAGTTCGAGTCACATAATGTAGCATAATTATAGTTTTGTATATCCTGGTAAAGAAGTCCACTAAACATTTCTACTCTGAAATTATACACAGTTGAGTAATAATCATATTTATATGTTGGTAAACAAAGTATAATATTTGTGTGCTTTATAGCCAACAATGATTCTCGTATAGTCAATATTAAATCAAAATAATTATTTGTTTGTCGAAAGTCACTTTCACCAATGAATATTATACAATTGTCCTTCATCGTGTAATCAGCTACTTTTGTGTAAATGCTACTTAACAATGATTTTATTCCCCTATCAGGTAGAAGGTAGTGACAAATTTGGTGAGAGGGAAAAGTATTTTCGGCTATCGCTAGTATTTTGTTACTTTGATTACTACTTATTAAACACAATTTGTTTTTGTTGCCTTCTCCCTGGCGTGTCGACTGAGATGTCCTCTGTAGTTCCTGTCGATTATAAGTGTTACTCACGTTCTTTTGAGGGGTAGCTTGCGCGGGGGTAAATAGCTCTGGAGTCGCAAAGTCTGGATTATATTTGCGTTGTTTTTGTGTGGTTCCTCTAATAGGAGTAGATAGCGTGGATTTTTTACTCGGCGTTCTTATCTCGCTAGCCAACCTCTTAGTCGCCTTCTCGATTAATTTATGTTTTGAGTTCATATTCTCCAATGTTTTTTTAGTTCTGTGTTTTCAAGGGACAGGTTATTAATTTCGTCGTGTGCCGTCTGTAGTTGCGAATTTAATATTATAATTTGGCTTTTGAGGTCCTCTATTAATTCATTTTCATCATCTATGATATTTGGTACGCTGCTATTAGTGACGCCCTCTATTGTCGAATCTTTAGAACTATCATCCTCAAATGTTAATATTTCTGAATCGGATCGTCTTCGTTGGCTACGTAGTGTGATGTTTTCGAAGAAATTCATTGTATTATAATTCAAGTAAATAGTTAGAACTTTTATTTTTTTGTTACTTGTTTTTTTTTTTTTTTTTCTTGAGGGTAGTAGGGGATCGTAGTCAATATAAAACAGATTCTACGCCTGAACCTTTTCAGAACTTAAGCTACTGCGTATAAATCGTACTTAGTCAATATTTGAGCTGTGGAGTTCTTGATCAGTGTCAGTGTGGGTTGTGTATGACAACTGTTACGATTAGAGAATATGCAGTTATGTATTCACTTAACTTACGGTTTTTAGTTTGGTTGAACTGTTATGCCTGCTCAATTGCACAGTATCCTCTCACTGATTCACTTGTTTACAGCTATGAAATACTGTTATATATATTAATTTTTGATTTTAAATCACGGAGCTGACATGTAGCGGGTACTTTTTATTTTTTTTTTATTTTTTTTTTTTATTTAGAAGATATAATTAATTAAATACATTGCTTCATATCTTCTATATTATCTGCTATATCCTTCGAAATGATTCAGATTCAGATTGTTAGTGTAATATGCAGTCGTTATAAGAAGATAAATTTTCATTAATCGTTCAATCTTTTACAATGATTTTTTCTGAAAATCATAACCAGATTTTAGTTAACAAAAGATCTTGAATTTCTTTTCACACGGCAACACATCAGGCGTTCAAAGTTAATAACCTTTCTGTCATTGACACTAGTTCTGTATAAATAATTTGTACCTAATATCTTAAATTATGATTTAAGCAAAGTTACTTATAACTTAAACAAATATTGTATGGCTTACTAACGTCATGATGATATTTATTTAGCCGTAGTGTGTTAAGTGATCCACCACGAGATGGCGTTGTTAGGCAATCAATAGGATGTTTTAGAATATTTTAGATAAATAGACAAACATCTAACCATCTATATCTATATGTATTGTTTTTTAAGCAAGTTAGCATAGATTTGCAAACATACTAAAGTGGCATTTTTTTGGTGGGTGGTGGGTGTATTTACAAACATATAAACTCACATACACAAACATCCACAACCCCGAACAACTACTTGTAGGCCATATAAATATTTGCTCCGTGCGGGAATCAAACCCGCGACACATTTTTTTTTTATAAATTACTAGCTTTCCGCCCGTGGCTTCGCCCGCGTGGAATTCGGTTATATCGCGCTTTTTAGTTATCCCTTGGGAATTTCAAATTTTTCAATAAAAGGGAGCCTATGTCCTTTCTCAGGGTCTAAGGATTATCTGTGTCAAATTTTATCAAAATCGGACAGACAGAGTTACTTTCACATTTATAATATTAGTATGGATAAACTAGTGCTTGACCGCAATCCCGCCTGATGGTAAGCAGTGACGCAATCGTTGATGGTAGAGCGCACTAGTTTATTAACAGCCGACGGAAACACTGCCGCTGGCAAATTGTTCCATTCCCTCGATGTACTCAGTGTAAAGGAAGAGGCGAAACGCTTCGTCCGTCCTTACATCAGCTGTCGAAATTTCTGGCTATAGGTATCTATTTTAGTACTATCTTGTTATTTTGAATAAGGCATAACCGGTAACCCAGTGGTAGGTAGTGACTCCTCTTGGTTGGGGTTCGCACCCAAACGGGTACATAGGTACTTTCTGTTCTTAACTAATATCTCACTGTTCTTAATACGGCGAAGGGATACTTCGATTGTAAGAAAACCAACAGATTCTAGAAACAAAATACGAAGATGTTTGTGATATCAACGCTTATGGTGCACTTCCCCTTATAAAGAAAAGGTTCACGAGAGTAGTTAAGTCCAGAAAAGAAGATGCACTTAACCTTTGACCTCACACAAAAAGAGGCCAAAGACGATGGCCGCCTTAATGCCAAACTTGAGAGACTAGATGTTTCATTCTTTGTTATTTAAAGGACAGAGTCTGTCGTCATGCTGTCGTGTAGCGCCTGTCTGCGGGATTATTTAGGTGAGAAGTAGAAGTAGGATGCGATACGACAAATAATACTGAGTTAAACGCAATGAAGAATCAAACCGAACCAGCTCTTCGAGTAGCTAGAATTAAGTGGCAGTGGGCAGGGCACTTTGCTCGTAGAACCGATGGGCAGCACAGGACCGGTCACCTGTGCTGCCCGCATCCATCGGCTACCTTGTTGGAGGCCTCCCTACGTTGCGTCTTCCTTACCTTAACAACCGAATTAAAATCTTTATTTACCTGTTACTGACGTAAACACGAATATAAACATCACTAAAACGGTTTCAGCCACTAATGGTCTTTCCACCTTACTGAGATTTCCACATGCCTACATAGAATAACATGATCTGTGGAAATACATTACCGGATTAAAGATTCAGCCCATATCAATTTTATTTTGCGATGCGAGTAGCGACATGCAACTCCATACTCCACAAAATCTGTATCAAACCATCTATGTTTTACAACGCAAATTTGAATTCACGAGTGCGTGTGATATAAGATGATACCATGTGTTACAGCTTGGTGATAATATTTTCACGCGATTCTTTATCGGAGTGCGGGCTTAGTATAAGTAGATATATCTGGTTATATTATATCCATTACAGGCTCATGACGTCACAACTTGCCAAAATGTCTCAACTTATTTAAAAGACAACTTTTGCCATGTTGTTTTTCAAAGTGAGTTCTTACAAGATTTTCCGTTAGAATATTATTCGACAATGAAAAGGGCCTTCCTAGAAGATATTGACATACAACTTTAGCTACATTAGAATCTCGTCTGTGGGCTTTAATGCTAGCATACCTGTTCTTGCTGTTAAGCAGTGTCTGACTCTGAGCAATAAATCAAATCAAATCAAAATCATCAATCCACTTACAGATTGTAAATTTTAATAATTTAAAATAAGTAGAGAGAGGAAGAGCGGTTCATTAGTTTTTTGTGTATTCGTGACATATAATAAAGTACTTTTTTATGTGACCAACCATAGTGTCAGCCTTTGTAAAATTTTCATATTTATGTTCTGTAATTTATTAAGTGTCCGTAATAAAGAGTATTCTGAGTGTCAATTTAACAAAGATGTGTAAGCAAACGTAAAGCACATGAGATAATTTTTATTTCCAATGAGAGTCCACTGAATATTTGTTAAAAATAAAAACAAATATTTAAAATATTTGTTTATATATATAAAACATTTGATGATGCAATGGAGAGCACTGCCACACATCACAACAGCAACACCGGCCCACATCAGAAGGTGTATTTAACGTTAAAAATCTAAGAGCAATCTCATCTTAGCGATAATCAACAAGAACATATTTCAGAGGTATTTATCACAAATTGATTCGAGAGACGGAGATTAAACTGTAAGCATCTGGACCAGCTTGTTACCAACTTAATAAGACTTCAAAATTATTTGTAGTACCCCACCAAGCAGCTTCATACCTACACTTAAACATAGTTATTCTCCATTCGTTTATTTAATAACAACGGTATCTCTAAACTTATCAATTTAACAATATCATTAACGAACGTCGTGGTGGCCTAGTGGTTGAAACACCAGACTCTCAAATATGAGTGTGCGGGTTCGATTCCAAGTCAGGCAAGTACCAATGTAACTTTTGTAAGTTATATGTACTTTCTAAAGTATATCTTGGACACCGATGATTGATTATAAGGTGAAGGAACACATTTTGAGGAAACCTGGACTTTAAGTCTGAAATCGCCAACCCGCATTGAGCAAGCGTGGTGATTACGCTCAATCCTTCTCGGTATGAGAGGAGACCTGTGTCCAGCAGTGGGACGTGAAAAAGGTTGATAATGATGATTAACGAATTATATAACGCTGCTAAATTGAAAGTGCGATTGTGACGTAGCGTGACAGTTGAAATGACTGGTGTAATACCAGTCATTTCAACTGTCACGCTACTTAGTACGCGCTTTAGTAGACAGTTAACAAGTCACGTGGTTTTAAGTTTAGCTTTAGTTAACTATCCAAACGATGGATTGTCATCGAATTTATATACTACAGTTAGTAGAGGACAATTGAGATTCAACGATCGCTACGATACAGTGAGATGTATTTTATTTGTTGTTGTAGGTACAAGACAATAGACTCATGTATCGACTCTCTGAGGAGTGAAGGGTTCCTTGGGCCTAAATCCACCAGTTAATCAAAATCTATTACAAAAGTTTCTCCATATATATTTTTTTTTTATTAATTATAAACTAGCACTTGACCGCAATCCCGCCTGATGGTAAGCAGTGATGCGATCGTTATTCGTTATCGCACTAGTTTATTACGAACCTATTCACTCAGATTGAGCAAATAGGAAGGAAGACGGCAGTTGAGCGAGGTGATGCAATGTTAAACCCAACAACACGACCAACGATGCTGCGCCAAAGGGAGATTGATCTGAAGACCCTCCACGACCAAACTCCCAACACAACAACATTTGGCGCATCGTACCCGGCACACATCGCAACACAACTGCTCAGACCCGTCCTCCGTACGGCTTCACCAGACATCATGCCGGAACACGACAAATCGCTTGACGGCAAGGCTTTGTCTGGTGGGTGGTAACTTCTGCCGGCGGCCGGTGTAATGGCCTACCACCGAGAAAATGATTAGCTTATTAGCACCCGCGTAGGTTTCGATATGCTCCGCTCCTATTGGTCGCAGCGTGATGTTATATAGCCTAAAGCCTTCCTGGATTAAAGGGTTATCCCCGCAAAAAGAATTTCTCAAATCGGACTAGTAGTTCCTGAGATTAGCGCGTTAAAACAAACAAACTCTTCAGCATTATACATATATTAGTATAGATTAGCTTTTATCTGCTTGAGTGTGAAGATGATTCATACATTTTACCCCCTTAGAGGGTGGTTCAATAACAACGCTAAAACAAACAGTTCTTTATTTTTTACCAAAAGATATGTTTTGCCTTCTTATGGAAAAACATTTTAGGTAAGCATTTTTTTACTATTACAACGACTGCTTACAATTACTTTAACAATTTTTACAAAAGGGCACTTCAATATTATTTATTTGTTTAGGTACCATATACCATATCAATTCGCAAAAAATTACTCTATGTAAGATATACTTATACTCAGTTGAAGCCGGTCCTTTGGATTAATATTATCGCTGACCATGTTATTCAGTATTGTAATTATAATATACAAAACCGTCCTATTATTTCTACTATCCTCTTCAATGACAATAATAGCAAAACTCACTAACTTTAAATTAGTTTAATGTGAGAAATTCGTCCCTAAAACAACTAAAGGCTCAGAGGATTTCATTAATTTGATTTGAAATCGGGTTTTATTGGTTACTCGTGCGAGAAAAATCTTGTGTCGCTATAAGTTGGAAATGTTTTTATGATAGAATTTGAAGCTGATACAAATTATACCCGAGACTGATCCTTGTCAATGACAGTACTTTCAAACTTGTTTAAGAATACGTTTACTCCAGGCAAACTGTGCAGTTTGGTAACATTAATTTTGAGAAAGAGGCTAACAGGAGAATTCACCTGGCGCAACGTAACGCCTGATAGAAAATGAATGAATTCAATTCATTGAATCAACAATTTCTTTGAGAACATTTTGGAAGTTACTTTACCACAATAGGGTATTTGACTAAAAAAACTAATTAGTCCGTCAGTCAGATTTACAAAAAAATACTAGACACGTATTTTTTGTTTTATCAAATCAATAAAAATTTACAAATATAAAAGGCATCAAAGATCACGAGTGGTGGCTGTTGACGTCACTGGTCGTTAAAAGTGTAGCGTGCAGTGACGTCACACGAGTTTTCAACGCACTGTGTCGTCCTAAAGTTTTTTTTTTCTTTATATGAAAAAAGAAAAAATACATGTATAGTATTTTTTGAAAATCTGACTGACGGATTAATTAGTTCTTTTTTTTAGTCAAATACCCTATTGTGGTAAAGTAACTACCAAAATGTTCACAAAGAAATTGTTGATTCAATAAATTGAATTCATTCATTTTCTATCAGGCGTTACGTTGCGCCAGGTGAATTCTCCTGTTAGCCTCTTTCTCAAAATTAATGTTACCAAACTGCACAGTTTGCCTGCGGTAAACGTATTAAAATCTGACTGACGGACTAATTAGTTTTTTTTAGTCAAATACCCAATTGAATGACAGGATCGTGTGGAACATACTTTTTTACTTTGCATGAGTTGAATCAATCGTTTGACATAGTGCACTGTGTAAAGAGTACCTATTTATATTCCAGGCGACCTCGAGACCCAAATAACCACACACAAACAGTATCACTTGTTAGTTCACTGGATTGAAAAGCAACCGAATTTGGGTTACCGAGACTTTTTCCCGAATCAAAAATATAACTCTACTAGATCCGCCCGCGGTTTTACCCGCATAAATTTCAATCCTGTGGGATTATGCTGATGAAAAGTATTCTATATGTTAATCCCGGTTATAAGTTATCTGTGTGCCAAATGAAAGAGTAAAAACATGCATCCAATCTTATTTACCTATACACTTCCGCTTTTATAATATTATCAGGATACTTCACGACACAAATAGTAACTCTTTGAATCTAATCAAAATGAATATAAGTACGAATAATTGCTAAACGAAGCGCGAGGGGGCAATAGGGATGTATCCATGGTATGAAAATCATAGTTTTTTTTTGTGAATAGGCTAAATAAATAAACTAGCGCGCTTTACCATCAACGATTGCATCACTGCTTACCATCAGGCGGGATTGCGGTCAAGCACTAGTTTATAATTATTAAAAAAAAAAAACAGAAAAATAATTAGTTTGTCTTATATCCAAAAACTACTGAGATATAGTGTATAAAAGTTACAGAGTGGGGGCTAATTACGTCACGCCGTTCTATATTTTGCACCACGGCGTGATGTCATGCGACATTTCAAATCAATATATCTTCCTAAGTATTTGAATAAAAGAAAAAATAAAAAAAAACGCGTTCAATATTTTTTATAAATCTATCTGATGGATGTTACATTATTTTTTAGGATACAACCCAATTGAATGCCACGCGGCTGGTGGCTCTCGGACCGATATGTCATGCATCACTAATATTGAAAAAAAAAATGTAAGACTTTGCTGGGAACAAGGTAATGTACAGTAGGTATCCCTTATTGTTAGTTGGTACAGACGTATATAGCACGCAGGTATTTATAAACAGCAACGGCAAAGAGGTAATGGTAGCAACGGCAGAGCAAAGTGGTCCCGTAATTTTTATTCCGATATTCCCACGGGATCATAATATATACGGGACAAACCGTGGAGCGCAACTCGTGAGTAATAATTAATGTTGTAATATGTATTTTTATCGCTTTTACAACTTAACTCATTTGTGTATGAGTGCATAATCCGATTTTGTGGTGGAGAGTAGAAGGCCAATTCTCGTAACGAAAATGTTTAAAATCTGTCAAAGTCAAGGTATTTTATTCGTTAAATATAGGTTATAATATGGTAAATGGTATCAAAATTGTGTATGACTATGTTTTGCCTTGCAAGGCGTATAAATTAATTAATAACAATATTAAAAATTAAAATTGTAACGATTGATTATTAGACTCATTGCTGACCTAAGCCTTTTCAATCAAGAATTTCTTAAGATGTGATTTAAAATTTATTTAAGTTAGAACTAGTCGCAAACTTATTTCAGTGACAGCATTGTCAAAAATGTAGAGAACTTATTCTTACTTTTTTACTGTTACTGTACGTTTTAAAATATTTGTTTAATTTTGTATTTAAAAATTTCTCATGTAGGTAAGTGATTAATTTCTTATGAGAAATAAAGATATCTCAAACCTCAAACTAGTTGTTGACCGCGATTCCGCCTGATGGTAAGTAGTGATGCAATCGTTGATGGTGACACTCAAATTTTAGTCCGACGGAAACACCGCCGCTGGCAAATTTTTCCAGTCTCCCGATGTACGCGATATAAAAAACGAGGCGAGATGTAATATTGACAGATTGAGACTGTGAAGTTTTTAAAATTATGAGTATTGCTCCTCTACTTTCCTGAAATTCACGCCTATCGCCTAGATTGGGCACCAGTCTCCCACACCGTTTATTAAACGGTGTGGGAGACTGGTGCCTATGTATAAACGGCTTTTATACATAGGTGTTTTTATATGCTATAACTCAAGGGTATAGGGACCATATCAAAGAAACTAATAAGTACTAAAACAGTATTTTTTTTGTGTAGATATACCGAGGGAACTTTAACATTTCACATGTGTACTTAACACAATTTGCACATAACAATTTCCTCTCTCGAAATTCCTCCCAACGAATTCAACCCGAGTTGATAGAACAAGAAACTTTTTCACATAAAAAGTAACACTTAATTCTGCCCTATTTAACCTCACTTGTAAATTGTTAACTAACCATGTTTCAGTGGGTAGGTACCAAGTTACGTACAACTTTTTACGTAACTTTTAACATTTAGCGAACTAAGGTGAACCTAGAAGGTAGATAAGCAGTATTAAAAAGTCGGTGGTCTTGTGTCTGATCCATTCTCTGTCATGTGGAATTAGATATAAGAATAAATGCATTGTGACTATCTACTCCGTAAATACGTGCACCCGCGTGCATTTATTTATTGATAAAAAGTAATACATAAATATGGTTTATTTTATTTATATATCCAACTTATTATACTAAGTACCTATTATTGTTAAGAATTCAGTAAGATTTATAAGTCTTGTTGGAATATGCATGTCACCATGGATGTCCCTCACACTACAGAAGCCGAAGTGGCGACCCGAACTTTCTACATACGCTTGTCTTAGACGTCGCGTCAGAGTCGAATACCTTACTTCCTCCTGATTGAGTCAGGAGGTTCGCAGTGGCGATTGCGGAAGTATCGTGTGTTACTCCAATCCCCGGTGTAAGTGATGGAATATTCAGTAAAAGTCTGACAGACCCCGCAGCCCGCCTAATGGCGGCGGACATCCATGAGAATTCGTCATCCCGCAAAAAACAGAAATAAGAATTGACTAGCCGCTTAGTTGAGACTGACCGCCAAGATCAAAATTCATCTGGGAGGGTTTTTATCATTGTATCAGTAGTTTTTATCCCTCATCATCATCTCAGCGTTAATCCCAGTCGCATCCGGAGCTTTTTCAGCTTTGGAGTCTGAGAATAAAATATATATTTATTTTTTGTATTCATAATGGTACGGAACCCTTTGTGCGCGTGTCCGACTCGCACTTGGCTTGTTTTTTATTACATTACACGGAACCCAGCTAAACTGATTATACAATATCGTTTATCTCTAGTTGTGTTGTATGTTAACTTAGAATATGAATAGTTTATAATTTTTAGTTAGTTTTATGGTACTTCAGTGTCTGTAGTTATTCGTGACTAAGGTGGGTAGTTAAACTTTTAGTATAGTGAGCTTGGGGATGAGATCTTCTTAAGGGCTATGAAATGTATTCGATGTAATAATGTTTCAATATTTGCTTCATAACGGGTAGGCCCGGTAGATCAGTCATGACTTACGGAGTCGAGACGTGGACACTAACGGTCAGACTAGTCTATAACTTTAAATCCGCTCAACGAGCTATCAAGCGGGCTATATTGGGCGTCTCTCTAAAGGACCGCATCAGAAACGAGGTGATCCGACAGGACCAAAGTTACCGACATATCTGAAAGGATTAGAAAGCTAAAGTGGCAATGGGCTGGTCACATATGCCGCAGGACCGACAACCGTTGTGGTAAACGAGTCCTCGAGTGGAGACTGCGTCTCGGCAAACGTAGCGTACAACGCCCTTGGGCAAGATGGAGCGACGACATCAAAAAGGTGGCTGGTAGTGGCTGGCGGAGAACTGCTCAGGATCGAGCTTGTTGGCGTGCCATAGAGGAGGCCTATGTCTAGCAGTGGACGAGTAGAGGCTGATGATGATAATGATTTGCTTCATACTAGCTTCTGCCCAAAACTATACCATCAAAGATTGCATCACTGCTTGCTATAAGGCAGGATCCTTTAAACTTGATCAAACCATACACAAATAATATTGCGACACATTCGCGGAATATGAGTTTATGGAAAAATAACTACACAATAAAGTTCAATTAATAATTAACTACAACTTTAGACATTTTTATAACTACTGACTTCAATAATGCTAGTTAGTAGTAAAATTCCACTATTAATCCCCACTAAAATAGACACCTATAGCCAAAAATTTCGACAGCTGATGTAAGGATACAGAGATGTGAATAAATTGTGCTGCGTGTCCGGACGAAGCGTTTCGCCTCCTCCTTTATACCACGTGCATCGAGGGACTGGGACAATTTGGCAGCGGCGGTGTTTCCGTCACACTACAATTTGAGTGCCTTCAAGGTTAGAGTGAATATGCTCTTAATAAACTAACGCGCTTTACCATCAATGATTGCATCACTACTTACCATCAGGCGGGACTGCGGTCAAGAACTAGAGTTTATAATTTAAAAAAAATAATTACTACCAAAACGACCTTGTTTCGTTACTACCGCTTTTACCGGAAGCTTAGAGGCAGCCATTCTCATTAAAGTACTTACCTACCTTTCTGACCGTATTTAACTAAATGTCTGAATACTTTGTAAAAGGCTTTTCAATGAATAATTTTTCACTCATGAAGTCCACCAAGTTTTTAATTTTAAATTACAAAGTGTTTTGCAAACGCTTTCAATAATCAAATTGGTTTTCTCAGAAAAATTAAAAAACTGGAATGGTGCCCAGCGAGGTGAAGTCACAGCAGTCCGAGCTGGAGATAGTGGGAGGAGATGGATCGGTTCCGACAAATCTGGAAGGAGTGCGCGCGGCCTTGTGAAATATAGCAGGACTAGAGAGAGGCCTTTGCCAGGAGTGATACAGCGTAAAAAAACATTGCAGGTATTTAAAATTATTCTGATATATATATTATTTTTTTATATATAAATCATAAACAAGCGCTTGACTGCAATCCCGCCTGATGGTAAGCAGTGATGCGATCGTTGATGGTAACGCGCACTAGTTTATTATGAGCCTATTCACTCTAGCTTTAAAGACACTCTAATTGTAGTGTGACGGAAACACCGCCGCCGGCAAATTGTTCCAGTCTCTCCATGTACGCGGTATAAAAGAAGAAGCGAAACGCGTCGTCCGGATTGTAGTGGTGTCAACAACGTAAGGGTGAAAACTCGCCGTACGACGGGTCGTCCGATGGTGGAACGGAGATGGGGGAATTAAATCATGCAATTCCCTTGCACACTGGCCAGAATGCATTCTATAGAAGACCGAAAGGCTGGCTACTCTACGCCTGTGCTCCAGGTTTTAGAGACCGTTTCGAGTTAAATCTGGGTCTCCAATCAGCCTCTTCGCACGCCTTTCCACTGAATCTAAAGTAGCCAGGTGACATTTCGCAGCACCAGCCAAAATGTGGCTGCAGTACTCCACACACGAGCGGACCTGTGCTTTATACAACATTAGGAGCTGCCCTGGTATGAAGTAGGTACCGCCGGACCTTTGCGATGGCGCTAAGTTTTCTGGCAGCCACCTTGGCCTTGGACTCAATGAATCGATGAACTATTTACATATTTATATTTTATATATTCTCGGTGGTAGGCCATAACGTCGGCTGCCGGTAGAAGTTACCACCCACCAGATAAAGTCTTGCCGCTAAGCGATTCGTTTCCCGGCATGATGTCTGGTGAAGTCGTACGGAGTACGGATCTGAGCAGTTGTGTTGCGATGTATGCTGGGTACGATGCGCCAAATATTGTTGGTGTAGGTATTTTGGTTGTGGAGGGTCTCCAGATCAATCTCCCTCTGGCGCAGCATTGTTGGTCGTGCTGTTGGGTTTAACTTTGTACCACCTCGCTCAACTGCAGTCTTAATTCTTATTCACTCAGTTGAGTGAATAGGCTCTTAACAAACTAACGCGCTTTACCATCAACGATTAAATTTAATTATATCATTCTCATATATTATGTTGTTTTATACACGAGATAATCATTTTTCAACAGCATCATTTCATTATAAAAACATTTCGACACTCCAACGTCTTATTTCTTGTCACACAAAGAAACTCAAGGAATCCAATGAAACTTCGCGAACTTGCAAAAAACAAATTTCATTCACGAATTCTCCTCTTGGGAGCTTCCATCAGCACTCTAATGGGTATAAGGACGCAAGAGTGATGCCCACAAAGTGAAAACCTCATGAAAAACTTCTTTGGACCTTTGATAATTTAAGTGCTTTTGTTTTTACATTTTTTTCTGAAGTGGCTCAAAATTACGTTCTTATGAAAGGTCAGGTGCGTGGTACTCACTACCGGGGAGGGTGTACACGAAACGAAACGTAAGAATCGTAAGTAGGTGACGTTCAGTAGTCACCGGCCACGTACCCATGTTCGCAAACAAAACTAAAAGTAAGTCTTTTTCTTTGTATTTTATTAAGAAAAGGACATAACATAATATGTTAGTTTAGACCTGTCAAATTAGTCCGCGGCTGACGTAAATTGGTGTATTTTTGATCGCCATGTTTATAATCGCGTCTAAACTGTCTATGGATTTATTTTTTTGACAGGATTAAACTAAAATGTTATCTTTCATTTTCGTTTCGTGAAATAGAAAGAAAAAGATGCACTTAACTTAAAATTAGTTTAGTTTTTGTTCAAGAGAATCGGCTCCATTGTTTAACTCAATGGGGAAAAGGCGAGAGGTCTTGTAGAGTTGTTTGTTTATTATATTTTTTGAATGGATGGGGAAATTTTAATTATATGAAGTAGTATTGTCGATTCTTTACCTACCTACCCAATTTTAATCATATTTGTTATATTACCGAAATATATTTCAATCATACAGCCTGACACATACTTATAAATTCCAAAAACGAATGTAAAGTTAAATTGTGCGGTCTAGTTTTAATTACAATTTCCCTCACAGTCAATTGATATGAACTCACGCTTTCTTTTCATAGATTATGGTAAAAATTACATGAGCGTGACGTTGTGTCGGAGATAACGTTGATGGAAAAGCAAAAAATATATGAGATCAACTTATGTCAATTAAAAATCAATCATGTCTGTTGAAAGTCGTTGTAGAAATACGAAATGCTTCGTATGTGATTGGATTTAGGGGTGGTGGGGTAAAACTTGTTTTTGTTAAAAGAGTGTATCGCTCTCTAGGGCAGCAGTTCAACATCAGCGCCAGGTGGTTTTACCTAGTGCTTTCAGCTAACATGCTGAACTTATGAAATTCTCCGGCCTTAATGATATCTAATAAGTTATAGTTTAGGTTGGAACCGTAACCAATCACGTGCGAGTCTAATTGAACAGAATAACTAAGTCACCTCGACCGGGTTTGGTTAGAATTTTGAATAACAGCGAGTGAGCGAAGCGAGGAGAGAAATACTTCCAAAAGCCAGGGGGTTAAACAAGCGGCTAATATACCCAGTTAGCTCGGACATATTTATTACATCTCTACCTATTTCATTAGGGGATACAGCAGACCATCAAATTGCTACCAAACTCACGTGGTAACATATTTCGGCAGCAATCGTTGCCATAAATAGTAAATAATACATCATTTAAACCCCGATATCAGATTTCAATAAAAAGTAACAAGATCCCTATGAAACGCAAAACTCGGAACATGTGAATTCTACTCCTAACTTGTAAATTTTCGTGGGCGCTTACATTAGAAGTTTTACATGTAGGTAAGTAAAGTGTACTGACATTCAGAGGGTTTCTACTTTGCGAGTGGAATCATTTTTAGTTCACATTCCTTTGATGGTGAAGACTCTTTGAAATATTATGGCCGAGTTTGTTTAAAATGTAACAGATTTTGGAGATTAAAGAGAGCCTAATTTTAATCCATTAGACCATTATGTTTAACATAGAAACCGAACTAAGCAAACCATTGATGTAGCACATAAACATTGATGAAACAAGAAGCTTTTGGATCGGTTTTATGTAGGTAGTCAGCACTACCTATATAAAAGCGATCTTTTAATGAGCGGCCCAGTGAACAGCATAGGTTCAAAACATGCATGTGACTCATTGTTTTACTAGATGTATGTTTACAGCTATCCTTGTTTGTCATATTAATTTAATTCAATGCCTTTGTTTTTTATTATCCTTTTAACCCTTATTTTCTTATTTTTTGTGATAGTATAGCTTTTGTGTACCTACGTTATTTGGTTGGACAAAAAATGGTGTGAGGTCAATGATAATAAATAATACAAATATAATTATGTTATGCTTCCTTAAGAGTTATTATAGCGAGTGTGAGTATAAAATACCAATACAAACTATTTCAGGTTTAATGGAACATAACAAACAAACCTGTATTAAGAATAGTCTTATAACTGGTTTGTTTGTTATGTACTTATTTTACTAATTATTTTATTTATTCAATACATAGGTATTGAATAATTCGACCCAGAGGAACAAAGCTCAACTCAACGGACAAAAACAACCAGCAACAAATCCAAATAACAACACAAACACGAACGATTCA
Organism: Sesamia inferens; assembly: GCA_037179545.1. NCBI lineage: Eukaryota > Metazoa > Arthropoda > Insecta > Lepidoptera > Noctuidae > Sesamia > Sesamia inferens. The sequence goes on along the minus strand of CM073941.1, from coordinate 27,204,482 downwards.
TAAGCGACGAACGAGAAGGAGGTGTTGTGAGGGGGTTGACATTTGGAGTGTTGCTATATCGATTCAAAATGTCTAAAATCGATATCGCCCAAAAAATAATCAGTTAATAAATAAATTGATTATTCAGTCTGAAATTAAGTTTAGTAGCCAAATCGATGTACGGTCAGCAGCACATCAGGATATACAGTTGCACTAAGAAAACGCCCTTTATTTCAAGCAAGATAAGCACGCTCTCAAGGTCGACATGTATAACTTGATGTTCGGCTGTGTGTACCTATTTCTATTCAAAAATCACAAAAACAGACTTTTTAATCATTATATGTGCCTTTTAATGAATGTAAAATCATTTTAATCGTTTAAGCAATCGTTAATGATCCATTTCTCTTAATAATTTTTTGTTGCTTGGAATCGATTTTTTTGTGCTGGCAATGGTATTAATCAAAGTGTTGACTACCGGAAATGCATTTGAAAGTTAAGAACTTGGGCTATCGAACATTTTTAGAACATTTCGTAAACGCGGATATAGTAATGATTCATATTTTGGTAATGTTAGGTAGTCAAAAAGTGTTTAAGTATTTAAGGAAAATATATTTTTTAAAAGCGTTAGGTAGAGGTTTCGGCATTCTCCTTTGTTTATTTGCGATAAACGTGACGGAAAAAAGAACGAAAAATAATAAAAAACGGTTGAAGAAAATATGCATCATATAAACGAACAACTAGCGGTCACCATTAAGCTGCGACACTATGCAAGACAAAGTTCCAGCGTTAGTTTTCAACGAACAGTTATTAGGATATTACCGGTACATTAAATAAAATCATATAAGTCATCATCTGCCTTCTCTCAACTATGTTGAGGTCAGATTCCAGTCTATCCGGATGCAAGTGGATATATGACCTCCACAACCCAGTTACTGGGTAATACGAAACCTTTTGGTAAGACTAGTGGTCAGGCTTCTGACGACCCGTATGTACCTAGCGACTGTCAAAGATCAAGTACACTGACGGACGCATAAACTAAAGCATCAAAGTTCAGGATTACTTTGAAATGACTTTTTTTTAATAAGTATGCAAACTTTTTAGATTAAATTATCCAAATATGGAAAGATTGACTCTTAATCTTAAAAAAAGCAAAATTTAAAAATAGAACTGCACTATAACAAATGAAGAGGTTTTGGCGGGATAGTCAAGCTGAGTGTCACGCTCATTTTTCATTGGACTTTTAAAATTATATATATAGTGTTGTTTAGTAAATAAAAGTGCTTGATTTATGTAGTAAAAAGTGCATTCACTAAATAATTCATAAAGAATAGTTAAAAATCGCAGCATAGTGACCACATCATGGCTTTGTCTCAAACCTTCCTCGTAAGACGGTTCACGTGGCCGTCTTTTTTACATGCTTATTGTATGTTTGCTTGTCCGTCCCAAAATCAAAATTTTTTTCAACCTTGCCTTGATTTGTGCAGGCAAAGTATGTTTTAGTTTTTAGATTTGTTGTTTGTTTATATAAAGTTCTATTGATTGATTCGCATTGATTTTTTATTCTTTTGTCAATTCAATTTTTGTTACCAGCAGAACTGTTGGGTTAGTTTTTTAACTCATCGGGAGTTTTTGAACTAGAATATGGATACTTCGTCCGAACAAGTGGCTCAAATTGTACCACTGGTGCGGCAAGAACTCACAGACAAGCTCGCTTAAGATTTTCGCGTGATCACCTAAATTGGACAGAAGAGCAATGGGCCTCCGTATTGTTCACGGACGAATGTAGAACATGTTTATATGGTGCAGATGGTCGGAGAAGAGCCCATAGCCGACGTGGGGAGCGATATGCTCAAAGTTGCATTGAGGAGCGTGTTCCTTTTGAAGGCGTTTCGTGTATGGTCTGGGGTGGCATATCGATGAACGGGCGAACAGAACTTGTGTTCATAGACATGGGCCGACAAAACGGTAATAGAAGGGGATAGACTGCACATCACTACATAACGGCATCTTAGAAGACCACGTGGTGCCTTACATGGGATTTATAGGCGCAAATTTTACTTTAATGCAGGATAATACCCGACCGCACGCTGCTGCACAAGTTCGAAAATATTGCGAAGAGGTTGAGATACGTACAATGAATTGGCCAGCACGCTGCCCGGATCTTAATCCCATTGAGCATGTTTGCCACAAACATTCCAAACATTAACATGCCAAAATATTCCCACTGGTCTGACATAGGCCTACTCTAATGTTCCCACTGGTCTGACACAGGCCTACTCTAATCTTCCCACTGGTCTGACACAGGCCTACTCTAATGTTCCCACTGGTCTGACACAGGCCTACTCTAATGTTCCCCCTGGTATGACACAGGTCTGCTCTAATGTTCCCACTGGTCTGACACAGACCTATTTTAATGTTCTTACTGGTATGACACAGGCATGCTTTACTGTTCTCACTGGTCTGACACAGGCCTATTTTAATAATTCTACTGGTATGACATAGACCTGCTCTAATGTTTTCACTGGTCTGACACAGGCATTCTCTAATGTTCCCACTGGTCTGACACAGGCCTACTCTAATGTTCCTACTGGTCTGACACAGGCCTACTCTAATGTTCCCACTGGTCTGACACAGGCCTACTCTAATGTTCCCACTGGTCTGACACAGGCCTACTCTCGGTGAGAGGGAGTAAGTAGTAAACCATCACGTAGGCCCAGTACGATTATTAGATACCAAAACGAAGAAGGGCTCACGACTAAAATGTTAATTAATACTAATTATTTTGATTGTGTATTTTTAAAATATGTTATATAGAATACGTGGTTTTAATTAATGTGATAATCTAATCGTCACACTGTAAATTGACCAAATATTGGCTATTATAAATATTAATAAATATTGGGTAATTGGCTTAACCATTTCATACCTTTAGGGACTCAAGTAATATTCCCTAAATATAATATGTAGTTCTATACGAATAAGTAATACCTATTTTCCTTCCATTAACATAAGACTTTTCAGTATGTAAGTTTGATCTAGAAACTTAGTTTCTTTGTGAGAAAAGACCTTATTTTGAACAAATTCAAGTTCAAGTTGATATTTGATGGTACTACTTATCCAGTTTAAAGTTCTGTACCTCGTTGTGTGTTCGATTTGCTTTTATTATACTCCGATTAACTACACGAGCAGCAGGTTACAGAAGATTTTTTTTTATACTCCAAGTACCTACTTGAGTGGCAGGTTACAGAAGATTTTTATACTTCGAGTACCCACTCGAGGAACAGGTTATAAATGACTTTTATACTCCGATTTCTAGATTCCAAAAAACGGCTACGGGATGGAGAACAAAATCTATCATTATCATCATTCTCTTGAATATGTTCCAATTTATTTGGGTTCAGTGCAATATATATCAAAATCAAAAGTCATTTAGTCAAACTAGGGTGAGAAATAGTTGTGGAAGAATTTAGACTTCCACGGTCCCACGTGCGCTCGTGATAGAAGAGACAGTTGGTGGGTGGTTTTAGTCAGTAAAAGTCTGACAGACCCCGTCGCCCACCCCTGGGCGGCGGACATCCTATGAGGATTCCCACCCCGGAAAAAAAAAGGGTGACAAATAGTACTTTTCGAGCGTCAAAATTGCTAATGAGTCTCCTAAAGCACCCGAACTTTAACCACATATTATTTTATTAATAATAATAATTTATTTCCAAAAACTTAGTTTCTACTAGTATACATGACATGTGGCGACAATTTCAATTAAAATATAGAGTTTAGCGTCTGTAGCCGAACTAGGCATAGCCTGTATTTCGGCTATCAGCACCATTCCCCTCGTGAATTATACCAAGAAAGTGCCAATCAAAAGTCATGTATATAAATAAATTAGTACTACAGAAATACTGAATAATAATATTGATGAGTAAATTAGAGACTAATTGGCAAATAATAATAATAATAATACTGACGAATAACTACCGGAGATATATTATGAAGGACGGGACGATTGATGTGTGGCGGGCATGTCATCATCCGGGTGAGTCCTTCAGACACATTATCTCTGGTAGCTCTCGTTTAGCTAACGGCGAGTATTTGCACAGGCATAACCAAGTAGCTAGGATTATCCACCAGCAACTTGCTTTGAAATATAAACTTGTGGATTCTGAGGTACCGTATTATAAGTATGTGCCCGACCCAGTTCTAGAAAATGACCATGTCACGTTATACTGGGATCGGTCTATCATTACTGACAGGACTATTGTTGCAAATAAGCCTGATATAGTAGTGATAGATCGATTAGCGCGCCTCGCAATGATTGTCGATGTTACCATTCCACATGACGGGAATCTCGTGAAAGCTGAGAAAGAGAAACAAATTAAATATCTCGACTTGGCGCACGAGGTTGTTGACATGTGGAATGTGAACTCGGCTGTCATTGTACCGATTTTCGTATCGGCCAATGGTCTGATAGCCAAGAGCCTCGACCAACATCTATTGAGGCTCTCGTTAGGCAGTTGGATCAAAGGCCTGATTCAAAAGGCAGTACTCCTTGATACGGCCCGCATCGTGAGGAGGATCCTGTCTCTGGAGCCCTAACCACCGGTAGCTTGGAGCCTGCTCCCGTCATCGGTGGAACACTATTTTTTTTATATTTTTAAATGTATTTGTATGTATTTTATAAATCAATATATTTAAAAATGTAACTTAATGAGAAAAAAGACTAATAAAGGAAATAATAATGAAATGAATAAACGGATTTAAATTGATTACATGCATGTGCGTGTGATTGCATGACTATTTGAGTGTCTCATGTATATGATAATGTATGTATGGATGTGTGTGTGTGTGTGTGTGTGTGTGTGTATGTGTGAGTGTGTGTGTGTGTATGTGTGAGTGTGTGTGTGTGTGTGTGTGTGTGTGTGTGTGTGTGTGTGTGCGTGTTTGTGTGTGTGTGTGTTTGCTCTTTGTTTTCTGAGCTCTTCTCTGAACAGTATTCTTAAAGAGGTAAGCATATTAGTTGTTCAGTCTCCTCGTAGTTTAAACTCTGTAAGTATTGGCATAAATTTATTTTGCATTGCTTTATAGTTAAGGTGTGTATATTTATTAATTTGTTAAGCTTATTATAAAGGTAAGTGCCTAGAAAACGCGTAAATCTCTTACCAAAGCTTGTCTTAAAAGTATTTAAATAGTCACATACATGATGTTTGCGCCGTTTCTGTAGTAACATTGGGTTGTACGGCTGTTTTTTATGTTTATGTAGGACAATTTTAAGAATGAATAATTGTCTTACAGTCAAAACCCCGCACAACTGGAACAGTGTGTAAGTAGGAAAGCGCATTGGTTTGAACGTGCTAACCTTTAGTATAGCTCGCTGGGCGACCTCAACTGACTTCAAGGTGGATTTGCAGATACCTCCCCAGGAGGAGAGACAGTAGGTGAGGAGTGACTGACAAAGGGCCTGATATATTCGCTTCAGCAGTTCAGGTTCTGCGACATGACGTAAATTTTTAAACACATATATTAATTATCGCACTTTTTCTATTACTTGGTCGTCATTTGAATAATAAATAAATAAATGTTTTATTTCGACCAACAATTGTTCACATATAATGAGCCCACCAAACTGTATAACAGTTTGTCGGTGGGATTACCGTTTACTTGGTTCAAATGCAATCGAGGTTGAATCTAAAATGAAATAAGAAAAAAAAAAAAAAACAAATATTTACTAGTTGGCATTATTTTCACATCGTCTTTAATTTATTTTAGCGATACGTACAATGAATTGGCCAGCACGCTGCCCGGATCTTAATCCCATTGAGCATGTTTGCCACAAACATTCCAAAATATTCAAAATATTATACATTAACATGCCAAAATATTCCCACTGGTCTGACATAGGCCTACTCTAATGTTCCCACTGGTCTGACACAGGCCTACTCTAATCTTCCCACTGGTCTGACACAGGCCTACTCTAATGTTCCCACTGGTCTGACACAGGCCTACTCTAATGTTCTCCCTGGTATGACACAGGTCTGCTCTAATGTTCCCACTGGTCTGACACAGACCTATTCTAATGTTCTTACTGGTATGACACAGGCATGCTTTACTGTTCTCACTGGTCTGACACAGGCCTATTTTAATAATTCTACTGGTATGACATAGACCTGCTCTAATGTTTTCACTGGTCTGACACAGGCATACTCTAATGTTCCCACTGGTCTGACACAGGCCTACTCTAATGTTCCCACTGGTCTGACACAGGCCTACTCTAATGTTCCCACTGGTCTGACACAGGCCTACTCTAATGTTCCCACTGGTCTGACACTGGCCTACTCTCGGTGAGAGGGAGTAAGTAGTAAACCATCACGTAGGCCCAGTACGATTATTAGATACCAAAACGAAGAAGGGCTCACGACTAAAATGTTAATTAATACTAATTATTTTGATTGTGTATTTTTAAAATATGTTATATAGAATACGTGGTTTTAATTAATGTGATAATCTAATCGTCACACTGTAAATTGACCAAATATTGGCTATTATAAATATTAATAAATATTGGGTAATTGGCTTAACCATTTCATACCTTTAGGGACTCAAGTAATATTCCCTAAATATAATATGTAGTTCTATACGAATAAGTAATACCTATTTTCCTTCCATTAACATAAGACTTTTCAGTATGTAAGTTTGATCTAGAAACTTAGTTTCTTTGTGAGAAAAGACCTTATTTTGAACAAATTCAAGTTCAAGTTGATATTTGATGGTACTACTTATCCAGTTTAAAGTTCTGTACCTCGTTGTGTGTTCGATTTGCTTTTATTATACTCCGATTAACTACACGAGCAGCAGGTTACAGAAGATTTTTTTTTATACTCCAAGTACCTACTTGAGTGGCAGGTTACAGAAGATTTTTATACTTCGAGTACCCACTCGAGGAACAGGTTATAAATGACTTTTATACTCCGATTTCTAGATTCCAAAAAACGGCTACGATCCCGTAGCCGTTTATTCCACCGACAAACTGTATAACAGTTTGTCGGTGGGATTACCGTTTACTTGGTTCAAATGCAATCGAGGTTGAATCTAAAATGAAATAAGAAAAAAAAAATAAAAACAAATATTTACTAGTTGGCATTATTTTCACATCGTCTTTAATTTATTTTTTAAAGTTCCTTTACACATTTTATTATCTGAGTAATCGCCTCCTCTCTCTTCTCTCACACCGTTCATTGAACATGTTTTTGCTTTTTATTCCTTTTTTTACAACTTTATAAATGTGAAAAATTGTATGTTTATCATCTCACTACTATTTAGTGATTAAACGAATATTTATTACTTAATTTATTAATTCTCGTGACGAAATTTAATATTTGTTTTTATGTTAACTGATCACATGAGTTAAATTAGATATTATAATTATGATTTGGTATTAGTAGAACAGCGATTACGTTAACAATAGGGGCTCGCATACAATAATGTTGAGTCCAATATTTAAATAAACTGATAAGATAGATGAAAAATATAAAACATAATATCAAAATACAATAAAATACAATCATTACAGTTAAATACAATAAAATTTTTTTTTTTTTTTCATAAATTATAAACCAGCGCTTGACCGCAATCCCGCCTGATGGTAAGCAGTGACGCGATCGTTGATGGTAAAGCGCGCTAGTTTATTAAGAGCCTATTCACTCTAGCCTTGAAGACACTCAAATCGTAATGTGACGGAAACACCGACGCCGGCAAATTGTTCCAGTCCCTCGATGTACGCGGTATAAAGGAGGAAGCAAAACGCTTCGTCCGGATCGCAGTGGTATCAACAACGTAAGGGTGGAAACTCGCCGTACGACGGGTCGTCCGATGATGGAACGGAGATGGGGAATTAAATCATGCAGTTCCCTTGCACACTCACCAGAATGCATCCTATAGAAGACCGAAAGGCTGGCTACTCTACGCCTGTGCTCCAGGCTTTGGAGACCGTTTCGAGTTAAGTCTGGGTCGCCAATCAGCCTCTTCGCACGCCTCTCCACCGAATCCAAAGTGGCAAGGTGACATTTCGCAGCACCAGCCCAAATGTGGCTGCAGTACTCCACACACGAACGGACCTGTGCTTTGTATAAAATTAGAAGCTGCCCAGGTGTGAAGTACCGCCGGACCTTCGCGATGACGCCTAGTTTTCTGGCAGCCACCCTGGCCTTGGACTCAATGAACCGCCCAAAGTTAAGGCTCGAGGAAATCTCAACTCCCAAAAGCTGAAGGCGGTCGGTACACTCCAAGGATACATTCTGAAAAGTAGGAGCCAAGGTGAACGGGCTCCTTTTGGCGGTGAAAAGACACGCCTGTGTTTTCGCGGCATTGAATGCTACAAGATTGGCATTGCCCCATTCGGAGACTGCCTGCAGTGCAGCACTCACACGCTCTACCATGGCCTCTCTTTCGGACCGGATTGTTTCCTTACTAGCCCGAGCTTCCGGCAGGTATCTCTCCACAACTGTGCTGTCATCTGCATACCCATAGATACCGGACATCAGCAGATCATTAATATGCAGCAGGAACAGAGTTGCAGAGAGAACAGACCCCTGAGGAACACCGGCATTGGTCGACATGGGCTCAGATGAACATCCGTCGACAACAACTCGGAGGGACCGTTCAGTCAGGAAGTTTTTTACCCAGCCAGTCAGGCCAGCGGAAATGCCGTACGCTGGAAGCTTACTCAAAAGGCCAGCGTGCCATACCCGGTCGAAGGCCTTCGAGACATCAAGGGAGACGGCAATCGCTTCCCCATTTTTATCGAGGGCCTCGCCCCACAAGTGAGTGGCATACACTAGTAGGTCCCCAGTTGACCGATTGCGTCGAAAACCGTACTGTCGGTCACTGAGGAGATCGTTACCTTCCAGGTATGCCAAGAGGCGCGAGTTCAATACACGCTCCATAATCTTGCAGAGTATGGAGGTTATTGAAATCGGCCGATAGTTGGTAGGATCGGCACGACTACCCTTTTTGGGCACGGGCTGCACGTTGGCAAGCTTCCAGGACTTGGGCACTATACCAGTCCTAAATGAGAGGCGATACAGGCGCGTCAATACAGGAGACAACTCGGGCGCACAAGCCTTAAGAACAATCGCTGGTATACCATCTGGACCACTAGCCTTATTCACGTCCAGACGACACAATACTCTCAGAACCTCCTTGTTTCTAATGCGAACCTCCGGCATTGAAGTTCCGCAATGAGGTAAATCATGTCAAAATCAAATAATAGAAAAATAACAATGTCAAGATACAAGTTAAACAAGAAAATGATGATGACTGACATACCTCCAGTCTGACTTCTTATTAACTGAAAATATAAAATCCAAAAACAAATGTCAGTCAAGTCCTGTCAAATTATACAAACCGCTCCTAATGGTTCCCGGTACAAAGGTGCCCCCGTAAAGCTAGTCGTATTGCTACGCTGGACGGCGATGGCTAACCTTTGCGCCAAGAAAGAGCTGGAGCGGGAGTTACCCGTTTTGTCACGGAGTATATGCCCTATCTCATCAATGAGCTTCTTGGCCTCAGTACTCCAACTTCCCAAGGTCTCCACTGCAATAAGTACAAAGTGGTACCGGTCCGCCAACGGAGCATACTTCACCGTCTTCCTTTCAGCCGCGTCTTCAGCTGCCGCCGACGGCGTTTCACCGTCGTGCGATCAAGATGGCTAGTGGCCACAGTGTTGACGCAAGTTACGTTCCATATTAGGCACTTGCCATTTTTCCAAGGAAATTTATTAATTGTGGAGTTAATACAGTACAATATAATTATACAATATACGATAATAATATGAAAGGTTTTTTACGTGTGCTCCTTCAATTACAGAAGACCACATTATGTAAATATATCGAGCTGTATACCCGATGAAAGTGAAAAAAAAATATCACGAGAAAATATATTATGAATGATGAATACGAGTCATAAAATTAAAAAGAAATAATACAATTAACTAATGAAGATTGAGTGTTAAATTTGCAAATGGTATAGGCAGTATAAAAATTGAAAGATTGAGAAAAAAAAAAAATTGGCTGTCTGTAGAACTCCGTCTACTGCCGATATTTGAACGTGATAACGTCCAAACAAAAAAAAAACATAAAAAACTTAAAAAAAAATACAAAAAAAAATTAAAACATAAAAAAAATTAAAAAGGATAAAAAACGTCCGTTGCCGTCAGGAATCGATACGCGGCACCTCTTGAGTGAGTCGATATTAATCCGAGCGTTTCACCACTCGGCTATCAATGCTTTAATCATGTATGCGAAAAATTGCTACTAATTGTTTACAACCGTGCTTTTAGGTAAATAATATTGCACTCTAAAGCTACAAGGCTAAGGTTAGTTTTAGTAGGCGTGGACTCCGTGTAGCGTCAGATTCGGCCGTTACGCAGTTTTCGCGAATGACTCGCAGCATACCGATTTAATAGACGTTATCACGTCAAAACATTGAATAATTGTATATCATATTTAGCACCAGAGTAGACTGGACTAAAAATGTATTTATATATTTTTTTTAGTTTGGTCGCAATCTCAGCAGAGAATAGCCTTCGGCGCAGGAGATTTATTAACGTGCACAAACGTGTGCGCGCAAACACATGTGCACTTTCTCTACCCTCGAAAAAAGATAGTTATTAATAAGAAAGTTATCCTGTCAAACGAAGCAGTTTTCCTAAGGTCAGCCATTCATAGACCGCTCGAGCAGTTAGTCAGTGATCAACATACACGGACTGCTTTTGCAGTCGTACTCAACAGCTCAGAGCTGCCATTGAAAACTTTACCTTAACTGCTCAAGCAGTTGTTCTCAATAAACAAACGAGTTAAGAGGCAGTAGTTTACTATATAGTCGCAGCATAAAAGCAGTCGATCCTGACTACTTCAAGCAGCCCTTGTATTGCTGGCCTAAGACACGTACGACCGCACACAGTGACAACAGACACCATATTTCAGGAGTTTTTCCACTCAACTGACAACATTATATTGAATATCGTTAGTATGATTATATAATCAATAAAGTAATATTAAACCTCATGAGACAGGAGAGTAGTTTATCACGCTGAAGGTTACAATGCCATTCATTTTCTACAACAAAAAAGAGTAAAAAGCATTGGAAACACCATTGCTTTTTACTCTTTTTCTCTCTTCTTGTGTTGTAACATCTACCAACGCATTGGACCCGCGTGTTGTATTTCGGCCTACTTCATCTCAAATTCTATTAAAAGCATATTTTTTGTCAGTATACTGCTCTGATACTGAAAGTCGAGTAATAAATATTTCAATCATGACCCGCAAGACACGTAGCGCCATCTAGCATCCTAAAGCAATTGTGACCGTCGAAAGTTATTGTTATTTTCCTCGGGAATGTTATATTTTTCTAGATGAAAGATGCCCCACGTACTTTTCTATTCCCCTGACAGCGTATATGCAATATTTCATGACGGTAAGTTCAGTGGAATAAGCGTGAAAATATAACTTACTTTCGTATTTATAATATTAGTTAGTTTGTTTATGTTTATTAGAACACAGGTATTTGTTTTTATTTCATTAAAATAAGTACCTAATGTATTATTGTACGTTAATTGCATGCCTTAGGCTAAAAGCTAAATTAATGATAAGGCAATACGGTTAACTAGAAGACGGCGAAATTTCGAATATCAGTAACTACCTCTCCGGAATAGCTGGTATACGAAGTTCAATGTGAAGTTATACTCATATTAATATGATATGTACCTGGGTATGTCTGCGAGGCGCGGTGGACGCGTGCGACGCACGGGCGGCAGGACGCCCACCTGTGGACAAAGAGACAAATATATCATTATCACATGATAGTTTTTAGAGGTGGCAGTTCATATCGTATGTGTTAACACAAGGCACAGCTTTGCACAGCGTAGATATCTCTCTGTAACTATAGGTATATATTATTGTTAAAAAACAATGTAGCTGAGAGTTTGTGGTGTTGTCATTTAAAGTTTTATGCAAGTTTATTACAAATATCCAGCGGGAAATAGACTGGCGTGCGAAGGAGTGAAGTACAGTTAGTTACCTACAGTTAAACACAATAAAATCTCCTCCTGCATGGGATATAAGTTCTGTAAATATACAGAGAACATAGAAACTGAGAGCATGGGCGGCGAGAGGTATAGGCCGCGACTTACAAGTCGTAGGTCGTCGTTTTTGACATGCTTCGTCATCATCATCATCATTATCAACCTTTTTATCGTCTCACTGCTGGGCACAGGTCTCTTCTCATACAGAAGGATAGAGCTTAATCACCACGCTTGCTCAATGCGGGTTGGCGATTTCAGATTTATAAAGTCCAGGTTTCTTCAAGATGTTTTCCTTCATGTTCAGTCATTCGCTTTTATATAATTTAGTTTAAATGTTTGACCATATTAATTAATTATTATTTTCAGTCAGTTGTAATTATTTACTGACATTGACTTATGTTCAACAGTGGCGTTAGCAATGTGCCTTCCTTTCATGGAAGGATACATTTTCATAAGAAACGCTCATGTGCTCTCGCTCTTGTTCAAGAATATTTGTAATTTCTTATTATTTATCAAATTAAATGTTACGTTTCAAGTGCTTGTTGAATTCTCGTGGGCTTTTCAACGGGCTGTGAATTTAACATTTCCTCGAAGTTGGTTTCAATCAAATCTTCATATTTCGATTCAAGAAATTCGTGTATATTATTCGATTCTATCTCTTCACACACATGCTGTCCTATTCAATTTACACTTTTGGCTTTGTCTGCATTCAAAGTTTGAATTTGCAGAGATTGTCGACATGTTTGTAATCTTTGACATTTATAAGCTACCTTCCTTCCTGTTTTTGTTTTTATTATTATTCTTTTATTGTCCCGTTCGGTGTCACTTCTCTTTGCTGCACCGGGAGACGTCGGCACCGGCTGTCGCTGAAAACCAGCGCTGGGCTCTCTTTTGCATAGAATAGACAGCCGTTTTGATCGAATGTGACGCATATTTCCCTCAAACATTTCTTTTTTTGTTGTGTTTTTGTAATGTTTAGCCTCATGTTTAGGTACAGCAAATGAACGTTTTCTCTTTCTTTCTTTCCTTCGGAGTAGCGGCGATATCGTTTAACAATATATGTACTTTAGGTATAGTTGAAATAAAAAAAATTTACACGAAGACGTTTACATTTTTTTAAAGGACGTTTACATAGCGTGTCAAAGAAAGTAAAAAGCACACTTTGTGCGGCTAGCTCTGAGTCTACACATGTGGTGCACGAGTGCCGCGGAATGTTCCCACGCTCTGCGACTATACTGTGAGTGGTAAATGTGTTTGAAGTGGAGGGGCATGCTAGTGGATGCTTTTTGGGGTTTCAACGGGTTACATTTGAACTAAAGATGGATTTATTTGCTGTTTATGTCGTGAGGAAGTTTTGAGTTGAAATGTAGAGCTACAAGAGCAGGCGTAGACCAAAAATACAAATAACAAATATTTATTGGGACAAAAAATTTATTTTTCAATTTTTGTTTACATTAATTCTTCATTACAATCCCTATCCCCTAAACTGGGCTAGGCCTGTATCCTAGGGGACAGTGTGCTGCTATAGGTTATTTATTTTATTTTATTTATTTGGGACAAAAAACAGTTATACAGTACAGCATTTACATAAAGTACTGTACTGTGTACTGTATAACTGTTTTTTGTCCCAAAAGTGCATTATATAGCATAAATGCTATATAATGCACTTTTGGCAGATGTGCCAATGGACTAGCTAGTTCTTGAATTATGATCTTATGTCAAACTTTAAAATATGAGAGTGAGACGGTGAAGACTGAAATTGTATAGAGCGTGTGTTTGATGACTACGTTTAGGAAGTGTTTGTGGTGTAGTGAATTATGGTGGAGTGAGTGGTATGGAGAGCAGCGGTGGCCTAGTGGTATCGCCCGCGACTTTCTATTAATCAAGCTTAAATATTCCATCGCCAGATAGTTTTTTATTCAACAAATAAAATTGATTTTATCAGTTTATGTTAAAAATAATTTAATAGAAAAATCAGCGTTAAATCCTTTTTACCGCGTACATCGAGGGACTGGAACAATCTGCCGGCGGCGGTGTGTCCGTCGGACTACAATTTGAGTGTCTTCAAGGCTAGAGTGAATAGGCTCTTAATAAACTAGTGCGCTTTACCATCAACGATTGCGTCACTGCTTACCATCAGGCGGGATTGCGGTCAAGAGCTGGTTTATAAATTAATTAAAAAAAAAAATGATTTTTCGAAAACATCCGTCAGTTTGTTAGTACGCTCGAACTAAATCCGACGACCCTGGTTAGTTGTCTCCTTTACTAACTGTACTCAGACTGACACAATTCTTTTATTTGGCAGTAAAACAAAAGTTGGTTAGTTGGTTGGTGGTAAAAGAGAAACTGAAAGTTGGTATGTTATAAACTTTTACGTTAGTAGGATTGACAAATGAAAAGGATCCTGCTTCCTACTAATTCTACCCTACATCCTACTAATTGCGATATAATAAATGAGAAAGTTTGTGAGACACGTGTGTCGGGTATACCCGACACACGTGTCTAGTATTTTTATGTAAAAAATCTGTGTACAAAATTTCAAAAAGATATCATGTAAAACCACCAACCAAAGTTGTGAGATTGTTATCTTACCTAGTTGTCCCAACAAATATACGGTCAACGCTCCGCTCGGACGGGCGAGCCGTGCGTTGACCTGTGAACTAAACTTTTGCGCTCGGTAACCACACTGTAATAATTTCTAAAGATATTTGTGAAAAAATATAACATGGTGTAAAAATGATTGGAATCGATTCAGTTGCTTATTATGAATAAACTATATTCAGGTTTCGTATGAAGAATAAATAAGGTTATATGGATAGGATAGATGGATGTTTGTTTTCATGTAATTTACGGATTTGGATGAGATTTGGCACACAGCTGCTTCATAACCAAGAATGACACATAGGATACTTTTCATCTCAATATTCTAAGGGGATCGGAACCTACGCATGTAAAACCACGGCGCCCAGCTAGTTCAACAATCTATTTGTTGTTTTATTTTTGGCGCAAACTTGGCGAATTTCTCAAACGTAAACGACAGGGATCGTCTTGCTGTGTGTACAGTCTATTCATAGTTCCTCTGGCAGGAGCAACGCAATAGCAACCTTTTATAACGACAATAAAGCTTATTTTGATTTTAACAAACTTGTCAGTTTACACTTATGTATGTTTGGGGGCTTTTATTTGTAATAATCTGCAAATAGGAAACAGTTTTTGATGGTATTACAAACTCTTTAAACATCTTCCTTCTTCTTGAAAGTGTTAGGGTAAACCGCATAATAATTTTTTCCTTTAGCGCCTTTTAGGGCTCTCCAGGGTGAAAAACCGTATGAGTAAGAATCCACTTTCTCTCTGCCTATCTGTGTGTCATCAGGCTGTATCTCATAAGCCGTGACAGCTAAACAATTGAGATTTTCACAGGTGATCCGAGTGTATTCCTGTTGTTGTTATAACATCATCAACATCAACCTTTTATGTTCCCACTGCTGGGCAGAGGTCTCCTCTCATACTGAGAAGGATTGAGCGTAATCGCCACACTTGCTCAATGTGGGTTGGCGATTTCAGACTTAAAGTCCAGGTTTCCTCAAGATGTTTTCCTTTACTTTTTAATGAGTAATTGGTGTCTAAAATATACATAGACATCACATACAACTTAGAAATATTACATTGGTTCTTCCCTGACCTGAATGAATCGAACCCTGGTGTTTTAACCACTAGGCCACCACGACTACAACAACAGCTGCTATAACAGCTAATACTTTTTTTTTGTGAATGGAACTCTTGTTGTTGGTTCCTGGCCGATTTATTGCAATTTGCAGATTAGTGTTAGTTTGTATGTCAAATTAATACTTAATGAAATAATCATCCAATAGGGTTGTTATTTACTTACAGAACTACATCGATCCTATAATTCTGGAAATAATTACTTGTTCCTGTCTCGAATCCCACACACAACAAATTGCGAAAAATTAAAGAGGATTATATTCTGTGAGTTCCCCAACCGCGCTCCCTAGAGATGTATTACTGTTTGAAATAAATCAAACTAAAAATAAAATGAAGTAGCAACAAGAAAAAGTGTCAGATAAGCTGATCCTCTTAAAGAAATACTCCATAATCCTTCATCTAAAGTTCTGAAACGTAGCTTGAGAAAATGAAGAGCAGGAGTGCTCAACGTTTTAAGGTCATAGTCCAGTTACACGACTCTGCTCCCACCCGGCAAAAAAAAAAGTAAATAAATATTGGCTTTAAATATTGCTAATTAGATATTATCATCATCATCTCCGTGTTAACACAGTCGCATCCGAAGCTTTTTTCAGCGTTGGAGTCTGGGCTCCGCTTTACCAGTCTAACTGCTGATTTTGGCTAAACTTCGATATTTTCCGTGAAGCGACTGCCGCGATATCGAAGCATTGCAGTTAGTCCAGGCTCATTAGATATATTTTACACTAGCGGCCGCCAGCGACTTCGTTCGCGTGGAGTTAGTTATGCTGCGCTCCGTTGATCACAGCGTGATGCATAAAGTTTTCCTGGATTAATGGGCTATCCAAAACAAAAATAATTTTTCAAATCGCACCAGCAGTTCCCGAGATTAGCGCGTTCAAATAAATAATAATATTAATAATAATAATATTTATTTACATCAGAAAATTGTCCATAGTTTTCATAAAAACACATACACAAAATACATTTAAATAAACAAACACACAAACTCTTCAGCTTTATATATTAGTAGTATAGATTATCATCATAAATTAGTAGACAACTCGCTATCAGCAAGCTTACCGCCGATTAGAGTCAGATTGCTAGGTAGTTGATGCCTCGCTGGCCGTACGTTGTAAACGAGCGGTTGGTGCGGTGTCCGCGCGCGCAATGAAAGCAGTCGCCGCGCCATTGCCTCTCAGTCGGTTGCGTTCATCATTTTATGCACCCAAAATCATCGACTGTTATTTCTAGCGCTTCTCTCTTCATCCTCATGTGCAACAATATTATTACTAGGTCGTGCGATGTGAATCGGGACATAGGTAGTAAAAAATACGAGACTTGCGGACTATGACTATCGCGAAAAGCGAGAGCGGCCGACGGGTGGATAGCTGGCTGTCTGCTAGCTGTCGCCGCGTGGACTGCTGGGTGCCTGCTAGTTGTCACCGCGTAGCTTGCGAGCAATAGTTTTAGTCAATGGTCGTGGCTGGGAGCGGTGTTGGAGCATAAGTATGCTATGATCTTTATTATCCTCACTCATGTGGTCGCCAAGTGTGCCGTGTTAGCCCATTCTTGCTATATGTTTTCTTGCATTATAAATAAGGAAATCTGAAATGGTCTGAAATTTGGCCCTGGCTACTACTAAACATTGAATCAGATGCCTTAACCGAATATGCAATGGGGTTTAGGTTGCTCAAACACAGTTTGTTAGGATTGCTGTGTCTTCATAAAATCATTTTTATGGATTCCAGCTGAATCATTGTATATTTATTGACTCGCGGTGCTCCGCGGTTTCGATCCCGCGGGAATATCGGTATAAATAGTGTATCATATATGTTTTTCTTGGTTTTCAACTATATATGCGTATTGCGTAATTATGCTATAATTATGATATTCAAATTAAAATGTAAACATTTTCATTTTTAATGTCTGAGTTCTCTGAGTTTGTTTCGGCTTTTATTCTTAGAGGTAGTCAGTGAGGAAAAATGATCAGTGATCGTACTTGCATAATAAACGATTTCATTTAATTTCATTTCTCTGTGCTTCTAAAGCGGAACAAACAAACAAACTTACTTTCATTATTTAATAATAGTAGTAATGTGTCAAACTGGCGAGGACGTTTATGTGGGTGTAAGTAAAGTCAGAACAAGCATCAATATGGGCAACTTGTCATTGCGTTTTTTTTTGTGAAAAAACGAAAAAAAGTCGAGGTCTTCGTGGACCCCGTCACGATGTGCTGACATCTCTTTGAGGCGCGCGTGAAACACAACGCGACGTCGACTCGGGCCTGGACCTTACCGGGCGGCGAGCTGCCCACTGCTCACCGCCCGCAGGCCCGCGCCTACGGTGGCTGGGAGTTAATCTTACACCTACGAAGGTGGTATGGTTGGTTGTATGGTAGCATGGTTTTGAGATATGGTTTTTTTCCTATAGAAGTAGTAAATAAAGGAAGTTTTCAATCCAGCTAAAGATCAAGCCGACATCAAACGCTTTATTTAAAACCTAATTAATAATTTATAAGAAAACGAAAAAATAACTAGTTTCTGTCCGTGACTTCGTCAATATCTTTCTTTTTAACCTTAAATATAATTTTGTAAGGTCGGCTTAGGCCCTACCTCTATCCGTTCAGCGTTATTACTAATATTTTGCTATTTGATCGAATCCTATGGATCGTGGCATGGTATTTAAAACGAAATATTTTATCGGGACCAACAGTTATGCAGATGAAACTGCGGGGTGTTGTTAGTACGAATAGCCACAAAATTACTCGATTGTGAACTTTTTGACATTTTAAAATAAAAGTTAGAGTTATACAAAGAAAAAGAGATAATTGGAATGATTTTCTTTTAAAATAAACTATCACTTCGGTTTCGATTTTAATAAAATATTTTGCTCAGTAATTAAGATTTTATTAAAAGTGTAGCGGCACCTAACATGCGAACAACGCGTCATACTGACGTCACCCTAATTCTGCACCTAGCAAGCAGAGTTTTCTGTGCAATTAGCACGATATGTACCGGTGGGCAAGTACCCTCCAGACAATACCAGTCTGGTCCGAGGATCCTCCCGTTTCTACGGAGGATGAGCCAAGCAAGTTCAAGACCAAACACATTTATCAACTAGGTTTTAAAAAGGGGTTGCTTATTTGCATTTCATTACTTCTGTTACCAACACTCTCTCAATGTAAGCACGAGTTTATCTTTCTCTTCGTTCCTACGTTACACCGTTTTATCAACATGTCGCTCATTCCGAACATGTTCTCTCTCTTTATTACAACATGTCACAAAGGACGTGCTCACACGAGGACTGTGATGTTTTAATGTGACGTAGAGGAGAAAGTAACACGTTTTCAAGGAAGGTCGCATTATATTAGCGGTGTTTAAATCCGAGGTAAATCGGGGAATATTTGTCTATTTGGTTTTAATAACTTTTTGGTTTAGGCTCAGTGTTTCAGCCGCGTTGAGATCGGAAATTAAACCAGGTACGTAAATGTATTAACGGGATAACAAGTGCGCTATTTGTTAATCCAGGTTATAACATTAGTAGATTGTTTTTTTTTTATATTTATAAACTAGTGCTTGACTGCAATCCCACCTGATGGTAAGCAGTGATGCAATTATTAATGGTAAATCGCGCTAGTTTATGAAGGGCCGATTCACACAAAAAACCTGAATAGGAAGGAAGACCGCAATTGAGCGAGGTGGTGCAATGTTAACCCAACAACACGACCAACAATGCTGGGCCAGAGGGGGATTGATCTGGAAACCCTCCACGACCATGCTCCCGACACAACAAAATTTGGCGCATTATACACGTCACACATTGCAACACAACTGCTCAGACCCGTCCTTTGTACGGCATCACCGGTTATCATGCCGGAACACGTCGAATCGCTTGGCGGCAAGACTTTGGTGGGTGGTAACTTCTGCCGGCAGTCGATGTTATGGCTTACCACCGAAATGAAATTAATAATCCAATGCAATATTAAATATATTACTGTCACCAATTATAACAAAACAGAATGTGCAATGACAGAAAAAATATAAAGATTTATTTAATTAAGGTTCAATAACAGTTGTTACAGATATTTTACATATTAGAAATACATTCAAATTATTGTGTCTTAAATCTAACTGCACAACCAAGTACTGGTAAACACCACATGTTGAGTGCTCTTTGTTATTCAATGAAGACTTAAATTATACTTATATTCTGACTAGACTGAATTTGAAATCGAAATCAATACTAATGACATCTGAGAAATGCCGATATTGCGTCAGAGTGGACGTCAACCAGGTTGCTGCGTTCGTTACCATTTTGCACATGCGAGGTACAGGTGAATGAGCACCAGACACTGAATAGCGAAGAGGTGAAGTTAAGGGTGTTATGGCTTTACAAGGTGGTCTACGTGGTATTCTGAAGTTAAATCTACATATCAATTGTGGGCAGTCAATGGCATTATAGAGCAGTTTATATGCGAATCTCAAATTCAAGACGGGAAGTCTTAGATTTGAGACTCGAGCTTCCAGGGTACTCATTTTGTAGCAGCGTAATAGGAGGGATGTTTAAATGGCCTTACCTTTGAGTACCATAGGTGCCTATCGGATAAACCTTTTTAGACTCTTTATATCCGCAACGAGTGGATTGCGTAGTAAAGCCTCCATGCCACACTGCAGTTTTTTTTAATAACTATTGCTTGACAGCAATCCCGCCTGATGGTACTGATGTAATCATTGATGGTAAAGCGCGCTAGTTTATTAAGAACCTATTTAATACACTTTAATTGTAGTCAGACGGAAACAATGCCACTGGAAAATTGTTTCAGACCCTTGATGTATGCGGTATAATTCCAGGATGCATCGTATAAGGATACTATAGAGAACTAAATTAGTATGTGGGCGTAGAAACACCTTTCCAATACGAAAAACAAATCCGAACATAGATTTCGGGCCATTGTTTTTAATAAATTTGGAAGTGACGCGTGTCTAAATAATCACAGTCGCACAGGTCGATCGATCAGGTTAAGCTACGATTGTCGCGGTTTTTCTTTGGATGGGTGACCATGTTTACATACCGAGACCAGTTCGTGTCTCGGTATGCATGTTATGCCGCGCCTTTTTGACAGTTTTTACTGGAAGTCAGAAGTCAGATAGACTGACCCCCAGTCTTACCAAGCGGTGTCGTAATAGCCAGTAACTGGGTTGTGTAGGTCAGATAGGTAGTCGCACTGCGTCCGGTTAGAATGGAAACCAACCATATTGTAGGGGGAAAAGGAAGGCAGATATGGCAATCATTCCTATGTTCATAAACTAAAAAATTTTTTCTTTAATAGTTATAAACTAGTGCTTGACTGCAATCCCGCCTGATGGCAAAGCGCGCTTGTTTATTAAGCCTTTTCACTTAAAAAACTTTGTGAATAGGAACGAAGATGGCAGTTGAGCGAGGTGACGCAATGTTCAACTCAGCAACACGACCAACGATGCTGCGCCAGAGGAAGATTGATCTAGAGACCCTCCACGACCAAACTCCCAACAAAACAACATTTGGCTCATCGTACCCGGCACACATTTCACCACGACTGCTCAGACCCGTCCTCCGAACGGCTTCACCAGACAACACGACGAATCGCTTGGTGGCAAGACTTTGTCTGGTGGGTGGTAACTACCACCACAAAAGTACAGTCCATCTCTTTTTTCTATTTAATTAAGAAAAGGACAGAACAAAATATGTTAGTTTAGACCTGTCAAATTATCCGCGCCTGACGTAAATTGATGTAGGTATTTTTGGTCGCCATGTTTATGATCGACTGTCTATGGAATATCATATTTTGACAGGTTTAAACTAAAATGTTATCTTCTATCCATTTCTTAATGAAATAGAAAGAAAAGGATGCACTTAACTTAAAATTAGTTTAGTTTGTAAATAAGAGAATCAGCGCAAATCTTTTATTTAATTTCTTCTGTTACCGAAACGTACCTAATCGAAAGAAATGAAAGAGATCGCCGCTATTGATGCCATTTCCGAAAAGAAATGTATTTGTTTTTAAGGAAACAGTAATAAATTGAGTTTTTATTCATGATTAATCTATTTCTGAATGAAGACTTTTTCATTTATTTAGGCTTTAACAAAGTAAAACACTTTTTTTTTCTTAGAGAAAGAAATGTAATATTTTCCTGGCTTTGGTACGTTACAATGTCGGTATTTTTTAACAAGACGATTGAAATGTGCCTTTGTATCTCATCCAAATCCTATTAAAACCATAACAGTCATGACTGAAATATAAGTACCGTCTCACGCAAGCCTAGAATTTTATTTTAATGCCCAAAAACTCAGGTCTAAGTTTTTACAATCATGATTCATAATACACGTAGCGCCATCTATCGTCGATGATCAAAAGTTATTGTTCTTTTCTTCGGGAATAGTTTTATTTGGTTGAAATGTCAAAGATCAATGAAAGACAACTAGCACCAACGGAATGTCGTGCTTTCTAAGGCTCAGTCTTGGGTAAAAAAGATGTTCAACCCTGATGGATCGATCTGTGGTTTTTATTACTTAGCCATAAACCCCTCTTCAAACAAAATTCTGCCGTTCTTACCAATATCATTGAAAACAAACAAAATGACAAGTAAATCCATCTAAATCTCCGTCTGAACACATTGTTATCTGGTTACGAAATATTATCTCTCTCACTAACATACAAGTATAAAGCTCTCACTAACTCCGCGTGAAGAAGGCTTTATGAAGACAGAAAATTATTAGACACATAACAAATTGAACATTATCGCTGGAGAAAGGCTCTCATTGATAACATGTTACTTGTGTGCCAGTGATCAGTGATGTAGCTACCCTCGGCTGAGATACCGCTTATTGCCTTACAAGAAAATTGTTTGGGAAAGTTATTGATATTGTTCATGTGTGTTCAATGAGTGGAGTGGAATTGGCTCACTGGCTAGCTGGGTAGTATGAGGGTTTGGGCACGATTTCCCGTTCGGGCTAAGTGCTATTGTGGTTAACAGTTTTTGACGTGACAACGTCTATTAAATTGGTACGGCGTGGAGTCATTCTCGAAAACACCGTAACGGCCGAATCTGACGCCACACGGAGTCCACGCCTACTTTACCCCCACCCCTAGAGCGCCCGATGTGTAAACATGTAATAAACGTTGTCACGTTCAAATATCGGCAGTAGACGGAGTTCTACAGACAACCATTTTTTTTAATAGATTTTAGAACGGAACCCTCTGTGCGCAAATCCAACTCGCAATGGGCCAGTTTTTATGAAAAGCAACGAATAAAAGAAAAAACCCAAGCGTGAACAAAATAAAATTCTTCAACATTAAATATAAAATTGATTGAGTCTTACAGACACCCTCAAGGTTGAAGAAGGGTTGCAACCTTTCTTAAATATGTATCTGATCAGTAATTTGATCGTGAAATTGTATCACGAAAGGGGCTATTATGTTTCATTGAAGTTGTGAGAGCTATCAGTGGCAAAATGCGATGTGAATTCAATGAAAGTGTGAAATTATGATACACCGTGGACAAACAATTGAAAGATAATATAGGAGTTATGAGGGAACAGATTATTTTGTTAATTGATACATAAATTAAAGTTGGCTTTGCCGTAACTAAAAGTAGGAATTTGTATCTTTTAATTAAATAATTAAAATAATGTGTGTTTTGTAACACTCAGTACTTATTTTATTCAACGTTTATTTTTGCTTTAAGTGTAAAAATAAAAAGTTTCCTTACTTTTCTCTTTCCCGTATCGACGATATTCGCCCTGAGCAATTCACAAAGGGACGCCGAAATAATTACATTTTATATTTTCCCATCCGCTACTGTCATCCTCTATTCATTCTAGTACATTCATTCCTTTTCTTCAGTTCATTCTTTTGTGAACTAGAGTGATTAATAACTGTCAATTTTGTTGTATTCTGCACACGTCCAGTGCAGGAAATGAATCGCTCAATTATGTCACTATATTGGTAAAGAAAAGATTATATGTAGGTACACATACCGTGCGCACGGCTTTATTAAATGATATCAAATACTTTTGGAAGGGTTTTTAAATCCTATCTCCTCTACATGTTCGGAAGTTATGAGAGAACTCCACCTGGTGTAAGCTACTACGGTGCGCAGAATTACTTTTTGTTATAGTAGATATCTAATATTGGCAAGAAAGGCGACGTGCAACGTGTAGTAATTGACCAAGTAGTGTGATGATACGTTTTCGAAACCGTATTTTTTTACCGAGCAATCCCGTTTGGTACCGGGCATAGAATACTACCATCCCATATCCTCCCGTGAGTGTCGTAAGAGGTGACTAAGGGAACTCTCACTAAGGAAGCGGGCAGCAGCGCTTTCCTGTGGAATAACAAATTATCTTCGATCCCCAATCTTCCTGCCAAGCGTGTGGATTATGGCATTCCCCCAATGGAATGAAAGCCTTTGGACAGGAATCTGTCCAGCAGTGGACCTCTATAAGCTGAGAAGAAGGAGAAGAGAGAAACTAGTGCTTAGTGCTAGTAAGCAGTGATGCAATCGTTGATGGTAAAGCGCGCTAGTTTATTAAGAGCCTATACACTCAAAAAAAAAAAAATAGGACGGAGGGTGGCAGTTGAGCGAGGTGATGCACTAGTTCCGTGTGCAGTTTCCGGACTGCCATCTGACGCGTCCCCAGGTGGCTGATAGGGGAACGGCCCCCAGACATGGGGGTTACCGGTTTACCGGCGCGGACCAAAACCAGAAGTGGGGACCGCTTCGGCGGTCACACGTGCGGCGGGTCGGCCACCACTCCAGGTGGCTGACGTGACCCGAACTCCGGGTCACCGTCGGGCAACCCGGTCTCCTCATTGAGAGAAGCTGGGGGCCCTGTTTGCTTCCGGGCAAACGAGTGGGGCTAAGAGGAAGGACACCTCGCAAAAAAACCCTTGGCTGCTGCGTCTTCTCGCACAAGAAGACGAACCCAGCCGGGCCCCTCCCTATGGAGAGCCCACTGTGGGCCCGCCTCCTGGCGGGAATCGCCGGCGGGGGATTGGTAGGCAGGCTTGCTATTTCCCATGACCCCGCCACTAAGGCGATATCGGTGTGCCGCTGCAATTCTTAGAGTATCTTATTTTTCTAGTTGATACCTTTCCAATATCGTTGGAAATCATGTAAAGAAGCCGTGTCCAAGTAGGCAAAACCAATGATATCTATATTACTTTCTCAATAGACATTCACAGACCGGTCTCGTTATAAAACGGAATAGATTGTACCATTACTCACAAATTCAATCGAATGGTTATCGGAAAACTTTCTGTAGAAAATTGAATTATATTCTGAGTTGCAATGAAGCATTTGTGAGAAAGAAAGATTTTGTCCGGAATATGCAATTGAGACGGAATTGAAGTGGTTAGACGGCCATTTTGATATTATAAAATTGTTTGTTCCGGTTAAGGGAATACTCACACTTATTCGTATTTATTTTATCGCAATCCGGCCTGATGATAAACCGTGATGCTATCGTTGATGGTAAAGCACGCGTACCCTAGTTTATTAAGTTAGTAAGTTTATTCACTCTAGCCTTGAAGACACTTAAATTGTAATCCGACAGAAACCTCGCCACTGGGAAATTGTTCCAGTCCCTCAATGTACGCGGTATAAAAGACGAAGCGAAACGCTTCGTCTGGATCATAGTGATGTCAACAACGTAAGAGTGGAAACTCGCTGTACGAAGGGTTATCCGATGATGGAACGGAGAAAAGGGAACTAAATCATGCAATTAAACACTTTTGTATGTAGGAAACAACGGTTTTGTATGTAAAGTGAAACGGATTCGCACTCTCATTTGGAGAGTATTTTTTTTTTTTTTAATAACTTACAAACTAGTGGTTGACCGCAATCCTGTTGATGTTAAGCAGTGACGCAATCGTTGATGGTAAAGCCCGCTAGTTTATTAAGAGCCTATTCACTCTAGCCTTAAAGAGACTCAAATTGTAGTCCGACGGAAACACCGCTGGCAAATTGTTTCAGTCCCTCGATGTACGCAGTCTAAAAGAGGAGGCGAAACGCTTCGTCCGGATCGTAGTGGTGTTAACAACGTAAGGGTGGAAACTCGCTGTACGACGGGTCGGGGGAAATAAATCATGCAATTCCCTCGCACACTCCCCAAAATATATCCTATAGAACACCGAAAGGTTGGCTACTCTACGCCTGTGCTCTAGGTTTTGGAGAACATCTTTACATCACGGTAACTATGTTATCCCGCCTTTGACCAAATGTAGACCTAATACAAGAATGCTCGTTTTAAACACACTGGACTATACCAATGCAGTCGGAGTCAGTTTATCGTCAGCCTGCACTACATAAGGTCGACTTTTGTAGACAACCTTTAAACTAGCTAAAATATAAAAAAAAATACATATTGGGTTTTTCAGGACACGGAACAGTCTGCCCTTCCTATTGGCACAATCCCAGCCTGGCACATTTACTTCTGTTTTTCAACCTACTTACGCCTAGATACATCTGGGGGTTGATTCAACCCGAATACGGAAAGTTGTTGCCAAGACTGTTACAAGAATGTTATGTTGTCTGGTTGAGGTCGTTCAACTTAGTATTTCTCTTGTTGTGGCTATTGTATAGGAAACAATTTCGGCTTAGACTACCCTTACTTACAGTATATTGAGTTTAATTTGTTGGCATATCTTATGTTAGGGTCGAATAAGCTATAATAATAAACACGGATGCTGTCTCAACGGAATATACATATGTCGTCTACAAACTTATGTTGCAAAATTGTGTGGGGAACTTGGGTAAATTACTGCTCTTAGTTAGGGACTCCAGGATTCAGTAATACATACAAAAGATATTATACATATCAAAAGTCACTTATTTAAATTAGGCTGACAATCAGCACTTTTAAAACGTCAAAGACAGTCCCCAAAAAGTTCTCCATTTATCACTTTATAGCGCTTTCGGTGGGAAGAAGAAGTGGCACAACAAACTCACCAACAGCACAGATATAAACTATTTGATACATATATAATACTAGGTATTTTCTTAACTTTAAGTTAAATTATCTACCATATGTCAGTTAGCCACGCCAATATAACAAAGCCAAAAAAAAAATATATTAAAATAAAAAATGTCAGTAGAAACTATGAGCTTTCAGGAATTTAGGGAGTGACAGTTTAAACATTTATGCAATGTTGTGTGTTGTTCGCATAGCTGTAGAAAATACACAGAAGAATTGTTTTTGTAAACTTTTGCATCATGTTTACTGCAAATAAATGTTTTTTTTCTTTCTTCTTCTTTCTTTCTTTCAAATAGATATTATAATGTATAAGTGTAGGGATCTGTTTTTTCAAAGCGAGAATTTCAAGGTATTTAGTTCGGATAAAAAAGCCAACCTATCCTAAGTTTTACCGCCAGAGCATATTACGTTGTCTTCCACAACAGCGACGTAAGGCAGAAATTTAATAATATGCAGATGAGAAAGAATGAGGTACTTTTTGATCTTATGTACGATCCATGTAAGGAAAATGATGAAGGTTGTAAACAAGACTCTTAGAGCTCAACTCTAACTCAAAGACACAACCTGTATGCAACCCATTGTAAAAACCTGACGGGGAAAAGTTAACGCTGCCGGCAGTAGTGCGGTGGATGGTCGGTAGCGCAGAGTCGTGGGACGCGGTGGTGTCCTTTTGCGAGGACGTGATGTAGCAGAAGGAAGCTTCAGAACGGGAGAGGGAGATCTCAACTGCCTTCTCGGGCAACAGAAGACGCACCGGGCGTCGAGGAAGGGCGGATAACGTCGTCTTCCGGCCCCCATGAAATGGATGCAGGGGCGAGGGATATGGGAAGTCCCCATCATCTATCCGTTGGACCCTGAGGCGAAGGCGATCACTACCCCGTGCAGGAGACGAGGTCCGGACAGACCGGGCCGGCACGAGTGTGTGGGGCCACCAGACACCGGGGTGGTTATTAGTCAGTAGGAATCTGACAGACCCCGTCGCCTGCCCCAGGGCATCCATTGAGGATTTTACACCCCGGAACAAAAAAAAAGTAACCTTAGAGAGAGATGTCAAAAGACTCGGGGACATCTGCCACCCTTAAACGCTAGATGGCGGGGCGAAGTATATCACGCGGGCCACTCTTAGACGTCACGGGGGAAGTCAAACACGTCACTCCCCCATAGGAGGCCCACAGTGATCGGCACCAACCGGGGGTTGCGCAAGCAGTGCTCGTTCTCGCAACGCTCAGTGTAGGTGTGAGATGGAACACCGGGGCAGTTTGTAGTCAGTATGAGTCAGTCGCCCAGCTCAGGGCGGCGGACATCCATGAGAGTTTTCCAGAGCGGGGAAAAAAAGAGAGTGCTATCAATAGTGTCAATTCCTAGCTAACTTTTCTTTGACTATGGATGTGGGTGTTGCTCTACTGAAACACACATGTAACGCATGGGAGAGGTCGCAAAATGCTATTGGAATTTTTTGTGATTTCTCCAAAGCCTTTGATTGCGTGCACCATGACATACTTTTGCGTAAACTCCGCCATTACGGTGTCGAAAATGAAGCTCTCAACGTGATAGGTTCTTATTTACATAATAGATTACAGTCTGTAGATATTAACGGTGTGAAATATTCCGGGCTACCAGTTCAGTTAGGTGTACCGCAAGGCTCAATACTGGGTCCATTCTTGTTTTTAGTATATATTAATGATTTACCATTCTATTTAAAGGACATCTGTGACGTTGTGCTGTTTGCAGATGATACTTCTCTAATTTTTAAAGTAGACAGGAATATACATGATTTTGACGAAGTAAACAGTGCACTCTGAACAGTTACGGATTGGTTTACGTCAAATAACCTAGTTCTTAATACCAAGAAAACGAAATGTGTTAAGTTCGCCTTGCCTAACGTTAGAAATCTAGGCCCCAACATTGTTTTAGACAAAGAGGTGGTTGAAACTGTGGGCTCGGCAGTTTTTCTGGTAATAACAGTAGATGCCAAACTTCAGTGGGGATCACACATATCAACCCTTGCAGGAATGCTAAGTTCAGCTGCCTACCCCGTCAGGAGAGTAAGACAATATACTGACGTTGATATAGCTCGTTTAGTTTATTTTATTTATTTCCACAGCGTTATGTCCTACGATATTCTACTGTGGGGCAAAGCCACTGACATACAAAATATATTTGTACTCCATAAACGAGCTGTCCGAGCTATTTAACAGCTCGGTGTCAGCCGAGTGGTAACACTTGTAGGTATATTCCGATCATCATATTAACTTTGTAATTCATAATGAGCTTGTCCCGCTGCTGAGACACAGGTCTCTTCTTTTCGTGAAGCAGTGGGCTGTAATCTTCCATTCGGAATCAGTAGCTGGTAGACGTCACATGGCTTCCAATTCATGCTGTTAAAACAGGCCGGTTCCCTCACCATATTTCCTTTCAAAATTTTATAAGCAGTGATGAAATAATTTACTTCATTTTCAATTGATTCATATGGTTTATCCCCTCTTAAAACAGATCTGCTACTTCATTGACAAACTAAAACTGATAGTCGTGATTTGAATATTATACGACCAATATGAGTTGTTAACTTTACCATAAAGCTTAACAATTAATTTTCCTAACTTTAACTAGTCAATATTAAAGCAAGAATATAAATCTTGCCATTATAATCTTGAATGATAACATTGGCCCGTCCGCCCCTAGCGAGCGAGACTTGGCAAGGAGCCAAGAAATCAAATAAACCGATTTATATCTTGTATTTTATAGGCCTACATGTTCAAACAAGGACGTTTTAGGCTAATTTATGTATGTGCAATGAAGGTTTGTAGAACTAATTTCGTTGTATTTTACTACTACTTGTTCAGTGTGACTTGACTTGGAACAACTAAAAACGGTACAAAAATCAACATAGCCATTTTTTTTACATCTATTAATATCAGGAGCATTGCAGCGTTACCGGCGAGCGTCTAGTGGCTTGAGCCGCGACTTAAGAGTTGTACGTAATCGCTTCAATTTGAGCACATAATTTGATCACCACTGCTCGCAAAATAGTGAAGGAAAACGTCACGAGGAAACCGGCATATCTCAGCACTATACAGTCGAAGATACATATGTGGCATTACCAACCCGCCCTGGACCTGCACGGAAGATTGCAGTTCACACTCTCTCTAAGACCGGGCTTTTTTTTCACGTGTGCTGACATCTCTTTGAAGCGCGCGTTGAAAACAACGCGCCGTCGACCCAAGTTTGGTCCTTACCAGGTGGCGAGCTGCCCACTGCTCTCCGCTTGCAATGCCCGTAGCAATGATAGGGCTCACTTGCCTGGGTATCGTAGACATCCATAGACACTAGAAAAGCGAACCAAATTGCATATTTCATAAAGCGTGTACGAGCGGTGCTCTGCAGTAATGTTTCTGATGATAAATCATTCAATCTTATCACTAAACTATGTTCGGGTCTGTTTCATGTCTGAGCAGATACTGCTGTAGCAGGGTTATACACGTGGGGACTGCATGACTGACTTCTACAATTCAGTTATTGGGTAATATGATATCTTTTGGCATGACTGGTTATGACCCGTATGACCGAAAAAACAATATAATGTGCTTTCCGAAGCACTGCAGCTACATTTCAGCTAACCCGGAGTCGACCTCGATAAGCATAGCATACCGTTCGTCTGTTTTATTTTACCACGAGCACGCCCTTTTTATACTACGATCTGAGGGGAAAAATAAAAACATACTTTATATTTTATATAGTCAAAGACTGTTACAACACAGATGTTTCAATACAATTGCGTGATCGACATAGCGTGATTTACCCGTGTACATCATCGTTCATAACTTCTTTACGGCTAAGTACCGACCTTCCAGTTACTGCTACGTTTTAAATCGGTAATGTATAACAGGCTCATAATTCAAACTGTTATGGCATCGTGTAAAGAATTGCATGTGTTTTATTACATGTCTCGAGGGAGTTGTGTGATGTGTTGCCTGTTAAGGACCCATTAACCCCAGTAGGGAGGAGCCAAACTGCATATTAAAAAATCTTTAAACACATTTTACATGATTGTTACTAATTGAAATGTTGCACTCAGGGTGGGATTGCAAGCATGATTTATGTTCCATACTAAAGGAAAAATCAAGCTATGAAACCAAAATAGGTACTAGTGAAATAGATTGACTTTCTAGTCACTTCATTTATGGACAAAGTTAATTACAAATATATGTTCTGACATGATACTTTGATAGGTCCACTCAAATCTGTGTTCTTTCGTCAAACGAACATCTCAGAAGTTAATCTGCATAGTTCTCATATGTGCTAACTAAGATTATCTCAGTTTCAAATGACTGTGACCTCTGAGTTTGTTTCATTTTTCTTCTTCTTTCTTATCTAGTTAGTTATGAAAAACAGATCAATATTAAGTTATTTGTGACATATACAAGTGATTTTAGGACCAAAATAAATCAAAACAAGTGCAGGAATATTGATAATCGCAAGGGAATTTGTATCAAGCAGCGACCGAAGCAGTGAAACACGGAGTTGCGATAATCGCTGAAAGAATTCGGTAAGGAAGGAAACGCTAGGTTGTCACCACTATGTAGATGGCAAAGAGTGGTAGAGCACCACAAAAATATGGTAGTCACTGGGACCATTGCTTGCTAACACTGCTGGTTGCTCGAAAGTGAAACCGTGGCCCCTGTCGGTTGGTTTTAGTCAGTAAAAGTCTGACATGCCCTTCCCTTGCGCTCAGAGTGGGGCAGGGTTTGGTTTCCGCACTTAGTCCTACCAGTGTACCATTGTGCGGGGGCCATAGCGGCCGGTGGTGATTATTCCAACCAGCCCACCTCCCTCCAAAAACTTTTAAGTCTCCTAACTTATTAAGAACATTCGTGTAAGATCTTGGTATCCCGAGGGTTTCACTTACAATCTGCGTGACGGATGTGCACTCGAAGAGAATGCGCGCAATAGGCTCGTCAGCCTCCATGGAAGCTCTGCACAGAGGGCTGTCCGTTATGCCTAGTGTGGAAATGTTTGTTCAGCGAACAATGATAATCCCCGTCACCAATCACAAGCCGTTCCAGTTCAAGTGTAACCGTCGTTTGGTTAGCCTGTTATGCAGGGATGGAATAGATTCTTTGGACTGTCTGCAGCCCGGTGACGTGGACCAACAAACCTCCGCTTGTGTGGGTGTGCTTCTGTAGCCATCTTGTTAGTTGTTTAAAACTGTGTATTGGCTTTGATTAAAAAGAAGAACAGGATTTGTCAACGTGATTACTGGAATGTTGTGGTAGCGATGTAGATGGCCGCTAGTGCGCGGTAGTTACGCTGTGGCTATGACGTGGCCGATACGAACACATCAAGTCGGTAAAACTCACATGTGATTTTGATGTCTATGTGAACAAACTATATTCTTATACATAATGTGCAGGATCTAGGATGTATTTTTGCTCTACTATCAGCGCCCCGCACTTTTTTTTAATAATTATAAACTAGCGCTTGACCACAATCCCGCCTGATGGTAAGCAGTGATGCGACCGTTGATGGTAAAGCGAACGATACTCACATAAGTATCAACTCCGTGGGAATACCGGGCTAAAGAGAATTATATGTGTTTTTCTAATAATACTATTTACGCAATAATCCTGACATCCCTTGAATAATAAGAATCTCAGCCCAAAAACGACACATTGTAAAGTTAGCTTACTTTTTGAGGGTCGTCAACTAACTAAGAGGGTGAGAGCGGCGACGAAGGCGGACATTGTATTACCTCACACCGGAAGTGAGCACGGCAAGGTCAGGGTGCATTCGCCGCCCTACTTCTTGGGCGGAGGGAGCAAGGTGAAAGTTTAAATCGAAAAAGGGTTTTTGTTTATTTTTTTAAAATATAACAGTATTTTTTGTGTGGATAATGCTACATAACTGTTCATGGGTTAGTTCGATTCGTAATTGGCCGTTAACCGAAACCCTATCCATGAGACTTCGCTGTCCGTCTGTCCGTCCGTCTGTCACCAGGCTCTATCTCATGAACCGTCGTAACTAAACAGTTGTAATTGTCAGAGATTATGTGTTTCTGTTGCCGCTATAACAACAAATACTTACTAAAAATAAAAAAAAATAAAATATTTAATGTTAATTTTCCCATATAACTAAAGACTAAAAATAAAATAATTAGGGGGCTCCCATACAAGAAACGTTATTTTTTTTTGCCGTTTTTAAAGCAACCAATATCCAAACTAGCAAACAAGGGCATGACAATATTGTTTTAACTTCGAATTATATAAATCAAATCACATTTCTGTTCTAGTAGTAATTCACTTACCGAGAACGTTTAATATTAAATACTATTTCGAAGCGGATTTCAATTTGCGCTTGAAAATTTAGAAACTTTATCGTTCAGCCACCCACTAGGAACTATTTAAATATTTGGTAACTATGTATGTTTTAATATCATGCACAGTGTACAAGTTTTGATTAGTTTTTGGTGGAGGAGCTGCGGCTTAATGTGAAATATACAACATGATTATTTGTTTATAAAGAATCTATGCACGAAAATTTAAAAACATATCATGAAAAACCACAAAGTTATGAGCTTGTTATCCTACTTGGCTGTCCCAACAAAAATATGGACCACGCTCCGTTCTGGCGGGCGAACGGTGCATTGACCTCTGGCGTCAGCTGTGGCGTGAGCGCAGAGTACTATGATCTACCGTGCTCGCTTGGTAACCACACTGCAACAGTTTGTAAATGTAATTGGGTAAAAATATGATGTAAAAATGA
Organism: Sesamia inferens; assembly: GCA_037179545.1. Taxonomy (NCBI): domain Eukaryota; kingdom Metazoa; phylum Arthropoda; class Insecta; order Lepidoptera; family Noctuidae; genus Sesamia; species Sesamia inferens. The sequence goes on along the minus strand of CM073941.1, from coordinate 27,170,956 downwards.
TTGGAATCGTTTCAGTTTATTATATTTATTATATTCTGAATAAACTATATTGAGTAGTTAAGAAAAAAATAATGTTGTATACACCAGGTACAACTATATCCACTGCGTTAAGTTTAGAAAATGTGACTTCTTGACAATAAGGCAAAACACAATATTTTCCTCCAACTTGTACATTTCTAGGGTTCTGTACACAAAGGCGAAAATCGGGACCCTATTAGTAAGATCCGACTGTCCATTTGTCTGTCACCAGGATGTATCTGAAGAGTTTGTTTACTCGCTTATCTCTGATAATTTGCTAATGATGCAATGCTAAAGATGTAATATATAAAAAAAAAAGTATGAATCTCAGAAAGAAAAATTTCATGGTCAGGCGATGCGATGCGATACGTACAATAAATTAGGACAACAAGAGATGTCATCCGGATTAAGTTGAAAGTAATAGTCAGTAAAGTATAATATTAAAAATTGGTTGTATTTGGAAATCTTCTGCTTCGATTCTTAAATAATAATAATAATAAAGTTTTATAGAAATTTTATTTTTATTAAAATTATAAACTAGCGCTTGACCGCAATCTCGCCTGATGGTAAGCAGTGACGCAGTCGTTGATGGTAAAGCATACTTAAGTTTATTAAGAGCCTATTCACTCTAGCCTTGAAGCTCTGACTCCCGTGATAGATTGTATATGTATTACAGGAGTCTTGACGAGATATGATGTAGTTAGTGTTAAAATAAAAAAAAAAATCTCGAACGAAACCGCGGGAAGAAGTTTTAGTGGAATAAAATTAGCTAGAATAGCTTAAGGCTACAGCAGTACGAATAGAGTACGTATAATTGACGTGAATAATTAACAAAACTTAATTTAACTTGAATTCGCTCAAAGTAACTGAGATCTTCATTATCTCCTTAACTATAACTAGGTCTGAAGGGCAATTCTTATGATTAGAACGTTCAAAATCTAGTAGTAATCACAGCTTGTTACAGTTAAGACTAATTTACACGGTGCAATTTAATTGCCTATGGCTTTGCTAATTAATTAAGTTGAAGCAACAATAAAAGACAAACAAATGACTATTTGTTGCATCAGTTTTATTGCATGTATCTGTCGTGGTGGCCTAGTCGTTAAAACACGAGCCTCTCAAGTATGAGTATGCGGGTTCGATTCCAGATCAGGCAAGTACCAATGTAACTTTTCTAAGTTATATGTACTTTCTAAGTATATCTTGAACACCAATGACTGATTACAAGGTGAACAGAAACATCTTGAGGAAACCTGGACTTTAAGTCTGAAATCGCCAACCCGCATTGAGCAAGCGTGGTGATTATGTTCAATCCTTCTCTGCATGAGAGGAGACCTGTGACCAGCAGTGGGACGATAAAAAGGTTGATGATGATGATGTGTCTTAAAGGTCAAAAAATTTACAAAATGTTGGGAAATAAGAGGTATTTTTGGTACATTGAGACTGAGGTAAGAATGTGCAAGTTTCTAAAATAAAGAGGATTGCCAACTCTTATCAGTTTCATCCTATATTTTTGACAAGTTTGGATATTTGTTTGTCGCTGAGATGAGACGAAGAACCAAAGTGGGACATATTGTTTGGCCTCATCTTTTATACCGCGTACATAGAAGGATTGAAAAAAATTAAGTTTCTTCAAGGCTAGAGTGAATATGCTCTTAATAAACTAGTACGCTTTAGCATCAACATTTGCATCACTGCTTGCCATCAGGCGGGATCGCGGTCAAACACTAGTTTATAATGTTAAAAAAGGAATAATAATAATAATCTTTATTTCAAAAACCAAATACAATTTTTTCATCTCAATGAGACATAAAAAAAGAAGTAAAACAAGTTAAACGCTATGCATTTTGAGACAGAGTGACCGTCTGTGTCCGTGCTAGTATAAACTGTGTTACAGACACAGGCGACTCCCTCATTACAATAATATTCATTCTCAATTTGCACACACACAATTACACGTAAAGTGATGATAAGTACACAGATCTGTCGTACAGTGAGTACAGATATGTCTTTATACAGTTGGGTAGTCAGGTACCGATAAGGTTTGTGAAGCATGACTTTCAAAACAGCTCTTTTTGCCCTCTCAAGGCGAAGCAGATACGTTTTAAGAGTACCACCCCAGACAGATGTATAATAGGTAAGCAGTGATCCCCAAGTATTTAACACAAGAGCTTCTATGTATAGTAGGGCGGCTACAGGGGGTTAGCGAAGGGTGACAACTATGGGCTCTAACGTCAGGCATAATAGGCTGCGTAGTAGAGTAAGCTGAGAAAGGAATGTAGTGAGTTTTAGAGACATTTAGTGTAAGTAGGTTAAATGAGAGTCAATCCATCACTATATCAAGAGCCTTTTCAGCGTCATGTTGAGTAGATTCCCAGGTTTCTCCACTTTCGATAAGCGCAGTGTCGTCTGCATATAACTAGCCTATTTACAAATAGTAGAAAAAGGGTGGGGCCCAGCACGCTACCCCGTGGTACCCTAAAGGTTATATTGGCATCATCATTGATGTCTTAGTGGTCTACCCTAACTCGTTGCTTGCGGTTTTGGCATAGGTTTAAGGGGATTCCTCTTATTCTCAAGCTTTCTATGTCCGATAGAAGGATGGGAGTAGAGACCGTGTCGAATGCTTTGGCTAAATCTAGAAATATACCTTTAGTTTTAGTCCCATAATCAAGATTCTTAAAAATTTAGTTTCTTAATTCAAAAACAGCGTCCTCTGTTGATACGCCTCTTCGAAAACCGTATTGATTTGGCGTAATTATATTATTGCATTCAAGATAGCCAAGCAATCTTTTGTTCAGAATCTTCTCGATAATTTTTTATAGTGTGGTGAGTACAGAAATAGGCTTGTACTTCTCGACACAGTCATCATCCCCACCCTTAAAAACTGATTATGCCTTCTTGAAAGTGTCTGGTAAGATACCCTTTTGGATACATAAATTACAGATATGCGTTATTGCTGAAACAAGTACATGTCTGGCAGATTTAATGACTGATGCTGGTATTCCGTGCCCTACTGCACAATTTTGTTTTAATCCTATAGTTACATTTGTTATTTCTTTGGGATCCGTTTTAATTAGTACAAATGAGTTTCCTTGAAGGTTTATGGAGTTTTCAAATTCATAGTTTGGTGAAATTTTACGCTGACGCTGCGCAACCTGCCTAGCAGCTCCAACGTTCGCACAATACCAATTTATTGTTTTGATAAATGGGTTTGGATCGCTCCACATATTAAGAAGTTCTCTTGACTTACTTATGGGAGAAGTGTTCTTGTAGCTGATAGTTTTTAGGATGTCCTAAGTTACTTTGGGGTTACCATTGGCCTATCGAATACCAGATAGTAGCAATCCACATTGCTTGTACAGTCAGGAACAATAATTGTAAAGTAAATAAATAGATACACTACGTAAATTTGCTGTGTTATGCCATTTCATATCACTGTCAAAAAATGACAGTTCGGATTTGAATATACTTTGTCTTCAAATTGGGGAAACTTTTTGTGAATAACCCCGCTGCCGCCTGTAACACGATCCGTCCCTTATCAGCAAGGGTTGATGTGTCAGATTAGACAGGCGTGGATATGGAGCCGGCACGTCCGGTTTCTGACGACGATATGCTATCCACCAGATAACCGTGTTAACGGGGTAGTTTCATGCTCACTTTGCGTGGTAGTCCGATCCGTACGAAAGATATGGTGTACCTGATTTAGTTGAATTTAAATGGTCAAAAAATAAAAAGATGTGTAAAGTCTTGACTTTTCAAGTCAATTTGGTAAGGTTGGGCAATGCCACAGTTTGCAATAAACATCATCTACGTAGAACAACACTTAAATCAAGTCGTGTGGTTTTGGTAAAAAGAAACTTTTATATAATATGATCCACCATTCATTGAATCCATTTGTTACAAAAAACTTGATAAATGAAGAACCGCTCGACCGATTTTGTTCAAACTTCACATAAACCAACTAATAATTAGACACAACAAAGCCTTAACATTTGGTTTGGATGGGTGAGTTCGTGCTTGAGTTATAAAATTACACAGAAAGTGACATTGTTTTTTATATAGGTATATAGATTTGTGTCCAAAAAATTCACCGCAATCTATATGCACGCAGTCACCACAAATCCCTCTTCAAAGAGTCCTGATTATGCCAAAAATGATAAATGCGGATTGAAAAGTCTTTTAACTATTCAAATGAAACTGTTAAACAACATTTTTTTAACGTCAAGTTTACATGCAACATTTTCATTAAAAAAAAAAACAACTTCCATTATTTCATTAGCCGGGAAGGAAAAGTGACGCCACAAACTCCACATCTCTCCTATTTTGATTTTCTTTATTTTTTTTTTTTTTTTTAATAATTATAAACTAGCGCTTGGCCGCAATCCCGCCTGATGGTAAGCAGTGATGCGATCGTTGAGGGTAAAGCGCGCTAGTTTATTAAGAGCCTATTCACTCAGAAAAACTGAGCAAATAGAAAGGAAGACGACAGTTGAGCGAGGTGATGCAATGTTAAACCCAATAAAACGACCAACGGTGCTGCGCCAAAGGGAGATTGATCTGAAGACCCTCCACGACCAAACTCCCAACACAACAACATTAGACCCATCGTACCCGACACACATTGCAACACAACTGCTTAGACCCGTCTTCCGTACGGCTTCACCAGACATCATGCCGGAATACGACAAATCGCTTTGCGGTAAGGCTTTGTCTGGTGGGTGGTAACTTCTGCCGGCGGCCGATGTTAGGGCCTACCACCGAGGTTCTCCTCTTTATTGCCTCTTATTTTTTATGTCTCATCTCCTTTGAGCTTCTTGTCTTTATATCATACTACTACTACTGCTATTTGATAGCAGAGAGCTCGTCACAAATATTAAAGTACCATTTCACTCTAAAAGGTATTCACACCAAAACAAAGTTGTTTTTCCTAGAATATTCAAAGCTTAGCACCGTGAGCCCAATTAGTGCCACTCGGATGGACAGAGCCTACAGTGCTACTTTCAAACAGGTTATAACAAGCTCAGAAATACAGTTTAGACAGTTTTCCATCCACAATTTCTCGTGTCAGTAGTAATAGTGATTTCAAAAACTAAATTAACGAAATGGGTGCAGGTACTGTAATGATACCAATCAAACACCAGAAACAAACGACGCGTCATACTGACGTCACACGAATTCTACATCTCGCAAGCAGAGTTTAACGTGCAATCAGCATACCTACAACTGCCCAACATCAACCATAGAGCAAGTGCCCGCCACACGGGGTAGTTTATCACCCCACTACTCTGTGCAGGAGACGAGGCCCGGACAGACCGGGCCAGCACGAGGGTGTGGGGCCGTGGAAGAATTTAGACTCCCGCGGCCCCACGCGCGCTCGTGATAGAAGACACACCGGGGTGGTTTAAGTCAGTAAAAGTCTGACATACCCCGTCGCCCACCCCAGGGCGGCGGGCATCCTATGAGGATTTCCACCAAAAAAAGTGCCCGCCAGACATAACATCCGTCCAACTTTACACACTGCTCCTCATGCCCACGAAGGTACTGTACGGACGACAGCAGGTCAAGTTACCCGAAACTGTCAAATATTCCCAATCAACCCTGAGCCTTAATACTTTAGAGATAAAGTTGAAAATTTAATAATGAAATCTGACAGATTGTAGTAGCTGGATGTTCTGTCGTCTGTACATACTTCTTAGAACGATGCTTGGGAGATTATATCCAGCAGTGGAGGTCTTTCCAGGTGATATATCTATACAGAGTTACACCTTTGTCTGACCGTCGGGATTTTTATCAACCTTTTCATCGTCCCACTGCTGGGCACAGGTCTCCTCTCATACAAATACATGCATATACATAATACACTAGTCGGTATAGCATGTTCTTACATAAGATGTAAGTACTTATTTAATAATTGATTCAAGTCGAGAATCAGTAGCATAGTTACGTATGTGTTGAGTTTTTAAGAAGGACACGTTACATAGCATTCCCGAAATAGTTCCTTAATTTTGCTCTGCAGTTGAGACGATATAATTATAATAGTGAAATGTTTGTATCCAACATTACTATAACCTTAGTGTATTCATCGTTTAGTACAACGGTTTAGTAAAATTGGTATAACTATTACCTCCTAATATTTTCATGACAATAAAATTATAAACTGGCATGTATAATTATGATTAATTATCTTGGTATTTAAAAATACTAACTAAACTATTAATTATTATTCCAAATGAAGGCGGTCGATTTCTAAAGCAGTATAAAACTTTCTTAATTAAAAACAGATTTCCATCGATCTAATTATGAAGACCAAAATAACTCCAAACAGATTTACTCTTTGCAATCAATCAAACTGTAACCATGTTAGTCTATAAAATATCGTGTAAAACTAATTTCGATATTAATTAATCATTAATTTTGTCCGCCATTTTCACCTGAACGAACTTTGGCGAGCTCGTAAAGTTATGGCTGAAGTTCATGCGGGCCAGAAATAGGTTTTTTAATTTATGGTTTTCATAAACGAGGCTTGTAATTATAAATTGGTCATTTGAAGGCATGATGGATTTTGGAAGTGACAGTTTTATCAGTAGCTGTAAACAATTTGTGTACCCCGCTGTCTTTTATTTACCAAAAATACATATTATACAGGCTGTATCTGACATCGTAACGCAAACTTCGCGAGAAGGCTACACAGCATACCACTAATAAAATTATGATAGTCATTTATGACGTTAATGAGCGGTTACAGAAATAACAGTGTTTAAAAAAAATGTGTCGGCTCGGCTTTTGAACGTTGCAAGCGTGCCGCCGAGCGTATTTGTAGGTAAGACGTTGACCCCTGATGTGAACTCTATTAAATCACCTGATAGGATAGTTTTTCGAGTTTTGTTCACATTGCGCTTTTTCTGTAATTAGCGAATTAATTATGTAGTACTTTAAAATCTAATTGGGTTATAAAAGTATAGCAATTATTGAACAGTTTAATGTGAAAAAACTGCATATTATTTATTTTAAATCGGGATAAAACCGACGAAAAATTCCACCACTGGGGGGTTCAGAATCATGTAATGGATCCATGGTAGTCGTTTGTGCGATGTCAGATACACCCTTTATTCGATAGTTATTGTTCTGAGTATTCGAGAAACTACCTTTTGAGATTTTATAATAGAAGCCAAGACCGACGAAGATCCTGAGGAAGATCAGATTACTGAACTTTAATAAAACGTCATTTCAGTTTCAATTTTAATAACATAGGTATTTTTCATTAACATTTCGAAGACAAGCTAGATAATAGTGTTCTTTTTGGTGAATTTCTTTAGAGACATTAGGTACGTAGTACCATTAGATTCATGAATGTAAAAGAAGCGAAAGGAGTATGGAAATTTCGTGGCATATGACGCTTTGTGGTTTCTGACTACTCTCATTAAAAGAAGGCGTGAATTTATGTTTTTATGTTAAAGCAGCGAACAGTCAATTAACATCGGAAATCTTGTATAGTTTTCTTCATTTCAGAGGCGTAGTCATGTCTAAGTTAGTTAATGTGAACTAAAATATTTTGATTTTGCAGCAATGTCACAATTAAAAATATATAAAGGAGAACCTTAATGTTACCATGAGAACGCAAAAATAAATGAGACAAGCAAAACATTCAGTCTAGTAAACGGAAAAACGTGAGCCGTGTTTAAAGAGCCAGCTAATTTGAAGATGACGTTCAGCAAGGAAATAAGATGTCTTCAGGAGACGACGTCAATAAAATTATCGTTTAATGAAGGTTTCTATGTCAGAAAACTCCTTTTGAATACTAATTTCACCATTTTTTGTTGGTAATTCCTTTGAAATTACAGACAGGAAAATTTTACCTGAAACCGAATTTGACTCACAAGCGAAGGATTCCGTATCACCTTACAAAATCGAACACTAGGTACATATTTTTTTAAACAAAATGTAATTTTTCCGGGTCTTTTGCTTCATTTCCAGAATATAAGTTTGAGGAAAAATTCTCCAAAAACCTTTCTTATGCGGACGAATGGAGAGTAGAGTTTTAGTAATAGGGCTTCGTTGATACCACGGACATTGCTTTTATATTTAATAAAATTCTTCTGACGAAAATATTAAGTTATTGTTTGTAATGTTTCCTCCGTGGCGCAGCGGTCAACACGATTGCCTGCGACGTATTCGGGTCGGTCCGGGTTCGATCCCCGGCCAGGTCATGATGGAAAACGATCTTTTCCTGATTGGCCTGGGTCTTGTATTTTTATCTATATATGTATCTATTATAAATATAGTATCGTTGAGTTAGTATCCCATAACACAAGTCTCGAGCTTACTTTGGGGCTAGCTCAATCTGTGTGATTTGTCCGTATATATTTATATTTTTTTTTAATTTACTGTTTACTAATAATAAATGTGAAGCGTTTGTTTCTTTGAACGTACTTATCTATGGACCTACCGGGATCGGATTAGAAATAAGGCAATCGAAAATTATGGATTCAAGCATGTCAAATTGTGGTGGCCTAGTGGTTAAAATGTCAGCCTCTCAAGTATGAGTGTGCGAGTTCGATTCTAGGTCAGGCAAGTACCAATGTAAAGTTTCTAAAGTCATATTTGTACTTTCTAAGTATATCTTGGAGAACAATGACTGATTGCAAGGTGAAGGAAAACATCTTGAGGAAACCTGGACTTTTAAGTCTGAAATTGCCAACCCGCATTGAGCATGCTTGGTGATTACCCTCAATCCTTCTCTGTATGAAAGGAGACCTGTGCCCAGCAGTGGGACGATAAAAAAAGGTTGATGATGATGATTATGACGAAGCATGTCAAAAACACGCTAACGAAAAGCGGGGGTGTGATGCGAGGGAGTGGCTCAGAAGAACAAGAAATTTGATGCAGACGAAATCGTAGGCAGAAGTGACTGAAGATACTAAAGATCAATTGACGTTGAAAAAGTTTTAGTATTTAGTATTCGTAGCTCATTTAACAGTTTTGTGATGTTAGCAAAGGCTGGGCAAAGGTTTACATGTTTCAGCCGATTGCTATCAACCGACCACAAATCTAGACTCCGGTCTGGTTCTATCGGATTCTTCATAGAAAAAACCGAAAACACATTGCCTCATTCGGGAATCGGACCTGGACCTCATGCTCGGCATTAGTACCTGTGACGGCTGGACCAATGAGGAAGCAATCTTACTATTGTAATTAATCCTTTTCTTCAACTCTAGCATTATTCTCATTATACTTCTTAATCAAATTTCTTTGAGAACGAGTCACAATCCCGCAAAGCTGTAAATTTAGCAGCTGCATCCCTGTCGAGCGTCTATCGGATTAATATATCAAGAGCTGCAGCGGCTGTCGGATTACCTCCTTTGTTCTAATTGCTATGTATGCCAGCTGTGAACGGTATTATATTCTTGCTTTTGTGCAAGGTACTGTTCTAGGTACTAATATAACATATTTAGAGTGTTGCTTTGTTTGTCTGTAGTCACAAAGGTAAGGTAGGTGGAATGGGTAAAGCGAGTATTTTGTGTACGTTTGTCGTCAAATAATGTACTGTAATAAACCTGTTACAATATTTAGAAAATCATCGACTTTTACAAGCTGTCTTTGCTTTATTTTTAATGCTTTTAACTTTTTTTTACAATATAGACATTTTGTTCTAGAGTTCTAGGTGTTTGGGTACAGTGTCATCACATTGACGGAGATTTGGATGAAGTTTTAGGTGCTCAATGAGCTTTATACGTATATATATTTTTTTCTTTACATGTGTAATATGTTTACATAAATAAATATTTTAAGAGTTAACTAGTAAGGTTTGTTAGTATGTGCAATATGTCAATAAAAGATTAATATAAATTAATAAATGTAGGTTTACGAAATATGTTTTTTTATGATTATAAACTAGTGCTTGACCGCAATCCCACTTGATGGTAAGCAGTTATGTAATCGTTAATGGTATTCGCGCTAGTTTATTAAGAGCCTATTCAGTCAAAAAACTGACTGAATAGGAAGGAAGACGGCAGTTGAGCGAGGTGATGCAATATTAAACCCAACGATGCTGTGCCAGACGGAGATTGATCTGGAGATCTTCCTCGACATAATAACATTTGGCGCATCGTACTCGGCACACATCGCAACACAACTGCTAAAACCCGTCCTCCGTACGGCTTCACCAGACATCATGTCGGAACACGACGAATCGCTTGGCGGCAAGACTTTGTCTGGCGGGTGGTAACTTCTGCTGGCAGCCGATGTTATGGCCTACCACCTTTGTACAACCAAGTCAAGATATCATTATGGCGCGCCGAAATTCAACACATTTTATTTTGAAATTTTGATGTACAGAAGTGCCTTTTTGGCTATTATATAAATGATTTGAGTTTCACGTGAGTGGATATTCCTTCAGAAACTAAACGTTACCCAGCCCATTACAAATAAGTTACTCAAATAACACAAAGGGTAACGTTCGACACACTCAACAAGCTAGGGAAACTACCTATTGGCATCTTGTAACAGGGTCAAAACAATGTTGAATAACAATAATAACAACATAAATGGTATACATAGTTCGCCTGAAATCTTATACAGAGTAATTTTAGTGACTCAATTTGAGCTGGCATACTTGACAGTTAGGACGTGACAATAGCATTAAATTTTGTTATGATGTCTGTCTGAAAATATGATATGAGGCTTTTTGACGGGAAAGCTTAGATGAATGTTACACTCATGTTTCATTGGACCTTTAAATTATTTATAGTGTCTTTTTTTTTTAATAATTATAAACTAGTGGATGACTGCAATCCCGCCTGAAGGTAAGCAGTGATGCAATCGTTGATGGTAAAGCGCACTAGTTTATTATGCCTATTCACTTAAAAAACTTAGGAATAGGAAGGATGACGGCAGTTGAGCGAGGTGATGCCATGTTAAACCCAAGACCAACACGACCAACGATGCTGCGCCAGAGGAAGATTGATCTGGAGACTCTCCACGACCAAACTCCCGACACAACAACATTCGACGCATCGTAGCCGGCACACATCGCAACAAAATTGCTTTCCATCAGGCGGGATTGCAGTCAAGCGCTAGTTTATAATTATAAAAAAAAAATAAAAAATATTCGCCATTATCTATACATATAATAAAACAGTAGGACCCGGTGTGTCTGTACATTGAAGATAATTGACAAAAATGGAGTCAGGGCGATAAAAGAAAACCAATGAAACACAAATTTTTTTTTTTTGAATTTTTTGTCTGTCTGTCTGTCTGTCTGTCTGTCTGTCTGTTTGTTCGAGCACATCTTCGTAACTACTGAATGGATTTTTATGCGGTTTTCACTAATGAAGAATGCACACTCCCGGGCAGTGTATAGGCTTTGTTTCATCAAAATCGGACAACAGACAAAAAAGTCAGTCTAGGTAACAATATTTGGAAAATCACTTAACTACCATAGCTTTAGAAGAAAAGGTTGTCATAGAGACATAATCAACAGCGTTGTCAAAAACTGTCATAACAATGAAAATAGTGTAATATGTAAATATATTAAATTATAGCGTAGTGTTGAGTAGAAAAATTAATACAGCACAGCATAGGTACAGCTTCTTACGCTAAGATATCACCAAGTCGCTGAAACTTAGGCATGAAGTTGAGCACCGTGTCTGTAAGCTGGATAACGAGTCTTGGTGAAGTAAAATGTTATCAGAACAGCGCCTCATTGTACTATAATGCATATTATGACCTGCAGAAATGAATGATATAAATTTAAGAATATAAATAAATAAGTGTAAGTATCTGTAGGTAAATACATAACACTACAACTATTAGGTGCGCTGCTCACGTTTTTTAGTACATATAAAATACAATAGATGTCACTGTGCGATTTTATCATTTCTAATTCGTATCCATCAATCGAAATATAGTTTCAAAATTAATTTTATATTTGTGCTTTTTAATAGGTAAAAAATCTCAAAAAATATAACAACTTACCTGCTACGAATACGGATATTTAGAGATTGCTTTGCGATTTGGATTACTTGGTTTAGAGGATATAAATAGGATTGTGTTTAACGTTTTTATTTGGCTTACTTCTTCGTAATTTTTATTTTGTTAAAAATAATAATACAATACTTAGAAAATGACCCGAAAAAGGTTTAATCTATCTACCTACACCAGAGCATCGAAAAGAATGAGAATGACTAGATCTGAACGACTTAGGGCAAGTCGTGAACGTATGTCATTGCATCGCGCGTCAGAAACACCTGTTGAAAGGGATTCTCGATTGACGGCTGATTCTGAACGCCATAGATTGTCTCGCGTCTTAAGTGCTGATCGTGAGCGCCATAGGTTATCTCGCGCATCAGAGACGTTCACAGAACGGGAAATTCGTTTGACTGCTGATCGTGAACGCCATACAACATCGCGCGCATCAGAGACGTTCACAGAACAGGAACTTCGTTTAACTGCTGATCGTGAGCGCCATTCAGTATCGCGCGCATCAGAGACTTTCACAGAACGGGAACTTCGTTTGACTGCTGATCGTGAGCGCCATACAGTATCGCGCGCATCAGAGACTTTCACAGAACGGGAACTTCGTTTGACTGCTGATCGTGAGCGCCATACAGTATCGCGCGCATCAGAGACGTTCACAGAACGGGAACTTCGTTTGACTGCTGATCGTGAGCGCCATACAATATCTCGCACCTCAGAATCCTTTTCGGAACGAGAATCTCGATTGACATCCGACAGGGACCGCCACGAACTGTCTCGCGCTTCGGAAACATTTATTCAGTATCTTGACCGCTTAAGTAATGATCGAGAACGACACAGTATTGCTCGAGCTTTAGAAAGCGATGACCAACATCAACGACGATTAGAAGTAGCTAGAGAAAATTATGAACGCTTGCGTGAAACTCATAACACTTCACTAGAAATGGAAAGGGAGAGAGTAGATGCTTTACGGCGTGCAGAGACAGAAGAACAACGTGAGGACCGCTTACATGCTGATAGACTGCGACACGCACTGAGCAGGATGTCAGTTTCTTCTGAAGATTCTGATGATCCCGAAGAAACAGTAATGGGACATGAAATCCTTTCTTGGATAAATAAAGAAAAGAGTGCTTTCGTTTATACACACATGATAGATTATGCCTCATTTTCTTCCATCGGGGGAATGGTAGTTCAGTGTCAGTTTTGCGATGCTATGAAGTGGCCAAAAGAGACAAGTGGAATGTGTTGCTCAAACGGAAAGGTGCATATTTCTATTTTTAATAACATTCCCGAGATTTTAAAAGCATTGTTGGATGGGGATCATCCACAATCACATCACTTTTTGGAAAATATTCGACAATATAATAGCGCCTTTCAAATGACGTCTTTTGGTGCTAATCAGGTAACGGAAGGATATTTCATGCCTACTTTTAAAATTCAGGGTCAAGTGTATCACCTAATAGGGTCTCTGTTACCCGAGAACGAGCCGAAGTTTCTACAAATTTATTTTGTTTCTGATTATCAAGAACAGGCAAATATAAGAAACCAAAACTTTCCTCAACTGAATGGTAATCTTATAAGGATTATAGCATATATATATATATTATTATTATTATACTTACTCAATATAAAACTCAATATACTTCAATCCCTGCCAATTTAGGTAGTTTCCCAAAAGTTCTAAATTCAGAATATCATAAAGCAATTTTTAACCAACAAAAGAGAAGAGAAAGCTTAGGACAATCAAAATTCCACGCGGACGAAGTCGCGGGCAACAGCTATAAATACTTTTTACTGATTAAAACGCAATACTTTTGTTGTATGACTACCGGTCGCCCGCGGCTTCGCCTGCGTGGTATTGCGTTTGTCACAAAAAGTGACTAGCATGACTTAAATTTTCCCCGTTTTTTCCAGGATTTTTCCACATTTTTCGCCGTATTTCTGCTCCTTTGGGTTACAGACTAATGTTATACAGCTTAAAGCTTTCCTCTATAAACTAATAAAAAAATATTCAGTTTGCTCCCTTTACCTACCATGCCAAGGATTATATCTACTATATAAAAATAAGTCCGGTTTTCCTCCCTGACGCTATAACTCCAGAACGCACGAACCGGTTTCCACGGTTTTGCATTCGTTGGAAAGGTCTCGGGCTCCGTGAGGTTTATAGCAAAGAAAATTCAGGAAAAATTCAACAGAAAAGTGGGGAAATCGTTTTTCACATACTTCATTCAAGCTCCGGCGACGGGGACGGGGACGGGGACGGGGACGGGGACGGGGACGGGGACGGGGACGGGGACGGCGATGGCGACAGCGACTAGCCTGAAAAAATCAGTAGTTCCCGAGGGATAACGCGCGATAAACACTTTCTGTGAAAAAACGAAAACCACGCGGGCGAAGCCGCGGGCGGCCGCTAGTTGTGAAATAAATTTTTAAAAGAATTTCTATAATTTGTTACGTGTTATTGGCAAAATTGTGGTATCTAACTACAGAGGCCATTGAAGAGTTGAAGTAGTAAGTATTTAGTAATTCACTCTAAAGAAAAGAAAAGAAAATTTGATATGAGACCTAGGTAATTTTTACTAGGTCTCAACTATATTCAACTTCGTCTAGACGTATAAGCTTACAAAGAAAAATGTATTTATTGTTCATGGTAAGCAGACTCGCGTATTCGGAATTGCGTATCATCTATAAAAATAACGTCTGTTATATGGTTCGTAAATTATCAGATGAGAGGACATTTGATGATGAGCGGGAGAGGTCCCGCTCTTGGCGAAGTGGAAGGACGTGTCAGACTTTTACTGACTAAAACCCACCCATATTTCTTTACTTGCCTGTGCGCCAGGGCCACGGTTTCTATATGGAACCCCCTTAAATATTTATTTTGATTTATTATATTAAACGTATAAAAAATAAGCAATTTAGTTTATTTTTATACGAAATTACTATTATATAATCTGTGATTATTTCAGGCGTTCATGTTGAAGTTTTTAATATCGAGCTAAAAACGGTAACATAAAACGCAGAGTACCCTATATACATAATTTATAGAGTGTATTATGTAAATACTCTCTCCGTTACACGTTCCTTGCTTTATACTAGTTTATACCATGTTATTCTTTGTTTATGCGAAACCCGAAAAACGTGTCCAGTATTTTTAAGTAAAGAATCTATGTAAAAAAAATTCAAAAAGATATCACGAAAAGCCACAAAATTGGTTGTCTCAACAAAAATATGGTCAAAGTTCCGACGGGCGGGCGAGTGCAATACGTTAACCTCTGGCGTCTGCTGTGGCACGCGGCGCAAGTACTATGATCTAGCGTAACCGCTTGGTATCAACTCTGCAACAATTTCTTAATGTAGGTATTTGGGAACAAATATAACATGGTGTAAAAATGATTCGTATCCATTCAGTTGCTTATTCTGCAAACTATGTACATACATATATTCAGGTTTCGCATTTACAAAAAATAACTTTGTATAATAAAATTACAAAAAGAAAATTAGCATAAACAGCTTATAATGTTCCCACTGGTGGTACACAGGCATCTTGGCTTCCAGAAGGTTGTTATCCAGCAGGCCGGCCCAGTGCAGGTTGGTAGATATAATTTGTCTATTCTATTCTATTTTTATTTTTAGCAAGTGGAGCCGATGTCGACTATTCTGCCAATGTCAAAAGTGGAATGGAGAAAGTCAGTAGTTCAAGATTTACTCAAAATGTTTTCCTTCTCCACTTTGAAAGCACTTCAGATAAAATTATTTACGAAAACTATATCGTCTGACTGAATTTGAACCTACGACCTACAACTCGTAAATCCGGCACCACTGCTCACCGTCTGGAAATGTTTCATGTCAAATCAAACTGCGGACGGGTAACGGACGGCTGGTCGTGACCTGTCATGTGAAAGGGATACCATCAACAACTGTCAGTGTTTAAAAAAGGGTTAGTTTCGGTTTAGTGGTGAAAAAGTATCGAATGATAGACTATTATGAAGTGTAGGATAGCTGTCCATCCAACTGTCAGTTAGGATAGATTTCGGAAAGAAAATAAGAAAAATGTAGCAAAGTTAGATTCGTTTCGTATAAACAATGTTTTATGTTATTACGTGTCGGAAAAGCTGATAATCTAATGGTGACTGATTATCACAGTAACAAACGCCATGGCCACCCTCATTATATAACACACTATCAATCTCAAACTGAATCATTCACGATATTGCTATATCATTGTTTTATACAATATGTATAGAAAACCCTGTCCGACCCATAAGGATAATAAAGGTTAGGTAAACACATGACCAAATAAAATATGAAACACATAATCATCATAGTAACAATACTAATGAATTTTGAAGTATTTTTTTTCCGCGAATTAATTCCAATTTCCCTAAAATTGGGTATTTTTTTACCATTTTCCATGGTATTATTATGAGCGATGCGACCACGTGCCGCGTGCCCTCCCCCTTTTGCCAATCAATACAAAAAACTTAAAATCCACCTTTGGATTGGATCACTGCACTAATTCTATCGGGCATGCTACGCACAAGATCAAGGCAATCCTACACTAACGCATTTCTAATACCGTTTTTGATGATATGCTGTGATCTTTGATTTTTTTATTTAAAATGCCCCAAAGATGCTCAATCGGATTCAGGTCTGGGGACTGCGCAGGTCAGTCCAACAAGTCAATGTTGTTTTCCGTAAACCAGCTCATTGTAGTCGCTGACTTATGACAAGGCGCATTACCTTGCTGGAATATGACTCCGTCTAAGTTAGTGTCATCGAAAATAGTCGTTAACGAAGGCCTAAGTGGAATTTTAAGTGCTTCTATATACTTTTCGCTATTCACACGACCTTCGCAAACAAACATTTCGCCAACCCCCCAGATGCTGCCTCCGCCGTGCTTTACTGTTGTAATGTCGCCGTCTGGATGGTATTCCTCGCCGATACGTCGCCTCACGAAAGTCACACCCGGTGTTCCAAATATTTGTACGTGAATGATAAAAATTTCGAATAAAAGATTCGTCAGACCACATCACTTTGGACCAATTTTCCTCCGTAAAATGTTAATTCCGTAGAGCCCACTCCAGTCGTTTTCTTTTGTTGTCTTCTGAAAGCCAAGGCTTCTTCCTCGCTTTACATCCTTTTAGGCCTGCTTCTCCAAGTCTTCTTCTAGCTCTCCGAGCACTAATTGACTTTCCGGACTCTTCAGACAAGGCAGCAGCTAGTTCCAATGAAGTTTTATTCCGATTTTTCATGGATTCGCGTATTAATTTTCTATCCTCACGCTTTGCGTCACACGTATTCTGCCTGTTCTGGGTTTATTAGCGTGATTGCCAGTATGAGCAAATCGTTTGATGGTAGAATGCACCGCGCAACGGGAACATTTCATCAACTTGGCAATCTCCTTTTGCGACTGCCCTTGTTCGTGAAGAAGATGTATTTTAACTCGATTTTCTAAAGAAATTTCACTCTTTTTTGGCATTTTTAATTAATTTAGGCATCAATTTGATCGTTTCATCAGAACTTACGGCTTATTCACTTGTTCCGAGCTGGAGTAACTAAATATTAACTCATTAGATCGCTAAATAAGAAATGCTTTGTTTTCAGTCGTCATGTGTTTTATGACTATATCATAAAGCCGCTTGCTGTTCTACAGAATTATTTACTAGCATTTTTTTTGGGGTGCCTAATACTTTTGGCCAAGGCTGTAAATAATATACCTTTCCACCTGCATCGTTCTCACACGGTTGATTTCAACATGAATGATGTTATCAAATATTTGTGTCAATAGCTTGATTTATTAAAATGATATTCGTTATCCACGACTTACATATAAACATAAATATAAAGTTTATATCATTAAAATAATAATAAAAGCGGGGGAAGGTAATACAGGTTAATAAACAAAAAAAAAATAACGCAGACAAAGTAGCACGCAGGAGCTATAATGAAAGACGAACACAACACGAGCTCCCTCAATTTACTAATCTATTTTATACTACAGTTTGAAATTGCTCCTTGAAATAGCTCATGTAACTTCAACGAACAGGCTACGACGGAGCTGCACAGCCTGGCCTCGTGTCAATTAGCATTGCTGGAGCAAACTTACCAGAACTATACGCGCGATCTTAAGTGTCAGTTAAGCTGAGTTTACATTTTGTAATACCTTACTTATGCAAGGGTGTGAACGTACATGATGTCGGTGATAGGTTAGCATGCGGATCTAAGACCATCTTAGTAGAAGCTTTGTGTGACGTCATTATTATTCATGCTAATGCTTAAAGGTACGCGGTTGATGGTGGGTTGCACAATGTATGGTAAGCTATAGTATTATTGAGATATACTAGCGGCCGACCGCAACTTCATTTTATTTGAACCCCAAAATATACAGCATAAATTTAAAATGTTTGTTATGCGTCGCTCTTATTGGTCGCAGCGTGATGTCATATAACCCAAAGCCTTCCTGGATTAATGGGCTATACAACACAAAAAGATTTTTTGAAATCGGACCCGCAGTTCCTGAGATTAGCGTATTCAATATAGATATATTAGTATTGATTCGCTAAAATAGTATTGTACTTTAATTCCTAAAGAGTAAACTTTAAGTTTTAAGTGTTCGCTTAATTTTTTTTGCAACGTAATTGTCACTAAAATAAAGTTGATATATGTTTCATTTGAAATAACATCAGTTTTAAAAAATATCAAAATCAGTTTATTTCAGCCTTTCTTCGCAGGGTGGTCAGATACAAAACTCCGACCTCATCTGGCTTATTTTTCATTCTGTAAACGTTCTATAGTAACGGGGCTTACGGTTGGAGTGAACTGATAGAAATCGCTACGTGACGAAAAAGAGGTATGTCCTCTCCATGTAACTTATGTGGAAAGATAGAAATAGAGATGGAGAACGACAGTTTTATTGATTTTCGAAGGTGCTTGATTTAAATACTAGAGAGAATATGTAGGCTGAAAAATAAGAATACAAAAAAAATATTTTATAAATTTTACAGCCGACAAAGAGAATAGGGTAGTTGACTAAAAAAAACTAATTAGTCCGTCAGTCAGATTTCCAAAATATACTATACTAGACACGTATTTTTTCTTTTTCATATAACCAAAAAATTAAGACGACAGAGTGCGTTGAAAACTACACTTTTAGCGAGCAGTGACGTCATCAGCCACCACTCCTGATCTTTGATGCCTTTTATATTGTCAATTTTTATTGATTTGATAAAACAAAATATACATATTCAATATTTTTCTATAATCTGAATAACGGATTAAATAGAATCAATTTTTTTACCCAGGAAACATCCCTATTCGGGTGAATTTAATTTGAATTTCGTTCCTCCTGGGGATTCGACGACCTTAGACGTTGGTTTTTCTTTTTATAGAACAAACAGTTTCATTTCACTGCTACAAGGACTTTGTGATAGCCGCACGCCACTGCGGCTTGGTAGCTACACATAACAGTGCGTTTAAAAAGCGGTGCGCTAATAAAAATTGTGCAGAAAAAATCTCCATCACTTCCTGTCAAACAAAGACTCAAACTACTAATAGTGTGAATAAAACTTAATTGACTACAAAAACAATAAGAAAACTTATTTCATATTATTATAATATCTATTTCATTCTTCTGGATGAGAACTTTTATCTGTATTGGAAAGGAAGGTTAGAGGTGTATGAGTACACACACATTTCGCAAGATTTGCTATGGAATTATTAATTATTTTAATAAACACCTGTACGACGCCTAGAAGCATGGCTAACAATAATATTGTACAAAGAAAATACAACTAGCGTAGCAATGTACCTAGATTTTGATCCTTCAACGCTTTTGTCAGTCAAATTTAATAGCGCCACACAGCACTTAGCATTCCGTCGTCGCGTCATTCAACAGAATTAGGCGGAATTCATTTAAGACTCTCCTCTGAAGCGTGAGCTTTACTGGGATGGATCTTGGATCTTCCCAGATATTACTGTGGCCCCCCAAGACGCGAGACGCTAAATGAAGTATGCTGGATGATCGAGAATCTAAAACATGGAGCAACTATAGGTCTAAAATTCAAATTCACGTAGACATTTGTCAGCTTAAAAAGGATTTAAGCTCATTTTATTAATAGATTCTATTTTAACCAACGGCAAAAAACGGAGGTGGTTCTAAATTCGTTTGTATCTTACGTATTTTAATTACCTCAGTACTTTTATTTTGTTTGTAAGGCTTTTCTTATAGGGTGGTTCCTTATGATCTCTCTAATCGAAATAGGAGGTAGTAAAAATTACTTATATTTTTCTAGTCGGAGAAATATTGACATCCTATTGGATAAAAAAAAGTAAATAATCAGTACATAAGAGGGTACCTTGGTTTCTAATTGGCCAGCCGTATTAACTTATTTGTAAATATACTATGTAACTACACACACTTTGGTTTTTGCTTTGTTATCGTTTTATCTATTGTGTATCTGCATGCTGCGTCACTAGACGTAATAATTTGTGCATTAAATGTTAAATCTCATATAAGTGCACTGTATTATTTTCTTTTTGAGAAATAAAATTTCTTTAAACCTAAGTGCATCTGGCATGTTCGGAAGCTCGTGTTGATTGATGGCATGCCATTATACCGCCTCCTTGCTACGCAGCGTACGCGGCAGCAGTAACAGCATCTTATAGATTGTCGTTGAAAAGTTCGACTCTATAGTGATGGAGTCTTACATGCGGTTTCTAGTTAGGAAACATGGAATGTCTAACTAAGCCCGCAATTACTGCAGTATTTTTTTTCTTTGGCAATAACCAAATATGGACACTTTTCGAAATAAATTACTTATTTGTATTTGAATTAAAGCGTTATTCAGATCTTCTTCAGTTATGAGTGTTTTCTTTCGCAATTTCATTATTATATCCCTTTTGAGTGAGTTAGGTGACGCCACTCACACCATATTCGTGCACATGTTCTGTACTAAATTACGTTCCGTTTCACGTAAGCTTGAACACCTACATATGTACTAACTAATAATGGTTATTACGTAAACATGTTGCTTACACAGCATATAGAATAATGGGACTTTGTTTTGTAATAAGCTATGTTCAGCAAACATTTGGAGTTGTTGGTTCTGCTTGATTATAGCGAAGTGCGTAGTCGGTGTGTGCTGATATGTTATGCATAGACTTGCAAGGTGTAAGTTGATGTAAAAGTGATACTGTTAATATTTTTCTATAATCTGAATGACGGACTAAATTGGTACTAGTCATTTTTTTTTTATAAATTGTAAACTAGCGCTTGACTGCAATCCCGTCTGATGGTAAACAGTGATATGATCGTTGATGGTAAAATGCGCTAATTTATTAAGAGCCTATTCACTTTGGCCTTGAAGACACTCAAATTCTAGTGTGACGGAAACGCCGCCGCTCGATGTACGCCGTATAAAAGAGGTCAAAAATGTAAGAGTGGAAACTCGCCGTTGTCCGATGGTGGAACGGAGATGGGGGAATTAAATCATGAACGAAGCGTTGGATGGAATGTGTGGATGATGATATAGTTAGGTAGGGGACGACTACGGATTAAAAAAATAACTTTAATTTCTACTCAGAAATAAGGAGATCC
The DNA here is from genome assembly GCA_037179545.1 of Sesamia inferens. Taxonomy (NCBI): domain Eukaryota; kingdom Metazoa; phylum Arthropoda; class Insecta; order Lepidoptera; family Noctuidae; genus Sesamia; species Sesamia inferens. The sequence continues at coordinate 27,149,364 of CM073941.1, read as the reverse complement.
GCAGAAGAACCTAAGTCACCGATATAGCTCTTCGAGACGCAAAAATTAAGTAATTAAGTGGCAGTGTTGCTCGTAGAATCGATGGCCGATGGGGCAGTAGGGTTCTAGAGTTGCGGCCACGTAATGGAAAACGTAGCGTAGGGAGACTCCCAACAAGGTCGAACGATGACCTGGTGAAGATTGCGGTAAGCCGATGGATGCGGGCAGCACAAGACCGGTTTTCGTGGAAAGACTTGGGGGAGCCCTTTCTTCAGCAGTAGACCTCTATAGGCCGAAGAGAAGAAGAATTTCTACTGAATAAAGTAACGATTTATAATATTTATCCTTTAGATATTTGGAATTCAGTTACGGATACAAATTCCAAACATTTTTAAGATTGTTTATATAGTTCTTGTCACTCTGAAATTAGCTTCATACTACTTAAAAAAAAAGGAAGGAAGTAGTTAAGTTAATTGACTGTTTAACCTAAAATAACATACATTAGAAACGTGAAATGACCGACGCTAAACAATTCGACCTCCTAGAATACAATTGATAGTTTACGTAGGCTCTTAATAAACTAGCGCGCTTTACCATCAACGATCGCATCACTGCTTACCATCAGGCGGGATAGCGGTCAAGCGCTGGTTTATAACTAAAAAAAAAAATGTATAGACGACAGCAGACCAAGCTATCGGAAACTGTCAAATATTACCAATCAATCTTGAGCCTTAATGCTTTAGTCAGAACGTTGAAAATCTAATAAAGAAATCTAACAGATTGTCGTAACTTGCTATCGTCTGTACCGTAAACGATATTTGTTTGTAATATCACGTACACATATTTGAGCTCGACGAAGATATTCTCCCTTATTCATAAACGTTGCTTAAAACTAACCAGTGATTAGCGATTGTTTAACTATACATTTTAGACATTTGCACATCACCTAACTTTAATAATCGTTTGTGAATAAAACCCTTAAACACCGTGGTGTTTATTCATAAACGATGATTAAAATTAAGTGACTTTAAAAGGTCGCTAATCACTAGTTAACTTTAAGTAACGTTTATGAATAAGGGGGATTATTCTAGGTTCAATTAGTCGATATCGTTTGTACAATATGTTAAGAAAACCCTGTCCGACCCATAAGGATAATAAAGGTTAGGTAAACACATGACCAAATATAATATAAAATTTTACGTAATCATCATAGTACCAATACAAATGAATTTTGAAATAATCTTTTTTTCCCGCGAATTAATAAGGTTGCCTGTAAAAGATCGCTCTTAGCGATAAGACCGCCCATTGTGTCACCCTTTGTAAAATATTTTTATTTATGTTCTGTAATCTATATGGTGTACGTAATAAAGAGTATTCTATTCTATTAATTCCAACTTCCCCGAAATTTGGTAATTTTAAAAAAAGTGAAAACACCGGTTTTGTTATGAGCGAATAGCGATTTTTTTTAAAGTTTAGCCCGGTTTTGTATCCATTAGTAGAATCAGTTATCGATACCTAACAACACCTTCACGGGTCGGACAGAGTTTTCTTAACATACTGTATATTCTAAGAATAAATACCGATCCTCGAGCGTTTATTATTTACAACAGAAACCACTTTCCACATTAAATAAATTGATTTGTCTTGAAGCACTACTTAGTTTTGATTACAATATGAGATTACAAAATCATGTATTCGAATGTATCATGCATGCGATCTGCCAGTTATGACTTATGGAGCCGAAACGTAGACATTCACGGTACGGCTGGTCCATATATTCAAGGTCGGTAGGGTTTGGCTTCCATTCTACCGAATGTAGTTACATATCAGTATTTTACATGGATATTACTCCCGTGTGGTACCGGGCTTAGAATAGTACCAATCCATATCCTCCCGTGGGTGTCATAAGAGGCGACTAAGAGAACTTTCGCCAGGGAAGCGAGCAGTAGCGTTTCTCCTGTGGAATATCATATTACTGTAATCCCGAACCCGTCTACTAAGTGTAGGGATTACGTCAAACCAACCCCCCGCCCGCGGCAATGCAATGAAAGCCTTGGGGAAAGTCTTTGTCCAGCAGTGGACTTCTATAGGCTGAAAAAGAAGTTTTAAACAACCGTGTAACACAAATACCCTCCGGTAAGACCGGCTGACAAACTTTTTTGATTACTGTAATGCTGGCTGTCACAAGTTTCTCCCACTAGACCAATAGCCAGTAAATTATAAACGTAAGTTGGAGTTTTTGCATAACTATACAAGAGCTTGTAAAACTTACTTCAATTCGATTTTCTTTTTTTATTGCGTACTAGTATGTATACAGTTGGTACGGAAATATTTATATGATATCAACACAGGTCAGGTAGGTGAGAGGAGGAACGGAGAGACATACTGGTTTGGTTCCCGCACTCAGTCCCTCCAGTGGACCATTGTGCGTGGGCCATGGCGGCCATTGGCGGTTATTCCAGCCAGCCCACCTCCCTCCAGAAGCCCATCAGGTCTCCTAGCCTATTGAGAACATCTGTGTAAGATCTTAGTACTCCTATAGATTTATTTCCTCTATACAGGCTCTACGCAGAGGGCTATTCGTTATGTCTATTATATAGAGATGCTTATTCAGCAAGCAGTGTCCCGTGTTGATCCCCGTCATCAATCGTAGGCATTTTCTATCAAGGCACAACAGCCTTTTGGTTAGCTTGGCATTCAAGGATGGCATAGCCTCCTTTGACTACCTGCAGCCCGGTGACGAGGTCTTGTGAGAACACTCCGACGCCCATTCCTTGGCCGGTTTTTGATCCGTCGGAGTATACTCTCAGCTGTTCCGAACCTGAGTGGTCGCACTGCTCTTCTTCAAGTGCTATCTGATAGTGCTTTTGAAAGGAATACAGTTTTGGTACTCTGTGATAGGGTGCTTGCATCATTGGTTGCCTTTTAATTGCATCTAGCATTAGGTGTGTATGTTTGACCCTGGAGTATTTGCTCAGCGTTTCTGATAGGTGGAGTCTGAAGGCAGCCAGTGTTGCTTCCTCCCTCACAACAAGGTGGAGGAGGGGCAGTCCCCAATCAGGGGCGTGGTTCTCATACAACTGGTGATTACCACACACGCCAACCGTTGTAGTTTCTCGAAGTCTTTTTGGGCTGTGCTCAGACTAGTTCTTGGCCTCCAGACTAGTGAGCCATATGTAAAAAATTGGCCAGATGACTGTGGTATAAAGCCAGTGAGTAACCTTGGGGCTAATCCCCCAGTTTTGACCAAGCATCCGCTTGCATTGTCACTTTGATATGCTGGCTTTCGTTGTGATGTAGTTGGTATGTTTCGCCCAATTCAGCTGTTTGTCCAGGTATATACCCAGATATTTTGTTTAGCGGATAAACTTGGGGTGGTGCCAAAGAATCTTGGTAGATTTAGCAGTGTGAGCTTCCTCTTTTTGTGAAGAGGATCAGCTCGGTTTTAGTTGGTTGCACAGATAGTTGGTGTAACGCCAACACCGTCACCAACTAACTGCGTATATGTATATTTCTACGATTTTCAGGGCCTGATGGTGCATAAGATTGCACAGGGTGTTTTCATGCGTACCGTTTATTATTATTGTTATGTCATCGGCATAACTCACGGTATAGTAACGGCGAGAGAACACCTCCTTGCGGACATCCCTTCGTTCACGGTAACATGTACAGCTCTTTGGCCTTTGGCGATCCAGCCTCTCAGTGACGGCTCTATGTTGTGCCTGTTCAAGACCGTGCTAATGCTTGTGAAGGTAGTCTTGTCAAAGGTGCCTTCGACGTCGATGAAGACGGCTAGTGTTGAGCATTATTTTGTGTGCTGTGCAGCACGGATTCTGTAGATTGGCCTGTGGAGTTTAATGTGATAAATTTTAATATTAGTAATTAAATACTCAAAAAAGACGTGTGGCACTCGGGGACTGCCGCGGTAAAGCTATTGCATAGCATTTTGTATCAATTTATGCAATTATAATTATATATTTATTTTATTTATGCAGAATTTCTTTTTCTTTGATATTAATTCAAGTTACACTTTTTGAGCGTGGTGACCGATAAGAAAACAAATTTTTCTTTTATTAATTAAATAAAAAGTTAATATTATTTAAAATATTTGTATTATTTTACAATACATGTCGGTTTTATTACCAATTATTATTATAAAATTAATTATTATTATTGTTTTTTTTATATTTTTTTTAAAATTATTATTTTATTTTAATTTTTTATTATTATTTTATTTTATATTATTATTTTTTTTAATTTTTTATTATTATTTTTTATTTTTTTTTATTATTATTATTTGTATTATTATTTTATTTATTTTTTTATTATTATTTTTTAATTTTTTTTTTATTCTTTTCTTTATTATTTTTTTTAAATTATTATTTTATTTTTTATTATTTTATTTTTTTTATTACTAATTATTATTATAAAATTAATTATTATTATTGTTTTATTCTTATTATTATTATTTTTATTACGCACACAACGCCGAAGACTACCGAACTGAAACGACGTTAGACGATGTACGGCCTTCAAGCCACACCTCCGTGCCCGTCGGAGTGGGGAGCGTGAGGTTTTTTCGTTACGGAATTTCTGGATTCGGTCCCCGCGCTCAAGGCCCGCGATAGAAGCTATGCAATAGCTTAAAAATTACAAAATTGAATTTATCAATAAACTAGCGGCCGCCAGCGACTTCGTCCGCGTGGAGTTGGTAATGCTCCGCTCGTATTGGTCGCAGCGTGATGTTATTATATAGCCTAAACTCTTCCTGGATTAAGATGTTATCCAACGCAAATCGATTTTTTTAAATTGGACTTGTAGTTCTTGAGATTAGCGTGTTCAAACAAACAAACTCTTCAGCTTTATATATTAGTATAGATTATAGATTATAAAATTATAACACATTTATTTTAGTTACTTCAGGAAGTGCTTAAATGATAGTTTTTTCTACAAAAAGTTTCTATGGAGGATATATTTTCTTTAAATCGACCATTCACACATATTGTTATTGTAAACATTTTCATTTTTAATGTCTGGACTTGAAAAAAGACGTTGATCCCTGAGTTTGTTTCGGATTTTCTTCTCAGAGGTAGTCAGTAAGGAAATGCCGGCTTCATCTAGTTTAAAAATATATGACGGAAAAAAATAATCAGTGGTCCTACTTGCATAAAAACGGATTTCGGAACGAAATTCAATTCTAGATCAATTTTTATCATTAAGAGTGTTACTTACAATACAGCAGACTGAAGAATGTTGCGTTTTAAAGATATACAAAAATTATTAAAGAAAGAAGTGAATGTGTTTGGAATGGAGCAGTGATGCAATCGTTGATGGTAAAGCGTGGAAGTTTATTAAGAGTCTATTAATACAAAAAAAACTGAATAAAGGAAGGAAGACGGCAGTTGAGCGGGGTGATATAATGTCAAACCCGACAACACAACCATCGATGCTGCGCAAGAGGGAGATTGATCTGGAGACCTTCCACGACCAAACTCCCGACACAACAACATTTGGCGCATCGTACCCGGCACACATCGCAACAGAACTCCTCAGATCCGTACTTTGCTGTCGTTACCCAGAAAAAAAAAACCATATCATCGGGATATAAAAGGCAACTTCTACTTAAGTCAAGAGAAAGTATTCCTGTTGGCTTATTAGCCAACAACAACAAACTGCATTATTACCTAACTTGGTTTTCGTACGTCATTTTCGGGTGACCTCTAGGGTTGCCATCTTTTTTTGCAGTTACTATCACGACCAAAAGTCGAGTTACAATCTCACAAAACTATGGCCAAGCAATAATAGTTGTAGTTACGATCTTCTCCTATAATAAAGTTTGATACACACTCATACACTTTGACAACTTGCTGCCCGCTTATGATTGTTAGGTACTAATTACTAATTTCAACATTCACAGTAAGTGTCCGAATGTCTAAGCAGTCCTCGCCGTGATAAGCATTAAAGGTGGTTCGAGTTCAAATCTAATAATTTACAAAAAAAATCTAAATGTTTATTGGTCAGTTATGAATGCTGACCACAAAAATATGTAAAAAATACCGATCCGCAACTTAACGATGATACTTCTTTTTAAGATTTTTTCTATATTAGAGTCATTATAAAAAGATGACGGTAGATTTGAAACAAAGTGAATCACTAGTTCACATAAATATTCCACTACCTATTAGCTACATTAACTCATATAATATTACTCAGCTGTTGTTGATTGGTGAACATATAGTTACGAGTTAGTGTTATTAGTTTTACTTTTTTAATCAATATGCAAGCTAATACATTACAAATGGACTCAATATATCTCAAATATCATATGAAACCGGCTTTTGTGTAAGTTGATTTTATTATTATTTGGGTAAGGTACAAACCAATCGCTTGTTGCAAGTGTGTAATAAAATTGTTATTGTTTTAGAGAAATACTGTAAGCCGTTGGGTCAAGAGGATGAAGGACGAAAGTGGCTTAAAGTGTTGAGAGAAGTGGAAAGCAAGGACAATATTTACCGTTGAATAAATCTTTAAATCATGCGAAGAAGGGAAGTTGCATTTGTGGTTTAAAAATAACCTGCCGAGACTAGTGGAGACTTATCGAGCTAAAAAAAAAAAACTGGAGTGTAGGGTCCGCTTTACCAGTCTAACTGCTCATTTTGACTAAACCTCGATATTTTCCACGAAGCGACTGCCTTCTGACTTCCAAAGCACGAAGACAACTCGAAGCATTACAGTTAGAGCAACTGTAGGACTTTTGAGGGCTCTAACAACCCGTAACAACTGCCATTAGTCGTTCGTATAGCAACCGGGACCAACGGCTTAACGTGCTTTCCGAGGCACGACCAGACTGCAAATATTCATATTCATGCATACAAATATTTGCAAAGCAGAGTGTTTTAAATATATAAGTGGTTGTGAGAGGTAAATTATAAAAACAATAATTTCGGAATTCGAAAAGAATTAAGCTCGTTAACTATTGAACTAAGAAAGCGCATGAACATTATAATCTCATGCCATCAAACTCCGAAAAAGTCACAGCAAGATGGCAGCACTAGTAACATGCTATACACGCAAAAAAATTGTAAATGTAAAAAGTATCTACTGTTTTGTGTTCTATATATTATTTTATGATTGTAATAATAACCAGGTTAAGCTTCAATCCTCTTTTCTTTAAGAAAATGAATAATTAAGCCATAAACTCTTTAATGATAACATATAATATTATCATTTTCATATCCAAAAACCAAAAATGTTTTTTACGAACTAAATAATGTCGGTTTTAACATGACAATATCATAAATTTGTCAGGGATTACTTTTATATAAAATACAAGCGACCCGCCCCGGCTTCGCACGGGTGAATGTGTTAGACACATAAACCTTCCTCTTGATACACACGTATTTATTAAAAACAATCGTATCAAAATCCGTTGCGTGGTTTTAAAGTTTTAAGCATACATAGGGATATAGGGACGAAGAAAGCGACTTTGTTTTATACTACATAGCGGTCGCCCGCAGCTCCGCCCATTTGTTTCACTATTGAAATTACTACGTTTTGTAGGTGTGTATATACTATTCTTCTCCAAGATTTATTTTAGCATAAATCTATAAAACTTTTAATCTTTAATTCGACAATGATACTCATATTGACATTTGGCGATATCGATTTAGTACTAATCTATAAATTTCGTGTAACGGAAAAAAAAAAGATTCAAAAGCCGTAAGAAATCAAATTATCTATACAAAATGAAGCATCTTCTTGAACTTTATCATTATAATAAAATATATAGTACTATTGTACAATACACAAAGAAACATAAATAAAGTTGTTTATTAAAGTAGGGGCAACCCTAGTGACCTTTGAAAATCCGCACTGTGCTGTCGTATGCCATAGCGTAGTATTATGCTGAGTGGAAGCCTTCCTGTCACAGTCGTAACCTGCAGCTGCTCACTATTTTCGTTCTGTTTTCCTAATTACATAGTGTGGCAATTAGGGTACCACGTTAAACGTGACCACGTATTCTATATTATGCATTTTAAACATAAAAAGCATGTAGATATAGGTAAAACAATTAATAACACATAAAATACTAACCGTAAGGTAATTTTTTGATTATTTGGAAACAATACCATAAAGTGTGTGTTGAATTATTGATACCATCGACCCGAGCGTCTAGTGCTACATTAATCTTATTACAATATTTCGTGTCATTTTTTACGCCGCTATACTATTTAATATTATAACCTAATCGTCACTCTGTATATTAACTATTTTGTTTTTTCATTTTATTCAAGTTAACTGCTATTTTTGTATCCAAGTCTTTCTTTAACAATTAAACCTATTTTCTTTATTAAAATCACCACACCTATCCAGAAGATATATTAATAAGTACATCGTTTATTAGGTATTCCATTTTCAAGTCCATAATGGTAGAATTATATGAAGATACATCTATCCATTTGGGTCAAGCTAGCACTTCACAATGACAGATTTATTGTAACGAAGCTTATAGACGACTCAGCTTCGGCGAAACTTCAACGACGATTAACAGATAAAATTAATGAGAATATTGACCCAAGTGTTCACCTTTTCGTTAGATAAAATATAGCCTTCATTTTCTAATTACTATTTAGTTTGGCCACGAATTATTCTGACAGTTATAAAATTGTTTGTGACTTTGGGTAATGTTTACCTAAGTATATGAAATATAGTGTACCTTTGGGGTTGCAGACGCACAGAGTAGTGATTCTGTGCCCCTATCAAGGAGAGTCCCTTGACGGGTGCCAAGCGACAGTTGGCAGTGACAGATCAGGCACTGGTAACGTGCTGTCGTACACAGCTAGGCCTAGGGGAGGCCCCTTTATAGCATATCCCTGGGGAGACTTCCCCAGGGATGTGCCTTACAGGCGTTGCGCAGGGGCGGTTCCGGATTTGATCTTCTAAGAGGAACCGGGACCACCCCTATATGCGAATGGTTATTACCGAGGTGGTTTTAATGATGTGAAAATCCCATACTCCGCGACCTCGCTCCCCAGAGTTTGAAGGATTCCCCCCGAAAACAAAAAAATAAATAAACATATAAAAACCGTACTTAAATCATTTTAGCAAAGAAAAATTGTACAGGAATTTAGTGATATGAGGATATTACTAAATCCCTGAAGAATTTCTTTAAATACGTTTCTAATTTAGTAATAAGTTAGCTACTTATTTTTATGTTGTAAGTCTAGAGTGAGAGAGAGAGAGAGAGAGAGAGGGAAATATTCTAGAGTCTAAAGGTCGGTTAAGGGTTACGAGGTTATTGACAACAAAGTACAGTCGATAGTTGGCAATGACAAGTAGAACGTAGCTGATGTCGCACCGAAGTCTTCCCTGATGTCCACAACACTACAGAACACTACAGAAGTTACCTAATGTAGTTCTGTAGTTATCGCTGCTATGTTCTCAATATACGATTCTTACTTATCTCTTGTTTCGCTTAAGTCACACCGCTTTATAAAGGGTGTATCTGACAAACGAGCACCATGGATCCAGTACATGATTCTGAACCCCCAGTGGTGGAATTTATCGTAGGCTTTTTCATAATTTAAAAAAAAATGTATGTAGTTTTTTCACTTTAGACCGTTCATAATTGCAATACTTTTATAACCCAATAAGATTTTAAAGTAAAAATTAATTAATTCGCTAATTACACAAAAAAGCGCAATGAAAACAAAACTCGAAAAACTATCTTATGAGCTGATTTAATAGAGTTCATACTAGGGATCAACGTCATACCTACAAACTCGCACTGCGGCACGCTTGCAACGTTCAAAGGCCGAGCCGACACTTTTTTAAACACTTTGAATTCTGTAACTGTTCATTAACGACATAATTGACTATCATAATTTTATTAGTGGCATGCGGTGTAGCCTTTTCGCTAAGTTTGCGTTATTATGTCAGATACACTCTGTATATGCAAGGTGATGGAATGTTCCAGATCTATCTCGAAGTAATAACAATCATGTTCGATCCCCAGAATGTTGGTGTTTACTACAGGAGGTTTAATTATTTAAGCATTCTTACTTTTAATGGAGACAGAGTTCAAAAGAACAATGTCTCAATCAAAAGTGTGATGATGCGCGGAGTCTGTACAGGTTCATAGCACAACTGTAATCTACAGTAGTTTGGTCGATTTGTCATAAACATTTGCTATTATAAAACTTCCTATTAAATAAAACAGAGAAATAAAAAAAATCTAAATCCTTTTAGCCGTTTGCGAGCTACAGTGGCGCAAAAAGACACACAGAAAAATACACGTCAAACGTCACCCTGCACTTTATATTAGGGGTTAAAATTCATAAATTTACTATGTTCTAACAAAAACATTATTATTTCCTCTTTCATAATTTCACTAAAGCACTACAATGTCCAACTCAGTCTATTATACAAGAAAGCTAGGTTATTCGTGTAGCAGTGGCCCTAATATCTAACATAATTATGATTGATCAATCAAATTGGGTCGCTCGTCGTCAGCCCGACGGATTGATTGCACCAACGTCTGAAGATTATTAATATTTCAGCAAAACTTATACCTACGGTTCACACAAAGTAAATCTGTAGTAACAACTAATTTACTGAAAATTTATGTTCTTGGAAAAACAACTTTAATTCCTACACAACAAAGATTAGTTTACATTATAACTTCAAACATTTTATTACTTTTTCAATACTGCTAGTCACTCTAAAATGCACTTAAATATTATCATCAGCATAAAGTAGATATTTGTTTGACATGAAGTTATAATCATTAGAAACATTTTGAATGGACTTTACCTACATAAAATCACGCCTTTGCTCCCGAAGAGGTAGCCAGAAGTGACCCTAAAATGAACATTAGGCTAGTTAAGACCCTGTTTTATATCATGGTACAATAAACAAAACTCAATATCAACGTCAACCCAAGCCAGAGCGAGAGAAATAGGGAAAAACCAGACTGCAAAATCCAAGAACTCTTTGCCCAACTTTTTTTTTTTAATTAATAACTAGCGCTTGACCGCAATCCTGCCTGATGGTAAGCAGTGATGCGATCGTTGATGGTAAAGCGCGCTAGTTTATTAAGAGCCTATTCACTCAGAAAAACTGAGCGAATAGGAAGGAAGACGGCAGTTGAGCGAGGTGATGCCCTCCACGACCAAACTCCCAACACAACAATATTAGGCGCATCGTACCCGGCACACATCGCAACATAACTGCTCAGACCCGTCCTCCGTACGGCTTCACCAGACATCATGCCGGAGCACGATAAATCGCTTGCCGGCAAGGCTTTGTTTGGTGGGTGGTAACTTCTGCCGGCGGCCGATGTTATGGCCTATCACCGAGAAAACTTGGGATTCGAACGCAAGAGCTCATGCTCAGCTGCTGCACTTGCGACAACTAGACCACCGAGCCAGTCACAATTGCAGTATACACATTATGTGTGCTTTTACATACGAAATACGAAAATATTGTATACGGGTTTTATGGTTCCGTACGCAAAAAAGGGACACTATTAGTAAAATCCTGTGTCTGTCTGTCACCAGGCTGTTCTGTCTCCTAAAGTATGATAGCTTGACTGTTGAAATTTTCACACAAGAATGTATTTCTGTCGCCGCTGGAAATACAAATACTGAATAAAGAATAAAATAAACATTTTTTTCTATGGATAATGGAGAACGGTTTTTGTGAGGATTCAGTTTCGAATGTTGTTGATTGCACCTTTGGTATTAATTACATATTGTACTAAGGCTTTACAGAAACTCGGTTACAGTTTTCGTATTTACTATATAGCTATTATTATTTACAAGAGCAGGTTCACCGAAATCTTACAAAAGCGACCTAGTGCGAGTTGGATGCGCTTACTAAGAGTTCTGGTATTTAATGGCAATCAGAAACCTCGCGAAACTTTATTAAGTGCCTCCTTTCAACGCTTTCTTAATTTCTTTTGATCAAACAGTGATTTAATTTCTCGTGAACTACCTCTTATCTTATGCAGTTCTAGAACAAAACGTGACCAATGAACTTTTTACTTTATTTTAAACTTTTTTTGAGAACTATGCGCAACTGGCAACGTCGCATTTTAGTGTCATATTTCTTGGTTTTCAATTTTTATTATTAAACTGAGTGCTATATTTTAAAAATGTGTTCTACCTACTAACTTTTTAGAATTAGTGGATGAAAAGTAAGTAACCGTAATGTTTACAGTTATTTTACTATGAAAATAACGCCTTGCTAGTTTCCAATGCATTCATCATTATCAACGTTCCACTGCTGGGCACAGGTCTCCTCTCATACAGAGAAGGATTGAGCGTAATCACCACGCTTGCTCAACGCGGGTTGGCGATTTCAGACTTAAAGTCTAGCTTTCCCCAAGATGTTTTTCTTCAACTTCAGAAAAGTTACAATACAATGCATTATTTGAATATAATTAGAACTATACATGCAATGATTTCTTACTTTTTACACAGTTTTGACCCAATCTAAACTAATAAATATAAAATTGAAGAGTTTGTTTGTTTGTTTGAACGCGCTAAGCTAATCTCAGAAACTACTGGTCCGATTTGAAAAATTCTTTTTGTGTTGGATAGCTCATTAATCCAAGAAGGCTTTGGGCTACATAAAATCACGCTGCGACCAATAGGAGTGGAGCATAACCAATCCACGCGAATGAAGTCCTGATTTAAACCTGCGTAAATTGCGATGTTGCCAGTCATGCGTAGTAAACGCTCTTAACTAAATTGAAGTTCGGTACAACTTATTCTTTCTACTTCATTAACAATACGAAAGAAGAAAAACATTCATTTAGTAAACATTAGCGCCGATTCTATTGTTCAGAAAATAAACTAATTTTAAATTATGTGCATCTTTTTCTTTTCATTTCGTTAAGAAAAGGACAGAAGATAAAATGCCAGTTAACCCTGTCAGATTAGTGCGCTCCTGACGTAAACTGACGTATTTTCAGTCGCCATGTTTATAATCCCGTCTAAACTGTCCATGGAGTATCTTAATTTGACAGGATTAAATTTAAATGTCGTCTTCTATCCAGTTATACGATTGACAGCAAATTAGGTTACCCGACACTATTAAATATTCCCAATTAGCCCTAAGCCTTAATGCTTTAGAGATAAAGTTGAAAATCTAAGAATGAAAACTGAGGTATTGTAGTAGCTTAATATGTTGTCGTATGTACATTACTTCACTTACATTTATTTTGTGGGATGAGATGTTTGATACCTAATTATTATTACTATATGGATACTTTTTGGACGACCGTAGTACATATTATCTTCTAACAGAAAGGTGTGGTAGAGACTATCAAAAATTCAACCCAAAAAAAGAATGAAAATACATCTATTTGCGGAAAGCTTGACGCTTAAAACGAACCAGCCTATATTAACAGGTCCACCCTTTATAGCAGAACGTTTTACGTCATAATTTTATTTTGCATAGCAACGGATAGTATAAACCTCTTTTCGCTGAAAATCGTTCGGAATACACTCATTTACCATACACCGAAATCCATAATTTTGTAAGTCAGAATCATCTTTAGGTATAAATTTCATGTCCATAATAATCAATAAGTGTAACAACTATCATATCGTAGAAAATTCACAACCAGAATTATTATCTTTTGGCATGCATTTCATATCCATAATAAATTTAAAGAACACTATTTTTATTCACCAAATTAAGATGGAAATCACTCATTAAAACAATTTACTTTTAGTATCATTATGTGCTTTTTATTTCCCTGCCAGTAAGATAATGCAAGCATTCAGCATACAAGCATGCAACATGCAACATGCAGCAAGCATACAACATGCAGCAGGCATGGCTTCTGTTACGGCTCTAGAGCTGCGCGGCTCGTCGCAGTTGGTTTTACGCCCACCGCCGCAGCTTCGACTTGCCTCAGCCGCGGCGGCGTGCGTTAAAACCACCTGCTCCTCAGCTCGCGGGCTGCCTCGCCACTCCGCGCCTTCGCAGGCTAAGATTAGACTCTAGGAGTAGGGCAGACAAGACTACGCGAAGTCGGTTTTGCAGCGATTCATTTCTGTCACTAACTTTTGTAGCAAACCATAGTGATTTTTCAAAACAATTTTTTTTCAATATGACTAAAAAAAAGGATTCAGTGGAGAGGCGTGCGAAGAGGCTGATTGATGACACTGTTTTATCTCGAGATGGTCTCCAAAGCCTAGAGCACAGGCGTAGAGTAGTCAGAAATACATGATTTAATTCCCTCATTTCCGTTCCACCATCGGACATCCCGTTGTACGACGAGATTTCACACTTACGTTGTTAACACCTCTACGACCTGGACGAAGCGTTTCGCCTCTTCTTTTATACCGCGTACATCGAGGGACTGGAACAATTTGCCAGCGGCGATGTTTCCGTCGGACAACAATTTGAGTGTCTTCAAGGCTAGAGTGAATAGGCTCTTAATAAACTAATTACCATCAATCGCATCATCGCTTTACCATCAACGATTGCGTCACTGCTTACCATCAGACGGGATTGCGGTCAAGCGCCACTTTATAATTAATCTAAAGATATATACATAATTCTGTGATGTATTCGTAGTATGGTAAGTCAAATTATACGAAATAATCGGCGCTCTAAATAAACGTTATGCTAAACGAAATTATGCAAAATTGTAACTCTGACAAAGGTCCCATACAATTCTGCCATCTTAAAAGTATCCCATTTTAAATTCGGACATAATAACATTAGGTAAAAAATAAATATTTTATACCTTAATAATGTTCGTTTAAAAAAGTTTATGCCAAGTGAGTTATGCCAAATAGGTTTCGGAGCAACAAGTTTCTGCCAGATAAAGGGCACCATAGATTAACCTCCAATTCGACCCAAATATACGGAACGGCTGATATATATTATTGTTTTGTAAGTAGTCCGCTTCGTAATATATCAGCGGACTTTGGACCAATCCCATGGAGAAAGTTGTTCAGTTTTATCAGAGTGCCCATAGTCTGTATCATACACTTAAAAAATTACCACACCTCTCTGATACCAAATCTGCAGTGGGATGCTGTAACCACATCACCGAGAAAACTTAAGGGATATGAGCATGTTGGGAGACAACCTCGGACTCCCGGCCACCGTAGGCGCGGGCTTGCGGGCGACCCGGGCCTGGTTCTTACTATAAGGATAAATAAGGACCATTGTCGACGACATCGACCGTGTTTGACTCATCGATTGGCTCGCTTCAATTTTGTAAGAACTCTTAATCAATGAGAGCGCCGAACACGGTCGATGCGTCTGATCGAGTCTCGTAATGAAATCTCTTGGTAGCCACACAGGCCCGAATCACCGGCGCTTTGTATTTCACGCGTATCCATGTATTTCAAGGGAAGTGACCGTGGAGTGATGTCATTCCAAGAAATGCTGGGGATCGGTACTATTGATAACTCACTCTAAGGTCACCTCACTCTCGAATCGATCGACAGTACAATTATCTAATATCTTTATTATTTATTCATTTCTTATTTCATCATAATCATTGGTTTACATTACAGCAGTTCTCTGTTAGAAATAGGCTTCTTTTAATACACGCCTTTCAGCTCGCCAGCCTTCGAAAATCGTGACTCCACCTAGCCTGAGGGCTTGATCTTTAGTTCGAGCCTTTTTTGGATGCCGTAAAGTTCATTTGTCTTATTATTTAATAAAACATACTTATTGTTTAATAAGATATTCTTATTATTTAATACGATATTTGATTAGCAAAATAAAACTCTGGTTAGCATATATAATTCAATTATTTTTCCCACCTTAATTAAGTCTTCGTTTTCCTTATTCGAACAAAGATTTAATTTTGATTCCAAACAAAGAGTGATTTCCTTCAAAACATTGTCTTTGAGTGACCACCGCAAGCGCCGTCTAAAGTATTGTAGCAGGCGCTACACAAAGGTCGACTATAAATCACACCAGATCACACCGAGGAACGCGGAAGTCATGGCGCGCGTCCCTGCGACCCTGACTCCCGCAGCGAAGGTTCCCATAAATCTCACCCCGGAACACATCTGCAGGACCAACGGTCAACGTCCGTGGGAACCGTAGCGAGTCGTTGGGCACGTGAATGAATTGGCGCGCTTTCTTCATTAACCAATCATACGTCGCGGCCTGCCTCGATCAACGAATCAGCATCAAGAACGCACGCAACACCGCGTGGACATCGCAGGACAGCAAGCTGATTTGCTATTGGTTACCCCACTATTATTTAGAGATAGTTAGTATTTAAGTGAGTGCATAGTTGTAAGACACCTTATTATTATATTCTATATCATTATTACTTTACAGTCCATTCCTTGTTCACACTCTTGTATCACGTCATTGTACACGTCAAATACATTGTACTCTTTTACATTCGTGCAATACACAAAGTTCGATTTATCTGAGTTTTAATTACGCGACACGACCTACGCGCTACAGTATATTAGATTAGCTAGGTATCGAAATGTAAAATATAAATGTTACATACTGTGAATATATCTACTAAGAGCATTTTACAAGTCAATAGTATCAGATTTGAATAATTTATCGTAACGGTGCGCTTTACCCTCACTGATGGCATCACTGCTCAGGCGGGATTGCGGTCGAGCACTAGTTCCGAATCCGCGACACGAAGCGCAACTGTCGATCGCTCAACCAATACACCAACCGTGTCGTCAATATTGATATTTCGATATCCATTAGTTAATGGGTCTGTCCGAGGCAATAGTCTCAAGTACACGTGGCATTGTAGGGTCAGGCATTTCGTTTCTGGCGACTGTAAAAACTTTGTTTTTTGAAAGCCCATTTGAACAAGAATAAAGCAGCGTAGCGGGGTAACTATGTATATATATAACCTCCTCCTCAAATCGTTCTCCTCATTACTGAGAGTCGTGGTGTCTCTGTGGAATTATCTTCTGCTTTATGATAGTCTGCCATGTGTTACGATCACTAGCCGCGAGTACAGCATCATGCAGGCCGGTGTCCAGAGATGTACGAATTTGGTTAGTCCATCTTATTGAACTGCGACCTCTAGAACGCCGTCCACCCAGTAACCATCAGATGATCGAGATTGTCTCCATTTTTTCTGGCAATATGGCCAAAATATTCCAAAATTCTTCGAAGGCAGACAGTCTTATTGTGACACCCAGCTCTTAAAGGATTGACTGGTTTGTGCGGAATGTTGTCCAAGGAATTTGAAGCATCTTTTTCGAGCACCACACCTCTAAAGTGTCAATGCGGTCTCGATCGGACACACTAACACTAACAATGACATCAATCCATATAAAAGGATAGTTTCAGTTCAGTTTTTATTCTATTCTGTTCATTCCGTTATTCACATTGTTGAGGCGGATTACAATGAATTAGCAATCATCATCATCAACTTTTTATCGTCCCATTGCTGGGCACAGGTCTCCTGTCATACAGAGAAGGATTGAGCGTAATCACCACGCTTGCTCAATGAGGGTTGGCGATTTCAGACTTTAAATCCAGGTTTCCTCAAGATGTTTTCCTTCACCTTCAGTCATTGGTGTCCAAGATATACTTAGAAGTAGATATAACTTTAGAAAAATTACGTTGGTACTTACCTGATCCGGAATCGAATCCGCACACTCATACTTGAGAGGCTGGTGTTTTAACCACTAGGCCACCACGGCATTACTTAGCAATATTACCACCATCACAATTCCATTTTTTTTGTTTTTTGTTCTTTGTTCCATCATGTTTACCGCAAATAAACGTATTTCCTATGTATTAAGCTGTGGTAAATTATTGAGACTTCTTCCGCGTGGGGTGAGGTGTAGGGTGCGCTGGTAGGTTGAGGTAGAGTAATTTATTTATGTACGTCTTTTGAAGGATTTCGAATGAACAAACATGAAGGATATTAATTTCATTATACATAATCATTAGCTAAAGTGAAATTGGTTTTTTAACTTCTGGCCTGTAATAACACGGTTTAATACTTTTACATGTCATAAAAATGAATTATGTAGATCACCATTCGCCTAGCCTTTCTGAAACCATATAGGTACTCGATATAAAACAACAGAGAGAAAGCATTTTATCTTTGAATAAGTTAGTTGTTACTTTACACATTGGTTCTAAACACAAAAGTACACAAACTACATTTAAAATCCACACGAGTAAGAAGTTTAAAACTTAATTACCATAATTGTGTACTCGAGCAGTTCAGTACAAACGCATCACCAACCTACAAAGCAGCATAACTGAGGGCTTCTGCCACCGACTGACTGCAAAATATTTAAACTTCATATTTTCCTCCATTTAAAACGTAAGGACGCGCGAGTCGGACCCGCACACGAGGGATTCCGTACCTCTTTATGATTCGATCCCGTAGGAACATCAGGAGAAAGAGTATCCTATATGTTATTCCTCGTTACAAACTATCTTGTGTTTCATCTAATTCCATTCAGTAGTTTTTGCGTAAATAAAGTAACAAACACCCATCCACCCATACATTAAAACATAGGTACATACATCTTCACAAACTTTGACATTCATAATATTAGCAGGGGGTAGGATAGGATTATTACCATCATCAATCTTTTTATCTTCCCACTGCTGGGCACAGGTCTCCTCTCATACAGAGGAGGATTGAGCGTAATCACCACGGTTGCTCAATGTGGGTGATTTCAGACTTCGTCCAGGTTTGCTCAAAATGTTTTCCTTCACCTTTTCACCAAGATATACTTAGAAAGCACATGTAACTTAGAAAAGTTACATTGGTACTTGCCTGACCTGGAATCGCACTCCCACACTCATACTTGGGAGGCTGATGTTTTAACCACTAGGCCGCCACGACTTATAAAAGTAAGATTATTTATTTAGTGTTACACTTTACAGTCGCGTACCAAGATGCTGTAAATATATTTAATTATGTATTACCTATACTACTAACCTAACCTTACCTAAAACTCATAGAACTTTGAAATATATAAATTAGTATAAAGTAAGGAATGTATAACGTGTAATAAATAAATAAATAAAATAAATATATACGGACATATCACACAGATTGAGCTAGCCCCAAAGTAAATTCGAGACTTGTGTTATGGGATACTAACTTAACGATACTATATTTTATAATAGATACATATATAGATAAACATCCAAGACCCAGGCCAATCAGGAAAAGATCGTTTTCCATCACGACCTGGCCGGGGATCGAACCCGGGGCCTCCACGTCACAGGCAGGCGTGTTGGCCGCTGCGCCACGGAGACCGACAGAGAGGTTATTTACATAATATACCCCATATTATGTATATGCTCCGTTATACATTGTATATTACACGAGCTGCGCCTCGCGGTTTCACCCGCTTACCTCAAGTAACAAAACAGTCTCAGAACTCGCACTTTATAAGAGCAGTAGGCTTGAAGCGCTCTTATATTTGTTTTAGAACATACCATCGATCCTATATTACTCTTAGAGAAGCTAGTATGCCCCCAAGAACGCTCATTCTCACAACCAAGTCTCCTAAACGTATATAACATCATTTAATAAGCCTAGTTGCACTTGAGAAAAACTTACTCTTATATTAGTATTTTCTAAGCTCATTTGATTTTATATTAGACTTGCTAAATGTTATTATGCTTGCTAATTGTAATATCAGCATAGCATAAGAGTACGTGCATTTTTGATCGTATTTGAAACTAATATAAGATCAATAGCACTGGATAAATATGAGATTGGTGTGATTTTGGATCAACATATTTTCAATACAAAAGACAAGACGCATATGAAAGCGTTTGATCTTAGATCATAGTTTGATTTTGGGAATAACTCCTCTTAATTATTTATTTTATTTATTTATTTATATTAATTCATTACAGGTTCGTTCGTTTTGTACCATTAAACCAGAAATGGTTTGTATTGGTACTCACATTCACTATAACAACTCTTAATCAGTATAACATATTTTGTATTAATAATTATTAATGTACCCACACCATTTGTATTTTTTTCCCTTGTTAATAATCCCCCTCACTCATAAACGCCCCCAAAGCCAATCAGTGATCAGCGACTCCCCAAACACAAACCCTCGACGTCCTAACGTCACCCACCTCAAAAACATTCCCTATGAATAAACACCACATTGTTTAAAGGGTTCTTTCACAACGATAACCAAACCTAAGCGACGTCAAAGGGGCCAAAAATGTATGCTCAAAGAATCGCCAACCACCAGCTAACTCCAAGCAGCGTCCACGAATAGGTAAGGTGGTATATAACCAAATAATGTAGGTACACAAACAACTATACTTTAACAAAACGTAGTAAAATAGGGGTTAAAAGGGTAAACCAAAAACAAAAGTATAAAATTAAATAATTTGACAAAGTACAGCTGTAAACATCCATCCAGTAAGTGAAATGAGTCACATGCATGTTTTGAATCTATGCTGCTTGCTCCTGGGCTGCTTATTAAAAAGATCGTTTTTTATTTTTGTCTTTTTTTTTTTTTTTTTTTTAGTGTACCCACATAAAACCGATCCGAAAGAATTTCCAATATACAGGTTGCTTCGCTTTTATTTATTTGATTGGTGTGTTAGATAAAAAAGTTATTGTTATATTTTAGTTTAATAAATAGTTGTGATAATATTTTTTGTATTTTTGTCTTATAGTTTTTCGAGTTTATTTCGTTTTTTATTTATGGTGGGTATTAAAAATTGTACTGTTCGCCTGCCATAATAATTTCTAGTCTGAGGTACTATTAATTTATTTTTGGTTATACTTCTTGTGATAATTTTGTGTGATATAGGTATTTGAATGCCTTTGTTATTAAACTGCTCAATCAGTAGGGCCATCCTAAGTCTAGCCTGTATTGGCAGAACTTTACAATATTTAAATAATTCAATGACGTTATCTTTATATTGGTGTTTTATATTTCTGGGTACGATTAGTTTCAGAAGTCTAACCTGCAGATTAGAAATTCGTTCAATGTAGGATTTAAATGTTCGCCCATAACTCGTGATTCCGTATGCTATTATTGATTCCGCTAAAGCAATGTTTAAGCAGGATTTTGAACGGAACTTTAGGTTTCAAAATGCAAAATTTTGCCAGTACAGCTCGCAATTTATCACAAACTGAATTCACGTGGAAATTCCAACTGAATCGATTGTCAACTATTAATCCAAGGTAGGTGTGCTGTATTACTTGATCAATTGCCTCACATCGACATGTATATGATAGAGAAGAGTGAAGACAACTGTGGCTGTGTACGATTATTTGAAAAGAAGGCACATGCTTTAGATGGCTAGAGTGGACATGGATGATTTTGGTTTTATTTGCATTAAGAACCAGTCCAGCATCATGTGCCCATTTACAAATTTGAGTAAAATCATCTTGTAAACACTGAACCGCTACTGTTACATCTCTGTGAGTAGCTACGAGACATGTGTCATCTGCATACTGATACACGGAGCAGTGATTAACCACATGCTCCATATCGTTTACATATGCCAAATAGTGTAAAGGTCCTAGTACTGAGCCTTGGGCTGTTCCTTCAGTGACTTCAATGGCATCACTGGTTTCATTGCATATCTTGACATTATATTTACGATTTTTGAAGTAATCCTCACACCATTTGAGTATTGGTCCCCGAACTCCCGAATTATTTAATTTTGTCAGCAACGTGTCGTGCCTAAGTGTATCAAAAGCTTTGCTGAAGTCGATAAATAGTAATAATAATAATAATAATAAATTGTTTATTTCTCAACTTTGTACATAATTATTACATAAAATAATTCATTTTTTACATAAAAGTCTTGTATCTGGTTACAAACATATTTCTCTACTACTTTGTCGATAACAGGTAGAATGGTGATCGGTCTATAATTTTCGTAGTCGGCTAAACTGCCTTTTTTATGTATCGGGCGCACTATACCAGATTTTAATAATTCCGGATATTTTCCTTGTTTGACACTGGTATTGATCAATTTGACTATTGCGACTGTCATCTTGTCACAGATAGATTTTATGTCGATACACCTAATGTTGTCTACTCCTGGAGATTTATTGGTATTAAGATTTCTAATTAGTTTACTTATACTGTCATTAGTAGCTTTTCTGAAGTACATTGATGTGTTATTGGGAAACATATATTCTGATTCGTTTAATAGACGAATGTTACACTTGGGCAAGATCTTTTTAACACTATTTCTAAATTCTGTGGCAAAATTATTGGCTATCGTTTTTATTTCTATATTCTTATTTTTAAAGGCTCTCAAGATGGCTTCATCAACCGACTTTTTGTTGCGACCGGATAGCGTATTTAGTATTAATAGAGTAATTTTAATAGTAGTAAAGTAGTAATAATAGTAATAATAGAGTAATTTTCCTAGTCATATTTTCTTTAATTTTTTTAAATTAAATAGTTAGCTATAATGGATTACAAAAACTGGAAAATATTCAAGAATACCTACTGGGGACTACAGGACGAAAGTTGTTAAGAAGTACAACGAAATGTTAAAAACAAAAACAAATATCCCGCTGCCTTTTTTCTCTCTCTTTCGATTTAAGGTTAAGGTTTTATGTAACATTAAATTTCCGCCCGCGGCTTCGCCTGCGTGGAATTCAGTTATATCGCGCTTTTTAGATTTCCCTCGGGAATATCATTTTTTCCCATAAAAGGTAGCCTATGTTCTTTCTCAGGGTCTAAAGATTGTCTGTGCCAAATTTCATAAAAATCGGTCGAGAGGTTTAAGCGGGAAAGCGTAACAGACAGACAGACAGAGTTACTTTCGCATTTATAATATTAGTGTGGAAGTATGCATTGCAAGGAACCCTAATTTATTGCAATATGGAGTTATCTTCAGTATACTTACTGAATGCTAAAATAAGAGTAAACAATCTTATATTACTCTAATAGTGTTCTTGTAAAATGCAGCGATAGTAATGGCGACACTATCAATACAAATTAACAAATAAAGTTTTTAAACACGACCATGAAACACTTTATTTAACAAGGCGCATTAATTTTTGAGGTGGAAAACCAGGTCTAATTAACAGTAAATAATAAATTCCAATACGATTACTGACCTTAAAACTACTTTCACCTACTTTTATATAAACAACGTAGCATAAATATTATAACTTCACGCAACTGGTTTGTATTTCAAACCAAACAAACACTCACGAACTTTGGATCTGACGTAAAATTCTCAAAATATTCTAATCCTAGATCAACATAAGCCTATTCAGGCTTATAAGATACTTACGGAAAAGCAATATTATTGTAAGTCAGTTTAAATTAGTTTTGGCTACATTTCAGTAAGAGCAAACAGCATTCAATTAGACTGATATTTGAACGATATAAAACTAAATATGCTTATAATATTGTCCAAACGCAGGCTTATAACATTATATAGGAGTGATATAAAAGAAAAAAAAAGTAATCTTGAGATTGTTTTATGAGTAATTTTTGCTAGTTGGGAGGTTTCGATGTTTTTTTTTTGTATGCTTCGTTCTGATTGGTTTCAGCATGATGTTATATAGCCTAAAGTCTTTCTGGATTAATGTGGTATCTAACGCAAAAATATTTTTTAAAATCAGACCAGTAGTTCCTGAGATTAGCGCGTTCAAACAAACAAACTCTTCAGCTTTATATATTAGTCTATATTCCTTTCGAAGAGTATGATTTCTTTGGATAAAGTCAAACGACATAGGAAGGGTATTTTAAATAATATCTATAGATCGGAAGTTACGAGAATTAAGAAGTGAAAACTTCTTAGGATCGTTGTGATTATTTCTATAATTATACGAATACAATGTAAACTGATTATCTAGCATTGGTACCACTACGATCATTGCTACAGTAATCCCCTTTCCTAAATTTGACATTCGTCTCATAATATTCAAACCAAAATTCTTAAAGGTTTCACTTCTTCCACATGTGAATTGCACACATGTTTTTTGAGCATTTGATTGCAGAAACATTAATAGCAGAGACCGAATTACGTCAAATTGAAATAAACACATCACTGTGTTGTAGTATTGCTAAGTAACGTGGAAAGTTATTGACCTAAGTAGTGCGGTGTTGATTATGTTTTGAAGTAACAAACGCGCCACTACGTAGGTCAATAACTTTCCTTGTTCCATTGTTTCCTTTCCATTCATCATGTTCACAAACTAAACTAATTTTAAGGTAAGTGCATCTTTTTCTTTCTATTTCATTAAAAGAAGGATAGAAGATAACATTTTAAATTAATCTTGTCAACTTAAGATACTCCATAGACTGTTTAGACGCGGTTGTGAAAACGGCGACCAAAAATACATCAATTTACGTCAGGAGTGGACTAATTTGACAGGTCTGAACTAACACATTATTTGCTGTTCTTTTGTTACTGAAATAGAAAAATATGCGTTTTTCATGAGTAAGGGAATCGAAGCCATTGTATTGAATCTATATGGGTATTACAACATCAACGGTCATCGAGCACGTTTCCATAGAAATCGGTACACGACCAATGTCAACGCTGACCGACGGTCGAACACTAAAATGCCCGTAAGAACCAGACCCGGGTCGACGGCGCCTTGTGTTTTACGCGCGCCACAATGAGATGTCAGCACATCGTGACGGGGGCCACGAGGACCGATGCCTCCTGGGGCAGAGTTGCGGGTTTTTTTTTTTTAAAGAAAACGTGGCCCTTGCGCACAGGCAAGTGAAGGAACACGGATGGGTTTACGAAGTAAAAGGCTGACGCGCCCTTCCGCTCCGTCCAGAGCAGGAGCGGTCATTTGATGACTTCCCATATAAAAAAAAAAACCTTTTGGGTACGAAATCCTAATAAGAAACACAGTTCTACCGTGAAACGTAAGCCCGTTGGAACCCCGCCAATATAATTAATGCAATTCACTTGGAATTAAAAAGTAAAGTGAATTTTGTAGCAGCAACTGTGCGTCGTTAAACGAAAAGTAAAAACACAGATTTCATCTGTTCGTTCAACATTTTTCTTTTGTTGAATGTTTCTTTTGTTCCTAGATAATTAACGGGTAAAATGAAAAAGACTAGAAAATAAAACTGAACTTTGTTACGTTTCGTCCTCGATCTTTGTGTTCTGAAAAGAATTGTTCGTGGGTGGGTGTCCAAAATCCCTGTATGCTTTGGAAAGCATGTTAAACCGTTGGTACCGTTTGTCATTCGTGGATGACAGTCATTATGGGCCACAAGCCGCAACGTCTGACAAGTAGCTTTATCAAGGATTATCGTACTACCCAGAAACTGTGCTGGAGAGATCACATAGGCAATCGCTCCATGGATAACACTGGTCTTCAGCTGAAAATGGTTAGGCTGGAAGCCGATCCCAACATACATAGTTAGAAACAGGCTACGCACATGTCTTTCAGTAGCAATGGTTTTCATTTCGACTTTCGACTTGAGATTATTGATGTTTTTTTACAATTATAAACTACTGCTTAGCCGCAATCCCGCCTGATGGTAAGCACTGATGGAATTGTTGATGGTAAAGCGCGCCAGTTTAATATAATCCTATTCATTCAAACAAACTAAGTGAACAGGAAACAAAATGGCAGTTGAGCGAGGTGATGCACTGTTAAACCCAACAACATGACCAACGATGCTACGCCAGAGGGAGATTGATCTGGTGTTACAATTTAGGCTATTTTATAATATTAACCAAACAAGTCTATCTATTTGAGTCCTTAAATTAAAAGTGAAACTCTTATTAATAGTTTATTGCCATGTCTTTAGAGTGATAGATAACACAGAGTTTTAAAAGTTCATTTATGCTCACTATTATGTTTTAGATTAGCAATCACGCACATAGATATAATTTGTCAAAATAATTGTATTTTTATTTTTTTTAGATTTATTTTTCAAATTTTCTTCTAACGTTTTTAAACCTTGTATTTTTATGGCGAAAGCTCCAAAGCTACGTGATGATATTACAAGAAAATGATAGCTAGTAAAAAGCTTTGTGAAAAAGAGCTCTTTATATGCATCATTAGGTGGCAAATGGCATCATCATGAACCAATTTGCCAAATGGAATATCAAAAGTATCACAGGAGCGTTGACATCCTAGCAACGAAGTTGGTAGGTGTGTCTCATGTGGCTACAATTCTTTTGAACCACCCACACTCTCTTAACGAGAACGTAGTATCTTTCAATGATGGCAAAAGTAAGTATTATTTGTTAACAAAAGCACCTATTAGCTACAACTAACCACAGTGGCCAGTATGTCGCCCAAACTAAACTATAAATTCTGCAAATAATTGTCTAGAAATTTTTCGATGGTAGTGTTAAAAACTGTTACTTCATTTAAAAAGTAACAAAATAAAAGACCTAAGTGATCAAGTCTTGTGCGGAAATGAAATTTTTTTTTCGACTTTGGAAGTTCAAAGCCTAGCAAAATACAAGGTATTGAACCTATGCGGTGTTGCTGAACCTCAGGCATACATCACAGGACCGTTTTTTTTTTCTTCAAAATATTGCTAGGAGACAACATTATTGATGTGTGTTATATAAATTGAAATATCAAGGGCGTGTACTTAAAAAAGTGGTTCATGTTGTTACCAAATTAAACAATCTATTATTTATACTAACCGTTTACATGTCCGTGCCATGTTATATTTGTTATTATTTTTATGTGCGTGACAAACTGATAGCTATGTATAACCATAAACCTTTGTTTTCAAAAAGAAATTATTTTGCGTTAGTTTGTTCAACAAACATTAATCGGCTTACAGCACACGAACTTAATAAACTTCAATTAAAGTTTATTTCGTTTAACTTTTAACCCTTCGTGCGCTCACCCCTCACCTGACCATGGAAGCCCACTGCTATCAGACTTCTATAAGGTCACACTGTGACCTTTACTCAAAGCCCAAGGTCGTAAACAAACCCTTAGCTATGGAAATACTTTTCATTTTATGGGGGCATAACTTTTTTATCGCTATTTATTTGAAGGAAAAGTTTTGATAAAGCCTGTTTGAAGGTTTCTAACGAATGTTTTTGTAATAAATATTTATTGGTGCTATGCTTGGAGTTTGCCTGTGTGATCCAATCAGAAATGAAGAGATCTGCTGAAGTACCAAGGTGACCGACACAGCCCGAAGAATTGCCACACTTAAGTGATAATTACTTATCATAATTGAATTTTATTTACACGATTTACGAAAATTTAAAAAAACGCATAATAAACACGATCCATTTTTTTTTAAATATATGAACTTTTCACATTTATATTTTAGCATTTCGTTATCATCAGTTTGTAAATAGCCTATAATTTAATATTTTTGGACACCAATTTAATGAGTTAAATGTAAACTGAAACAAAATAAAATGAACTTGATCATATTGAGTAAATACGAGTGTCAGATTTCAGATTAAATGGAAATTAAAATTCTACTGTTTCTTGAGACGATGTACTGTGTTCTCTTAACAATGCAACAGAGATAAGCTAAGATAAACTGTTCCGTTTAAAATAAACGACTTCTACCATTTTCAACCTGGAAAAAGGGTAATAAAATCTCGGCAAAATTTCTCAGTTATTTTCAATCAGACACCGTAAGAAAGTCGATCTACCCGACAATTGTAGAAAAGCAAATAATACGAGAAATATTACTGACAGTTAAATGGACGTGTAACTACGTTGTCCGGGAGGGACGAGCGATGACCTTGCTACAAGCTCACTCTTTGCATTTGTTTTGAGCCGGTGCGAGAAGCTTCAGAAGCTTCGATTACGTTTGAATGGCTCAATTGAATACCAGAAGGCCTATTCGTGTAGTTGAAAACATTCAAATTCTAGTCGCAATGTCATCTCGGCGACAAATAAAAACTTGCCTAAATGTTGGGAAATTACTAGGTCTTTTTGATACATTGAGACGGTAAACGTTCTTAATAAAAATACTTACGAGAATTCCCGTTCAGATTCACAATCTACAGAAGTACGGTTAAATGAAAAATTGTTTCCGGAACTTTTCTCTTGTTTGCATGTTCAATTCTTACTTCGAATCTTTTTTGAATTTTTGCTTTTTTATTTTAGTCAGTTTATGGACTACTGATAGTGGGACCAGCATAGAGTCGACGGAAAAATAAACAAAACAACAAATTGTAGAAACTGAGGACGGATCTGAGCAATTGTGTTGCGATGTGTACCGGGTACGATGCGCCAAATATTGTTGTGTCGTAAGTACCTACATTTTTATAATCGTGGACAAAACTCGATTATAAATATTTACGAGAAAAATATATATAAATATCCTTGAAGATTATGAAATGCATAGAATAAGACGCTTATTACGTAACACAATGTCGGCGATTCCCTCGTTACGTATATCCTGGTAAACATAATTAGTTTAGTGATTAAAACACTGCGACTGAAAGTAAGGAAAAAACTAAAGTAAATTAAACACAATTAAATCTAAAAACAAATCAATATAAAAAGTTTAACATCAAATCAGAAATTCTATACAGGCCAAAAGGCTTCTATTTCAGCATAATGCTACGACATTTAAAAAGTAAATGTCGTAGCGCGGGAATTGTGACATGGCCAGTGTGGTGGCACGCGTAATCAGAGCAATACATAAATATATAATGGATATAATTATGTAAAAATTTATCAAATAAATTAAATAAACAAAAAAATATCTTTAATCCGTGCTAGATTCACTCTAAATTACTTGTCTATGCCCTGAGTTTTAGCTAAACTAAATTTAAATTCGTTGCATCTTTCATTTCAATTCATTAAGAAAAGGACAGAAGACAAAATATAGTTTAGTCCTATCATATAAGTCAAGCCTGACGTAAATTGGAGTTTTTTCTCACTAATGTCACTGACTCTTGCTTAAGACAATAAGCAAGAGTCTTAATGAAATGGAATGAAAGATGCAATGAACTAAAATTTAGTTTGGTGACCAGGGAATGGGCACATCAATAACAAATATCTGAAATATTTTGTAGCTCATTGCTAATTCATTGCTTCTTGTGATTGGAAAGTTTGTCCGTTCAGCAATGTAAATATAATGTAATGAATCTTGTTAGTGAAAGACATTACTGCAAAAATAATACCAAAAAATAAAAAAACCGCAGTGCACTAAATCCAAAATCAATAATTTTATTTGTTTGTTTCTGAACACCATTTCATTTGAAAACTAATTCATAATATTTTTTTAACATGATAATCATCCAAACGATTAAGAAACATCTATCAAATAGCTTGGATTTAACTCAGTAACCCAGTAAATTAAGGCGCTGTCAAATCGTGACTTAATTGACTCCCTCGTTTAACTTTTGCGGTAATTACCCGAAATTGCGGTCATAATCACCCTGTCACTGTCTGAACTTACTCTAGATGAACAGGGTAGTTAAACGACCTATTATTTTTACTGTTAACCTTGTAATACATTTTATTACTAAGTTGTTAACTCTTGTGTGTAAAGGCGGTACGCGATCGGTACTTTTTTTTTTTTAAATTTTAAATTAGCGCCTGACCGCAATCCCGCCTTATGGTAAGCAGTGACGCAATCATTGATGGTAAAGCGCACTTGTTTATTAAGAGCCTATTCACTCTAGCCTTGAAGATACTCAAATTGTAGTCCGACGGAAACCACAGTTGGGACTCAAGCCTTCTCTCAGTTAAAGGGAGTGGGCCATAATCTACCACATCTCCCCAGTGCGATGAATTGCCTTTAGCTCATATTTACATATATAGAAATACTTTCATTCCGCTTCACTTTTGTCAACGTCCAACGGAAATTGGGTCATTACGCTACCTTCATTTATTTGGCCCCGAAGCAGAGAAATAGCAACTAGTGTAATAACTTAAGTTCGTTCGGTTTCATTCATTCCTTCCGTTCATTCCCAAGACACTTATTACTCTTGGAAAGTTATTTACGATTTGGGACCATATGTTTACCCATACCTTAGGGGCAGGGTTAAGATTTTCTATAAAAGTTTTAAAAACTTCGTCGTTTCTCTTTGGGGAACAAAAGTTTTAAATGATTTACAGTAAGTATTATATGTTTATTAGTAAGATTTTTATGTGTACTTGTGTTTATAGCTTTATCAGTTTTTATGGGGAAATGTTATTAGCAGCATATAAAATCGTTAACCATATTTAGAAAAAATATCAAGAGAAAGTTTTTTGCGTGACTTCCCATTTCACAGCTAAAGTCGACGCACATCTTGAAGGATATGAGTTTCAGCTGCTATTAGCAGTTTTTGTAGAGATATGAGTTTCCTTCTTAAGTTCCATCGTTCAAACTGGTTGGCATATTGGTTCAAATTAACCTATGAAACGACAAAAGCTAGGTGCTCGGTTCCCATTGATATTTTCCTGCGGAGAAGAGATTGCAAGAAACTTCACAGATACTCTTGTAGAATAGGTAATTGTCTTTTACAATATTTTAATAAATAACAGTATTAATAGGTACCTACAGGAAGACAGTGTAGGCCTGTAAAAAAGTACCAGGCACTTATCAAAATTGGAAATCGCTAACGAATCGAAACATCTATGGGTAAAAAGGGCAAAAAAGCCGGCTTGACTGGTTAGATAAGGATCTATTGGCACAAATTACCTGTAGGTAATAACCCTTCAGCTATCCTCAACCAATCGTTATCCTTACTCACCCCTTGACCTTGACTTTCGAAACCAGTCACTGGGCAACTCTTTGCCCCACGTTAGTTTTCATAGTTTCGGATGCGTGACTGAGCGGCATTTATAGCGCAAACAAATGCTTGTTTACACGACCATTGCATGTTATGGATGCCCCAGACATATCGGCATGGCTAATGTGGGCAAATGGGTATGTTGACAGCGGTAATAAACTATGGAAATGTATAAGAAAGTAAGTTGTAAAACGTGGATGTGATTTTTATGCGTTAAACTTTAAGCCTATAAGTTTTATTATTAGTTTAGTTTTTTTTTGAATTGGCACAATAGTGTTTAATTGAAACCTTATAAATAGCTAAAACAGAAGTATTATTTCTAAAGTGAAGATTGCTACGAAAAGAGAAATATAGTGTGTAGAATAAATAAACAAATAATAATGTGAAACGTATAGGAAGGGCTCGTGGCTAAGTGATAAGAGCCATTCGAGTTGACGGATCAGGTTAAACTTCGCTTAGCGCGGTTTATCGGTGTGAGGAGATCATATCTAAATGTCTTTTGATGACCTCTGCATGTCTCGCTAAGCACATTAACCTTTATACCCCGTGGAGGCATGAGGAACAGGGAGTAAAATTCATTCATCCTCCATAGAATAGAGAGGATCCTCCAACCAGACCGGTGTTATGTCTGGCGGGCACTTGCCCAGCGGTTTAAGCTGGGAAGTTGTATGTATGATAATTGCACGGTAAACTTTCCTTGCGGGATGAAGAATTCGTGTGACGTCAGTATGACGCGTTGTTTTATTTGTGGCGTTTGTAGGTACCTCTACAGTCCTGGTTGTCATTTGTGGGTCCTTGACAGCCGTTACGGCTGACCAGAAAACCGAAAGTCTGGCAGCCAGTTTTACAAAAGAGTCATTATTATCATCATAATTTCAGTCCACGAAGACCATTTCTGCGTCTCCCGCATCCAGCGGTTTCCCGCGACCTTCACCAGTCGTCGGTCTACCTTAAAGACTACAACCCAGTAACTGGGTTGGGAAGGTCAGATAAGCAATAGCTTCAAATATAATAATGGCTACACCCACTAGATTGAAATCGATCAATATTGTTGGGAAAAAGCTAGGCAGACTGAATGTGAAATGTACAGCATTTTGTAGTTAATAAGGCATGACAATAAACATGAATGATTGATAGTAGCTTATATAACACATTCCTACCTTATCTATTTTAAAACGCGGGTAAGTATAACATTACCAATGCGGCACTTCACCCCAGGGAAACACAAGCGTGACATATAGCTAGATATGATGTTACCACACCTTCCGTGCTTAATCAACACCATCGTATCTAAAACCGACCCTCAGATCGAAGGTCACTAATTGGGTCAAGGTTATCGCGTCCTCGTGTGACCTCCACTCAAGGACAGTGATGTCAGCCACCCTATATTTAAAACAATTGACTCTTCAACCTTTTGTTGGTTTCATTTCCGCGTTTGTTTTTTCTATTATATTCTTTATAGCTTTGTTGTAAAAATCCACTTTAATATAATAAAATAATATACACATTTTAACCATGGATATTGGTCAGTTTTTAATGATAATCATCATCATCTTCTTTCTTAACGCGTACTTCCATCTCTAGGTATATTGTTTCTTTTTTATTAAATTATAAACTAGTGCTTGACCGCAATCCCGCCTGATGGTAAGCAGTGATGCAATAGTTGATGGTAAAGCGCGCCGGTTTATTAAGAGCCTATTCACTCTAGCCTCGAAGACCCTTAAATTGTAGTTCGGCGGAAACACCGCATGTCTATATTGTAAGTCTCAATAATTAATAATAAATATACATAGGTATCCATATAAATTCAAGGGTACTTCCCAAGAGGCTAGGCAGACATTACAAATTGTTGCTACTTAGTCACATCTACTTACTTACTGCTTTTAATTTGTTTGCGTACATAAAACGAAGTCAAATTCGCGTAATTATAAACATTAAAGTCTACCCGTACTTCGTCTCCGCGACAATCGTTGTCAAAACTGTAGGGAAATTACAAGCATTTTTGATGGAGTGAGACGTTCCTAAAGAATTACCTGCTGGTCAATTATCCTGGAGAATTACCCTGGTGGTAGAGCGTGTATACGCACGTCTGTTGTTGTTAACACCTGACCTTGCTCAAAACTATTAAATGCTCTTTCATTACCAGTAGTTTCTTTCGATAAAAGTCATCAAATATACACCAAATACAGTTTCCTAAATGACTAACCTACTTACATATCAGGTACGAACATCGTACCGATTTCACAGTGAATTGAACCTAAAAGCCTCCTTTATATGAGAAATTAGAAGGTTAGATATTGGCGAGTGAGGGCCGATGGATTGGAAGGGTCGGAGGACTATTCACTCCTTTATTACAAGTGCTTGTGATGTTGTGTGCGTCTAAGAGTTTCCTTATTCCTTTAGTATATGTATTGATCTTTTTGACTTTGTGATGGGCTATGTCCAGACGTGGAGGTATATCACTGAAGTATGCAATTATGTCAGTTTTCAATATATTCTTACATCATGGTGTAGAGACACTTCTGTTTGTAAAATTATGGCATATATGGAATGCTGAGGGGATTTAGAAGAAGCCCTTTTTTGACTTTCAAAAATGTTTATTAACGTCAGAAAATGCTTTTATTTTGCTCTTCGGCAAGATTATTTCAATATTTCTAATTAACTTCAAAATTAAGGAATTGCATGTTT
The DNA here is from genome assembly GCA_037179545.1 of Sesamia inferens. Classification (NCBI taxonomy): domain Eukaryota; kingdom Metazoa; phylum Arthropoda; class Insecta; order Lepidoptera; family Noctuidae; genus Sesamia; species Sesamia inferens. The sequence continues at coordinate 27,116,037 of CM073941.1, read as the reverse complement.
ATTCCATAATGTAGATCAAAAGCTTTTGCAGAACCTTTTGATGTTCCTATGTTTAAGGATATATCAATCGGCATCAAAACCACACCGGTAAGAAAAAAATAATACCATTAATTTTTAAAATTGTCTATTATCTGCATACTTACTAGCTTCGGCCCACTCATTGCATCGTATCGCAACGTTTAGCGCTCTTTGCGATTTTTTTTTCTTTTTCCTTGCCTCTTAAGAAGCTATCAAAACGGGGCTAATAAGAATTGTGCTATCAAATGCAAGAAAAAATTAAACCCTAGTGTACTTCCCGAGCACCAAAAAAAAAAAAACGAGTGTGCTTATGACCACACGACTGAAGTGAAACTTCTTTCGTTGCATCTGTATGTATATATACAGTATGTTAAGAAAACCCTGTCCGACCCATAAGGATAATAAAGGTTAGGTAAACACATGACCAAATATAATATAAAATTTTACGTATTCATCATAGTACCAATACAAATGAATTTTGAAATAATCTTTTTTTCCCGCGAATTAATTCCAATTTCCCCGAAATTTGGTAATTTTTAAAAAGTGACAACACCGGTATTATTATGAGCGAATAGCGATGCGACCACGTGCCGCGTGCCCTGCCGCCCGCCCGCCGCGGGCGGCAGGCGAAGGGTGGTTAACACGCATTTATGAAGTTACCTCTTTTTGCGAAATAATATTTATTTTTTTAGGGGGATTTTTTTTTTTAAGTTTAGCCCGATTTTGTATGCATTAGTAGAATCAGTTATCGATACCTAACAACACCTTCACGGGTCGGACAGGGTTTTCTTAACATACTGTATATATGTGTACAATATATACATGTATACACATATACATATATTAATTTTATATAAATATTTAAATTTATTTCATGGTTTCATTGGTAAATTAATATTTTTGCATAGATCTTCTATTTTTATTGAAAAAAAAACTCGTTGTAGACCTTGTAGTACCAAGCTCGCGCCACGGGCGCCTCTGTGCTTATATCCCCCACTTAACTTCCGTTCGCCTCGCCCGATCACTTTTCGTAACGCTTATGTCACGCGTTCGCCAGCTTACTCCCCAAGTCAAGCGTGCGTAAAGAAGTTTCACTTAAAAAAAAAAAGAGCTAAGGGGTAAACGCCTTTAGCTCTATCATAGGATAGATGAGCCTGCTTTTCCGAGCTATGTTGGTCGGCTTTCAGTCTCACTGGATGCAGCTGTATACCAGCGTTTTATGTGGTGCCCATCTCTCTTCCACAATCCAGTTATTGTGTAGAACTATACCCTTTGATAAAAACGGTTGTCATACTTTCGGGCTTCGAACCGCTACTGCTAAAAATTCACGAATTACAGCTAGAATTAATTGCTTACCAGGCGTCTTGGTTCTTGATATGTAAAACTGGTCACCAGTCCACAGAGCAACCTGACTACAAGCTGAGCCACTCCGCTCCATCATTAGAGTACGGACGACAACAGGCCAAGCTACCCGAAACTCTCAAATATTCCCAGTCAACCTTGAGCCTTAACAATAAATAAAATGCCTTTTATTTCTAAACAGAAGGTAAGTAGTTAATTGGAAAAAGTGAAACTAACATAGTAAGTAACTAAAAAATAAAAATACAATGTCACTTAAAAACAAAGCATTAAATGATTTTCATTTAATACGTAAATATAATCTACGGTTTTTTTATTCTTCTGCTAAAACCCCTCTGCAGGTGAAGGCCTCCTCCAAGGGTGACCAGTCTTCTCTAGATTTGGCTATTTGAAACTAGTCTACACCGGCGACTTTAACTACGTCATCTTCCCATCTTGCACAGGGTCTACCTCTTCTCCTCTTGCCAAGTGGGCCTTCCCAGGCTGTAACTATTTTGATCCATCTTTGATCAAGTCCGGCCCTTTTCCATTTTAGAGTCAGCGCTTGTTCTAGTCCATCTTTGGCGTTTGTTGTTTATCTTATTTTTGTTTGACGTATTCTTTGGATTTTTTTTTGATGTTTGACATGCTGCTCTCCAATCCGGAGCCTTAATACACTCAAGGGCACAATTAACCGGCCACCTACATTTTTGCAATTCCCTTAAAATTCTGTAAATTTTTAATGAATTTTGTTACGATACTAAATTAAGCGGAATTACACAAACATAAATGACACATGTGTAAGTTGTTAAATGGTTTATTTACGACAAAAAAGAAATTATTGTGATTTTAGAATTTTCTTACAAAAAATTAAAAAGCAAACATCAATTTAAAAAAAAAAGTGAACCCTAAATTTGCGAATTAATAATGTGTATTTCCTCCTCTGGCCCTGATGATCTCTTGCAACCGATTTTGAAGCACATCCATTATGTCTTGGATGTCGCTTTGGGGGATGTTTTCCCATTCCTCTATCGCTGCAGCTCTTAGCTCATTGATGGTGTTTGGAGCTAGTGTACGATTCCAGATTAGTCTTCTGAGATTATCCCACACATGCTCTATTGGGTTTAGGTCAAGACTTCGAGCTGGCCATGGTAATCGCTGAATATTGACGGCATCCAAGTACTCGGTGACAATTCTCGCGGTGTGTACACGGGCATTGTCGTGCATTAAAACAAAATCATGTGCATCATTTTGGTTGCCATAATCTCCATACTTGGCAGGCGGGTTTGGGATCGCAGTGATTTGATATTACACAGAAGAAGCGCTACTGCCCGCTTCCCCGGTGAGTTTCCTTAGTCGCCTCTTACGACACCCACGGGAGGATATGGGTTGGTACTATTCTAAGCCCGGTACCACACGAGAGAGCAGTTTATACGGGACAGTAGTTTAGCGCTAGTTTATTAAGAGCCTATTCACTCAGAAAAACTGAGCGAATAGGAAGGAAGACGGCAGTTGAGCGAGGTGATGCAATGTTAAACTCAACAACACGACCAACGATGCTGCGCCAAATTGAAAAGGCGCATCGTACCCGGCACAGATCGCAACACAACTGCTCAGACCCGTCCTCCGTACGGCTTCACCAGACATCATGCCGGAACACGACAAATCGCTTGGTGGCAAGGCTTTGTCTGGTGGGTGGTAACTTCTGCCGGCGGCCGATGTTATGGCCTACCACCGATATTACCAGCTCTGTACGGGCGTCGTAAGATATGCCACCCCATGCCATTATCGAGCCTCCCTGGTAACCTATGGTTTCGACCACTGCACATTCAGTAAACCTTTCTCCGCGGCGTCTATACACCCGCTGACGCCCATCAGGACCTCGTAGAGCAATTCTTGATTCATCTGAGAAGAGAATCACCTTCCATTGTTCAGAAGTCCAATTTGCGTGTTCTTGGGCAAATCTTAGTCTCACTCTTCTGTGTGCTGCAGTTAATTCTGGGATGCGAGCTGGTCGAAATGCTCTCAGATCCCGCTCTGCTAACCTCCTTCTTATTGTTCGTAGGCTTACACTCACATTTCGAACTTCGAAAAATTGGCTACGAGAAGCTATTGTGAACCGATTTCCCAGAATATTCGAGACGATGTATCGATCATCCCTCTCATATGTACACCGTCTACGACCTGCCCTGGCCTTCTTGTATAGCAGCCTGGTCCGGTCTCCCTGTAACGCCGGATTGCATCTTGGATAGTGGTTCGTGGAAATCCAAGCATTCGTCCAATCCTACGCCGGCTGAACCCAGCGTCCGCAAGTGCTTCAGCCCTAGCTGCATCAGCTGCATCCAATGGCATTTTTTTTGGCTTAACTTAATCACTGCACTCTAACAAATTGTTTCTTTTTTAAAAACTGGTACAATAAAGTCTCAAAGCGAATGTATCCGTCACCCAAACTGAATAGCCCCAAAAGACAACATGCAAATAAACTGATTATTGTTGAATAAGAACCACAAAAGTTAAGAAACCGCGGGTATAATTGTTAAGTTTAAAGCAAATATCACCCACCATCAAATTACGCCTAGCAATCAAATCGTAAGTTAACATAAACAAACAATATTGCTAAAGATATGAGTGGACGGTTAAATGTGCCCCTGTATGTACTTTAGCCATAAAGTTGAAGATTAAATAAAGAAATTTGAGAGATTGTAGTCGCTTGATGTGCTGTCGTCTGTACATTGAAAATAAAACACGAACTTAATAACATTGAACAGCCGCCATCTCACGTCGGTAAATAATAGTACCCTCCGAGAGTATTAAAATTAAAAAGAAGATTGAACGGCAAGATTGTTTTAATCACAGACCAAAGTACCCTGATAAGATTACAGCGCACTATGGAAGGAGGTCAGACTTGAGTCAAATAGGTCATACTGGTGGTGCGTCAGATAAACTTTTTTTTTAAATAATTATAAACTAGTGCTTGACCACTATCCCGCCTGACGGTAAGCAAAAATGCCATCGTTGATGATAAAGCGCGCTAGTTTATTAAGCCTATGCATTCAATAAAACTGAGTGAATAAGAAGGAAGACGGCAGTTCAGCGAGGTGATGCAATGTTAAACCCAGAGGGAAATTGATCTGGAGACCCTCCATGACCATACTCCCGACACAACAACATTTGGCACATTGTACCCGGCACACATCGCAACGTCCTCCGCGCGGCAACAGCAGACGTCATGCTCAACATAGGTTGGCTGTAAAAGATCAATTTTACCAATAAGACTAGAGTTTTCTATGATATTCTACGGGATTAAGCTTGGGGTTTCTAAGTCTGCCATGGCCGTCAAGAAGAGTTCGCATTTATTGACCAATATTGTCATTAAAACATTCTCTTTAAAGAAATAAGTTAGCGTGTATCCATAGCGAACAAATCAAATAAAGTTCATTCAAAGACTAAGTGAGAATAAGGACATTTTGAAAGTCAAAATTATGTAAAATAATCCTACAAAACACCTACACTTTTACCACTTTCCAGTGGTCTACTAAATTTCCTATTTTTCAAGTTTTTAGTACAAAAGGAGTTATAATCCATTTGTAGTAAATTTATGGACGTATGTGTTCTAAATGTTGGCAAAGTTGAAAATAAAAAAAAAAATACCATGTAATATGGATGGAGAATATTGCCATCAGCCTGCCACATTCCTTGGTAATTCCTGTTAGAAATACCAATAAAACCTCCTGCAACCTAAGAATCGAATCTAGAACCTCATGTGCAACCGAAGTGGTAAACTTAGAAGGAAAATTTTTCAATAAAAAAGGTGTTCAAAAGGCTGACATTGCCATACACTGGATCACGTCGGCAAAGAAATAGCGCTTGAAATGAAATAACTTTTGACTTATCCTTCAGAACAGAATTCCAGAACTTCAGTCCGTATAGTTTCAGTGGGGAGACGACAATCCTCTTATGAGGCGCTTCTACGTAAAACTATCAGTTGGGAGCACGTCCTTATAAAAGCAAGTTCACATAATGTTATCTGAGCTCGTCACTCGTCACCCGTCGTCACTCGTCACGTCACGCTCTGGCTACCCTTGTCAACGTTTCACTCTCAGGTTTCCTAATTAGGGTTGTCGGGAAAAGTATTCAAGTATGTTTTTTACCTTGTGTTGTTTTTAATAGGCGATATCGTGATGGACCATCCATCACCTTTGTCTGAATAATATTGTTGGCTTTTTGTATATATAGTTTAAGCGACCTTTACTAAATTGGTACGGTTTTTATGACGCGACAAAACATCCAGAATTCTTTATTAATTATATGAAAGTTTAATGTATTATATACGCATGAACCTTCCGGAATACAGGGAAACCCGTATTAAAAGTCCAATGCGTAAATAGTACTTGTAGAAGAAAATCTGCGTCCAACACGCCTGCCTGCGACGTGGAGGCCCCGGGTTCGATCCCCGGCCAGGTCGTGATGGAAAACGATCTTTTCCTGATTGGCCTGGGTCTTGGATGTTTATCTATATGTCGGAGATCGTCGATATAATTTTAATAGAAGTTGCTGATTTGATTTACGTAGTAGAGGGGCGAACGCTTGTGACGTCATTTTGTGATGGCGGCACATGGACAGAGTCGCTTTGGAAAGTGGGGTTCGTTGAACGGGGACTTTTGCATCGAGACGCGGACCAAGGCACTGCTCCGAACCGAAACTTCCCCCCCGGACCTCTGAGGAGATCAGACGCTTATTCAGTAGACTTATTTTTAATTTGGAATAAAAATATCAAATCAATTTTAAACAGTTAAATCAATTCAAAAATTAGGAGTGTATAAAGTTAAGGAGCTTCATTGTTGACACTGCATGCGTCAAGGAGTGAGTCATCGTAACATCACCGCTACCTGCGCCTACAAAGTAACGCCCACTGCTGCCTTGAGTCCAGCCCAGGGGACGGTACATTTTCGGGGCAAGTAGCTGCGCATGAGCGGCGTCTCCAGGTGGGAGGTACGTAATCTGTCGTACTCTTTGCACATAGTACTCTCTACACTGTGACTATCGCCGCACAGCGCTGTTGTCCTGGTAGTCGCACATCTATCATTTCACTTGTTGAGATGCCGTTAAAGCGTACTCCCCCGAAGCAGTCACCTATGTCAGAGACTGACACTGAGAGTGTGGAGGGTAGCATATCAGACAGTTTAAACGTTGCCGCTCAATCCAACATTAACATAAGCCGCCTAAAAAGAAAGCGTGAAAACGAGATGACAATATTCATGGATGAAGTGCGGGCAATGTTCGATAACTTTGTCTCACAGCAAAATAATAAATTGCTAAGTCTGGAGTCTTCGTTATTAGAAATAAAGAAACAAAATGATAGCATAAATACATCTATAACTGCATTGTCTGATAAATATGATGATATTCAAAAAGACTTGGAAAGTTTGAAGCTTGAACGAAACAAGCAGTGTGTTTACATAAGGAGTCTTGAGGAAAAAATCGAAAACTTTGATAAACAGTCTTGTGCGACAAAGTTAGAGATAAGAAATGTACCTAAGCTACAAAATGAGTCAAAGGAAAATCTTTGTAATGCAGTCGTCAAAATCGGTGAATTATTGAAAATCCCATTGCATGCCTCCAATATAAGAGACATCTATCGTCCCTTCGTGAAATCGAATGTTGTTAAACCAATTGTAGTGGATTTTACATCAGTCTTAACAAAGGACAGCATTATGAATAACCTTAAAAAACTGTCGCTGCAAGAAAAGAAAGACAAACTGAACACCTCTATTTTTAATCAAAATGACCCTCTGAGACCAATTTTTATTTCGGATTACCTTACTCCAAAGGGTAGACGACTATTTTTTTTTGGCCCGTGATTTCGCTAGTACCCACAATTATGATTTCTGCTGGACATCATATGGTAAAATTTATCTTAGAAAGAAAGAAGGGATGCACCATATTCGCATCGACGGGGAGGCCGATCTTAATAAGCTACAAGTAAAGACAACGGAATGACTATTTTTCTTTATTTACTTTCACCTGTATGTTGTATTTTTGTGCGTACGTAAATATGTAACACTTTATAATATGCATGTTAATAGTTTAATACTCTTAGATTACTACTTTGTAAACATACTTTTCGCAAACAATCACTCCACACAGACACAAATTCACATGGTAACTTTATTTATTGATAAATCATTTTTATTTTTTTATACCTACCCAATTTATCAAATACATATTGTTTTATATAATATTAATTGTAGATGTATAGAATTCCTTTATCCGTCCATAAATGACCACAGTGTCGTTCTTGTATTGCAAAATAATCTCTTTGCATGTGTTGTTCTGGGGTTGGAAGTTGTTTGTTCTGGGTCATTCCTACAGGGTACTTTGATATTTTTTGACAGTAAAAATGGTTGATTTGGCTTCCGAAATTGATAGCATATCTATCTCAGACTCTAGATATTGTGACGTCGAGGAATGTAGCAGTTTAATGTCGCGAGCCGCTGGTGGTTTGACAGTGTTAACCCAAAATATCCGAAGTATATCAAGAAATTTTGATGATTTTGTCGCAATGTTGGGTAGATTAAAAATCGATTGCGATATTATTATCCTAACTGAGTGTTGGCTGTCGTGCACGCCGGTGGTTCCGGGATTGGATGGTTACAGCAGTTACGTTACTGAATACCGTTTTAACCAAAACGATGGAGTTACATTGTTTTGTAAATCGAATCTCGTTGTCACCTGTGAGGAACCCAACTGTGAGGGATTTAATTGTCTTATAATTAGAATTGGTACTGAAGTTGTTATTTTAGCTATTTACCGTTCGCCTTCAAATAGAAATATTAGCAGCTTTCTTCAATTTTTGGATGACATTTTAAACAAGCTTGGCAGTTACAAAAATATCTCCATTATTGGGGACATTAATATAAATATCAGCCCCGGTTTTTATGAGCCAAGGGCGCTGGAATATCTTAATCTATGTTCTTTTCATGGGCTCTTACCAGCACACGCTCTCCCGTCTAGACTAAATAAATCTTGCCTCGACCATGTTATGCTAAAAACACAGAAATCAGCTCTCACATTGGTGTTAAATTCTACTGTAACGGACCACCAAGCAGTCTTACTCTGTCTGCATCTTAAACAAAAGAGAACCTTTACTCATGTAACTATAAACCGGATCGATGCAAAAGGGTTGACGTCATATTTCACTGAAACCGATTTTGAACCTGTCTATGGGTTAACCGATGCAAACTTAGCAATGGAATACTTCTCTAAGTCAATTCAAAGGGCTATACTGCTAAACACAGTTGTATTAAAGTATCCTAGACGTCAAAAAATTATAAAGCCGTGGATTACACCAGGTCTGTTACGGTGTATTCGACATAGAGACCGGCTTCATAAAAGATTGCGCCAATCACCTACTAACGAGACTCTTAAAGTTATTTACTCTAGGTACAGAAACCATTGCAATAACCTATTAAAAAAGGTCAAACGTATGTATGATAGGGATTTATTGACAAAAGCAGGGAATAACAATAAAAAAATTTGGGAAGCGATCAAAAATATTACAAATACTACTAAATTGAAGCATAGCGCTACGGAATTATTAAATCCATCAAAACCAATAGAGTCTATAGAGATGGTGAACGACTTTTTTGCATCGGTTGGCAGAAAGTTGACTGATAATACCCATTCCTGTTTAGTACCTTCACATAGTAAATTTAATAAATCGCCTTCACAGCTGGTTTCTAGATCCTTTGTATTACTGGAAACTGATGAATCCGAAGTGGAAAGTTTAATATTAAACTTGAAGAATGCGTGTTCTGTTGGCTGGGACTATATAACAAATACTTTTCTAAAAGAATACAGACACTTTTTGATCCGTCCTTTAACGTACATTTTTAACCTTTGTTTAACTAATGGTCAGTTTCCTACAATGTTGAAGAAATCGGTAGTATACCCAATCTATAAGTCTGGTGATAGAGACCGTGTCAATAATTATAGACCCATCTCCATATTGCCCTCAATCTCAAAGATTCTGGAACGAATAATAAATAATAGATTGGTTGATTATCTGGAAAAAATAACCTTTTATCTGACAATCAGTTTGGTTTTAGAGCAGGCAAGTCTACTAGTGATGCAGTCCATGAGCTCCAAGACTATGTGGTAAAAAGTATTGACTCAGGTAAAATGACTATAGGCATTTTTCTTGATCTAGCCAAAGCATTTGACACGGTCTCTACGCCTTTGCTGATTCTAAAATTAGAACGGCTCGGAGTAAGAGGTAATCAGCTTCAGCTTTTTAAGGATTATCTCAGTAATCGGTTCCGGCTCATAATGACAGTATCAGCAGCTATTTGCCAATAACTCATGGAGTTCCGCAAGGGAGTATTCTGGGACCAACACTCTTCCTTGTGTACTTGAATGACCTCTGTAAACTCGACCTTTTAGGAGGTAAACTTGTGTCGTATGCAGACGACACAGTACTGTTGTTCTCGGCTGATACCTGGGACAAAGTATATCAGGAGGCGCAGGATGGTTTCAATGTGGTGACCCATTGGCTGCAAAATAACTCTCTGACTCTTAATCCGGATAAAACCCAGTACATGTTATTTTCGATGCGTACTCACTTAAAGCAGCTTCCTTATACCCATGCAATTACTGCACATAGTTGCTGTAATAGTTTAGCATGCTCATGCCCAACACTCATAATGACAGCGTCAATTAAATATCTTGGCATTATGCTGGACTGTAACCTCTCCTTCAAAGACCATATTCATCTTCTTACTTCGAGGACAAGAAAACTAATTTATGTTTTCAAAAACCTTAGGCATGCGGCGCCTCCGAAATTGTTAAAGCAAATATATTTAGCGCTTGTGCAGTCTGTTTTACAATATTGCATCACCATTTGGGGAGGTGCACATAAAACTATCTTAAAGCCCTTGGAAATAGCACAAAGGGCGGTACTAAAAGTTAGCACCTTTCGCCCTTATTTCTATCCAACTCATCTTCTATATCAGTCGTGTGAGGTCCTCACCGTTCGCCAGTTGTTTATTTTTCTTGTGATCTTGAAGCAACACTCATTACTAAATTTCACAAAGGGTGACCTTACAAGAAGAAGAAATATTATTAGTAATAATGACCGACCATCTTTCAGACATGCTTATGTAAATAAATACTTTTGTTTCTTGGGACCGTACTTATACAATAAGATAAATGACGCTTTGCCTATATACCAGTTAAATAGACTGGAATGTAAGGATAAAATATTTAAATATATTAGTAAACATACATATGAAGAGACAGAGGAGCTTCTGAAAATATTAAAGTAAAGTGTCTTTTTAATACTCACCCTCTCACACTCTCTCACGCACTCTCACAAACTACTCACCGAGAGGCTAACACTCCACACAGCTTGTTGTTTTGTTTTGTTTTAAGTTTTGTTTTCTATCTCTGTATGATGATGTATCTTTTGTTGTTAACATGTCTATTAAGCTAGTATTTTGATAGTCACCTTAGGGAAGAACCCTGATGTCTGAGACACAGATATTTTTTATCTAGTTCAGACACGGATGCCTTCAGTGAGAATTGAGAAAATTTTGAATTGTGGACTATATAAACAACAAAATGCAAATGTAACATATGTTTTGTGTCAAATAAATTATTATTATTATTATTCCTTTATTTCCTTACATACACTTATAAATTACATTTTTAAATATTTCTACATAAAATATATATATAAAAAACATTTAAAAATATAAAAAATAGTAGCCCACCGGTATCGGGAACAGGGTCCAAGCTACCGGCGGTCAGGGCTCCAGAGAGAGGAACTTCCTGACAATGCGAGCCGTGTCCAGAAGTACAGCTTTCTGAATCAAGCCTTTGATCCAGCTGCCTAACGAGAGCCTCTTGAGGTGTTGGTCGAGGCTCTTGGCTATTAAGCCATTGGCTGTCACGACTATCGGCACAATGATTGCTGAATCCACCTCCCACATGTCGACAACCTCGTGAGCCAAGTCAAGATACTTGATTTGTTTATCTTTCTCGGCTTTCACGAGGTTCTCATCATGCGGGATGGTTATGTCAACAATCATTGCACGCCGCTCTGATCGATCCACCATCACTATATCAGGCTTATTGGCAACAATAGTCCTGTCAGTGATGATGGATCGATCCCAGTACAATGTGATATGGCCATTTTCGAGAACTGGGTCGGGCACATACCTGTAGTACGGTACCTCCGATTCCACAAGGTTGTATTTAAGAGCAAGTTGCTGATGAATTATCCTGGCTACTAGGTTGTGTCTATGCAAGTACTCTCCGTTAGCTAGACGAGAACACCCGGAGATAATATGCCTTATTGATTCCCCCGGCCGATGACATGCCCGACAGATGTCAACTGTGCCGTCTTTCACAATAAATCTCCGGTAATTGTTCGTCATCATAACTTCGTCCATAATTGCACATACAAAACCTTCGGTTTCCCCAAAGAGGTCACCGAATCGTAGCCAGGCCACGGACGCTTGTAAATCTACATCAGGCCCGTGTAGGGCTCTGAAAAAGCGTCCGTGAAGCTCCTTGTTCTTCCATACCTCCATGCGATCATTGGTGTCAAGCACTGCTGGTTTATGCCAGTTCTCTTTAGCCAAGGAGAGCGGAGTGAGGCCCTTGTCAACCGCGACCACATCTCGATGCATCCCCACGTCGGTTTCTAAAAAATATTCCCTGAGACTGCATATCTCGCGATTGTGGAGGGTCTTAGCGTTTAAAAAACCCCGACCACCACATTTTCGCGGGATATACAGCCTCATAACCGATGATCGTGGGTGATGCAATCGATTTGCAGTCAACAGCTTACGGACCCTCTGATCCAGGGCGTCAAGTTCGGTTTGAGTCCATTTGAGTATGCCGAAAGAGTACATCAATACCGGCATGACCCAACCGTTGAAAGCGCGCACCTTGTTTCCGCCTGATAGAAGACTATTAAGTACTTTTTTCAGGCGGCCAAAGAAGCGCTCCTTCAACGATTGCTTCATGTCAGTAACATTGATACCCAACGCTTCCGACATACCCAAATACTTATAGGTTTCGGATGCGGAGAGGGCTCTAAGGTTTATGGAACCAGTGAGTTGGGTTCCCACGGATTCCATAATCTCTCCTCGCTGTACATGCATGACCGCACATTTGTCCACACCGAATTCCATCCTGACGGCGCTACTGAAAGTTTCAGTAATTTTCAGTAGCTCCCTCAGTTGCAAATCGTTGGGAGCAAATAGTTTTAGGTCATCCATGTAGAGGAGGTGTGATATAACTTGACCACCTCTCCTCAACCTATAGCCGAGACCTGAATCCTCCAGCAATGTGCTTAGAGGATTCAAGGCTAAGCAAAACCAAAGTGGACTCAAACTATCGCCCTGAAATATACCTCGCTCGATCCTTATCGGTTCGCTATTCCTCTGAATATTTCGACATCTTGGATAGTGAAGGACAGTTCTCCATTGCGCCATACATGTCATCAGGAAGGTGCGCAGAGTTGCATCTACTTTATACAACTCTAGCACCCGCATGAGCCATGTATGTGGCACCGAGTCAAAGGCCTTCTTATAATCTATCCAACATGTCGACAGATCCTTTCGGGAACGACGAACCTGTTGGCTAATGGCCATATCAATAAGGAGTAGCTCCTTAGTACCGCGGGACCCGTTCCCACATCCATTTTGAGAGGCAGACATGATGGAGTTGCTGTCAACATGCGTATTAATTTTAGCTTTCAAAATGGATGTAAGAACTTTATAGACCGTCGGTAAACACGTGATCGGCCTATAATTTTTGGGTTCCGCGGTGCTACCTGATTTATGGAGCAGGTGGGTTATTCCTGTTGTTAGGAACTCGGGTAGCGAACCAGACTCTAAAGCAGTCTGGAACTGAGATGCCAAGCGAGCGTGCGACCTGGAAAACCATTTAATCCAAAAGTTATGCAGCCCATCCGGCCCTGGAGACTTCCAATTAGGCAACGGACGGACTGCACGAGCTACATCTTGGGGGCAGATGGTAATAGCCCCCATTTCTGGTATTGGATCGCAGGCTCGCTCAACATCCCGAGTCCAATCACCTTCGGTGTGACTGACAGGTACCGACCAGATATTGCGCCAGAATGAAGACGTGGCATCATCATCCGGTAGGCACGTGTCAGTGACACCTTGGTCTGATCGCTCCCAAGCTCTATAGACCCGCCTTTCATCGCTTTGGAATATGCGATTCTGAGAATACCGCTCCACTCTTCGCTTGTACCGACGAATACGGTTTGCCCATGCATATATCTTCTGTTTAAGAAAGTCGATGCGCTCTGTGACGCGGAACAAATAGTCTCGGGTACTAATATCAGTCCCCGAGAACGCCCGCCTCACAAAGCGCATCACTCTAGGGCGTGTATTGCCCTCCCTAAAACTAATCAGCTTGCCAATGAGTGCTCTAGTCTCTCCGATGCGACGTTCAATCCTGCACTGCCAAGCTGGTACAGCTGATTTTGGTCGTGTGGCTCTGTCACTGTCTGGGAATTTGACATGAGCCACACGACATATCGCAACAGCTCCACAGTACAAGATTGAATGTGTATCAGTCAGATCTTTGCTGTCTTTTAAATAATTAGACAGCTGAGAGTCTAGAGCACACACCAGCGCCTTGTTTTTTTTATGCATGGGCAATCGAGGTAAACGTGGTCTAAGTTCAGGCGGAGTAGAGCGGTACTCACGGAGAGCATCCTCCAAAGCGCTCCTCAATTTTTCATTGCACTGGGGACTCACGGATATAGCCCTGTCATCATCCTCTTCATCAGCGTGGTTGGGTCGCGGTGAAACACTGTTAAGTTGTACCGCGACCAATGACGAAGCAGGTGTAACATGACTATTCCGTGACTCGAGGCGTAGGCGATCAAGCACCGCATCATCCAGCATATGGTTACGCTGGATGACCCGCACCTGATCCGACAGTCGTTGCGCCGACACGTTGACAGCTGGCTCAAGCACCTGAAACAGAGAGAGCATTCGAACACGGTACGCGGTCAGGTTGTTTCCTCCCTCTGTAGCCCCATAGTATGAGCGCATGACGTTCTCGTTGATTGATTGTGTCCATTTCATGCGCTGCACACTTCCGCCGGGAGCTGGGACCCTGTCAGAAGCCGATGGGCCTCGAGGTCCTAAGCGGTCCGGCGGCCGGCGTCCTCCCCGTCGGCGAACAGGTGGTGGCGTCGTCGGCGGAGAGAAGTACTCGTCGCTCGAGCTCGACGCAACTGCCGCGGCCGGGGTCGTCACAGCACTAACAGTGGCGCTGGAGACCGGCGGCGGCGAGGCGGAGCTGAGCAACGAGTCCGGAGATGGTGGGCGTGCAAGTTGTCTCGCGGCAGATCTTGTCAACATTATTTGGAATATATCATTATTTTATTTTCATTCCTGTAGTTTTATTTACGGTGACACCTGTCATGTCACTTGCGGTTGATTTTCTTCATTTAATTATTTATTTTTTATATCCGTTAGTTAAAAAAGTATGAATATTCTATTGATTCCTGTGATTTTTCTTTCCTTTGAATATCTTGTGTATAATAACTATTGTAAAATATAATGAAATCCAAAAAATACTAGTTGAATTAGTTGACGTACGTGCTGCCGTTTTTTTTTGTTTTTTTTTTTTTTTTTTTTTTTTTTTTTATTATTATTATTATTAAACTGTCGGTTTGCCTATTCAAATGTTATTATGAAGATTGGAGGGTATATCTGCACGTCGTGCTTGAATTCAAAAGTCACCTACGAAATGAAACCTGTATCACCACACGAAGATGCTGTCGACCCTACCGCTCTGCCGTCGCTGTCTCCGACATATATATGTATCTATTATAAAATATAGTATCGTTGAGTTAGTATCCCATAACACAAGTCTCGAACTTACTTTGGGGCTAGCTCAATCTGTGTGATTTGTCCGTATATATTTTTTTATTTATTTTTTTATTTTATTTATAAATTTATTTTCAGAAAAATTATCCATATAACTAATTTTAGTAAAAGTATAAGCTTAGCCTTGTAAGTAATACGGGTTAAAGTATGATATTGCCGATTTGTACTGAAAATCTTTTTATCTTTTTTAGTTCTTTATTTTTTTATTAATTTCAATTTATGAGCCATCAATTTTTTGTATTTTTTGTTTTATTGATTTGACGGAAATGAATCAATATTGTGGGTAAGGTGACGTTAAACCATAGCTCTAATTCCTAGGTAGTTTGACTAGGATCGGCTCCCACCATCTTTCTTAATTCATCGTTATCCACCTGTGTGGGCGGTCTTCCTCGTAGTTCGTTCTTCAAGTCGAAGTTCCCATCACGAAAGCGTTTAAACCAAAATCGCACGGTGCGTTCATTAGAAGACCCCTCTACGAATGGAATATTGATATTGCAGACTGTTTCTGCTGCGTTACTTCCGCGTCGAAACTAGTGTTAAAAGTCGAATTTTCGCAGTATCTTTATTGAGTTGAATAACAAAAACAATTGAAAGTCGATGTTCAAATGGTTCACATTACTTTAAAATAAGAAACCATCTGATAAATGGGAAAAAACCTCAAACCATCAAAATTCTAACTCAAATCAAAGAAGATATTGCAACAAAACGACAGTTTCATACTTTAACACTTAATAATACATTAACAAAAGTGGGTCTGGACTCTCATCCACCTATAGGTGGGAGAGAGTCCCTCCGGTCTGAAAAAACATTTAGGATGTCATTGGAGGAGGAGCGCAAGTGCGCCATCATGGAACCGCATTAACTTATATGTTAATCCTGATATCAACTGCCTGTTCGCTAAATTTTCTTTGATTTGATCCAGCCTTTTAAGTGCGGAGAAGTAGGGCGCCTAGTGCCACTGATCTATCGTGAACTGTATTGTGCGGTCGGTAACCACACTGTAACAATTTATATAAATGTATTTGGGAAAAAATATAACATGGTTTAAAAATGATTGGAATCGATTCAGTTGTTTATTCTGAACAAAGTACCTCAACATTATTTTATGTATGTACAAAACTCGAAACACGTGTACGGTATTTCAATAAATAATCTATGTACAATAGTTCAAAAAGATATAATGAAAAACCACAAAGTTATGATCTTGCTATTCTACTTGATTGTTCGAACAAAAATATGGTCAAAGCTACGATCGGGCGGGCGAGCGTGGGGCGTTGACCTCTGGCATCAGCTTTGGAGCGCCCACAAGTACTATGATCTATCGTAACTGCTCGGTAACCACACTGCAACAATTTCTATGTATTTGGGAAAAAATATAACATGGTGTAAAAATGATTGGATCGATTCAGTTGCTTGTTGTGAACAAAGTGTATTCAGGTTTCTATCAAGTAAAAATAACTTTGTATAGGTATATAGAAGTGTTCAACGTTACTGTGTACTCGATATTGATTTGAAATAACAATTTTAGAATTGATTGTAATTTTATTTTACATTTTCTTCCGTGAATCGTGCTAGTCAATCAGATTTTTGTGCTAAGATTTTTTTTTGTACGATAACAATATTTTTTTATACAATTTCATAAAATGTGCTGTATGTAGAAGTACTTGTGTGTATGTTGCCTCGTCAAATGATGACCTAAAAATGGAAGTGGTATAAAAACATTTTAATTTTATTTATCTAAACGACAGCCACATCACAAACATTAAACTTATGCTAGAATAATATTAGTAACTAAAGAACTAATGTACATCACAATTACGGCATACATAGCATTGATTTATATAAATCTTGCTGCCATAAAAAATACATTACGCTAAATTAAAACCAATACAAACAAGACAGACTATAGTGAATCAGACAGTAACAAATATTTGGTGCAAAAGTGAAGAACATAAAGGGGGTCTCTGACATCGACGCGCAAACGGATACCATAGATCCAGTGCATGATTCTGAACCCCCCACAGGTGGAAATTTTCGTCGTTTTTTTTCCTGATTTAAATAAAATAATATGCAATTTTTTTCACTTTAAACTGTTCATAAATGCTATACTTTTATAACCCAGTAAGATTTTAAAGTAAACAATAATTAATTCGCTAATTACACAAAAAAACCGCAATGTGAACAAAACTCGAAAAACTCTCCGACGGGGAGGAGGGGTCAACGTCATCAAACACGCGCGGCAGCACGCTTGCAACGTTCAAAGGCCGAGCCAACACATTTATGCAAAAAAAAAAATATGAAAAAAAAATATAAAAATATGATAGTCATTTATTTATAAATGACTATCATATTTTTATTAGTGGCATGCGGTGTAGCCTTCTCGTGAAGTTTGCGTTACGATGTCAGATACACCCTGTATAAAAAACAATAATTGAAATTAAAAATAATTATGTAAAACACACTATATTGAAAAAAAATATTGAAAGTAAGTTGGCAAGGGTAGTGTGATTTTTTTAATACTGCTATATTGTCGCTGAATAAATCAAAGTCTGGTGTGTTTATTACAGCATTATTGTATTCGTTATTCATTCGTATAACTGGGGATTGTAACCATAATATACTTACCTTTCTTTTGTACTTACTAATTAATTAATATTTTACAAAAGCCATGTCCCTATGGCTTTAAAAGTTTAAAGCAACCTTTGAGAACACTCCACTCTCACTACCGCTCCACACGAATACCTTCGCATCATTCTTCCACACATTTCTAATAGAGTTAATCCGGCCAGTTTCCTCCATTCTATTTCCTGCTAACCCTAGTCACAACGTACTATAATTCTGTGAAGCTTGGTAAGTTTTTAGTTCTCGTAACGATGGGCGGGAAGCTTTGAGAAAAGGCGCTACTTTCCACCGCCGGGTGGCGCGCGTGGTGTGACTACCAATTAGTTCGAGGTTTATAGACTTTATTGGAAGATTGGTTTGAAAGTGTCGTTTGACATACGACACGGTCATTGCGTAACACATCATCAGTAACAATGGGTTCCGTTTTGTCAGTTCTACAAGATTCATTGCCTTATTTATGTTTTTGAGCAGACCCGTAAAACGGAACCCTATTCATGAGACTTCACTGTCTGTCTGTGTGTTCGTTTCTCCGTCCGTTCGCTTGTCACCAGGCTGTATCTCATGAACGTAATAGCTAGATGGTTGAAATTTTCAGAGATTATGTATTTGTATTGCCGTTATAACAACAAATACTATGAATAAAAACAATATTTAAGGGGGCTCTCATACAATAAACGTAATTTTTTAGCGTTTTTTGCTCCATATTAATAACAGAAATAGATATACACTTGAAATGTTAAAATGAATAATTAAATTAAAATAACATAACGAGATTTTTTTCCGTTTTTAAAAACGTTTTTTTCAAACATACAGCGTAATGGATACGAAATATGCTTCAAATTGATAGGAGTGTGTTCGCAATCAGGGTGCTGGATGGATTTAAATAGGGGCGCCAAATTAAAATATCAAATGCAACGTGTTGTTAAGGATTTTTTTTTTTAGTAGTTATAAACTAGCGCTTGACCGCAATCCCGCCTGATGGTAAGCAGTGATGCGATCGTTGATGATAAAGCGCGCTAGTTTATTAAGAGCCTCTTCACTCAGAAAAACTGAGCGAATAGGAAGGAAGACAGCAGTTGAGCGAGGTGATGCAATGTTAAACCCAACAACACGACCAACGATGCTGCGCCAAAGGGAGATTGATCTGAAGACTCTCCACGACCAAACTGCCAACAAAACAACATTTGGCGCATCGTACCTGGCACACATAGCAACACAACTGCACAGACCCGTCCTCCTTATGGCTTCACCAGACATCATGCCGGAACACGACAAATCGCTTGGCGGCAAGGCTTTGTCTGGTGGGTGGTAACTTCTGCCGGCGGCCGAAGCGTGTCATGAAGCAAACATGCCCATAGGCAAGCGAGTTGACGGCCACGACTCAGATGCAAGATTTTGATTTTGATGATTGAAAAAGTTAGTTAATACTTAATATGTAGCTGAAGAGTTTGTTTGTTTGAACGCGTTAATCTCAGGAATTACCGGTCCGATTTGAAAAATTCTTTTGGAGTTGGATAGCCTATTACTCTAGGAAGGCTTTAGGCTATATAACATCACGCTGCGACCAATAGAAGCAGAGCAAAATTAACTTCACGTGAATGAAGTCGCTGGCGGCCTCTAGTTTTACTATAATTCTTGTCTACTTGAAGGTAACAACCAAGTTTTCACTATCTAGGATGGCAATAACACTTTTTTGTCTTTCATGAATTTTATTTTGGGAATGACAATTTATAGACACCGATGATATACTTATAATAGTGACTACGTCTATACTAATATTTAAAACTGAAGAGTTTGTTTGTTTGAACGCGCTAATCTCAGGAACTACTGGTCCGATTTGAAAAATTATTTTTGCGTTGGACAGCCCATTACTCCAACAAAGTTTTAGGCTAAATACTATCACGCTGCGACCAATAGGAGCGGAGCATTACTAAGCTACACGAAAGAAGTAGCTGGCGGCCGCTAGTCTCATATATTGATATAGTAAAAGTTTTATTATTTACTAGCAACGGCCAGCGATTTCACCCAAATAAATTTCAATATGTACCGTGGAAATATCGGAGAGAAAAGTCAGATCATTCAAACAGTTTCCGCGTCAAAGAGTACCAAACATTCATCCATCCAATCATACAAACTTTTGCATTAATAATATAGGATAGAAGGGTTTATTTAAAACTTTATGCATACAAATGTCCAAATGCGGCCTTGCTGGTATAGGCATTTTCTGCCCACCTTTCAATTCCGTCTTGTATTTGTATTTGTGGTGTTACTGTCGAATTTAATACTACACCATTCCGCAAATCATCAGCATCTCAGCGTTAAACACAGTCGCTTCCGAAGCTTTTTCAGCTTTGGAGTCTGGAGTCCGCTTTACCAGTCTAATTGCTGATTTTGGCTAAACTTCCATATTTTCCGTGAAGCGACTGTCGTTTGACCTCCACAACCCGAAGAAGATATCGAAGCATTGCAGTTAGACTAATTGTTCGACAACCCGTAACGACTGCCATTAGATGTTCGTATGGTAACCTGCACCAACGGCGTAACGTGCTTACCGAAGCACGACCAAACCAGTGCAAATATATTCATGCATACAAATTTGCATTTGCAATGCGCGGGGATTGAACCCGAATTATATCTAGATTTAACGATAACATTGTAACTCAGTGGCTCGAACATAAGTTATGGCACGACAAATGGTCGTGTTATAACGTAAAACATAAAACTAATAATTATACAGTCTCATTACTCTGAAATAAATATTTTTTGTTAATAAAAACAGACCTATAAAATCTGACAAAACTTTTAGATTGCTTCCAAAAAAATTGCAACAATAGGGTATTTGACTAAAAACAACTAATAGGTCCGTCAAACAATTTTCCAAAAAATACTAGACACGTATTTTATCTTTTTTCCTATAAACAAAAAATGAAGTCGACACAGTGCGTTGAAAACTCGTGTGACGTCACTGCACGCTACACTTTTTAGCGAGCAGTGACGTCACCAGCCACCACTCCTGATCGTTGATGCCTTTTATGTTTGTCATTTTTTTTTTATTTGATAAAACAAAATATACGTATTCAATATGTTTCATTAATCTGAAAGACGGACTAAATAGAATATTTTTTTATTCAGGAAACATGACAGAAATTAGAGTAAAAATGGGTCATTCAAAGCATCTAAAACACGCTGAAATCAAAAGTAAAATAATCGAAAACACAATAAAAGATTATTAAAATGGCTCAATTTCAGTTGGACATTGTGTAGAGAAATTAAGATTCTGATTGATATTTTATTTAATTAATAACTATAGATACTAAATTGCCCGTTTCTTCAAGATTATTTAAAAACCGAAGAAAATATTGTGATTTGTGATTTTAACAGTCTGTGATTTCACACAAAACTACAATATTTTTATCGTTAGTCAAAAGCTAAGGAAATCAACATAGATCTCATCTCTATAGAAAACTATATTTACTATGTTTTTATAGTTGTTTGTCAAAGGTTTTATTGTAATTATGAAAAAATCCGTGTTTTTTTTTGTAATTAACGACCACTTCAACATAGGTCTCTATGTAAAACAATATTTAAAATGTTTTTGGCATTTGACCAAGTTTTTACTGCTAATTATGAAAGAGTCTGTGATTTTATTCCGAGCCCAAAAGAAGAAAGTAATTGACAAAAGTACGAAAAATATTATTTTTGGAAAGATTATTATAAATAGATACAGAATTGTGAAACAATCTGTGATTTTAAATAGTAAGAATGTCAAAATAACATATGTTTCGTCACATTATTATAATGAAACTGAAAGAAGTTATAAATTTAAGTTAGTCTTTTAAATAATATATATTTTCTTCTATCGATATTTTTATTTCAACGTCCCCGCACTATGCGAGTGATATTTCAAAGGTGCGCTTCGTGGAATAGGAAATTAATTATTTTAATAATTTATATTTGAAGCCCAGCTACGGGTGTGCTAAGTGGAATACGTTAGATGTGCTTCATCTGGGTGTGCTTCGTTTGGCTGTGCTTCGTGGAATGCCTCCTTGCGCAGCGGCCGCGTTAGCTACCGCTACGCCACGGAATCTGTACACCATTATGCAAATACTGGGAAATCAATAGAGCGTGCTTTATGAAGCCAGTTTAGTTTGGCAGTAACGATTAATTCCCGTCGCTCTCACCTATAGTTTCGTCTCCATAGGGAGCAAGCCCAGTAACTTTGTTACCCTATAATTTAAATATAGTAAAAGTGTGAAGTAGTGCACACATCCACTCTATTTCACATTAAATAAATAATAACTTTATTTCAATCATAATTAAGTTGATTTTAGAGTGAATAGCACTGTTGAAAACTTGCAATAATGTATAAGGATGTATCGTAAACTAAACTTTATTACGTAGGCGTTAAAAGTTTTTTTTTCATAAACTCTAGGTATTATTTTTCATTTTTGCTAGATTGTATAAATAGACTGTTGTAGTTGTGGAATAAAGTGGAATATACTTTATGAAATAAAAGTTTTCTAGTACAACGAACTGTCTTTTAATGATGCCCACAGAGTAGTGTTGCTAGCTTAACCAGAGAGAAGGCGTGAAATTTAACATAGAGTATACAGTACTAAATATAGACAAGTAATATCTCAACATAGACAAAGTCAGGACACACTTACATACATTCTTATTTATAAAGTAGATCTATTTATTTATTCGTTTTAATATTTACTAGATTTCCGCCCGCGGTTTCGCCCGCGTGGATTTCGGTTATATCGCGCTTTTAAGATTTCCCTCGGGAATTTCGATTTTTTCTGGGATATAAAGTACTCTACTATTTAATCCGGACTTCTAACTTTACGTCTGCAAAATTTCAAAGCAATCGGTTCAGTAATTACGACGTGAAAGCGGAACAAACAAACAAACTCACTTTCCGATTTATAATATTAGTAAGGATGTACCCAAAATAAAATATATAAGGATATGACAAAGTTAAGATCTGACTACAAAGATGCTGCTTATTTCTTAAGAACTTTCTTCCAGCAGACCTGCGAAACGGGTAGTAAAACAGAAATGTACCTAGACAATAGAGTGTAAGAAAAAAGAGAAAAAACAAAAATGAATGTGATGAGTATAAAAGTAATAAAGTAATATGACATTTAATCCAAAAATAATTACATAAGTGTACTAAAATAAATACAGAATATTAGAATATATAAATAGGTATGTGTCTTTATAATAAACAAGTTCTCACACTATAGAAGAAAGATAATGCCTTTTTAATCGACGTTTAAATATAGAAATAGTGTTTAAATCACGAGTGTTAGTCTATAAATATGAATACTAGTGGCCCGACACGTGCTTCGCTACGTATAAAGTGAATTAGTAAAAACAAATTTAATGGATCATTTCATCAACATATTCCATAATGTATAAATTACATTTCGTTGCACTTAGAGACACTTTCATGATAATTCGATCTTTCGGCGAAAACAGCAAAGTAACGAAACCTAATTATGGTGGCTTAACAACGCTGCCCTGGGGAGCTGAACAAGAAAACGTGTTCGAGACAGGGAGATGATTATAATGAATTACTTAAGACTCTAATTCTGTCAAAACACAAAAACTTTTCTATTAAGTTCATTTTTTAATCGACAGTCAAGTAACGTAGTTTCTAACTTCTAATAACAATCTTACTTATTCTTTGTCCGAACAGAATTACTTACACCTAACTCCTAACTTAGAACTTAGTTCAAAGTTTACATTGATAGAATCTCATTGGAGCTCATAACACGTAATTTAAGTTGTCGCTGAAGTCCGGGATTCAATTCTCGGCTAATGGAAATGTGTGTGAGCTGACGAAGTTTCACTCGGCTAACTTATATTAAGTATGATGTTTCGTGTAGTATATGTGTGTGTGTGTGTTATCAGAATTTGAATGATACAGGTAGATTTATTAAACTACGGACATTATTAATAGCAGTATGAAGGTACGAGCAACACTAAGAAAAAAGCCTAAAATTTGGTCATCCTCCATGTTCTATGTTACGGGTTTGGTTTCCGCAATTAGTTCTCCTAGTGGACTGTAGTATGTAGGCCATAGCGGCCAGCAGTGGTTCTTTCAATCAATCCACCTACCTCCAGAAGTTTATAAAGTCTCCTGGCTTGAGAACATCTGTTTAAGGTCTGGTTGTCCCGAGGGTTTCTGATCTAATCTGAATGATACACGTGCACTAGAAGTGCACAACCACAATGGTCTCATCAGCCCTGCATAGGTCGCTGTCCGTTATGCCTATTGTGTGGTAGAGATTGTTTAGCGAGCATGATAGTCCCCGTCACCAGTCGCAGGCCTTCCTTGTCCAGACACAACAATTCGGTTAGCCTGTTAACAAGAAATGGAATGGCTTCCTTGAACTATCCACAGCCCGGTGATGAGGACCACCAATTCTTTATTTATGTATGTCTATGCTTCTCTGGCCGTTTACGTAGGTGATTGTAGGGGATGGGGACGGTAAGCTAGGGCGCGCTGGATGCTCTTCTAGCCAGCTTGTTGCTAGCAGCAGTTGCGTCATTACCCAGTGATCCGCTGTGTCCTTTTATTCATTTTAGTGTCACTATTGAGCGCCATGTGAAATATTAGGGTGGATTAGTATTTGGTTCGATGTGATGCGTCTCTTCTTTAGGGATTGGAGAAATGAGGCGTGGTACAGTGTGCGGACATGGCCGCACTTCTTTGTATTTCATCCCCTTCTTCTAAATGGGTATCAAGTTCATGAGCCACTTCAACTAGTTTTTTGATGATCATGATTACGGTAATCGGTAAACCGTCTATGGCTTCTCGCTCGGGTGTGGAATAATTCCTTTCAGCTGCTGTAAGTAATCTGCTAGCGTAATTCACAGGGTGTTCTGCTTCATTTTCTAGACTAGGACTACCCCGAGTAGAACACCAAGGGCAAGTAAAAAGAACAATATCTGATCTTAATAAGACACATCGAACATTAGAAAGAGACCGCCACAGAGGCATGAGTGACAGACGATACAAGTGTTTCATTTACATCTCCTTTTAAATGATAAGCTTTCTATACGTCACCGAGTGTTAGGTACAAATGAGAAAACTTTCTGAAGATATTATCATAAAATATTACTTTCCATAAGAAAATGTTGTTCTTGATTGAATTATCTTTTGAAATTTATCAATTATGGGAGAAATTTATGTTATGATTTTATTGCTGTTATAAACTGTTACAAGTACTTAAACTAGGGTAACAATGAAAATAAGTGGTTCTCTTTTAAACTGAAATTCCACACAGATGAAGTTACTAATACTGTTATAGTATGAATAGTATAATTTGTTGTCTCCGTAGCATCGTATCGCATCGGTCGACGGTCGACCGCGCAAGTTCTTTGTTTTTACTTAGCGTTCTTACCTACTGGCTTTTTCTTTTTGCTGGTCCTCTTGAGGTGTTAGCGTGTGATGCATAGCTTATAACATTCCTCATGAATTGGGCTTTTAGTTTTCGGCTAAAGAATTTTCCAATTCCGACTTGTCAGTCAGATTTGTAAAATTATTTTTCCGGAGGTTACCCTAAGCAAACAAATAAACAAACAGATTTCACTTCGTTATAATATATTTGTTAATTATATTTTATGATTGATTCTTTACTCCGAGTTTGTTTAGGTCTTTCTTCTAAGAGAAGTCGGTAAGGAAACGTCGAACTCCGAAACGTAATTAATATTTAAAAGTGTTGTCTTAAAGAAATTTACAGAAATAAAAATAACTGAATTAGCTACAATTTTAATTATGTTTTTTAGTAGTGAACATTATGTGTGTCGTTTTGAAAATATGCTTGAAGCTTGCAATTTATTAGGGGCTTGTGTTTAATTGCCTACCAGAAAACTACCTATTTTACTACTAAACAATTCGAAATACTAGAATTAATTAATGCATTCTTCTTCTTCTTTTTCTTCTTCTTCAGCCTATGGATGTCCACTGCTGGACAAAGGCCTCCCCCAAGGCTTTCCACGGTGACCGGTCTTGTGCTGCCCGCATCCATCGGCTTCCCGCGACCTTCACCAGGTCATCGGTACACCTTGTTGGGGGCCTCCCTACGCTGCGTCTTCCAGTACGTGGCCGCCACTCCAGAACCTTACTGCCCCATCGGCCATCGGTTCTACGAGCAATGTGCCCTGCCCACTGCCACTTCAGTTTAGCGACTCGCAGAGCTATGTCTTATTATCATATTGGTTCTTCTGCGGATCTCTTCATTTCTGATTCGATCACGCAGAGAAACTCCGAGCATAGCTCTTTCCATTGCCCTTTGTGTGACTCTGAGCCTTCGTATGAGGCCCATTGTGAGCGATTAATGCATACCAAATTATATTTCATAAAGTGTTGTAGAAATGAAAATATGTTTCCTTTTTTCTGTGCCACAAAGATATATAGTACTTTTAAAGTTAATTTTGGGGGATAAAAAGTAGAAAATAGGCGTTCATAAATTATATTATACAATGAGGTTATTCGAGACTTAATAAATTCTTAGAGTATGAAATTATTTTGGTGAGCATTTAAATTGTACACTTTATAAAGTATACAATCTTTACTAATATATAAAGCTAAAGAGTGTTTGTTTGAACGCGCTAATCTCAGGAACTACTGGTCCGATTTGAAAAATTCTTGTTGTGTTGGATAGGCCATTAATCCAGGAAGGCTTTAGGCTAGGCTAGGTATAACATCACGCTGCCGTCGGCAGAAGTTACCACCCACCAGACAAAGCCTTGCCGCCAAGCGATTTGTCGTGTTCCGGCATGATGTCTGGTGAAGCCGTACGGAGGACGGGTCTGAGCAGTTGTGTTGCGATGTGTGCCGGATGCGATACGCCTAATGTTGTTGTGTTGGGGGTTTGGTCGTGGAGGGTCTTCAGATCAATCTCCCTTGGGCGCAGCATCGTTGGTCGTGTTGTTGGGTTTAACATTGCAGCACCTCGCTCAACTGCCGTCTTCCTTCCTATTCGCTCAGTTTTTCAGAGTGAATAGGCTCTTAATAAACTAGCTTTACAATCAACGATCGCATCGCTGCTTACCATCAGGCAGGATTGCGGTCAAGCGCTAGTTTATAAACATTAAAAAAAAAGTCATGTTAAGGGTCCCCAACGGTTACGGAGTAACTGTAACGAGAGTTAGCAACTGTGAGGCAGTTTCTCTAATGTTTTTTTTTTATATAAATTATAAACTAGTGCTTGACCGCAATCCCGCCTGATGGTAAACAGTGACGCAATCGTTGATGGTAAAGCGCACTAGTTTATTAAGAGCCTATTCACTCTAGCCTTCAAGACACTCAAATTGTTGTCCGACGGAAACACCGCCGCTGGCAAATTGTTCCAGTCCCTCGATGTACGCGGAATAAAGGAGGAGACGAAACGCTTCGTCCGGACAACGTAAGGGTGGAAACTCGCCGTACGATGGGTCATTCGATGGTGGAGCGGAGATGGGGGAATTAAATCATGCGATTCCCTCGCACCCTCCCCAAAATGCATTCTATAGAACACCGAAAGGCTGGCTACTCCACACCTGTACTTTAGGCTTTGGAGACCATCTCGAGTTAAAACAGGGTCGCCAATCAGCCTCTTCGCACGCCTCTCCACTGAATCCAAAGTGGCCAGGTGGCACTTAGCAGCACCAGCCCAAATGTGGCTGCAGTACTCCACACAGGAACGGACCTGTGCTTTGTACAAAATTAGAAGCTGCCCTGGAGTGAAGTAGTGCCGGACCTTTGCGATAACGCCAAGTTTCCTGGCAGCTACCTCGGCCTTGGACTCAATGAACCACTCAAAGTTTAGGTTCGAGGAAATCTCAACTCCCAAAAGCTGAAGCCGGTCGTTACACTTCAAGGATACATTTCGAAAAGTAGGAGCCAAGGTGAACGGGCTCCTTTTGGCGGTGAAAAGACACTCCTGTGTTTTGGCGGCATTGAATGCTACAAGATTGGCATTGCCCCATTCGGAGACTGCCTGTAGTGCAACATTCGATCGCTCTACCATGGCCTCTCTTTCGGACTGGATTGATTCGCTACTAGCCCGAGCATCCATCAGGTATCTCTCCACAACTGAGCTGTCATCTGCTTATCCATAGATACCGGGCATCAGCAGATCGTTAAAATGCAGCAGGAACAGAGTTGCAGAGAGAACAGACCTCTGAGGAACACCAACATTAGTCATGTTTCCTCAAAATTATTGCAAGTCATCTTAACGGTCCCCAACGGTTATTATACAGTTAGCAACCGTGAGGCAGTTTCTCTAATGTTTCCTCAAAATCACAGTTTACCGATAAAACATTTTGACATTTATTTTCGCTAGATTTTTTTTCCCGCTAAGTTTAGCCCAGTTGAGAGTCAGTTGACAAAGTCAAGTTTAAGCTGGAGAGGCTGGAAGGCAGCCAAACCGCGATATATATTGCTGAAGCCTTCAAGTGCTTGAGTAGTGCTGAATCAGAGGTAAAAGGAAAGCAGTCCGTTTTTAGAACACCACTTAACCTTAATGAGAATTTTGATGATCTGCTCCAGTTGTGTGGCTTCTGTAACGAAAATACCTATGAACTAGAGGTCGTCTGATATAAAATTGCATATCCCAAACCTGTGTCCCACTAGTGGGAACGTTATGAACTGATTATGCTACGTCAATCCACTATAATTTCTATACATAAGTACACTATTAGTTTTTGCTCACAGCTTCTTCCGCGTGTAAATCGAAAAATATCCAACGGGAACATATCAAAGTATCTATCCTTTACCCCTATTTACAAAAAATGTAATTAAATGATGTAAATTAATACAAAAATTACTTAAAATCTTTGACTATAGATTACAGTTTACGCTACAATTTCACAAAAAATTTAAAACTTTTTCAATAATGCGTTACTCTAAAACCATCTTCATTAACTTTGAAATAATGTTGATACATATGTGTTTAACTTAAAACAGGGAGGTTTGCAGCACTGTGCACTTTTACTATAGGTTATAAATTGTGGGTCAAGTTTTATCTAAATTAGTTTAGCCCTTCTTTGCATTAATCATACATCACATAAACATACAAGTAGACAAAAGATCTGAAAACCATATTTTAGGCATCGGACTCATCCCTAGCAATGTTTTTTTTATATGTTTAGTGTAATTTTGACTTCGTTAACATTTTATCATACTTAGTTCGTAAAGATTTGAAATGTAGCACTCTTTAGCAGAGAGAAATACGTGACTCATCCAGAAACTTAACTACAACCATTGCTATTTCTGGTGCCACGAAGAGATCTGATATCCAACTGGAGAAAAAGTTTTATTTCCAACCTTATTAACCTACAATGCAGCAGCTCCCACTACGCAAAATCAATTATTCTACAAACGCTCGGAAGCTTACCAATAATAAACTGAGAAGCCGGAGCGACGCTAATTCAATTAGAAATTGATTTATCAATAGATTGTTCTGCACCTGAAGGCTTAACGTTCATGGCCGTCCACATCTTAGATCTATGCATATGTTATCCTAGAGTGCTATATAACGCCGTCTGCCGAGAGCCCTGTTTGTTTCATCATACATATGTATCTAAGAGTAATAGTAATTTCATTTCCAAGCTTCAGTACAAGTTACCTGAACTAAAACATCCCGAATGATATATCAAGGTCGAGGTTTCTTCAGTGACTATATCCAAATTATACTTAGTTTTTGCAAAATCTAAAAGAATAAATACAAAATCATAATGGCGAGAAATTAAACAATTACCAAACTTTGCTAACTGATTACTAAAATTCTTATTCATAAAGATTGACTGGTCAATATTTCAGTCAAATTGACAGATTTGAACGGTAAAAACTGTCAATTTAACTATATTCCTGCATACACTCAAATGACGTGGTTTCTTTTTAATTTATCTCTTAATATTTATATCTACGTACTGATATAAAATGACGAAAATAATTATAAACCAGTAGTCGATATTTATAACTAAGTATTTTCAAGTTCTTTGCTTTTTAAGAAATATAAGTAGATACTTGTCCCTATATTATATTTCTTCCCACTGCTTTTGTAACGTTTCAGTGTCTTTTAATAAGAATTAATTTACTTATTTACAAGAACAAGTTTGACTGCTGCTATGAAAATAACTATTAGCTTCAAAAAACAAAGACGGCTACGTGAAATGAGTGGTGTGAGTAAAGAATAGCACCCATGTCTTTGGAAGAAGACTATTGGAAACCAAATACTTAAAGGTGCAAAATGTGGTTGTATTACGTGTCAAAATAAAATGTTTTTAGCTAAGGGTAATTATCCTAATTTCTAAATTCCAATCTAATTTCACCAGTACTTATTCGAACGTTTTAACACACGGGAATTGGTCTTCAGTACCTTAGAAATAGTGTCACAAGACAACAGAAGGAAACATGGGATAACACATTAAATAATCACATAGCTATCAATAGTTTTTTTACGAACTCATTCTCTTCATACCTCCTGACCATTTACTGATTCATCTCATTGAGCTTTCCCTATATTTTCATCATATGTATGTAATACACAATCATTCTGTTAGCAAAGTTTAACGAGCTTTGTAAGTACTCCTTCATCTACTTCCCTCCGACATTTCAAATTAATTTAAAATACATAAGACTTGTCCCTCAGTTCCGTGCAAAATGGCTGAACCTTTTATAATTTTTACCATTAAATGAAGTCGCGACCAAACATTACTTTATAACATTTGACTCAACCTCACCTTTAATCTCTGACTTTAAGTCGGTCAACTATCTAAAAAAAGTAGTCATTAGGCTACCAAGTTACTGAGAGAAAACATGTAGGCTATAACATCGGCTGTCGGTAGAAGTTACCTCGCACCAGGCTGAGTCTTGCTGCCAAGCGATGCATCGTGTTCCTTCATGATGTCTGGTCAAGCCGTACGGAGGACGGGTCTGAGTAGTTGTAACGCAATGTGTTCCGAGAGCGACGCGCCAAATGTGTGAATGTCGGGAGTTTGTTCGTGGAGGGTCTCCTCATCAATCTCCCTCTGGCGCTGCATCGTTGGTCATGTTATTATGTTTAACATTGCATTAACTCGCTCAACTGGCGTCCTCCATCCTATTCACTCAGTTGTCTTTGACTGAATAGATTTAATAAACTAGCATGCTTTACCATCAACGATTGCATCACTGCTTACCGTCAAGCACTAGTTTATAATTAATAAAAAAAACCCAAAGAATTTCAAACAAAAACTAGTTACATAAGTAGACAGTCAATTAAAATGACTTAACTCCGCGCGCCCTGCAAGAGACATCTTTTTACTTTCCGCTCTCAACGTTTTGCCGAGAAGTCTCTTTACATAAGATTCCTACTTCCATTCTGAACTTATTCCAATTTAAAACTAGTTATTTTTGCGCCCCTTAGTTTTACCAGCATAAGTTTCAATTCTGTGGGGTTATCGAGATTTTGTTGTATTGTTATAAACTAGGCTCATACCACAACAAGCGGGATGCGCAGATCCGGTCGTCATTGAGATCCTTGGGGGAGGCTTATGTCCAGCAATGGACGTCTTTTGGCTGAAATGATGACTGATGATACCACAACAAAATCGGTCTTGGCGTTTGAGCGTAAAGAAGTAACAGATACACACACAAATATGAGTCGGATTAGCACATGATGGTTGATGACAAAGTCATCATGTTGTCGTGATCGTTGATGGTAAAGTGAGCTAGTTTATTATGAGCCTGTTCCCTCTAGCCTTGAAGAAACTTAAATAATAGTTACTTAATTTAGTTAATAATAGTTAGACGGAAAGAATGTTGGAAACATTTTCCCGTTGCACGATGTGAAGGGGATGGCACATCAAGCTACTTCAATCTGTTAAATATCTTTATTAAATTTTTAACTTTATCCCTAAAGTGTTGAGGCTCAAGATGGATTGGGAATATTTTACAGTTTTGGATAGCTTGACCTGCTGTCGTCCGTACGCGGTATAAAAGACGAGGCGAAACGCTTCGTCCCCCTCGTAGTGGTGTCAAGAACGTAATGGTGGATACTCGCTGTACGACGGGAAGTTCGATGATGCAACGGAAATTGAGGAATTAAGTCATGTAGTTCCCGCGCACCCTCTCCAAAACCCTTCCTATAGACCACCAGTGTGCTCCAGGCTTTAGTGACCGTTTGGAACTAAATTTGGTTCGCCAATTAGCCTTTTCGCACACCTCTCCAAGGAATCCAAATTTTCCAGGTAGCATTTTGCAGTAGACACGAACGGACCTCTGTATTGTATAAAATTAGAAACTGTTCTGGTATGAAGTACCCCCGGACCTTTGCAATAACGCCAAGTTTTCTGACAGGCACTTTGGCTTTAGAATCAATGAACGGCCCAAAGTTCAGGTTCGAGGAAATCTCGACTCACAAAAGCTGAAAGCGGTCGATGCACTTCAATGATACTTTCTCCGTACTTTTGGCGGTGAAAATCAACTACTCACTGAAAACTAACTATTCATTATTACCGCAAGCTGCGTGGAAAAACCCCGTCTCAATAAACAGTAGCCTTGTGCTTCTGTGTTAATTGTTGGATCTATTTGATAAAAAAGACTATCACTTTATGAAATAAAATAGGAGCTTCATTCACTTCTTGGTTCCTTTTTGTGGAACGACAGACTTCAACGTTCTCTACAACAATCAAATGACCCCTTTTTGTTGCTCAGACATCGATCCCTGGACCGCCCCGTTGTCAACAGCACTCTGTTGACTGACTATTGACACGCACACGATTTATGAGGACGTCGCCCAGACTGATATACGAGGACGGCCTCGGAATTTATGGAAGAAAAGTTTTTGTTCTGAATTTTTGGCATGGGTTCGGATTTAATGGTAATCGTTGATAAAAATATATAATGCCCTGGTAAGTTACGAGTCGATAACAATATTGTATTAGTCTATTTTGTTTTTTGGATTTTTTTATTTGAAAGCAACTCTGTAATATTAATCTGTCAACTGCCAACCAGATTTGAAAACTTTTTTTTCTATTTGATGTGCCAATTCTTGAGGAAGTTTATATGTGACTAGCTGCGGCTCGCGTATGTTTCAATCCAGTGGAAATGTCGGGATAAAAGTACCTATCCTGTTACTCCTGGTGGAAATTGGCATTTACATGATTTATTTATGTAGTAAATGCCAATTTTCATCCCAATTCGTTCAGTAGTTTTTGTTTAAGAGAGTAACAAATAATATTTCCATCTAACAAATTTGATATTTATATACAGTGTTGTATCATACATCACTACTCTGTAGTCGAGTAACTAATACCATCTCTATGTATTAGTGTCTATGAATATAGTCTATTGTCTTGTCATTGTAACTTAGGATCTGACCTAGAAGAGGTCGTTTCCAATATAATAATTTTACAAGTGTAATAAACCAGTCTAATTATCTAAAGTCTTTGATATTTACCGACCGAACAATCATACATGGTGTCAGAAGAGTGAAAAAACCCAATACGAAGAAAGAAAATTCATAAAATGCAAAAGTCGGATGGCGTCGGTGGCGGCCATGACACCGGAGCTGCAATGAACAGTGGCTTGAAGGCGCTTAAAATATCGTCAGATGCAACAAACAACAATTACGAAACCTGGAAGCGCTGGTGGCAACAGTTCGAATTATACTTGTTGGCAACGGGTTTGGACAAGTCCGGTGAGAAACGCAAGATCGCCATTTTATTACATCACATTGGTGAAAAATGCTTAAATATTTTCAACACATTCAACATAAATATTGGAGAAAGCACATTACATGACGTCAAAGCCAAATTCGACGAATTTTTTCAACCCAGAAAAAATATTACCATGTATCGTTACATGTTTTTTACCACACGTCAACAGAAATCGGAAAGCATCGAGGATTTCTTAACCGATCTCGAAAATAAGAGCCAAGATTGCGAATTTGGAACGCTCAGAGAATCTCTTATCAGAGATATTTTTATCGCCAACTTGAGTTTGGACTTAGCACATGTGCGTCAGAGACTGCTGCAGGAACCTGATCTGACATATCAGAGGATGCGAGAGCTAGCTAGGACACTCATCGTCGCACAGCAGGATGCAGACCAAATTGTCAAGAGGTCCACTAGTCAAGAGTCTGAAAAAGTCATGCATCTGCGTCGGAGGAGCCGTGGTCGAGCGGAGCGTCAGCGACGGCGAGCTTCACCAGTCAGTCAGCAGCGATCCAGCGCAGGGAGGTCAAAGTCAAGTCCCAGTCCTGAGAAGCGCTCGAAGACGTGTAGCCGCTGTGGACAACACCACCGCTACAAATGTCCAGCGCAGGGAGCTAAATGCAGGTCATGTAACTCTTATGGTCATTTTGCAAAATTTTGTTACTCCAATAATAAAAAAGTCAGTCATTTAGAGTCGTTTAGTTCAACTGGTAGTCAAGATAATTTTGTTGGAATTTTAAATTGTAATAACTTCAGTCATAGTCATAAGTATAGTCAATATAATTGTCATTTAGAGTCACAAAGTCATCACAATCAGAATCATTACAGACATAGCAGGTTGTCATACACCCAGTCAGATCCTAAGTTACAATCAACGGTCAGGTCGCACATAGGCCAGTCGCAGTCAAAGTCTAAGAGATCTCATAAAGACTCATCTTGTCATAAAAAATATCCTGTGTCATATTTCTGTGATGAAAGTGGTGATAATGTCATATCTGAGAGGTCTAATAAAAAATGCCTCAGTGATGAAAAAAGGCTGGTGACTGATAGGTCTGAGAGATCCAATGAAGACTCTTGTCATATGTCATATCTCAATGATGAAAACACTAAACAGTCTGAGAGATTCACAGTCAAGTCAAAAAAGTCAAAAAGTCTTAGTCGAGATTCATATCTTAATGATGAGTACAGACACAAGTCTGAGGAATCTCACACAAAAAACACTTGTAGAATTATTACAGCAAAGTCAACACATAGTAAACAGGTCAATACAGTCGAGTCAAAACAAAACAAATACTATTCTAAACAGTCATGGAACATAAACATTTTAGTTGGTCATACACAAATTAATTGCATTATTGATTCAGGAGCTGATATTAATATTATGTCAAAGAAAACTTTTCAATCTTTGAAATGTCAAAGTCAAATGTCACTTGAGAAATGTCAAATAAACGTTAGTGGGTTTGGTGGTATATCAATACCCATTATGGGTAAAGTTAATGTAAAATGTAGTTTATCTATAAATAATAGCACTATTAGTGTAAATATAGTGTTTATAGTCGCAGATTTAGTTTGTCCGAATGTTTTAGGTCTACCAACTTGTGAAAAATTAGGTATAATTTAAAGAGTTTTCTCTGTGTCTCAACAAAATTTTAGTGAACAAATTCTTACACAATACAATGATGTATTTCAGGGTCTTGGATGTCTACCTCAAGTCTGTCGCCTGAAACTCAAACCTGAAGCATTGCCATGCGTGGATGCTCCGAGAAGAGTACCCTTCGCTTTACTGAACAAACTGCGCGATGAATTGGATCGCATGGAGAAAATGCAGGTCATTGAAAAGGTTTTTAAACCTACAGAATGGGTGAACAGTATAGTGATAACAGTCAAAAGCACGGGTCAGTTACGAATTTGTTTAGATCCTAGAAATTTGAATAAGAATATTATAAGGGAAATTTATCCACTTAAGTCAATAGATGAGATCAGATCTCAACTAGCAGGAGCTGTTTGTTTTTCTCATTTAGATGCATTTTCAGGATTTTGGATGCTTAAACTAGATGAATATAGTTCTGATTTATGTACATTTCAAACACCTTTCGGTAGATATAAATATTTAAGGTTACCTTTTGGTATTAATGCATCGTCTGAAATTTTTCAAAGAGTCATGATGAATTTGTTCGGTGATTTAGAAGGAGTTCTAATATTCATCGATGATATTTTGGTATATGGACCAAACGAGTCAGTACATAATGAGAGAGTACATAAAGTCATGCAACGAGCACGTGAAGTCAATTTAAAGTTCAATAAGTCTAAATGTAAATTTTTAGTTTCAGAAGTCTGTTTTTTAGGGTATGTTTTTAGTAAAGATGGTGCTAGGGTTGATGAAGAGAAAGTAAAAGCAATTGTCAATATGCCCACACCAGAAAATGTCAAAGAATTGCAAAGAATATTAGGCATGATCAATTATTTAGGTCCCTTTATTAGCAATTTGTCACAAAAAACTCAAATTTTAAGAAATCTTTTGAAGAAAGATTCAGTCTGGACTTGGGATGAAAATCATAGTCAATGTCTTAAGAGTTTAATCGATGAAATTACAAATTCACCAGTTTTAGCTCATTATAATCCCAATGTACCATTAGTCTTGTCAGTCGATTCGTCAAAGTCAGCATTAGGAGCAGTCATTATGCAGAATAATAAACCTATTGCTTATAGTTCAAAAACATTAACTCAAACTCAGTCAAGGTATGCTCAAATTGAGAAAGAATTGTTAGCCATTCAGTTTGGTTGTGAGAAATTTCACCAGTATGTGTACGGTCATAAAGTAACTGTTCATACTGATCATAAACCTTTAGTCTATCTTTTTAAAAAGCCATTACATGATGTACCAGCAAGATTGCAACGTATGATGTTAACTTTACAAAAATATGATTTGGAAGTTATACATGTTCCAGGTAAAGAAATGTTTATATCTGACACTCTGTCTAGAGCAGCATTAAAAGAACATTATATACCTGAGAATGAGTCAGAAATATCTTGTCATGTCAATTTAATGCATTCAAGTCTAGCAGTCACAAAGGAGTACTGTACAAAATTGTTACAGAACACTAAGAAAGATGATACTTTGCAATTTTTAAAAAAGTATTATTATGAAGGTTGGCCAAAAAATAAAAATAATGTCAGTCAGTCAATAAAACCTTTTTGGAATATACAAGCTGAAATTCATGTAGTCAAAGATTTGTTGTTCAAAGGGTCAAAATTAATAGTACCACAGTCAATGTATAAGGAAATGTTAGGTAAAATTCATGAAGGTCACCAAGGTATAAATAAATGCTTAAAACTGGCTAGAGAGTCTTTGTACTGGCCAAGCATGTCAGCTGATATTAAAAACTTGGTAGAACAATGTTATGTATGTGCACAATTTAAACCTAATAATCCAAAGGAACCACTAAAAAATTTTGAAATAAATAAATATCCATGGCAACAAGTAGGTGTTGATTTAATGTATTTTGATAACCTTACTTATTTAATTGTCACAGATTATTATTCTAAATTTATAGAAATAGCTTTGTTAATTAAAAACAGTACAGCAAAGAATGTAATAACACATTTAAAGTCCATTTTTGCTCGTCATGGAATACCTTTATCTTTAGTGTCTGATGGTGGTCCTCCTTTTCAGTCATTAGAATTTAAAAATTTTATGCATGAATGGGACATAGAACACATAGTAACTAGCCCATATCATCCACAGTCAAATGGTCAAGCAGAGAGTTCAGTCAAAATTATCAAAAATATGTTAAAAAAAATGTAAAAGAAACTCATCTGATCCATACATAGCTTTATTACAGTATAGAAACACACCTAAGAATAATTTACCATCTCCAGCTCAATTGTTAATGTCCAGGAATTTAAGAAATAACATTCCTATGTCTTATAAGAAATTAAAACCTAAAGTGGTTACATTCAAAAATTATAAAGAATGTGTCAAGCAAAATAATAAAAATAAGTCTAAATATTATAATAGAAATACAAAGCCATTGTCATTATTGTATCCCAATGATCATGTATACTTTAAAAGAAAGCCTGATAGCAATTGGGAACAAGCCATTGTCAAGCTAAGGTTGGCTAATAATAGGTCATATGTCATTGAGGATGTCAATGGAGTTAGGTATAGGAGGAATAGGGTTCATTTAAGACACAAATATTCTCCTATGCTATCCAATTCGTCGCAGGGGAGAGAGGAAGGTAACAGGCAGGAGTCTAGACCTCAAGAGCTCTCATCTCAATCCTCAGTCAGTCAACATGTAACTCGTTCTGGAAGAGTTGTAAAGCCAACCAGAAGGCTAATTGATGAAATAGATTAAGTAGAACATTGTATCCTAGATTAAGACCTAACCATAGTCTTAAGTCATTGTCTAAATTGTAACTAAGTCAGGTTTCTATAACATTGTTTGTCAAGGGTTAATTTAAACTTAAACAGGGGGGATGTTGTATCATACATCACTACTCTGTAGTCGAGTAACTAATACCATCTCTATGTATTAGTGTCTATGAATATAGTCTATTGTCTTGTCATTGTAACTTAGGATCTGACCTAGAAGAGGTCGTTTCCAATATAATAATTTTACAAGTGTAATAAACCAGTCTAATTATCTAAAGTCTTTGATATTTACCGACCGAACAATCATACAAGCTATAAGCAATAGGTTTATTATTCTGCATAATGACTGCTCCTAATGCTGACTTTGACGAATCGACTGACAAGACTAATGGTACATTGGGATTATAATGAGCTAAAACTGGTGAATTTGTAATTTCATCGATTAAACTCTTAAGACATTGACTATGATTTTCATCCCAAGTCCAGACTGAATCTTTCTTCAAAAGATTTCTTAAAATTTGAGTTTTTTGAGACAAATTGCTAATAAAGGGACCTAAATAATTGATCATGCCTAATATTCTTTGCAATTCTTTGACATTTTCTGGTGTGGGCATATTGACAATTGCTTTTACTTTCTCTTCATCAACCCTAGCACCATCTTTACTAAAAACATACCCTAAAAAACAGACTTCTGAAACTAAAAATTTACATTTAGACTTATTGAACTTTAAATTGACTTCACGTGCTCGTTGCATGACTTTATGTACTCTCTCATTATGTACTGACTCGTTTGGTCCATATACCAAAATATCATCGATGAATATTAGAACTCCTTCTAAATCACCGAACAAATTCATCATGACTCTTTGAAAAATTTCAGACGATGCATTAATACCAAAAGGTAACCTTAAATATTTATATCTACCGAAAGGTGTTTGAAATGTACATAAATCAGAACTATATTCATCTAGTTTAAGCATCCAAAATCCTGAAAATGCATCTAAATGAGAAAAACAAACAGCTCCTGCTAGTTGAGATCTGATCTCATCTATTGACTTAAGTGGATAAATTTCCCTTATAATATTCTTATTCAAATTTCTAGGATCTAAACAAATTCGTAACTGACCCGTGCTTTTGACTGTTATCACTATACTGTTCACCCATTCTGTAGGTTTAAAAACCTTTTCAATGACCTGCATTTTCTCCATGCGATCCAATTCATCGCGCAGTTTGTTCAGTAAAGCGAAGGGTACTCTTCTCGGAGCATCCATGCATGGCAATGCTTCAGGTTTGAGTTTCAGGCGACAGACTTGAGGTAGACATCCAAGACCCTGAAATACATCATTGTATTGTGTAAGAATTTGTTCACTAAAATTTTGTTGAGACACAGAGAAAACTCTTTGAATTATACCTAATTTTTCACAAGTTGGTAGACCTAAAACATTCGGACAAACTAAATCTGCGACTATAAA
This sequence comes from Sesamia inferens, assembly GCA_037179545.1. Taxonomy (NCBI): domain Eukaryota; kingdom Metazoa; phylum Arthropoda; class Insecta; order Lepidoptera; family Noctuidae; genus Sesamia; species Sesamia inferens. The sequence goes on along the minus strand of CM073941.1, from coordinate 27,076,576 downwards.
CACTATATTTACACTAATAGTGCTATTATTTATAGATAAACTACATTTTACATTAACTTTACCCATACTGGGTATTGATATACCACCAAACCCACTAACGTTTATTTGACATTTCTCAAGTGACATTTGACTTTGACATTTCAAAGATTGAAAAGTTTTCTTTGACATAATATTAATATCAGCTCCTGAATCAATAATGCAATTAATTTGTGTATGACCAACTAAAATGTTTATGTTCCATGACTGTTTAGAATAGTATTTGTTTTGTTTTGACTCGACTGTATTGACCTGTTTACTATGTGTTGACTTTGCTGTAATAATTCTACAAGTGTTTTTTGTGTGAGATTCCTCAGACTTGTGTCTGTACTCATCATTAAGATATGAATCTCGACTAAGACTTTTTGACTTTTTTGACTTGACTGTGAATCTCTCAGACTGTTTAGTGTTTTCATCATTGAGATATGACATATGACAAGAGTCTTCATTGGATCTCTCAGACCTATCAGTCACCAGCCTTTTTTCATCACTGAGGCATTTTTTATTAGACCTCTCAGATATGACATTATCACCACTTTCATCACAGAAATATGACACAGGATATTTTTTATGACAAGATGAGTCTTCATGAGATCTCTTAGACATTGACTGCGACTGGCCTATGTGCGACCTGACCGTTGATTGTAACTTAGGATTTGACGGTGTGTATGACAACCTGCTATGTCTGTAATGATTCTGATTGTGATGACTTTGTGACTCTAAATGACAATTATATTGACTATACTTATGACTATGACTGAAGTTATGACAATTTAAAATTCCAACAAAATTATCTTGACTACCAGTGGAACTAAACGACTCTAAATGACTGACTTTTTTATTATTGGAGTAACAGAATTTTGCAAAATGACCATAAGAGTTACATGACCTGCATTTAGCTCCCTGCGCTGGACATTTGTAGCGGTGGTGTTGTCCACAGCGGCTACACGTCTTCGAGCGCTTCTCAGGACTGGGACTTGACTTTGACCTCCCTGCGCTGGATCCCTGCTGACTGACTGGTGAAGCTCGCCGTCGCTGACGCTCCGCTCGACCACGGCTCCTCCGACGCAGATGCATGACTTTTTCAGACTCTTGACTAGTGGACCTCTTGACAATTTGGTCTGCATCCTGCTGTGCGACGATGAGTGTCCTAGCTAGCTCTCGCATCCTCTGATATGTCAGATCAGGTTCCTGCAGCAGTCTCTGACGCACATGTACTAAGTCCAAACTCAAGTTGGCGATAAAAATATCTCTGATAAGAGATTCTCTGAGCGTTCCAAATTCGCAATCTTGGCTCTTATTTTCGAGATCGGTTAAGAAATCCTCGATGCTTTCCGATTTCTGTTGACGTGTGGTAAAAAACATGTAACGATACATGGTAATATTTTTTCTGGGTTGAAAAAATTCGTCGAATTTGGCTTTGACGTCATGTAATGTGCTTTCTCCAATATTTATGTTGAATGTGTTGAAAATATTTAAGCATTTTTCACCAATGTGATGTAATAAAATGGCGATCTTGCGTTTCTCACCGGACTTGTCCAAACCCGTTGCCAACAAGTATAATTCGAACTGTTGCCACCAGCGCTTCCAGGTTTCGTAATTGTTGTTTGTTGCATCTGACGATATTTTAAGCGCCTTCAAGCCACTGTTCATTGCAGCTCCGGTGTCATGGCCGCCACCGACGCCATCCGACTTTTGCATTTTATGAATTTTCTTTCTTCGTATTGGGTTTTTTCACTCTTCTGACACCATGTATGATTGTTCGGTTGGTAAATATCAAAGACTTTAGATAATTAGACTGGTTTATTACACTTGTAAAATTATTATATTGGAAACGACCTCTTCTAGGTCAGATCCTAAGTTACAATGACAAGACTATAGACTATATTCATAGACACTAATACATAGAGATGGTATTAGTTACTCGACTACAGAGTAGTGATGTATGATACAACACAGTCGTGTCAGAAGAGTGAAAAAACCCAATACGAAGAAAGAAAATTCATAAAATGCAAAAGTCGGATGGCGTCGGTGACGGCCATGACACCGGAGCTGCAATGAACAGTGGCTTGAAGGCGCTTAAAATATCGTCAGATGCAACAAACAACAATTACGAAACCTGGAAGCGCTGGTGGCAACAGTTCGAATTATACTTGTTGGCAACGGGTTTGGACAAGTCCGGTGAGAAACGCAAGATCGCCATTTTATTACATCACATTGGTGAAAAATGCTTAAATATTTTCAACACATTCAACATAAATATTGGAGAAAGCACATTACATGACGTCAAAGCCAAATTCGACGAATTTTTTCAACCTAGAAAAAATATTACCATGTATCGTTACATGTTTTTTACCACACGTCAACAGAAATCGGAAAGCATCGAGGATTTCTTAACCGATCTCGAAAATAAGAGCCAAGATTGCGAATTTGGAACGCTCAGAGAATCTCTTATCAGAGATATTTTTATCGCCAACTTGAGTTTGGACTTAGCACATGTACGTCAGAGACTGCTGCAGGAACCTGATCTGACATATCAGAGGATGCGAGAGCTAGCTAGGACACTCATCGTCGCACAGCAGGATGCAGACCAAATTGTCAAGAGGTCCACTAGTCAAGAGTCTGAAAAAGTCATGCATCTGCGTCGGAGGAGCCGTGGTCGAGCGGAGCGTCAGCGACGGCGAGCTTCACCAGTCAGTCAGCAGGGATCCAGCGCAGGGAGGTCAAAGTCAAGTCCCAGTCCTGAGAAGCGCTCGAAGACGTGTAGCCGCTGTGGACAACACCACCGCTACAAATGTCCAGCGCAGGGAGCTAAATGCAGGTCATGTAACTCTTATGGTCATTTTGCAAAATTTTGTTACTCCAATAATAAAAAAGTCAGTCATTTAGAGTCGTTTAGTTCAACTGGTAGTCAAGATAATTTTGTTGGAATTTTAAATTGTCATAACTTCAGTCATAGTCATAAGTCTAGTCAATATAATTGTCATTTAGAGTCACAAAGTCATCACAATCAAAATCATTACAGACATAGCAGGTTGTCATACACACAGTCAGATCCTATACTATATAAGTTACAATCAACGGTCAGGTCGCACATAGGCCAGTCGCAGTCAATGTCTAAGAGATCTCATGTAGACTCATCTTGTCATAAAAAATATCCTGTGTCATATTTCTGTGATGAAAGTGGTGATAATGTCATATCTGAGAGGTCTAATAAAAAATGCCTCAGTGATGAAAAAAGACTGGTGACTGATAAGTCCGAGAGATCCAATGAAGACTCTTGTCATATGTCATATCTCAGTGATGAAAACACCGAACAATCATACATGGTGTAAAGAAAACCCTGTCCGACCCGTGAACGTATTGTTAGGTATTGTTAGCTGATTCTACTAATGCGTACATAACCTTGCTAAACTAAAAAAAAATACCCCCTTAAAAATAAATAAGTTAAATAAAATAAATAGGTAATTAATTTCATGACAACACAGGTACAGGTCATGACCTCAGTTGACCTCATGCATGTAGGTATAGGTAATCTAACCACGTTTATCGAAAGAAACAATGATACCTACTTAGGCAGCTCGTGAAAAGAACTTTTTTTAAGTAGGATGGTCATCTGACTCTCCGAATGTATCATTTCTTTCGATGAGCACAATAGCTGTGGCGGAGATGTTCCATATTTCGTTCACTAAGAACGATACAGGCCTGGCACCGTCGCACGAGATTAGCAAAGTGTTTCACAAAGTTATTCCACCCCTATCAATCCACTGCTCGCCGAACTGATAGTGGAGTTATTCACGTACAAGTCGGCAAAAATATGGTGGGGCACCGTCATGCTGGAACCACACCACCACCACACATCCGAATCGTCCAACACCTGATCACAACACAACACAGCTAATTGCAATTACTACCTTCCATCAGCATGTTACATTACGTTAGAAAACGATATGATCACACAATAAACGATACGTCTACACGGACGCAATGTCTACGCGAAACTAATAAATTTAAAATAAAAATGATTTTTATTTCATAAAAATAGGTACTCTAGCTGCATGGCGGTACCCTTAGACTAGAGGTGTGAAAATATTCAAAATATGACTCGTAACGTAATTTTTGGTATCGATTTAGTATTTACCATTAGGTAATCTGTGTCTTATAACAAATCATTGAACCAGGTACAAGTTTCCATTAATAGAGATAAAAAAAAAAATATTACGCAAAAAATGGTGCATCTCTTGTCATTCTTTTGACGTCGCCGAAAATGCTCACTGCCCACTGCTGGTTGGTCATTGGAGAGGAGGTCATGAGACAAACGGACGCCGCCAAAGAATGAAAATGAAAATGAAAAATATTTTATTTAAAAACTAAGTTGGTACAAACAAAATTGAGGTTGACCTCTCCTTTTAAGTATGAAAACACTGAAAAGAATGAAAGGAAACCGACAATTATACCATCTAAAATGGTGTTGTCACTTTTTAGAAATTTACCAGATTTTGGAGAAGTTAGAGTAAATACGCGGAGAAAAAAGATTGTTTCAAAATTGATTAGATAGCAATACTAATCAATTATATGATGATTATGCAAAATTTCAATATTTATTTGGTCGTGTGATTATCTAACCTTTATTATCCTTATGGGTTGGACGGAGTTTTCTTTACATATTGTATAACTACCGACCCGTCCCGGCTTCGCACGTGGACAAATGATATATGTAGGTACCTAAGCCTTCCTCAAGAAACGGTGGCCCTTCAATAAAAATAATGTCTACTGTGCCGCCCATCAGCCGATATCTGACTCTGCAAGATACATCGACCTTATTTTCCATGGATAGCCAGTTCCACCTTCAAACAGAATGAAAGCCTACTGGGGTGGCAAGTTAGTTCGAAATAATGGCCCCCTGCTCCGGCCCACTCCCTCCGCGGTTTAGGCAGAGAATATCTGACTCTGCAAGATACAGCGACCTTATTGCCCATGGATCGCCAGTTCCACCACCTTCAAACAAAATGGAACCCTACTGGGGTAGCAAGTATGTTCGAAATAATGGTCCTCCGCTCCGGATCACTCTCTCCGCGGTTTTGGCAAAGAAATACTCAAGTACCAGGCGGCCGGTAAAGGCGCGAGCAGCACGCGGATTTTTTCGGGTGTTTACTTTTGTATAAATCGTGATATTTCATAAAGGAAATCAACAATTCCAATAATTCAAAAAGAGTGCTGCTTCTACTGAAATTATAATTTATTTGGATAAGGATTAATAATAAATAACAAATAGTGGGCTCTGACTTCGACTGGCAGTTTAATTAACTTTTCAAACATAAAAAGTAGTCATAATGAAGAAACTATAGTAGGTAGACATGTCGCAACTTTAGAACAATAGAAACCTAATTCGAAATTTTAAGATTTCAATGTTGACTCATACTCATATAATTACCTTGCTCTTGCAAGGTAATTATATGAGTATGAGTCAACACACAACACACAACAACACGACTAACGATGCTGCGCCAAAGGGAGATTGATCTGAAGACCCTCCACGACCAAACTCCCACAACACAACAACATAAGGCGCATCGTATCCGGCACACATCGCAATACAACTTCTCAGACCCATCCTCCGTACGGCTTCACCAGCCATCATGCCGGAACACGACAAATCGCTTGGCGGCAAGGCTTTGTCTGGTGGGTGGTAACTTCACGAGTTAGTGTTCCAGTTATTGTTACAATTTGTTGTTAAAGAGACAACATCTGGGAAAATTTTAACTGTATACCTATCACAGTAGCTAGCACTAATATTTCCCATATTTTTCTATGCAGCTGAAACATGGATGTTACGAGAATTGGAAAAGAAAAAGATAGACGCTCTAAAAATGTGGTGTTGTAGAAGAATGCTTGGGATATCATGGGCCGAGTTTAGAACGAACGTTTCTATACTCCAAGAACATGGCATCAAACAGAGTCTTTCAGAATTAGTGCAGTCCCAGATATCACGTGTCAAGGCGCAAGAATAACTCCATAGAACGCTTGGTGACCGATGAAGTGGACCGACAGGGATAGATAGAGAGAGATCGTGCGGCGAGCTACATCAACGTCTCGAATTCAGCCATAGTGACCACGACTGTTCTGTCAAGAACGAAACGATGAATAAGAGCAGAGCTATCACAGTTCATGAGATACAGCCTAGTGATGGACAGGTGTGGCGGTAGTGGAGTCCTAGTAATCTGTCCTGTTTTTAGCCTTTGGGTACGGAAACCTAAAAAACAAAGATCCGGTCAGATATAATCTAATCTTTTGAAGAAAATACCACAAAGATTTTAATTCACCAAAATAGATACAAACTTGGTTAAATAAAAACATGGCTATAAAACCAAGTATTCAAGATATAAAAGAAGCGAACTATTACCAATAAACGATGAACAAACACGGAGCCGAGACCACCGCACGCTTATGATAACACGAGAGATTTATTCTCTCCTTCACCGCTGTTCATAGTCAGCTTGCTCTACAAACTTTACCGTAAATATTCATTAAAACCTCGCCGTATCTACTTAATAGGCGACCGGAGCATTTTTTATTTCATTCCTCGAAAAATAACACTGTACATACAATATTAACGTTCTTATCATCAATATAAATTACTAGAAACCTGCCCTTGATACCACTTTACTGTGTAGGTCAGGACAGCTTCTAATGTTATACAAAGCGCAGGTCCGTTCATGTGTGAATTACTGCAGCCACATTTGGGCTGGTGCTGCAAAATACCACCTGGCAACTTTGGAGACGGTGGAGAGGTGTGCAAAGAGGCTAATTAGCGATCCAGATTTAGTTCAAAACGGTCTCCAAAGCCTGGAGTACAGGCGAAGAGTAGCCAGCCCTTCGGTGTTCTATAGGATGCATTTTGGAGAATTTGCGAGGAAATTGCATAACTTAATTTCCCCATCTCCGTTCCTTGGTCGTATGGCGAGTATCCACCATTACGATGTTGACAGCACTACGATACGGACGAAGCGTTTCGCTTCGTCTTTTATACCGCGTACATTGAGGGACTGAAACAATTTGCCAGCGATTTCCGTCTGAATATAATTTAAGTGTCTTCAAGGCTAGAGTGAATAGGCTCTTAATAAACTAGCGCGCTTTACCATCAACGAGTGCATCACTGCTTACTATCAGGTCCCGCCTGATGGTAAGCAGTGATGCGGTCAAGCACTCATTTATAATTATAAAAAAGGTAACTCCTTTAATGATATTAATGATCTATAATGTTCCCACTGCGGGGACTCAGGAAAAAGTTCTTTGAAAGGAAATGGGTCGTAACCAATCACGTGGACCCAATGCGGGTTGATGTTCTGTGTCTTCGAATTTATAAAGAAAGACTCAATATTTGACATGCTACTTTCCTAACGATGTTTTCCTGCATTTTTGAGAGTGGTAACAAAAATATTTTTACAAATTCAAGTGCCTGGTTTCAAACCTACGACCTATTTATTCGCAAGTCGCCATTTCAGGGTCACTACTGCTCCTAGAGATTTTTTCTTTTTCACACAATTGGAAATGAAATGAAATGAAATGAAATGAAATTGGAAAATTGGATAATTGCATAAAAATTAAATGTATAGTTGAGAAGATCTAAGTGATAGACAGCCATGGGAAGCGACTTGGTTTCTTACTATATAGAAATAGCAGGAAGAACCACGTCGCGGTCTCATTTCACTTTTCATTGCGCTTTATGTGTTGTTATTGACACGTCAGTCAAGTGTGTAAGTGGCAATAGTGTGAGTAGATAGATTGCGTTGAATGGTTGTGAGGGACAAGAGGTATGAGTTCCACAATGTTATAGCGATATTGTTGTGATGTTCAGTTGAACACCTTGTTGTTAGATTTATGCCTTTTAAACTGTTTGCTATTTAGAACTTCCCTCTATAATATGAACTAGGTAAAACTTTTATCGCGCTCTTTTGCTCTTTTGTACAGATTTTTGCCTAAATACACTATAGTCATCATTATCATACAACATCATATCCCTTTTTTTCTTTTTGTTTTGGATGGAAAATCTTCAAATGACCTCTCCCGCTCTGGGGGGAGCGGTAGGGCGTGTCAGACTTTTACTGACTAAAACCCACCCGTTTTCCTTCACTTGCCTGAGCGCCAGGGCCACGGTTTCTTTTTTTTTTACCAACCCGCAACACTGACCCAGGAGGCATCGGTCTTCGTGGACTCCGTCACTATGTGCTGACATCGCTGAGGCGCGTGAAAAACAACGCGTCGTCGACCTGGGCCTGATCCTTACCGGGCGGCGAGCCACTCACTGCTCACCGTCCGCAAACCCGCGCCTACGGTGGCCGGGAGTTCGATGTTGCATCCCGACCAGGGCGTCTCCTGCGGGGGCTAGAGGCGTGAGGGAACTGGGATGCCCGCTGCCTCACGCCGCCTCCTCCTTTGCCAGCATCACTGCTTCGCAGAAGGATGTGATGGTCTGCCATGCTCTCTCGCTCCGGCCCACGGTAGAAACAGGGTCAGTTGAGAAATTGCCATCGATCGCCGCCACGAGGACCTGGCGGTATTCTACTTGAGCCGTATGCTCCACCGTATACACAGGGCGATCCCCACAATGGTGACGCCCTGGCGTTTCCTTCCGCCATATACGGAACAGGAACCTCCCAAAATAGCCGTGTCTGGTGAGGACCTGCGTCAGGCGGAAGGTGAGGGCGCCGTTGCTCCTCTCTAGCCACTCCTCAAAGAGGGGACTTACTGCCGCTATCGAAGCGTGCCCTTCTACCGTTAATCCAATTTTTAGGGTAATCGTAAGATACTTTTTACTATATATTAGTCAATCAAAAATTACTATGCCAATTCTAAAAAGGTTTTACGCTTCATACATAGAATTTTCGTAACTGTGCGAGTTTAAAAATATTATTATTAAACATGGGAAAAAGCAAAATATGAACTTAATAACGTTGTCACAACCTCTACCCTAAATAATTTACCACCATTTAAACGAAACGGTTAGCATAAATACCATATAAATGGAAGAAATGGTGAGCCCTTTACAAATTACACCACTTGACATAAAACTGTGGGTCCCATTTAAATAACAAGTACAACATTAAATAGGGAAAGATTAAGTAGAACTCCTTTTAAATTTCTTCCAACTTCCTGGCTTCTCGGTAACAAAGTGTCAATCTCGTACTGGTTTCATATTAAATTATTTCAAGTGTTTTATTATCCGCTATGCTTGGATCGCAGACTACACAATTTGGGTGTCATTCTATCTAAAGTTAGTGTAAGGAAATTATTAGCTTGAAATTAACACAAGCACAGTTGTCAACTTCGCCAAAAAATCTTCGATAAGGACAAATAAAATTATCTAGTAGGAGGATGTATGGTTTCAGTTACTAGTTAGTTTCTGTAAACGTTTCTAGTAGGTATATCAAAATATATCTACTACTTCTTCTTCTTCTCAGCCTATAGAGGTCCACTGCTGGACAAAGGCCTCTCTTTTTGAGGCTTACCTTGATGACCAGTCTTGTGCTGCCCGTATCCATCGACTTCCAGCGACCTTCACCAGGTCATCGTTCCAGCTCGTTGGGGGCCGGTACGTGGCCGCCCCTCCAAAACCTTACTGCCCCAGCGGCCATCAGTTCTACGAGCAATGTGCCCCGCCCACTGCCACTTAATTATAGCGATTCTAAAAGCTATGTCGGTTACTTCGGCTCTTCTGCGGATCTCCTCATTTCTGATTCGATCTCGGAGAGAAACTCCGAGCATAGCTCTTTCCATCGCCCTTTGTGTGACTTTGAATCCTCGTATGAGGCTCACTGTGAGCAACCACGTTTCAGTTCCGTATGTCAACACACCCTCATAGACTTTAGTCTTGAGACATTTTAGTATTTTGGACGACCATAAGATGTAGCATAGAAAAATTTGAGGGAAGGGTTTTCCCACCAATAAGTCTAGCTGCTAATCCTGTAGGACTCAATCTCGGAATTTTCTCAGTGATAATTTTCAACACAAATGTTTTCCCATTGCCAGTCCTACCTTAACAAAAATTATTAACGGACCTGAATTATACACATCTAATATTTTTGGAAATATTATTAAGTTTTTTTTTCGTGTGACATTATTTTCCATACTCGTATGTAAACGTATTTATGACGTACGTACTAGTCGAGAAAGATTCCTTTTTGGCGGCAAAAATATAGCATTTAGATTATCTAGAAATTTTAATACAGTGGCTTCTGGTTTTAATTACACAATATCGTTGAATGTCATATTCGTCAAGCCGTTCAGGTTGTACAACATGCCGAAGAAAAGGGAATACATACGTTCGAAAAAGATTACTCCTTCCTTTGGCAGTCGAGCAAAAAAAAATAGAATTTCAGAGATGAGATGACAAATAATAATGTTCCATTTATATGTATGGTATTTGATCAAACGATCCCGAAATGACTTTAATTACGGTATTGTAATGATAATAACGATCTAATCCATTCTAATCACTTCGAAGCCTCACAAATGTAGGGTACAATTTGGCATTGTCATTTTAATTGTTTGAGTTAGTGAATGGTGGGATTAAATTAATTGTTTCCGAGACCGTGACAATGATGTCAATTAAGTACACATTTCCCATTTCCTTTTTTAGTGGTTTTCATTTATTCGTTTATTGAATCATTTTGTGTTGGGTTGTGTTGTGTTGTGTTGTGCTCAAGTCTAAGGGGTATTTTGATTACTGTTGTTTATTTACACGTCATTGTGAATGGTGAGGCCTCAATTGAAAGAAATAATAAACTGGATATTGCCTTTCCGCCAAGCGATTTGTCGTGTTCCGGCATGATGTCTGGTAAAGCCGTATGGAGGACGGGTCTGAGCAGTTGTGTTACGATGTGTGCCGGGTACGATGCGCCAAATGTTGTTGTGTTGTGAGTTTGGTCGTGGAGGGTTTTCAGATCAATCTCCCTTTGGCGCAGTATCGTTGGTCGTGTTGTTGGGTTTAACATTATATCACCTCGGTCAACTGCCGTCTTCATTCTTATTCGCTCAGTTTTTCTTTACTATCAACGATCGCATCACTGCTTACCATCAGGCGAGATTGGATTATAATTATTAAAAAAATGGACTATCTAGATAGGAAGTTGTCTTTGCGTAGCCAGAATTTAAAGCTTCATTAATCGTTCTATTCTCGGTGTGACCTTATCTTCCCATGGAGGCAAACCAAAAGGCATGCTGTTACGATTTTTGGATACTCCTTTTGAAACATAAACCGTAAAGTAGTCGAGTAATAAATATATTTACAAGGTACTAAAGTGTAGTAACATGCTAACAGATATAAAAACGTTCACTTAAGGTGGGCTCATATTTTGCTCATATGTGGAGTGGACGAAAGTAGGTTGGCTACTATTTATGAGTCGCTCGCGGCAAGCAGTAGGTTAAGTTGTGTCTGTGGAAATAAGATCTGTGTCTTTTTACAAGAATGTTGTTTTAGATTTTGAAACGTAATGTATATATCGGAAATCGCTTTTAATTTCAAATGGTTTCAAAGCTTTGGAACACATTTTTTTCTTAGGAACATTTGACAGCAGATTCTTATGAAGCGTATGTTCGGGTTAAGCACATATAGAAATGTAAACCATTCGAAAGCCACATATTTAATAATTTATCAGGTTTATTTTCGTCTTGTTTTAACTGTTTTAATAATAAATCTGAACTTTAAATACTGTAGTAAAATCAGCCTTCGGATTTTAAAATAAAAATCGGTGTTCTTCAAAGGTCTGTTTAGACCCATATTTGTACAAAAGCCTTTCATAACATCCTGCAAGATTATTAGAAATTAACTTATTTGATCTATCAAATAAGTTAATTTCTAACTTTTATTTGTGTCCTCTAGGACACAAATAAAAGTTAAAGCAGTATACTTCTAATTCATTCACTACATAAAAAGTCTTTGAACAAGTTCTGGCATAATTTTTTCAGTTTATTTTTGAAAACCAAGTTCCCGTCACTCAACCTGGATTATCTTAGCTATTAAATTCTCGAGAGCTATGAAAAAGAAAATGTCTACTAAAATACGTAAAAAGTCGACTTTAATATATTATATTTTTACTAGAAACTTTTTCTTTGATGTGGAATTTCCAGATAAAGTTTATATTAAATATTCTATCTATCTATCTATAAATTAACTATGAAAATTAGTTTTTAATTATTAATTAGTACCTATAGGTTTACAATTTTTGCCAGAATGGATTAAAGATGTTGGATCAAAGTCAAAATGTTGGCTTATATATAGATGCCAATCTTTTACACATCTTGAATACTTTATACTTCGGAAATTACGTTAAACTATTTGTTGCGTCTGTCATTCGTAAATCTTTGCCAGACATTTCTGGTAGTCAAAAATCCCCGTTTTACCCGGTAACTGGGTTGTGGGGTTCAGATACGTAGTAGTTCCATGTTTTGAACCATTGAAAACGATTCCTGGAAACAACGAATAATATTTCTGCTAGCTCTCCGCGTGGTACCGGGCTTAGAATTGTACCAACCCATATCCTCCCGTGGATGTCGTAAGAGACCACTAAGGGATCTCTTACCAGGAAAGCGGGCCGCAGCGCTTCTCCTGTGGAATATCAAACTACTGCGATCCCCAACCCGTCTGTCAAGCGTGGGGATTATGGCCAATCCCCCTAATGTAAGGAAAAACCTTGGGGAAGGCCTTTTTCCATCAATGGACCTCTATGGGCTGAAGAATAGTTCAAAAATGAATACAAATATCAACTATTCAAATATTTTGACTGGCTCGATTAGAGTGATATGACCCAAAAAATATGATCGGAATAGCTTCATATATTGATTGTAGTGATTCTAAATAATAGACTAAGGCTGTGAACTGACTGATTCAAAACTGCCTCACAGTTAAAATCGCTCTATTTATCTATTATAAGAATGAAACACATTTTTACTGATAGTGTGTTATGTATTCTATTAAAGTACTGAGGCACAATTCCCGTAATTTTAAAAACTCTCACATAAAACACAAAATATGAAATTTGAAAATCTGCCATCTAATGTTCCTAGTGTAAACGCCGACTAACCACATAGTGTGAAAGCTGGCCGAAAACTATCGATAACCAGCTGAATTATTTATTGGTCCATAACTGGAGGAACACTTTCTTTTGTGTCACTGATTGGTTTTCTATTGTTCGAGGATTAGTTTAATGGATTTCTAAGAGTTGTCGTATGAGGTTAGAGGGTTCTCTGATATAGAATTGTTTTTACCAAAGTTAGTTATATCTTTTATTCGTGGAACTCACAGTTCTGGTGTGGAAAACTTGTCACAAATTGTCAGGGTAAAAGTAATATTAGTGGTCATCATTGAAGAAATAAGATAACTTTGTACCATAATATCATCTGTGGTTTATGTACCTACCTATAACATACCGACACCTCCTCAGTTGCGTTTAAGTTCCAATTAATAGAGGGCGAGCCCTTGTCTTACCGGGCTACTACTGACAATTGCAGACGACCATTACCTACATCAAAGCGACAGCCCACGACAACAATCAAAATATAAGTATGTCGGAGACAGCGACGGCAGAGCGGTAGGGTCGACAGCATCTTGGTGTGGTGGTACAGATTCCATTTCTTAGGTGAGTTTAGAATTGAAGCACGACGTGTAGATATACCCTCCAATCTTTATAATAACAATTTGAATAGGCAAACCGACAGTTTCGGTTCGGTGAAGTGCCTTGGTCCGCGTCTCGATGCAAAGTGACCGTTCGACGAACCCCACTTTCCAAAGCGACTCTGTCCATGTGGCGCCATCACAAAAAAACGTCACAAGCGTTCGCCCCTCTACTACGTAAATCAAATCAGCAACTTCTATTAAAATTATATCGACGATCTCCGACAAGTATATGTTCTAACTGTTTGGTAGTTATGTGTAAGTAGTAGTTCTGTGTATGAGAATTAGGCGAAATAATTAGCCCATTATTGGCCATTACAATACAAGATATATCTAATTATAAATTATCGAGTCATGTACTTACTTAGAAGATGGGCATCTGGCGGCCAAACTTTAAGAGCATTGAAACGTCTGCTGTTTGGTCTTCTAACATAACATCTACTGTAGGACAGCTGTCGTCACATATGTAGATATGTTTTGTTTTGCCTGACGATGTGGTTTTCCAGTATTTAGGGCTACATTTACTTTACTGTGATTACTGGACAGATGTCCTTCTTTTATTTTTCAAACAAATTTGTCAGGTTCCAATGAAATCCCGAATTCAAAACAAGTTTAGGTAGTTTTTTTTTTTTATTTTGTCTGAGTGAATCATAATTTTCTCTAACACTCAAACCGATACTTCCAAAATGTATAACTGCATTACATCCTACATTCTCACACAATTTGAAAAGATTAGTAGCACTTCCTAAACTGAAGGTTTCATGCACAAACTCCCGAACTTTAGAGCATCAGCTGTTAGTGATCGTAAATTGGGTGAGTTGGCTCGCTGCCTAGTCCTTCTGCTCTTCAGTGATATAGGCATCTGTCCTATCGCCGGTGATAAACGAGAAGTGAATAAAACTAGCAAATGAAAACGATTTGTCGAGGACGACGATCCGTAGCGATTATTCGCTGGTATGCGTATGTACCGAGCGTGTCTCTTAGCAAGTAACTTACTCTTAGCAACTTCTAGCTGCTCTTTAAAAGTGTCACTGAGCGAGTACGTATTCTCTTTAATGAGCTGTCTCAGCGACAAACGAGTGCTCCCTAGTACGATACTCTCAAGAAGTGAACAATCGGCGATCAATTTTTATACATAGGGCCTCCTAAAGTTAGTTAACATTGTTCACGTCAACTGTGTCACATGATTTATCGTAAAAAAAAAAATATATAATCTCTTAGGAGTACGTGGTAATTGTTTTATTTTAAATCATAATGTGATACACAGTTGAAATGGAAAATGTCAACAAACTTTTGGACGCCACTCTGTTTACTTCTCACCCATTTATTCCCAACTTGTATGCTAGATATAAATTACGGTAGTTTTCTATTTGCTACCTTTGTTTTTAACTAGTTTGAAAAACTATTGTTTTTTTTAAATAACTATGGGTATTGATATCTATCTGTTCGGCTCATATGACAAAACCTTACGGGTTGATCTTTAAGGTAAATCATGGATTGGAGCGCCCGGTCCTTTGATACATAACATACCGATCCCAACCCTTTTGGACACAACTGTCGTAAATTTTTGAAATTTGTTACAGATGATAGCCCGCGACGGTAGCCTAGTGGCATCGACTGCGACTTACAAGCTGTAGGTTTTAGGTTCGAACCCCATCAGGCGCTTTACAGGCGGGTTTGGGATCGCAGTAATCTGATATTCCACAGGAGAAGCGCTGCTGCCCGCTTCCCTGGTGAGAGTTCCCTTAGTCGCCTCTTACGACACTCACGGGAGGATATGGGTATGGTATGGCACTTAACTTTGTGCAAATTATTTCATCACCACTACTCCCAAAACGGCGAAGGAAAATATCTTGAAGAAGCGTGTCCTAGAGCCAAAACTTCGAAGACATGTGACATCTACCGAACCCGCACTGGGCCCGTGTACTAGATCAGCCCACTCTCTCTCATCGAGCTGATTATTATTATGATGACAAGTCAGAAGCCCGTAAGTCTGACAACCAGTCTTCAGTGTACCAGTTAGACACCTAGATGGTATAGCATCTAACCTATAGGTCAGACTTCTTCCTGAAATCTGAAAAATATTCACATATAACAACTGGTTCGACCGGATGATGGAAATGATGTTAGGCAGATTGATGGACCTCTTTGTAGCTTATAACAAGCAATAACCAACCATTGGAATTTATGTTGTCGTTGATGGTAAACCGCACTAATTCATTAAAAGCCTATTCACTTGAGCCTTGAAGACACTTAAATTTTAATCAGATAGGAAGACTGCCAGATCCGCAGAAAAACCAAAATCACCGACATAGCTCTTCAAGTCATTAAAATTAGGTGGCAGCGGGCGGAGCACATTTCTCGTAGAACTGATGACCGATGGGGCAGTAAGGTTTTGGAGTGGCGGCTATGTACCAGAAGCCACATTGTAGGGAGGCCCCCAACAAGGTGGACCGATGACCTGGTGAAGGTCCCGGGAAGCCGATGTATGCGGGCAGCACGAAACTGGTCATTGTGAAAAGCCTTGGTGGAGGCTTTTAACCAGCAGTGGACCTTTATAGGCTGAGAAGTAGAAGAAGAAAGAATACCGCCAGAGGTAAATTGTTGCACGATGTATGCGATATAGAAGTCAGTTTGTATTAAAAATAAAAAAGTAAAACTAGGCTGCTAATAAGTACATTTTGAACATCAAAATTACTAATTATAGTTCCCTAAAATGCTACCAGTCGTGTAATAGTGGCGCAACAAACTCCCCAGCAGAAATTAAACAAGGAACCAACAAGGAACTTAGACATGTGTTGTGAGTATTTATGGAAATCCGTCCGTCATTTTGTTACAAATAACAGAAAATCGAGTCTGATTTCAACTTCGAATACGAATGCATAGAATCTATTTAGTCATGTCAAAGTCATCATCAACCAATGTAGTCCACAGCTGGAAATAGGCTTCGGCAAACTTATTTAACCAAACTGACAACCGATTTAAATTGTCCGGATTATCAAATCAAAACTGTCATTCTTGGACAGTTAAATACTATAGCTCCAAAGCCACAACAAATTGACGTAAGGAGTCAATTTGTTTAACAATTAATTTCCCTGACTTCACCTAACTCTGGGGATGCCGTATTTCGGAATGAGGTCACCACGGCAATAAATAACGCGAAGGCCTGTCCTGTCAGCTGCAGGTAAGCAATGTGATGGTTTAGGTAATGAAAGTATTATAGGGTTATTTGTTTAGAAATTTCAATTTCATTATTTTTTTCTAGTTGTACATTGTTAATACACTGGGTACAAAAAGAGTCGTCTTTTATACCCGGTGTATTGGCAGCAGGCTAACTACCTATAATATGAAAATAGAATAAACAAATTTAAAACTGATTGGACGATTCTGACATTTTCGTCTTCTTGTGGTCCGAAATGCGGAGCATGAGGTTCTGGGTTTTGACTCTCAATTTGGGAAAAGCATAATTGAATTTGTTTTTTTACTTCCTCGAAGTCTGTGACAAAGTCCGATTGATCGTATTCGCTCGCTATTACAAGCGATATTAAGAGAGGGGACGCTAATGGCGCTTGCTCTGTACAAACGTATTCCGGTGTTTTCTTCGTGGATAAGGCTTTTAGAGCATTTTTTTTCTACAAGTTGACCACTTGATTATACGTGCCTCTATCATTTATGTTTTTCGAAAACTTAATTAATAAAAGAAATATAATATTTCAAAATCCCGAAAAATAAACTATTTTTACCGCGATGTTCAGACGGCTATTACAAATGTGATGTGAGTTTTTGACAAAAAAGAAAATAATAGGAGCGTGGATATTCATTATTTTCATCTAAATTTTGATATAAAAATAATTGAGATCTGTCGTGTTTTGAAAAAGAAAACAGCGACTAAAGTAACTATTTCGTTAAAGTTCTTTCGAGGACAGACATGACATCAATTTGTGTAATTATTTCTTATTGTATTGACAATAAAGCGTTGAAATAATATTTGAAAAATCTTAGAATAATATGTTATATATCTATCAACTACTCTTTTTTTGTTTTGCATGGAAAATAATCAAATAAACTCCCGCTCTGGACTGAGGGGAAGGGCGTGTCAGACTTTTACTGATTAAAACCTACCCGTTTTCCTTCACTTGCCTGTGCACCAGGCCCCAGTTTCTTTTTTAAACAACCCGCATCCCTCAGCCAGGAGGCATCGGTGCGGACGGCGCGCGTGAAATACAACGCGCCGTCGACCCGGGACTGATCCTTATCGGGCGGCCAGCTACCATAGCACCCTAGCAGGGTCGGACGCGAGAGATCGCCGCCGATCGCCGCCACGAGGACACGGCGGTGCTCTACCCAAGCCGGGCAGGCCTCCATCGTATGCTCCACCGTGTCCTCAGGGAAATCCACACAGTGGTGATACCCTGGCGTTTCCTCCAGCCCTATACGGAACAGGAACCTCCCGAAACAGCCGTGTCCAGTGAGGAACGAAAGAGGACCACGATATTCCAATATTAATTACTCCAATCTTAATTACGAGCAATGATCTAGCTTAACGTTATTAAAAAGCAATGTAAGCTAAGTAGTGTACCATTTCAACTTTCTTCTATTTTAATATTTTTCTACGGTAGCGCAGGTAATAATGTTTTGCCTTTGGAGAGAAGACGCAACTATATATATATGGAGGTATATGTATATTTCAAGTCTCTTTCATGTCTGTGTGTGAGATTTTTAGATTTTCATATGTCTTCACCATTATTTACAGAAATTAAGCCGGAAGATTTCTTTCCATCATATCAGCTGAAAGACGTCCAGTGCTAGACATTTCCATCGGTTTTGTGCTTCTCGCATCCAACGAGTTCTTGCTGTATCTGTTCTGCGAGCAATGTACTTTGCTTATTGACTCTTTGTTTCGAATTTCTTCCAACTAAACTTATTAATTATGATAATCGAGGTTTGAGGTTTGAGGTTTGAGATATCTTTATTTCTCATAAGAAATTAATCACTTATCATAATCGTAATACAGAAACTGAAACCAAGTCGTAAATACAGTGCAATGGAGGAATATTACTGGTATATTTAAATTTACATTAACCGGGCTAACGCCAGGCTTAAATTAGCTTCACTCCAATAATATATAACCTAAAAACAGATATTAGAACGCCAACACAAGCGTATTTGCAAATTCATCGGTAACCGCTCAAAACATTGGCAGAATTTGAATCGAATATGGCGGCCATCGAATATTTGACGCTGGAACGGTATGCATGGAAGTAGTATGTACTATGTAGTACGTTATGCCCATAGAAATTCTGTCCATTTTTTTTGTTAGTAGGGCTGTTACACCATAGGATTACATATAACAGGGTTTTTTTACTACACGCATTTCAAAACTACATAAATGAAATTTAAAACTGCCTTACTGGTCTACAGCAATCACAAGTACTATTTCTGAGCTCTAAGTCCTGGGTTCAATTTGAGCAAGTAGTATATATTTTTTACAAAGAAATTATCAGCCAGGGTGTGGATTTGTAGACATATATTTATGCAGTATTTACCATAATACTTAAAATCAAAATCAAACCAAAATCATTCATTCAAATTAGGCTGAAGATCAAAGTACTTTGAAAGTCAAAATTACAAAAGAAGTCCCTTCAACACTAGTGCTCTCGCTGGGAGTGGCGCAACAAAATTCAGAAAAATAACACCTGACTGCATTGAATACTAGGCATGTCATTACAATACACAGAAGAATAAAATTATACACCGTATTTTTTATTTTTTTATTATCATAAACTGGTGCTTGACTATAATCCCACCTGATGGTAAGCAGTGATGCAATCGTTGATGGTAAAGCGCGCTAGTTTATTAAGAGCCTATACACTCAGAAAAACTGAGCGAATAGGAAGGAAGACGGCAGTTGAGCGAAGTGATGTAATGTTAAACCCAACAACACGACAAACGATGCTGCGCCAGAGGGAAATTGATCTGAAGACCCTCCGCGATCAAACTCCCAACACAACAACATTTGGCGCATCGTACCCGGCACACATCGCAACACCACTGCTCAGACCCGTCCTCCGTACGGTTTCACCAGACATTCTGCCGGACCACGACGAATCGCTTGGCGGCAAGACTTTGTCTGGTGGTGAAAACCGTATGTTAGCCAAAAAATCAAATCAAATTAAAAATGTAAGAAAATCTTACTACTCAAAAAAGCCTCCAAACATAAAGGGCTTGACAGCTTATTCATGTATATTTATGTTTGCTGGGTTAAAAAAATAAACAATTATATGAAGTCATTAACTGTCAATTAGTTAATTATAGAAAAAGAATATTCACATTGTCTTGAGTTAATCAGGGCGACTCACTATTCTTAGAGTATCGTTTAAATAGTCCTTGATGGAATAATAATAATAATAAAATATGCCTTTCAACAAATATTGCTTCTTACTTGTGCTTTAAACGACTAGGCTTGCCTGATAACAATCAGGCAAGTCTAGCAAAGAATAGGGTATCTTGTTGTAAAAAGTTATACCAAGCCCAACAAATGAGTTATGAAACTTAAGAAGCCGATAAAAGAGGGCTCGTAGTTTGTCCTCATTTCTGGTGTTAACATTGTGAATATCACCCTTTTTATTGTACAAGTGAACATATTGCCTAATTATTAATTTATAATCTGAATTACCACCCAATTATTAAATTAAGGGCTGATTTTTCCAACGTCAGATGCTTTAACGTAGCAATAACTTTGAACTTTGATGTCAGGTAGTTTATGAATTGTCAAATATAATTATTATTAAAAGTCGATTTTAATCCATGAATAAAAAATATCCACCGATTGAAAAATCAGCCTTTAGTAATAAATATTTAGCTCCATAGGTATGATTTAAACTGGGTACGCCACAATAGCGGCGGTAAGTCCCCTCTTTGAGGAGTGGCTAAAGAGGCGCCACAGCGCCCTCACCTTCCGCCTGACGCAGGTCCTCACCGGACACGGTTGTTTCGGGAGGTTCCTGTTCCGTATTAGGCGGGAGGAAACGCCAGGGTGTCACCATTGCATGGATCGCCCTGAGGACACCTTGGAGCATACGGTGGAGGTCTGCCCGGCTTGGGTAGAGCACCGCCGTGTCCTCGTAACGGCGATCTGATCTGATCTCTCGCGGCCGACCCTGGTTCAGGCCATGGTCCGGAGCGAGAGTGCATGGCAGGCCGTCACCTCCTTCTGCGAAGCAGTGATGCTGGCAAAGGAGGAGGCGGAGCGCGTGAGGCAACGGGAATCCCAGCGCCCTCACGCCACTAGCCGCCGCAGTAGACGCCCTGGTTGGGAGACGACACCTAACTCCCAGCCACCGTAGGCGCGGGCCTGCGGGCGGTGAGCAGTGGGTAGCTCGCCGCCCGGTAAGGACCAGGCCCGAGGCGACGGCGCGTCGTGTTTCACGCGCGCCTCAAAGAGATGTCAGCACATCGTGACATGTTGACGTGTTGTCGGATTTAACATTGCATCACCTCGCTCAACTGCCGTCTTTCTTACTATTCACTCAGTTTTCTTTTTTGAGTGAATAGGCTCTTAATAAACTAGCGCGCTTTACCATCACTACTTACCATCAGGCGGGATTACGGTCAAGCACTAGTTTATAATTATATAAATAAAAAGAATTGTAAACTAAAATATATATTTGTAGGAAAAAAAGGGTAGCTGTATAAAATGGGAAAATATCACGAAAATCATTCTCCTAACCCTTTTTCCACATTTATTTGCGGTCTGAGTAATATATCCTTTTCCTCCAAACTTTTCTATTAGTCCTCATCTCGGTCACACCCTGCCCATCTATATCGGCTTTCACACATTCTTCCTTTCGTTTCAAATATATTGGCTTTAAAAGGAAATTGATATCCCATAAATAAAACGAACAAGGAGTAAGGTTCACTCACCCTCCATAGAAATTGGAGGATCCTCCGACCAGACAGCTGTTGTCTCTGGTGGGCAACAGCTGTCTACCGATTGATATCGCGACGTTTGTATATACAATATGTAACAAAAACCCTGTTGTTCCTTCAACCTACGTTTTAAGAATCGGCATACGGACGTAATAAAGCAAGTAATTTATAAAAATTGTTCAACAAAAATAATTAAAATTAACGTTTAATTATTAATATTTACAATGTGTAACTGATTTCTTAGCTCTGCAATTTTGCATGAAGAAACTAGACATATGTAGAACGTCCCCGCCAATTTATTTAAGTAACTTATAAAATCAGATATTCTAAAAAAAATGGAATTTGTCGGTTTTAATAGGTATTTGATTGTCACCCCTCGACTAGAGAATGATTAGTGTTTTCTAATTATGACTTCATTCATGATGAGCTTGTAGGTAAAATTATATGTCCCTGAAAGGAACAACAGGGTTTTTGTTACATAGTGTATACTAGTTGCGCGGTAAAATTTGCTTGCGCGATGAAGGATTCTCCGTGACGTCAGTATGACGCGTTCCTCACATATAACGTATTAACTACCACTACAATACCAGTATTTCAAGATATTTTGAGAGCGGTGGCCTAGTGGTATAGGCGCCGATTTACAAGTCGTAGGTCGTAAGTTCGAACTCCATCAGGCGCTATACTATGTGTAAATTATTTCATCACCACTGCTCTCAAAACCGTGAAGAAAAAAGGTTTCGAAGAAAGCGGCCGCCAGCGACTTCGTTCGCGCTGAGTTAGTTATAATCCGTTCCTATTGGCTTAATGTTATATAAAAGCCTAAAGCCTTTATGGATTAATAGGCTATCCAACGCAAAAATAATTTTTCAAATCGGACCCGTAGTTCCTAAGATTAACGCGTTCAAACAAACAAACAAACTCTTCAGCTTTATATATATGTACCAATATTCTGATTCGGTCCGTGTGCTACCAGAAAATCAAATACCTACATTTGATTTTCTGTTAGCACGCGGACCGAAGAGAAGTTCGTTGCTATTTTTCATATAGTACATTTCACCCACCCGTGGGAAATCCCAAACACTGTATTTTCATTCGTAGAAGTCAGATTCTCTCTTCACAATCTTATAAATGCAGTGCGCTTTGGATTCAACAGGCGAACGGGATTGTAGGCGAATCTGAATTTAAAATGCGACGTCGCTGTGGTTTCTGCTTCCTTTCTTGGCTTAAAATCTAAATTGTTTGTTTTGTTGTAGCACATAATATATATTAAGTTCTAATAAGTTTTTTAACAGATTTAAACAAAATTTGATGGATATATTTGACAGTCGTCCTGATTAGATACTTTTATTGTGACTGCTTTGCACAAAAGCCTATAACGCTAGAAACTCAATTCATTTTTCTCGCCACAATTACTTAACTAAATGTATTCAAATCTATAAAAATCACGGCATCACGGATATTTCTGTATCCGTTGTGAACTGAGAAATCAATATCTCGTACATTTGTCTTGCAAACGGTGCCTGAACTATCGAGGTATTTTTGTAAGAAGTTTAACGCTCTACTATTGTTGTCTGCATATTTTATAAAAAATGTTGGAGAAATATAGGTTCTACCCAGCCCAGTGTGGACTACAAACATGGTGTTATACCGTTTCAACAGAAATGACGGACAACTAGTGTCTGACGCTGGTTTTAACTGACCCTGATGTGAGGTAATGATGTAAATTAACGTTTAGGTATACTTAAATAAAAAATAAATACGTGTCAGAAACAATATAATATAATATACAAAATTTCTTTTACATTTGAGCACGCTCTGTATTCTCCCAAAAACATAATATCATATTATTGCGACGTATTCGCCGAAACTGTAAATAAATGTTGAATGGGCTTATGGAAAAGTAGCTCAAATTCCTAAAAAATAATGTTTAATTTACGCTTCAACTGCCATTTGTGACATTTTTATAACTTTGTCATTAGTGCTTCTCATTCGAAAATATAGTTATAAGTTTTTTTTTAAGAAAACGTTGCCCCACGCAAGGAATTTCTCCTGTATCGTGGGTGCATTTATAATCATATAAATTGACATATATAAATAGCTAGATCCGGAATAACTATTTGTACGCTATATAAATATTTGTTCCGTGTAGGCTTCGGACTTATACATCCACGTGTCTCATAGTTACCTATGCTTTAGTTCCATGTAATAGAGGTATCATCATCAACCTTTTTTATCGTCTCACTGTTAGGCACAGGTCTCCTCTCATACAGAGAAGGATTGAGCGTAATCGCTTGCTCAATGCGAATTGACGATTTCAGACTTTAAGTCCAGGTTTCCTCAAGATGTTTCCCTTCACCTTCAGTCATTGGTGTCCAAGATATACTTAGAAAGTACATATAAGTTTAGAACTTACGCGTACTCATATTTGAGAGGCTGGTGTTTTAACCACTAGGCCACCACGACCTAGTTGGAGTGAGAATCCACCATCTTTTTAAATCTTGAACATATTGATTCCACCACGATGTTTTCGTCATCATTGTGAAAACAGTGATGATGAAATTATTTATATAAAGTAAAATAACTCCGTCTCTGGGTTCGAACCTACGGCCTTAGAATTCCTAAGTGGACCACTCTCCTAGCCATGACTTACTTTCTTATAATTCTGCTTACAGTCTTACAGCATGAAATCACCACCAAGCCTTTTCTTTCATCATCTGTATTTTACACAAGTATCTGACTTGTCCGACTTCCACGAACAGTTACTGGCTATCAAACATGTTTATGAATAAAATTAATTACATAGATGATAGATTATTTGATGCAACAAAAAAAAACACTATACAGGTCAGGTAAGACAGGGAAAAAATACATCAAGAAGGGTGATAAACAAATAGTACAAAAAAAAAAATTAAGGAAAAAATAAAAACAAATTCACCCATAGACATCACAGACATTTAAAATGGTTTCGAACACAACTTTGCGTCGTATGCTTCATTGTTGCACCAAATAGGAGTCCAGCTCAGCATGTGCCAGGTAGGATACCTGACGCTCATATTCTGCTGAATCCCGTTAGTGTCACACGGAAGCCAAGAAACGGTAAAAGATTTAAACCAACGAACTAGAATACTTTGTGGTGGGTATTATAAATGTGCTAGTATCTACCCACATCAGAACTGCCATCATAATAAATAAAATAAAAATAATATATACATGATACATCTTGCTAAAATTGGTTGTACGACTTTAGAGCGTCTGACTCGTAACGAATGTGAAAGATTTGAACCGACCGCGACAACCGCAAATTTATTTTCAACCCTTAAAATACCAATAACAACATGGCTGATGTCACAGGCAATAGATATTTCTGTCAGCCGCTGAACAGGAAACAATAAATCAAATAAAATGGTTGCTGTCCTATCTCGTGTCTGCACAAAAATGAAGCAGCAATAACGAGTGTTCGGATATTAAATATTTGACAAGAATTTTATGCTTTCCTGCAATTTAGATCGTGGCTCAGAAAGTCAATGCTCGTAATACGAAACGTTCAAAATGTACTCACTGTCTCATTTTGGTGACAAACAAATGTCAAAAACTTACTAAAATGTAGAAAAACATAACATAATCAGTCTATGTGCCCACTCCTGGGACACAGGTCTCTCCGTGAGGGGCAGTGGGCTAGGAAGATGTCAAGTGATTCGATAAGATAGAAGATTTGCCGCCAAACTATTTTCCTAACAAAAACAGAAGAAAAGCTATGTTAGAGCGTGCTACAAATAACTGTACCTTCATAACATGATGAGGTTTTCTGACAAAATATTGAAAGTGATGTCATGAACGCTGTGGTAGATCGTGAAAAATATTTCGCTTTTGCTTAAGGTTGGTCGGGATTTTGCAAGACAGATTCCTGGATAACGAAGTTGCAAATAAGAAAAATCTTGCAGTTTCAGTGCTCCAATATGAATATATTAGCGGATATATAATAGAATAGAATAGAAAACCCCTTACTTTGTACATCACATATGTAGAATACAGAGTATAAATATAAAGAATTTACTAAGGGTGGTACTGGGCTAACAGCGATCTTTCACGGCGATTAGGTTATCCGTGATCATATCAATTGCGACCACGGGAGGCCTTTGTCCAGCAGTGGACCTCTATAAGTTGAGAAGAAGAAGAAGAAGAAGAAGAATACCGTAAAGTTTGTGTTGAACTTACGTTGCCATCGGCTCGCGCGTGTGCCTGATTGCCAAAGGCCTTATTTCGTACCAAATTTAACCTACCTAATTATTTATTTTTTAAATTGAGTTTTCTATTTTTAGTAAAATAAATATGTATATTTTTTAATTAAAAAAAACGACTTGTAATAGCCGCTGTACTATTTAATGCGCTAACCTAATGCCCTGTATATACGAAATGTGTTTTAGTAGATATCCCAAATCAATGACACTCTAGGGTATGAAAGAGACCAGATTTTGATTTGGACTAACCATGAGAATAATTGTTCAATTATCATTTTTTGTTTTCTTGTTTTATATACATTTTTTTGGTTTTCATAAAACGAAAGTACCTAATAAGGAAGGCGCGTCGAAGTGAACTCGTCCTCTTTAAATGCCTTGTAATAAATGGCGAAAATTCAATATTGCTTCTTATTACAAGCTTCTATATATTTAGCTGCCTGCTACCTGCCCCTATTTCAAATGCTCAAGGCGTAAACGTACTGCTCACACCTCAAGATCAAACTTTTAAGAAAATATTAAAGTTCTCTATTTATGTAAGTTTTATTTGGTAATTAATTATTTAACAATGTTTTGTTTTTTTTTTTAAATCTTTTTCGTTAAAATCAAAAGTCATTTATTCAAATTAGACTGAGAATCACTTCTTCTTGATCATCAATATTACATAAGACAGTCCCCTTAAACGCAAGCGTTTCACCACTTCCTAGTGCTTTCGATGGGAAGAAGAAGTGGCTGAACAAACTCTCCAGCAGCACAGCTATCTGTTCTTCTAAAAACACATGACTTTATACAATACAATATACATTAAATAACACAAGAAAACACATAATATTAAATCAAATCATTTAACACATGCCAGCTTGCCACGACAATATATAAGCAAAGCAAAAAATAAAAAAAATAACGACGGATGACGGATGGAGACGGATGCCAGGAGTGTCGTGGACCGAGTTTTGTACAAAGGTGTATATTAAAGGAACTCGGCATCAGACACCGCCTGCCAGCTACAGTTTATTCACGCATTTTGACCTTCTTCGGCCATGTTTCTCGTTGCAGTATTGACTCCATTGAACGCCTCGTGTTGCAGGGATAAGTTGAGGGCACCAGACCACGTCTTCAGCTTTTGGGAGTTGAGATTTCCTCGAACCTAAACTTTGGGCGGTTCATTGAGTCCAAGGCCAAGGTGGCTACCAGGAAACTTGACGTTATCGCAAAGGTCCGGCAGTACTTCACATCAGGGCAGCTTCTAATGTTGTACAAAGCACAGGTCTGTTCGTGTGTGGAGTACTGCAGCCACATTTGGGTTGGTGCTACTAAGTGCCACCTGGCCACTTTGGATTCAGTGGAGAGGCGTGCGAAGAGGCTGATTGGTGACCCTGATTTAACTCCAGATGGTCTCCAAAGCCTAAAGCACAGGCGTAGAGTAGCCAGCCTTTCGGTGCTCTAAAGGATGCATTTTGGGAAGCGTGCGAAGGAATTGCATGATTTAATTCCCCCATCTCCGTTCCACCATCGGACGACCCGTCGTACGGCGAGTTTCCACCCTGACGTTGTTAACACCTCTACGAACCGGACGAAGCTTTACATCGAGGGAGTGGAACAATTTGCCAGCGGCGGTGTTTCCGTCGGACTACAATTTGAGTGTCTTCAAGGCTAGAGTGAATAGGCTCTTAATAAACTAGTGCGCTTTACCATCAACGATTGCGTCACTGCTTACCATCAGGCGGGATTGCGGTCAAGCGCTAGTTTATAATTTATAAAAAAAAACGTGGCAGATCACCAATGACATGGACGAATCAGATCAAGAATGCGACTTAGTGCCAAGTTTGTGAACGTACCCGGAAGGCTGCAGACCGTGTTGCATGGCGCCGGATAACTAAAATGTTCACTCAACGTAATTCATAATGATGACCACGACTACTCTGGCAAGAGTGTACCGACTTAGAAGAAGATACTGCACTATTTTAGAGTGGCCTCCTAAAGTTAGTTGATATTTTCCATGGTATATTGTGATTAAAATTTTAAAAATAACTAGGTAATAACAGGTTAACTTGGTAAGATAAGTAATTTTTGGTTATAAAATACCATTATAGTATTCCAAATATTTGGATCACTAAAGTTTTAAATTATAAGTTTGTTTTGTTTTCTTTAAAAAAAAACGTTGCCCCACATTAAGAATTTCTTCTGTATCGTGGGTACATTTACAAACATATTAACTTACATACACAAAGAGCCAGATCCGGAACAACTACTGGTATGTCATACAAATGTATGTTCAGTTCGGGAATCGAACCCGCGACACGCAGCTCAGTAAACAAACATTTAACCACGACGCCAACCATGCCGGTGCCTGTGTGTCATAGAAAAACTCAAGCACTGCCAACTATGGTCACAGAGGCACTCGGGGCGACTCAATATTAAGCCGAAAAATATTAATGTTTTTTCATCGAAGTCCCATAGAATGGGGGCGAGCCTATTGTTATAAATTTGTTACAAATCCACAGACTCCGGGCTGCCACTGGGAAAAACAAGATAGGCTTATATTATATCCGAATAGTTTTTGCCCAGATATTCTCGCGAGATTGACAGTTATGATGAAACCTGCAGCTGCTAATATATTTAATAATATCTTTTTTTATTATTATTATAAACTAGTATTTGACCGCAATACCGCCTAATTACCATCAGGCGGTATTGCAGTCAAGCAGTAATGCAATCGTTGAGGGTAAAGCGCACTAGTGTATTAAGAATCTATTCACTCAGAGTGAATAGGAAGTAAGAGGGCAGCTGAGTGAAGTGATGAATGTTAAACCCGACAACACGATAACGATGTTGAGCCAGGGAGATTGATCAGGAGACATTTCACGACCAAACTCCTGACTCAACAACAATTGGCGCATCGTACCCGGCACATATCGCAACACAACTGCTCAGACCCGCCCTCCTACAGCTTTACCAGACCACGACGAATCGCTTGGTGGCAAGACTTTGTCTGGCGGGTGGTAACTTATGCCGCAGCCGATGTTATAGCTGACCACCGAACTTGACAAGCATTGCTTAACTTTCTGTCGATTTGTAGACTGTTATTTTTTAGCCACGATATATCTCAGGCCCCACAACACCCACAGAAAATATTCTCGCATGACTTATTTCCAGTGGGTCCGTAAACAAACACGACATCTTGACATCTTGACATTTACTTATGAATATTCAACAACCATCGACATCATAAACAAAATGGCATCTGAAAGATTAAGCTCCTGTCAGCAAGAAATGAAAATAGATTGGTGACAATTAGACTGTTTTGTGGTTCAATGCTTTGAAAACTGGACGGAGGACTAAATTATAGGCGAATGATTTACCTAATCTAAGAAACCGTGACTCTGGGCGTCGCACGGGCAAGTGAAGAAACACGGCTGGGTTTAGTCAGTAAAAGTCTGGCACGCCCTTCCGCTCCGCCCAGAACGGGAGAAGTCATTTGATGATTTCCCATCCCAACAAAAAAAAACAAGGATTTACCTAATCTAGCGGCTAGACTTGGGACTAAATACTTAAAAGTAAAAAAGCAGTTATTCTTTTTACTTATTTCAAAAAACAGCTTTTGTTAACTGCACTGCTTATTTGCTTAATTGTTTGTTAACTTTGAAAGTACTTTCTAGTGTAAAAAGTATATGATAATGATTGCTGTTTTCTAGTTTATATACTTACGGTTTTTTATTAAACACGAATGTTGGTAACCGACGATTTATACGAAAAAGATTTTTTACATAAATTACATTCGGCGACCTTGTCAGAAAATGAACTCCTTTTAAAAAGTTCGAAATCTCGTTATTATTGCGATTGCGAGACATTTTCTAAATGTCTAAATGAAATAATATTTTTAAAAAGTATTTTACTTTTTATTATACTCAACCGACCTAAAAATGCACGAATTTTTTTAATTCAACTCTACCTATAGTCTTTCACAATTTATAAACACACTATAGTCACAAAACAATAACCAAATGCATATCAACATTAACCATTACCATTAAGCATCCAAATTAAAAAAACACATAATTTACCCAATTCAATAAGTTCCAAAGCAGAAAAGCAAAAGCGACTATTATAAATAAATAAGCATAAAGCATAAGTGAAAGAAAAGTTATACGAAATTACGAAAAAGTTGCTCCGCAAAACACTTTCCAACTTAATAAGTCGTATATACATATATTGGTAGGTTTCTCGGTGGTAGGCCATAACATCGGCCGCCGGCAGAAGTTACCACCCACCAGACGAAGCCTTGCCGCCAAGCGATTTGTCGTGTTCCTTCATGATGTTTGGTGAAGCCGTACGGAGGACGGGTCTGAGCAGTTGTGTTGTTGGGTTTAACATTGCATCACCTCGCTCAACTGCCGCCTTCCTTCCTATTCGCTCAGTTTTTCTGAGTGAATAGGCTCTTAATAAACTAGCGCGCTTTACCATCAACGATCGCATCACTGCTTACCATCAGGCGGGATTGCGGTCAAGATTTATACAGATTGTTATTTGAAGTTAAATAATTATCAACTTTATTTTATTAGTAATAGAGGTGTTTTCAGAGTGACCAGTACTTTTGAAAAAGTTATAAAAACTGTTCGCAGTTGTAACTTAAAATGAATTTTATTCCATTAATTCGTATTTGTTTACACTTTTGGCAAATAAATCGCTGACATAGGATAGGTAGTTACGCTGTAATAATTTTTATAGCACGTATGCTATCAACAGCTACGTTAAGTGCTTAAATAATTCATGAATGACATTTTATTTACAAGTGGTTTAGTTGATAGTCATTGTTTTACTGACGGAATACGAGAATGTAATTTATTTACATTGTAGATTTTATAAAGAAAGAAGAAACAGATCGAGTTTATAAATCTGTTTTTGTGTTTTCATGCCTCAATTTTTTTCCACCTTAGAATTTTTTTATTGATTTGTCCATATTGGCTCTAGATCGACTTGAGTAGAAGAAGGAAGGTGAGGTCTTTACCCTGCAGTGACACAAAATAGACTTCTTATTATTTTAAAAGCAACGGTAACTACTTTATATCAGGTGGACTAACGTGTTGTGTTGTAGTTTTGTATTCATAAATATTCAAACTAGAGAAAGAAATGATTGAATTCTATCCGAACTAGAACACAATCTGTATATCAGGTATTTTAGTGTAACGCATACATAAGTGCCTATTATCTAAAATTAACACAAACAATAAATAATAAATAATTTATTTACTTACGATTAAATCCAAATTGAGCAAAATAGCAAGCTACGTTTTTGCATCATCCTAAAACCACCCTATTATCATTATTGCTATATTGCTTTGCTTGCCCTTATGTCGTTTCGAATATCATCTCCGAACTTTCACACTTTGCTACCGAAACCAATCTGTATACTAAAATATCGAAAGGTCAAATTAATTTATTTCACACACTTTACGAACCCTGCTTACCCTCTTACATACGAGTCACAAACTCTAACTAACGTCTGTCGTAATTGGAGCCACTCTACCATGCTGTCACTAACACATTTGTTGGCAACGAGGACGAATGCCGCCAATTTAGCTGTAGAAATAGTTTGTCCCATTACTACACGAATACAGGGCTTTAATGGTATGGATGGATAAGGACTCCACAAACTTCTCAATGACCTCAACGCTAAGACCTCACCTCGATGAGATAGAGTGGTAGTACTCCATAACGCGGGCTGCTCGATGTCACATGTCTTCGAATTGTTGATTTTAGGAGATGCCGCTTTCATCAGCAGGTTTTTCTTCACAGTTTTTAGCGCAGTGGTGATGAAATATCTGAATCAACAGCCTTGTAGGTTAATTTCAACAGTATTCATGGGCCACATTTGCTCTGTGATCTGGCATTCGCTTGTAAATTATGTTATTCTGAATGATGAGAAATCAAAATTAAACAAATTAGGCTCGTAATCATCACTTTTCGAAAGTCAAAATTACATAAGATAATCCACCAGCACGTCCACCTTTCAACGCTTCGTCACAATTTGAACTTCGTGTCACTTTTGCTTGGAAGAAGAAGAAAGGTAGCGAAGTGGTATTTGGTGAAGTTTTCTTTACACTTACTAAAGTGTATCGTATCTGATTTGTGTCTATTTGCCGATGGCTCTGTTTGGGCCGACGTTTCATAGTAGACCGTAAACTGACAATCGACTTATGCAGATTGACCTGTGGTCTCAAATTGATTTGAAGACTCAACGGGTCACATCGACTCGATATCTCACATTGGCCCGACACGCGGTGGCTCGAATTGAGCTGACTGACGACCTACATTAAGCCGATTATAGGCTTCATATTGGACAAACGTTATACAACGGATTGGTTCAAGTCTCAAGCCAACAACGATTTTGTAAGGCATACCACGACAATGAACTACTACGACACTATTAGCGTAGTGGCTGCACGATTGTGTTCGATTCCCACTTAGAACCAAATATTTATATATTATTGCCTATACGTATTTTTTCCGGCTCTAGTTTAATATTTATTTGTAAACGCGAAACCACAATAATTAGTGTGGGACAAAAGTAGGGATTAAAACAATATATTTCAGTTTTTTTTAGAATTATAAACTAGTGCTTAATTGCAATCCCGCCTGATGGTAAGCAGTTATGCAATTATTGATGGTAAAGCGCGCTAGTTTAATAAGCCCATTCACTCAATAAACTAAGTGAATAGAAAGGAAGACAGCAGTTGAGCGAGGTGATGCAATGCTTAACCCAGAGGGAGACTGATCTGGAGACCCTTCACGACCAAACTCCCGACACAAACACGTTTGGCGCATCGTACCCGGCACACATCGCAACACAACAAATCGCTTGGCGGCAAGATTTTGTCTGGTGGGTGGTAACTTCTGTCGGTAGCCGATGTCAAGCTTTATTCAAATTCAAACTTTTCATTTCAGACCAGTAGATCCACTTCCCGATCCATTTCTTCCGAATAGTACCATCACATATCCTCCCGTGGGTGTCGTAAGAGGCGACTAAGGGAATACTCACCAGGGAAGCGGGCAGCAGCACTTCTCCTGTGGAATATCAAATTACTGTAATCCTCTAACCGCCTGCCAAGCATGGGGATGGCGACATAATGCCTTGTGGGAGGTCTTTGTCCAGCAGTGAACCTCAATAGGCTAAGGAAGAAGTAGATTAGATCCATACAGTGTTAGTATGAAGTTTCCTTATATTAGTAGAAAACAACTAAAAATATTATGAAAACTATCGTAATTAGGGACATGAAAATGAGCACACTCGTGTCTGCAAGCCCAGAGTCTAATAACAGGTCCGTCGGCTGTTAGGGCTACCCTGAAATCGCCACAACATCGATGCTCATCGATTAACTTTATGAAGTCTTTGGTGAATAAACTTTTTTGTTTCCCCCCCTTCCATTAGGTGGGAAAGAATCCTTTGTTTTTTGCTACATTTTCGTATCTATCGCCCCGCACACATAATTTCTTCAATATAGTCCTATAAGACGTACAGATGGGGCCAGACCTTCAATTTCCTTTATCTTCACTGGCAATATATCCCGTTTATTATCCTGGGAAAGGGGCGTTCTTTCTGGAGCGAATGTGCGACGCTACAATGTTATAGGTTGCAATTACTTAGGATACACTCTGGCGGATAGTGTCGTTGGACGGAAGTGAGCGGGAGGCTTGGTTATAGATTAGGAAGTGTATCGTTAGGGATCAAACATTACGATTAACACTGCCCCTTCGCAGTAAACTTGAGAGGTATATACTTCCTCTTAAGTATTGGGGATCCTCTGTGGAAAAAAGATAACAATTTATAACTAAACTTTACTTAGTGGTTTTTTCTTTAAGTGCATGTTCAGCGAAAGTTTATAAATAGTCATTTCAAAGACAAAAATGCGGTAAAACAGTTCAAAAAAACGTCTTAAAACAAACTTCGGCGTCAGGTCAGCATAAGAAGCTTGAAACTGTGTTACCAGCGCGGATAGGACGAGGATAAGGCACGTACAATAGAGTAGAAATTGGCACAGTATAAGATTGTCCTAAGTTCAGCAGTGGGCAAAGATGATGATGATGATATTTTTCTGTAAGGACCAAAGATAACGTAACAGGGCGACTCCCCCTTCTTCATCTTTTACGAGTATGTGATAAATTTAAGTACTTACGAGTATGCGACATACATTATAAAGGGTTTATTGACACAATAAACCAAACTTATTGTATACGGTGAAAGCTTATACTTACATCATCAAAATTGATAGTCGAAGGCTTTCAGGCTTGTTTAGGAGTTAGTTATACAAAGTGTAAGGTGACACAGGTGTGGTTTGAACATTGAAAACTGATCCACTTTCGCTATAAGACCAGTATTGTAAACACGTAAAAATTATTAAGGAAGAAGATAAAAGTGTTTATTGTGTATCGTTCTGGAAGATTATATATAAGACTAAACATACACACACACACAGTAACTGCATCTCTAGCTGTAAATTACTTATAAACATGCATTTCTGATAATATTGTTTTTATCTCACGATGAGAGCGCGCTTTCGTTGTCGTACCTAACTAATGGTTTCTCGGTGGTAGGACATAACATCGGCTGCCGGCAGAAGTTACCAACCAGCAGACCAAGTCATGCTTCTAAGCAATTCCTCGTGTTTCGACATGATGTCTAATGAAGCCGCAAAGAGGGCAGGTCTGCGCAGTTATGTTGCGATGTGTGTCAGGTACGATGCGCCAAATGTTATTGTGTTGGGAGTTTTGTCGTGGAGGGTCTCCAGATCAGTCTCCCTCTGACGCAGCATCGTTGGTAGTGTTTTCGGGTCAAACATTGCATCATCTCGTTCAACTGCTGTTTTCCCTCAGTTTTTTGAGTTAATAGGCTCTTAGTAAACTAACGTGCTTTACCATCAACAATTGCATCACTACAAAAAAAAAACACGCTGAAAGTAATTATGTGACATTCCATCCTATAACACACACACTGCCGATGTCGCCATTGTCTCGCAGTCCAACGAAAGCTCCTGCACTTACACACACACACATTCACATCGTATTAGTAGATATATTTAATAACCACGAGTAAAACACGTGTCTCTTTGTGAGATATAAATACACACACGACGGATAACCGCTGTAGTTGATTTTCCATAATACAGTTTGCGTGTTTTCTCCCAAGGTCCAGGCAGATATCAAAATCAAAAGTCATTTATTCAAATTAGGCTGAGAATCAGCACTTTTTGAACGGCAATATTACATAAGACAGTCCCCCAAAACACCCACCCATCGTCACTTTCTAGTGCTTTCGCTGTGAAGAAGTGGCGGAACAAATTCCCCAGCAACACAGCTGTCTGTTCATTTAAAAAAATGACTTTATGTATATATAAAAAAATACAACAACAATGACATGATTGACCATATGCCAGCTACCACACCAAATTACCAGTAAAACAAAAAAAAATATCATTGAAATGGAAATAAGTAAAAACTTATTATTTACCTAAATAAAAACCCCAGGTATAGAGGGCGTGCCAGCTCACTTGTTTATGCGTTGTAAAACGTAAATTATATGAACTCATATAACGTGTCATTAATTCCGGAGAAAGAACATAAACATTATCTTGTGTTTATCAGAGCGACCAGCTATTCTTATCATTTAAATAGTCATTTACGGAATAGTACGCCTCTGAACAAAGCTTGGATTTGGTTTGTGCTTTAAATGTATTGTAAGGTAAGTCTAGCAAAGCAGAGGATATCTTGTTATAAAAAGTTATACCGAGCCCAATAAAAGAGTTATGATCCTTGTGAAGTCGAAAGTCGAAGTCGAAGTGAAAAGGGGCTCGCAGTTTGGCCTTATTTCTGGTGTTAACTTTATGAATATCACTGTATTTGGTGTACACGTGAATATTTTGCCAAACATATATGATAAGATAAATTGCGAAGCAACCGTGAGAATACCATAATCTTTTTTTTTAATAATTATAAACTAGTACTTGACCGTAATCCCGCCTGATGGTAAGCAGTGATGCGATCGTTGATGGTAAAGCGCGCTAGTTTATTAAGAGCCTATTCACTCAGAAAAACTGAGCGAATAGGGTCTTCAGATCAATCTCCCTTTGGCGCAGCATCGTTGGTCGAGTTGTTGGCTTTAACATTGCATCACCTCGCTCAACTGCCGTCTTCCTTCCTATTCGCTCAGTTTTTCTGAGCGAATAGGCTCTTAATGAACTAGCGCGCTTTACCATCAACGATCGCATCACTGCTTACCATCAGGCGGGATTGCGGTCAAGTGCTAGTTTATAATTATTAAAAAAAAAAAAAAAAGACGGCAGTTGAGCGAGGTGATGCAATGTTAAACCCAACAACACGACCAACGATGATGCGCTAAACGGAGATTGATCTGAAGACCCTCCACGACCAAACCCCCAACACAACAACATTAGGCGCATCGTACCCGGCACACATTGCAACACAACTGCTCAGACCCGTCCTTCGTACGGCTTCACCAGACATCATGCCGGAACACGACAAATTGCTTGGCGGCAAGACTTTGTCTGGTGGGTGGTAACTTCTGCCGCGGCCGATCTTCACCAATCTATCTAAGAAACCCTGACACCGAGCTGGTAAAATGTTGAAAAATATGTACAGTCAGCAGCAATTGTATGTACCCACTAGGCTTTATTGAAAAAAAAAATATGTTGTTACGAGCACAGCATTTTTAAATCCATAAATGTAGGTATGTTGCTTTCGTTACTTGACATAAAAATAGCAATGACTGAGAGAGTACTGCGTACACTAGTACTCTCTCAGTCAATACCACCCTCACCCTTATATTTAAGTCTCGTATAATGGGGCTGAACCCATTGTCAATAATCAGGCAGAAATCCAGACTCTGAATTGCTGCACTTTACCTGACTTGGGAATCTCTTGCGATAACTAGATCAATGGGAGAGATGGTGTATTTTTCGCATCAGGGATGTTCGCGGAGGCGCGAGAAGCACAAGCCAGGCTTGTGTTTCTTCAATGGTAACCTGAATGTGTCTTCAGACTGATGGGACGCTCCCTTATTACGCAAGGGTGCAAAATTTAACATTTCTAGTCCTATTAGGTTCGATTTCGCCTTAATATTGTATAACCGTCAACACGTCATAGTCTTGGACGTTCAAAAAGCTGTTGCTAGTCTGCTTCATTATTTTCACAACTTTGCATTTTATCTCCCTAATCATATAGTGAGTTTTTCTTTATCATCAGAACGGCCCGAATGCTCCTATTATGGTGGGTTTATAAACCACACAAAAAGATTGTATTGTAACACAACCCATTTATTATTATTTCGCTCTTTCCTAAATACTTAACTATTTGAATATATCTTAATATTACTACGCTGTAATTGTTTATTGTGCCTTAATAAATAAAATAAATAGCTGCCAGCAAACGAAATACCCATCCATCTCTATAACTGTTATTTATTTCATCTGTCAGCAACAGATGTCGCTGTACGTTGACGTCACGTTTCTGAATCGCGGTGTTGAGATTTACGGCCCTTTAGTTGG
This sequence comes from Sesamia inferens, assembly GCA_037179545.1. NCBI lineage: Eukaryota > Metazoa > Arthropoda > Insecta > Lepidoptera > Noctuidae > Sesamia > Sesamia inferens. The sequence continues at coordinate 27,039,146 of CM073941.1, read as the reverse complement.
GTCTCTTGGATTGTGAAGATACAGTATCTCTGGGATCCCTTCAAAACGTATAAATCTTTCGCCTTTTACTAAAGATTTCCGTGGAGGGGAACACTTATATGAGAGTCTTGAGCATTTTTGAAAGACTCTGCTTCTGCAGAGTTTTATAATGCAAGGTGGTAAATATTAGAAAAATGTGGGTGTTCGAACCCCGTCAGGCGCATTACTTTGTAAATAATTTCATCACCAGTGCTCTTAAAACGGTGAAGGAAAAGAATATGTTCTAGCCAAAACTTCGAAGGTATCTGACATCGAACAACTCGCTCAGGGCCCGCGTAATAGACTACGGCCCACTCCTTCTTACTGAGAGGAGGTCTCTATTCCAGGATTACGAATATTATAGGCTGATTATGTAACTTATTACAAATAGACAGTTTTGATTAATTCGCATAATTCTAAAGGAAATTAGGTAGTTATTAATTACTGTTGGTAGACCTCCGTCTAGTCAATCGAAGAGTTTTGAATCATTACACCGAATTGTTGATGCGTATCTAATGCTTGTTAAGAGCTTCTCTCAAATTCTAGTCGCAAATCAAAGAAAATAGTAACCGTTAAATTTCTTCATGGGTCTTCTCCATAGGGTACCATCATTTGGAACAGTGCATCTAGCTTTTCATAAGTCCGTATGTGAAATAAATATCTTGATTTTTGAATATGTTCTCAACGTCAAATCAATGACAAAAACTTATCAAAAATATAGGGAATTATATTGTGTCGGCTTGAGACATACTGGGCGTTCTTAAAATTATATTATGTCTGCTTGACACAGACTGGGCGTTCTTAAAATTATATTGTGTCTGCTTGACATAGACTGGGCGTTCTTAAAATTATATTGTGTCTGCTTGAGACATACTGGGCGTTTTTTAAATTATATTGTGTCTGCTTGACACATACTGGGCGTTCTTAAAATTATATTGTGTCTGCTTGAGACATACTGGGTGTTCTTAAAATTATATTGTGTCTGCTTGACACAGATTGGGCGTTCTTAAAATTATATTGTGTCTGCTTGAGACATACTGGGCGTTTTTAAAATTATGTTGTGTGTGCTTGACACATACTGGGCGTTCTTAAAATTATATTGTGTCTGCTTGAGACATACTGGGTGCTCTAAAAATTATATTGTGTCTGCTTGAGACATACTGGGTGTTCTTAAAAATATATTGTGGCTGCTTGACATAGACTGGGCGTTCTTAAAATCATATTTTGTCTGCTTGAGACATACTGGGCGTTTTTTAAATTATATTGTGTCTGCTTGACACATACTGGGCGTTCTTAAAATTATATTGTGTCTGCTTGAGACATACTGGGTGTTCTTAAAATTATATTGTGTCTGCTTGACACAGATTGGGCGTTCTTAAAATTATATTGTCTCCTTGATTCTGCTTGAGACAGACTGGGTGTTTTATAAATAATATTGTGTCTGTTTGAGATAGATTGGGCGTTCTTAAAAGTACGAAAATAGTCCTTCTGGGCTTGATTTATAAAATCACTAGCACAATAACAAGCAATTTTTTTTTTATTTTGAAGCTAACGAATTATCTACTGAGAAATCAATTGTGAAGCAGGAGGGCAGCTTAAGAGCTTGCATCCTATTTGCATAAACCAACATTACTCTAGATCAGTGTCTAAATGTTCTAAAAAATGTATGTCCTCAACAACTTAAAAAACGCAATGAATGTTATTAAACTGTCAATATGTAACCCATTTTCTACAGTACCGTACAGTGTTATGCCATTACCCGGCTTAATTTAGACACTGCTTTAGTAAATTTGGCCATTTGACAATACGACGAGCTTAAATTATACCTACAAACAAGGTAAATAATTAACTCCAAAAATCTAAAGCTTTAGAAATCAAATAATGACTCGTTACCCTAATTCCAGACAGGAACGAAGCTTTCATAATGTAAATAGAAAATAACTCTTTCAATAATAGGATTTGTTCACAATAGGTCTTTATTGAACTACTAGCTTTTCTTCTTTCTATTGAACTTATTAAACGGATGGGGTCGTCTACGTTTTGTTCATGATAGGTATGGAACGGCACAACTTACTACTCGCACAAGTTCCATCATTCATCAAGTTCATTCCGAACGATGACACAGCTGACATCCATACATGAATGAATCGTCATGAAATCTGAAACAGTCATCATGAATCTCCAGTTATTATCTGTCAATTTATTTGGGGTCGGAAATACTTGTCTTTCTTTTCTTGTTTTCTTTGGTGAACCCCTTTCTAGCCATAACAACTTTAACATAGTCCAGTGTTCTTTTGATTTCTGCTCTTAAAGCTAGTGTTTGAAAGCTTGGTTTGATTGGAAGTTTGCTTCGAGCCAGTCGGGAAGAAACAAGCAAGCATTGAAACCAAAAGTCATTTTTGCATGTAGTTTATGTTGAGAAGGAGAAGAACGAGAGTAACCGACATAGCCCGAAGAATTGCAACACTTATGTGGCAGTGGACAGGGCACATTAACCGTAGGACTGTTGCTCGATGGGGCCGACGTGAGTGGCGACCACGCACGAGACAGCGCAGTATGGGTAGGGCTCCGACAAGGTGGACTGACGGCCTGGTGAAGTTCGTGGGAAACCGTTGGATGCGGAAGGCGCAGGACCTATGTCCAGCAGTGGACGTATTTCGGCTGAAATGATGATAATGATGATGATTATGTTGAGAATCAGCATTTGAAGGTCAAAGTTATCTACATAAAATATCCGTCCTTCACCTCTTAGTGCCAGGTAGAAGTAGCGCAAAAACATCTTAGCAGCTATCTGTTTAGTTAAAACAACTTCATTTTATACAATAGACATAGTTAAGAACGTTTAATAATAGTTAAACTTTTCCAGACAGAGAGAATTCAGACGTAGAAAAAACACATTAGCTTTCCTTTAGAGCCACGGGGGTATCATACCACTAACTTTCAAACTTCGGGTTTCTTTATATAAATGAAATTCCTAGTGGACCATCTCAATAACAATTTACCCAACCCGGGAATCATACGCCCCCACACTCAGTGGCCGCACATGCTAGCACGAGTCTAATGGGACAGTCGTATTTAAAAATTGCATTTAAGTTGAGCGAAACTAAGCAATAAAAGTTCTGGGATTTCGAGTAGAAACATTGACGGAGCATCATGATTGTATCCAGCTATGTCCTTGTGTATGCTAACTATTAGTGTAATGTGTTGGCTAACAGGCCGTCGCCCCCGGTGGAGCGCTCACCGCCGTATATACACACATTTGTACATAATGTATTTTGTAACCAAGGGGTTTCTGACAAAGTTGTAATGTTACTTAGGGCAGTTACTATTGACATTACTAGATGAAAAGATATAACTTTTGTTATTGGTGTAGATTATTAATAATGTCTATAAAATCTATATTAAAATTTTATTCATGTTTCAAATTGAATTTATTTTCAGTTAAATGAATACCAAACTTATTAAAGCGTTACTAAGTTTATTTCAGAGTGACTAGCTCTATTGATGAAGGTATAAAATGTTTGAGAGTTTAAAACTGAATTTTATTGTGTAGGAATTAAAGTTATTTTTACATAGCTTGATGATATCGGCCGATATGTTGTGATGTTATTTTAGACTTTCCTGTTGACTTGATGGTCGTCATGCCGCTTGTCAAACGTGAAGAATCTGGAAATGTCTGGCATAAGTTTCTTATTTAATTTAATTATCCTAGTTAAACAATAACATCAACCCTCACTAGCCCCGTGTGGTAAATTATAGCCCTTTTAATTCATAAGGAGGAAACCTGAGTCTCAGCAGTGGGAATAGACATACTATTGTTATTATATGCCTATGTTTTTCTATTGCAGGACAAAGTCTTCATTTGTTTCTTTCCATCATTCCCGATCTACTGCCACTGCGGGTCCAATCGTTCAAGGACTTTTTACATGCTTTTTATTAGGTTCACTTGTATGTTTGCTTGTTTGTTTCTTTGTCCGTCTCTAACAAAAAATTTTTTCAACCTTACCTTACATTAATTTGTGCAGGCAAAATATTTTTTAGTTTAGATTTAGATTTAGATATAGTTACTTGGGTTCGCATCATTACTATTCTGTCCTGCAATATACAATTATTCTATTCTATCTGTTCGAGATCAAGAAAAGTTTGGCAAAAACAAATGAGCACCACTTAAGCGTTCATGTTATCTGTATATTATTAAAAAAAAAGAATATCGAACTAAAAAGTTGAAAATAAATATAGTTTAAATTTTTTTAATATAATATAATTTTAATATACAAAAATTATGGCACAAAGCGCCTCACGCTTTTTTCTCATTTTACTAGTATTGTTTATATACTATTGTCATAAATTCAACTTTAAAATTATTTTGAACTTTTCAGTTTGATATTCTTTTAAAGCATGATTTTTTTAGTTTTTTAAACTATATTTATTCTCATTGAGACTGTATCCCAACAGTGGAAACATTGTATGCTGGTTCAGATTACCTCAGTCCTAACATAACTGTACGTACGTTGGTACGGTTACCCATTTATAGATCGGCCGCGACGGCACAGACTCACCAATCCACAATCAATTTAAACTCGAGCCTCTATTTCTGGAATTTTATCTAACAGACTGAAAATTGAATGAAAGCAGAGAATACAAACCCGCATTCTACTCACGTTTACATATGTAGATGCTCCCATGTACATACATAGGTACACAATCTCTGCATCTGCCGGAGATCTCAAAATTCACAATGTACAAGCGGATCCGTTTATTTATTTCAAACTGCATGTGAATTACTAACATATGGATTTTTGTTATCTGAAATAATATATTAATAATATTTCATTCTTTTAATTTTATTTCTAAAAGTAGTTAAAGTTTTCTTTTATTTGATAATATTTTACATTATACGTAATCAGAAATGAGGAGATCCGCAGAAGAACCAAAGTCATCGACATAGCTCTGCAAGTCGCTAAACTTATGTCGCAGTGGGCAGGGCACATTGCTCGTAGAACCGATGGCCGATGGGGCAGTAAGGTTCTGGAGTGGCGACCACGTATTGGAAGACGCAGCGTAGGGAGGCCCCCAACAAGGTGGACCGATGACCTGGTGAAGGTCGCGGGAAGCCGATGGATGCGGGCAGCACAAGACCGGTCAGCGTGGAAAGCCTTGGGGGAGGCCTTTGTCCAGCAGTGGACATCTTTAGGCTGAAGAAGAAGAAGAATTTGTACAAGTATATAAAAGAGTTACATAACAAAGACTTATTACTAAGCTCATTTTTTGTTTAGTAGTAAGTTTTTATTTTGTAACTTAAGGTTAGAGTATGATGGGACGTGAACTGTGTTCAAAAGTCCCAAAAAAACTCCGTTCCATCAGCGGACGACCCGTCGTACGGCGAGTTTCGTAGAGGTGTTACGTTGTTAACACCTCTACGATCCAGATGAAGCGTTTCGCTTCCTTCTTTATACCGCGTACATCGAGGGACTGGAACAATTTGCCAGCGACGGTGTTTCCGTCAGACTACAATTTGAGTGTCTTCAAGGCTAGTGTGAATAGACTCTTAATAAACTAGTGCGCTTTACCATCAACGATTGCGTCACTGCTTACCATCAGATAATACAGTATGTTAAGAAAACCCTGTCCGACCCATAAGGATAATAAAGGTTAGGTAAACACATGACCAAATATAATATAAAATTTTACGTAATCATCATAGTACCAATACAAATGAATTTTGAAATAATCTTTTTTTCCCGCGAATTAATTCCAACTTCCCCGAAAGGAGACGGGCGAAATTGGGCCTGACCTGTACACAAATGAATTATTTGTCAATAATTTTCATTAATTTTTTTGTTTTCAATCATTTATTACTAATTCTGATATCGCCGGAATATAAAAGATATTATTTAACGTAAATAATACTGACTTTCTTTACTTTCACTTTTCAACAATGTTACCAGATGAAATACCAATCGTTAATAAGTTATAATCGATAAATCAAATTATTACAAAAATAAAAATAAAATTAAAAATGAATCAGTATATTTCTACCGATTCGGTTTAGAAAATCTTTTAATAAAAGGACTTAATTATATTATCTATTATTTCGTTATTAACAAAAACATCTTAAAACAAATTGATCAACGGTTCGATTTGATAATCGATTAATTATACTTTTTTATTATACAGGCAACTAAAACTCTGGTGGGCAACGTGACGACAAACGTCACATATCATTCCCTTCCGGCTTTGAATTTGCCATATTTTGTTGTATTTTCGTGTGCTGTTATATTTTTTTGCAGCTTTGGCTACGCATTTAGGATTCTGACGGTTATTGTTTTGACCGACGACCCACGCATTTATTTCGATTCAACATAAAATGAGTGACCAACGTCTTCATTGCATCAACTGCGGCATACAACAGAGTAATCCTTCTATCGGATTACGACAAATAGAAGCGGAAAGCATTCTTTCAGTTATACAGCATTGGGTTGCACCTCAATTGGTAGGTATTTATTTAAAACGTATGTATTTAGTTAAAACTTCATTTTGTGATAAGCAGTTTTCGAGTACAGTATAACAAGGATAACTATATATAGGTATATTATTGAAGCCAGTTTCAATAATAATATTCCTATATATATATATATATCTAATTATAATGCACTTGAGTTATTTAAATTCCAAGTAAGATTTACAGTTTGATTATCAATTACGGAAGATAGTTCTTTTTTTATAACTTTAAGAATTCAACAATTCAATGAAACAATAGTTAAATTGAATAACCTTATATGAAAGCATTAATATAATATAATCCAAGTTTGACCACGATGTCAGTAAGAAGTAATATACACGCAATTCTGAAAGATACAGTTTTCTCGCTGTTTCTGCATCATACCTAATTCTGTAATTTTTATTTGTTGAAGCTGTAAATAACAATCTAATATTGTTGTAGGTCAATAGATCTCATCACATTTGCCAAGGATGCAGAGATTTAGCTGTGACTGCCTTGGGCACAGATGAGCAACTTCCATCTCTTATGACTGGACATCACCAAGTGTGTGTGAACTGTGGACATTCAGTGTTGCGGGCAAGATCTCATTCATTGCACACTAACACCGAACGTGAAAGAAGAATTCATGCAGTCATTTCTGAATGGATATTGCCTCAGACTGTAAGTTTTTATTAGGTTTAGTTGTTTTGTATTTTGTACTACCACACACACTATCTATACTACCATTTTTTATATTTTTTTCACACTAATCTCTGAAATAGCAGTCAGCTTTAGAGAATCATTTTTGTATATTAGTGTCACATTCATGAGAAAAAATTAAATGGAAAAGGAAACTATCATATAGTTAGGCCAAAAGTTAGTGTAAAAAAAACAACTAATTATATTACAGCCTGTATTTCCAGAAGGTGTAGATTAGAAGAGATTTACTTTATTATTATTATTTATTTTCTTAATCTAGTGTACAATACATTGAGATAAAAGCACAAAACCGCAAAACCGTTTTCACGGTTTGTCTGTGGGACCGTAACAAACAGTGTATCTAAGTTAGTATCTAGCAAAGAAGTTACATTATTTACAAATATTAGGTCTTACAGAATTGCTTACAGACTACTGAGTCATGTATGTATTACTTCTTTTTTTAGAAAAAGACTCATGATATATTTTTTTTTTTAGATTTCAAGAGCTCGAGCTCTCATATGTCATCGTTGCTGGGTGAGAGCTGATAGAAATGCTCATCATTTAATGACTGGACCATCTGGATCTTCAGCATCAGTAGATGTATCAAGTGAACATGATGAATCAACTTCACAGTCTAATATTGATGTAGCTAACAAACGAATATATAAAAACCAAAGACATCATGATCGTGAACATATGCATTCCTTTTTGCCACCGACTTTCAAAATTCGTTTATCTCACTTTGTAGTGCTTTTTTTTTGGAAGTTGGTTGTTATGTTTGTATAAAATACCCTCTGCTTTGCTAGACTTGCCTTACAATGCATTTAAAGCGCAAATCAAATCCAAGCTTTGTTTAAAGGCATATTATTCTGTAAATGACATCTTTCTCCAGAATTTCAGTAAGCTAATTCTGGAGAAATATAAGATACATACGAGTTCATATCATTTTCTTTTTCACAATGCATAAATATGTGAGCTGTCACACCCTTTATACCTGGGGCTTATATTTAAGTAATTAGTTTGTACTTATTTACATTTCCATTGTAATGATATTTTATTTTTTATTTTTGCTTTGCTGGTAATTTGGCGTGGCTAGCTGGCATATGATAAATAATTTCATTGTTGTTGTTTTCTGGTCTTCATTACTGTACCTACATAGTATTGTATAAATTTTTGTTTTTTTAAAATGAACAGACAGCTGTGCCGCTGGAGAGTTTGTTCCACCACTTCTTCTTCCCAGCGAAAGCACTAGGAAGTGTTGATGGGTGGGCGTTTTGGGGGACTGTCTTATGTAATAACGATGTTCAAAAAGTGCTGATTCTCAGCCTATTTTGAATAATTGATTTTTGATTTTGATTCTTTTTGTTTGTTCACTCCGCATACCCGCGCCTATGGTGGCCGGGAGTTCGATATTGTCTCCCGACCAGGGCGTTTTCTGCTTCGGCTAGAGGCGTGAGGACGCTGAGAGACCCGCTCCCTCACGAGCTTCGCCTCCTTTTCCAGCATTAATTGTATATTAATACGATTAATAAATCAATATAAGAGAAATGCGATTTTTATTTCCGTTTACCTACTCTTTTCTTTAATTAGATTGTAAATGGTTTTCCTAATTCTTTTTTAACCTCCATCTTTGTAACATTTAATATGCTGTTACGCGTCGCCAGCCCTTTGGAAACCACACTCACGATGTGTTAATGTAATAAAAATACATTCTGATAAAATCTAGTCTACAAAAAAGTCTGAATAATTACTTAAATATGCCATATGAGCGCTGACAGCTTCTAAGAAAACTTATAAAAAAGCAAATGAGGTTAGTTTTTTGCAAGCTAATAATACCCTATTTCGGTTTTCTCCCATACTGCCATTATAAATAAAGTTTTATTTTTTAAATAGTAATAATATTGAAATGATTTAATGCAATAATCGTTGCTGTACATTCAGGCCCAACTTTCTATGAACTTTCGCCCGTCTCCTTTGGTAATTTTAAAAAAAGTGACAACACCGTTATTATTATGCGCGAATAGCGATGCGACCACGTGCCGCGTGCCCTGCCGCCCGCCGTCCGTGGAAGGGTGCTTACGCACATTTATTAAGTTACCTCTTTTTGCGAAATAATATTTATTTTTTTAGGGGGATTTTTTTTTAAGTTTAGCCCGGTTTTGTATCCATTAGTAGAATCAGTTATCGATACCTAACAACACCATCACGGGTCGGACAGGGTTTTCTTAACGTACTATATATGGCAGGCATATGGCAATGCTGATTCTTTGGCCAAAAAATAGGCCAGCTCTCTGCTCACGTGAAGAATCGATCAGCCGTTTGGCGATTTCTCGAAATAGTAAGTGTGCGCTCGGTAACCAGAGTTTAGTGTTTAGTTGTAGCGCAATGGAAAAGCTATTGTCTGCTGCGCTGCGTGTCGCGGGTTTGATTCCCGCACGGAACAAATATTTGTATGACCTGCAATTATTTGTTCCGGGTCTGGCTGTTTGTGTATGTGAGTTTATATGTTTGTAAACGAAACTACGATACAGGAGATATTCCTAGTGCGGGACAAAGTTTTAAAAAAAAGAAACATTTAAATTGTGTAAACAGTTTGCTAAATTTTTCAGCATCATTGTACAAGTTTAAAAAGGAATCTGACTATTGTTGAGATGAAAAATCTAGTTTGAATTTCATGTTATAGTAGCTTAAGAAGAAATTTCAGTGGGCGTAGAGCATTTTGTTCGAAAACGGGAATGAAACATCAAATACAAGTTCTTTGATTTCGCTTTCTCGTTTCTCGACCTTTTAACGAAAAGCTCTGCTGAAAACTTGAGCTTTACCAACAACAAGCAACTTCGTGTGGGCGTTTGGCGCAGTTTGCTATTAGTACTTTTAACTATTTCTCGCCTTCAGAGACAGATGTGTTCTAAGTATGTAAACCCCACACATCTAAACCAGTCGATATTTTTTGCCGTGATAGCTTGACACTTTAATGTGTGGTGTGTTTGTGATGTGTGCACTTTTTGCTGTGTGATGGTCTAAAATACCATTTTTGAACGTAGGTAAGGTTTATGAAATGCTAAATACTATCGCCCAACCCTTACTGCCCCCGTAATTAAGTTATAGAAGAAACTAAGAAAGAAACAACAGAAAGCCCCGGTGGCTTGTGTTCTGCAGTGGGAACATTTTAAAATTATATTATCGACGAAAAACGTCAACGCAATTTGGCCTAGAATCATGTACAATCTTCATATTAAAAAACGTTTAAAATCTAGTTACAAACTAAGTGACAGTATCAACAACTTTCAAAAATGTCAGAAATTAAGAGGTAGGTTTGACACATTGGAACTGAGATCAGGGGCCCTACTACAACATTTTTTTTATAATTTCGCCTGTGTGTCCTTTGACATTGTCAGAGCCCTTGCTTCCGCAATTTTTTTCCCTTTGTTCTTTCCTTCTTCCTTCCTTCCTTCTTTCTTTTTCTCTCTTTATATTATAGTATAATGCTTATAACTATGTGACAATATAACAAGGTGGCCTTATATTATTTATGGAAATCTAATTATCTACTTCTAATTCTCTACTATCTAACAATTCTTTATCCTATTTTTATTTTAATGCTATATTAATAACTATGGTACTTAGCTATATATTTACTATATATTTAGTATCATAATTTTCTTACACTTACTTATTCCTATCAATTACAATTTTTGCTATCCTAGAGCAATAGTTCAAAAATATTTCCCTTTTCTTTCCCTTTATAATTAATTTGAATCAATAAACATTTTTATTATTTATTATTTTATTTATTATAATACAAGGTAGGTTTTGGGAGCTTAATGATGTGCCGAGTGTGTGTTCCATCTCGTGTTATGACATATTAAAACCATAACTGCCTAAAAGGAATAACGCTATTCATCCTGTAGAGTTCCATTTTTGTCTGACACTGGAGTAATGATGGTTTGAAAACAACATGCTAGACTGTGTACGTTATCAAAATTACGGGACTTCTCCATTGGTTGTGTGTTGATATAATAATTAAGGTCGAAACATACTATCAAAACGCAACGCGATGCCGATGTGTTGTGTCGACACTCGACGGTCGCCGTGCACATAGCCAACACGCCACACGATGCACGATGGTACAACACGTATCGTGTAGTGTAGTCTCTCATGAAACGCTGAAGTGTATTGACGTGTAACGTGACCATGGATTCGTTTCTGCTTGAAAACGAGCTAGATGACGATTTTGAAGAAGATTTATTGCAGATTTTGGGGATATATTTACGATAGAAACAGTTAATAAAAAAGACGTACCTACTCATATCATATAACAATGAGTACCGTTTCTCTCTAATTCTATTAATTCTTCATCCGACATTTTAAACAAAAACTAACAAAAAATATCTTTTCTTTTATCATACCCTTAAAAATGTTCACGAAAGACTGACGCGTGGCGTCGGGTGTTAACTAGAAACACACTGCGCTGATTCGTCGGGTGGCGTGTCCTCCCCTTCTCCCGGCAACACGCTGATCCAAATCGGTTGGATGTTGCGGCGTGTGGTCACGTAGCGTGTTGCCTATGCGCTTCTGAGCATATTAAATATATGGAATTGATACGTACTCACATGCGTCGGGTGTCGTGGCGTCGTGTCACGTTTTGATAGTATGTTTCGACCTTTATGTCAGCCTGTATATTTTTCTGTGGGAAACGTCGACTACACCTACATACATATACAACATTATTTTTTGTTTATGAGAAACTCGAGAAACGTGTCAAGTACACACATCAAAAGTGTCTAGGGATCAAGCATTTTTATGCGGATTTCTTGAGATTGAGATGTGGCTTTGTAATAAATTTATGATTTTATAAATTTATATGGATCCTTTTTGGTGCATTTCATAATTTGAATCAGGAACTGTGAATCAAATTCGAGTAAAAGATGAATATATTAAAAGATCAATATTTTCCCTATAAAAACATACAACGCATTGAAGACATTATTAGTGCTATTGTTTCCCTACTACTGATTAAAACCAACGTTATTATGGAGCGGCGACGTCATTTAAGCAGGGAAGAAATGCTCAGAGCCGTGGGAATGATAGAAGCTGGTTCCCGGCAACGTACTGTGGCTTTAGCTCTGAATACAAGTCAGAGTGTTATCAGTCGACTTTGGACACGTTACCGAAGCACTGGTACCGTGGCTGAGCGCCATGGAGGACGGTATCGCTGCACCACACGGAGACAAGACCGATACATTCAAATCTTAGCTCGAAGAGCTCCAACAATAACCGCCATGATGTTAGCCGTGAGGCTTTATCACTCTTCAGGGAACTTAATTAGCGACCAAACAGTCAGAAACCGCTTGCATGAAGTGAACCTTCATTCCCGAAGACCGCTACGGGTACCGCCTATAGCAATGCACAATCGTAGGATTCGATATCAATGGGCTCTTGAACACAGAAATTGGGCAGAAGAACAATGGCGTTTCGTGTGCTTTTCTGATGAGTCTCGTTTTGGTATGAGACCGGATACAAGACGTATACGACACTGGAGAACCCCTGGACGCCAACAGCGATTAAAATCCTGCCAGGAAGTCCATCCTTATAGTGGTGGAACCATCATGGTATGGGCGGGTATTTGGATCGGCGGAAGAACTGAGTTGATTTGGATCAGAAGCAACCTCAACGCTCAAATTTATGCTGAGACGATTGTATCAGACGTCATCGTTCCTCTACAAGTGCAAATCGGTCCCTTATTTCAGTTAATGCATGATAATGCACGACCACACACCGCAAGAGTTGTAAGACAGTTGATGTTAGCTGCGGCGAGAGCGCCGCAGCTAACATCAATGTCCTGCCCTGGACAGCTCAGTCGCCAGACTTGAACCCGATTGAGCATGCATGGGATATGCTACAGAGAAGAGCTCTGCCGAATATGGAGGGTATCCAGTCGCAAGAAGACCTTTTTTTGTTGTTGCAACGAACATAGGCGGCCATTCCACAGCGTGATTTGGATGAACTAATTTTGAGTATGCCAAATCGATGTTCTTGTGTTGTTAGTGTTCGCGGTAGAAACACGGATTATTAATTGTTTAAGTTACCCAATAAAATTTTAGAGAAAACTGTTATTTCAGTCTTTTTTTCGAACTTTTGTGTTAGTGGTTCAAATGTCAAATATCCCTTTATTAGGAAAATGGCAAATTTCTTTATTAATGCAAAGGTGACTTGGTTTATCGTTATTGTGACAAACGAAAACACTTTATTTGATGAATCCTTAAAGAAAATTTTAATTAATATCAATCAGGAGAAAAGTTATTGCAAAAATATATGTTGATCCCTAGACACTTTTGATGTGTGTATTTTTAAGTAAAGTATCTATTCTACTTTGTTGTCCCAACAAAAATATGGGCAAAGCTCCGCTGGGGCGGGCTTCCGCGGTGCGTTGACTTCTGGCGTCAGCTGTGGCGCGCGCGCATGTACTATGATCGTAACCGCTCGGTAACCACTCTGCAACAATTTCTAAATGTATTTGCGAAAAAATATAACATGGTGTAAAAATAATTGGAATCGATTCAGTTGCTTATTCCAAACAAACTGTATTCAGGTTTCGCATAAACAAAAAAATACTTTTATATAATAATATTATGGAAACCTGTTATAATCGAGCCTTATTATTTTCACGCGTTACCAATACAGTGAGTTCCGGGTGTTATCATTGTCAAAGGATTCGATATCCTTATCAGTTCACGTATTGCGACCATCGAGTGTTGATAAGCTTTTGCTTCTTATCAAATGTATAATTTTACTCAAGTGCCACCTGCTTATTAGCATAGTGGGTTATTTTTAACAGTTATGTGTATGTAGGTACTTTAAAGATGGAAAATGTATTCAATAAATTTGACATTAAATAATAGATTCATGTGTCGGTGTCTGTATCAAGCGGGAGTCTGTTAGCAACTGTTCTGACCATCATATTTGATAGCTCTTGTCATTGCGAAAAGTTCGCGCCAGCGGTGAGGACGGTCAGAGGTGGAATTAAAATATTTTATACATATTTTCCTTCCTTTTTACCCGATTGGTACCAGGCTTAGAATAGTACCATCCCATATCCTCCCGTGGGTGTCGTAAGAGGCGACTAAGGGAACTCTTACCAGAGAAGCGGGCAGCCAAGCGTGGGGATTAGAGCAAAACCCCCAAAGCAATGAAAGCCTTGGGGGAGGCCTATATCCAGTAGTGGACCTCTGAAGGAGAAGAAGAAGTATATCTTTTACTTACGTGGGACCTAAAATCTTACTAAATCTTATACGTTGATAATTAGATAAGTTCATTAATACGTGCGCAAAATACACACATTATCGTGGAGTTTCGAGGGGATTGCCGACACCAGCCCGTATTAGGTACCTAGGTCGTTAACGGCTAGCTATTTCCACGGTGAGGCAGGTGCCTTAATCCTGTGGCTAAAAGTAATTCATAATTATTCAGTAGATTCCCCAATTTCCACGAAAACCGTTGATCCTGTGGTGATTAGAATTTTATGTGTTTTAGAAAGTACACAAATGGAAAACCTTCGGCAAAGGTAATTTTATGTTTCTACTTTACATAGATAGATAGAGATATTTACGTAGAATTGATTCTCTCTATTGCATTTCATAGAAAACTATATTTTGGAATGAGTATTTCAATCTATTATATTTTTAAGCCAAAGAATCAACATTACTACCAAACGTAGCAATGCTGTCAGCCATTTGGGTACTTTCCCATAGACAACGATGCGGATCATTTTTTTAATGGCTAATGAGCTCTTCTCCTCATTCCCCAATACACGCAGGTACATACATAAGGTAGGCCCTGTCAGAATACGCGCTGTGACCTTTATTTTTTAAGCATCATACTGTGATAGAAGCCTTTTGGACTCGTATTCTGTCTACCTCATTTTTTTTATTACCTTATTGTCTATTATATAAAATGTGTGCGTGTTTGTTCTCGAACTCCTCCAAAACGGCTGAACCGATTTTATTGAAATTTCATATATTCATTCGTTAGGCCTGAGAGAAGGACTTTTTAAAAAATTTTATATTACTAGTACTTACGCGGGTGAAACCGCGGGTGCAGCTAATATATACAACGTTATTTTTTCTTTATAAGAAACCTGAATATAGTTTGTTCAAAAAATTATTCGATGTTATATTTTTTCCCAAATATATTTAAAAAATGTTGCAGTGTCGTTACCGAGTGCACAACATAGTTCACAGAGGATCATAATGTCATAGAGCACCCGCCGCGCCGCTGTAGGCGCGAGCGCTGCGTTGACCATATTCATATTTTTGTAGGGACAACCAAGTAGTTTACTAAAAATTTAGTATATAAATTCTTTACATAAAAATACGTCTTTCGGGTTTCGGATATACAAAAAATAACGTATATATCGTCTCCTAGTTCAGTAGCGCCATCCCATCCAGTAGCCCTTCTGTAACCACTAGTCCCAATCAGCAGTGATTGCAATTTTTGTTACAAACTTCAGGTTTCCACACGAGGTTATAAATTGGATCTTGACAGTCGCTTTGGTAGAGATTTAAGTCAACTAACATAACATCACAGGGGTGAGTCTGTGATCCCCTGTGTTAAGTTGGAGACGATCCTGTTGTCAATAACCAGGCACAAATCCGGGGTGCTCGTGAGACAAGGGACCACCCCAATATCAATTATCAGCTACTTAACCATTTATATGTAGGAGTTGGGTTTCAGTCTAACCGAATGCAGCTGAATGCCAACTACTGGGTAAAGCTTAGAGGGATCCGCGGACCAAGCTCGGCAAGAGTAGTATTAATTGCTGTACAAATCGACTAATCAGGTAACTGACTGATCGACTTGTGCAGCAATTAATATTTAGCTACGGCAGAATATCAATAAAAAAATGATTGTGTGGTTTTAGGAAACCACTGTAAAAGTGTAATATTTTTTGGCTGCTCTGATGAGCGCCTTTCGCTTAATTCCTACTCCGCGGCTGACCGTCACGCGACATGCAACACACAGACGAAAAAGTTTGAGATAACGTAATAAAAGTTTCTCTTTAATAAAGCGAATTAGCTAATAAGGTAGTCTAATGACTAGCTAAGCCCAGACTGACACAGGAACATCAAAGATAAAGAGACCATTCTATACATAAACATATCAGCTCTTAATATTACCAATTATTATTGACAGGATTCCTGTGAACCGTAATTAGCCAGAATATTACTTGTGATGGTAATGTGGACTTAGCGTTACTTTGAACATCAGCTGTAGTAACGAAATAATTAACTAACATTATTAATTAATTGAACTCTCGAGGGCAGTGACTTTATCAATTAACTTATTATTATCATATAAAGCTTTAGTGTTAAAACATCGTATAAGGCAAAAAGAGATCAATTTCGAGATTTAGAAGGAAGAAAAACGATGTTAACTTTAGGTTAGCCCATTATTCTTTCGTGGATCTTGGAGATAGCTTAACGTGTTTATATTGTCTGAAGGTTGTATTTTCTGGAACATCTACAGTCCATTAACACGTCATTGATGCCAAAAAAGACTAATGACTGTTTTCTCATTTAATTTAGTTTACTGAAATTACCAAAATTAATGTCAGGATTCGATCCCTCAGAGAGACTATAATCATGGCCCGTTCCATAGCTCGCTTCGCGAGCGACTTTGAATTTGTGGACCAGCCGTACCGTGAATGCCCACGTTTCTGCCCCGAAGCTCATAGCTGGCAGGACACACTGATTGAAGACCTTCGTCTGTAGGCTCTGAGGAATATGCGACGACAAGACATGGCGATGCTTCCCAAACGCTGCCCAGCCCAGCTGAATTCTCCTGCTAGCCTCCCTCTCAAAATTGTTCCTACCAAACTGCAGAGTTTGTCCGACTCTATATTGGTATTCATGGCTAGCCGTATTAGCCGTAGAATCGATGACCGTTGGAGTAGACGTGTTAGAGTGTGGAGACCGCGAATCGGTAAACGTAAAGTGGGACGTCCTCAGACTAGGTGGAGCGATGATCTTCGCAGGATGGCTTTAGTAACTGGGTGAGAGTTGCCGAGAAACGAGTTGAATGGCGTGAAATTGGAGATCCCTATGTCCAGCAGTGCACTGCTACAGACTGATGATGAATTTCAGGAAACAGACCCAGTTTTCATTTAGTCCTGAATTTCTATGTTACAAAACTATCCTTTAATGTGTGGTCGAACAATAAAAATAATTTGGATAACAAAAGCTTTCAGAACAAGATTTAAACAAAAACATAGACCTTTGTTTACATTCTGAATGATTTTTCTAAAGAGCTGAAAAATTGGCGAAAATTACCCTGAAATATGAATAATTTTTTGCCTAACAAGACAGGCACAATACGCGATGGTTATACATGTAATAAAAAAAACTTTGCACTAACTCACCGTGCCTCCCCCGCAGGTAACGTCCTCGGCCATAACCAATCACCTGTCACTACCATACCACTACACAAATACACACGTTCAAAAAAGGAACGCAAATCCAACCGTCATTATTCCACAAACTCCAAAAACATTGACCATGCAACAAATTTTTTAGTCGCGATTCGAAAAATGAATGTTTATTTTCGAAATTGGAACCGACGCGTCCAGTCGGCGTCGGGGCGTCGAGGGAACTGGGTGCGCGCGCTGCTGCCGTTTCCATGGAAACGCAGGTTTGCGTACAGTGCCTACATTGCAAAGATAATAAGTGAGTCCCGTCTGATGGAAAAGTTTGCTTGTCAAACGAAAGATGAATGTTTATTTTCTATGCTAAGTTTGGCAGAATGCATAAACTGATCTATGGGGCCAACGAGAGGTTTCCCGCACGATATTATTGTGATTTCAGCAACGGTGGCGGCGTTTTGTATTGGAAAAGTTATTTGAAGTTTACAACTAATGTAAATACCTGTAGCGTCTAACTTTTGTATAACGCTACGATGTTATAATATTGGCTTATCATTATTGACAACTGCTATTAAAAGTGATAACTTGTAAGACTATAAGATTAGAACAGAACATTTTCACTAACACTGGATTTTTGAATTCTCGTCGTCTAACAGATTCTGTTTTTAACACTTTCGTATCTCAACTTTCCGTACTCCATTAAAACGCTTTATTATCCTGTCACAGAGACAATAGACTCCGGATCCTGCTCAGTCACAGTCAGCTTAGTGGTTTGTTTATCATAAAGAACCGTGGTATAATACTAGATGGTGTAAGATTACTTTGATAAGTTTATTTTTACGTCTTTGACCTTTCCCGGGATCTTGGAGTTTCTGTTTTATGCATGGGCACCCTGGACAATCCCCTGCCAGATCAATGTACATACACACGGATAAAATCGCTGGGAGTGACTTGCACAATAACAGGTTCCCGAAAACTGTTGCTAGCACTTCGTGAAATAGTAACAATGTGGCAACACGTCCTGTTGTACTTATTGGGAGTGGAGGGGTATTCCATGGCATTCGAGCGTTTGCTCTTGGAAACCCCCCATTCCCTTCTCACCCATTATCGCCTTGATAGACAAGAATGAGGTTTCCGCTATGTTCCTCGTCGGCTTTCATTCCAGCCAGCCAATAAAGGCATCCCAGAACAAGGCTCCTCCCAGGAGATAGGGTCCGTGACGTCGTTACTGTGCGACAACTCGCCACATGCTATCCTGCTGACTTGTTTCGGTAAAATAAACAAACCGAGCATTTGGAGCGCGCAGGCCCCATCACGACATCAACGTGGAAATACGGCGGTATTATTATTATCATTTTATTTTTGTAGCTATGAGAACTATTTGGGACATAATTGGAACAAGTTCTTTAACGCAGTTGACGGTAGGTGTAAATTGGCAAAACTCGTTAAGTAACGAAAAAGTCCCCACCACGACTATCTTTTGAGTGAGAGATATTTTTCATGGTTTACGAGAGTGCTAAAGCGAAAGAAAAAAAGCGTGAAAGGGTGCTAAATAATGCGGTTGTAATGAAAATCCATGATAGCGACAACTTTATGAGAGATTCTAAAAACTTATCTAGATGACTCCCTCTTCCTGTCTTTGTCTAACACATTAAGTATCACGTAAGGAACTTGGAAAAAAGGGCGTCATCCGGCTGCAAGTTTTTTTATTTCCTGTTGGCAACTTACCCAAATATTATTTCCTTGGTATTTTTCTGTGTCAAGTCGTTAAGGTAGAGAGCTACACAATAAGTAACAAATGTGTGCAGCGACCGTGTCATCCCACTACGTGTCATGTCACCGAGACATGGTGGCCTAGTGGTTAAAATACCAGCCTCTCATATGAGTGTGCGGGTTCGATTCCAGGTCAAGCAAGAACCAATGTAACTTCTCTAAAGTTACATTGGTGCGCTTGTAGGGTTCCGCTTCCGACATACCCAAATACTTATATTATTACATAGCATCCGACACTTTGACTGCTGAGCCTGACGATCAGCTCGTTCATATACAAATTAAACAATGTAGGTGAGGTCAAACCGCCTGTCTCACGCCACACTCAGCACTATAAGTATCCGACATTGCCCCGCCCATCGGACACTGTTGACCTGGTGCCTGTACCAGTACCGTAATACACTAATGAGTTCCCTTGGTACTTCAGTGTTCTCCAGCTTCTCCCAAAGGACATCATACGAGACCAGGTCAAAGGCCCTGGATAAATCGAGGAAGCATGCGTATACTGGGGTCTTTCTCTTCGTATAGTAAACGGTATGCTTCAAACCCAGTATTGCACTCTCTGTGGACAGCTCAGGCCGAAACCCAAACTGGTTACAGTGGAGCTTAACGTGTTTCCTTAACTGAGTGTTAAGCACACCGTCGAATACTTTTGCCACTACAGTTGCAAGTGATATAGGCCTGTAGTTATTTTTGTCTGCCAAATCTCCCTAATAGTAAAAATATATCATTGTATTTAAATTAAAACTAAAACAATAAAAAATTTCTTTGCAGACGCAGACTGACTTATTTCTAAAAGTAAAATAATTTAGAGACTTGACATGACACCGAATCTCAAGGGAGACTACGTGGAAACGAGTTAAAAGACAAAACTAATATAGATTCTTCTATTTGGATATATTATATAAATCCAACAAACAAATATAATTCTCGGACAAAGAAAAAATACAAACAGAAATACATATATACTACAGTTATTTACAATACATATACTAATAAATAAAGCTGAAGCGTGTGTCTATTTGAACACTCTCGTCTCTGAACTATCTGACGGATTTGGAAAAATATTTCTCTATTCTTGACCAAGATTATTTAACATCACTTTTGTTCTTTTATTCGACTCGAGCACAACGAAAAATGGTTAAAGAGAAAATTGCGCGTGAAGTCGCGCAAGAGGGAAGAGTTTGTGATGAATATAAGAACGCAATTCATTCACGCTATCAGCAACCACTCAGAGCACAACCAAATGTTATACAGCTAAATTCCTGGTTTTGATTGACCAATTATTATCATACCCCTTTCGTCGACCGCTGTACATACTTTGTTCTTACTTATTACAATTGCATTCACAACCTAAAATAATTGTATATGTCATTTTAAAATCCTATTAGAAAGCTATCATACAAACATCAAGCAGTTACATCACTCAAAAACAAGTTGTATGTTTATAAAGAAGGCTATTTGTAGAAACTTTCAGGAATAGGGTCAGCAAAATATAAAGGGATCAGGCCTGTCTCGTGTTTGTGCTTATTCTGCTGATAGTATATACTCCATGGGAGGGGAGAATTGCGGCGTCTACGGTTCCCGGATTTTTTAGGGCACTTATTGTCTAATTGTGCTGAACAATGGATTTTGTTAAAGTATTTTTAGGCCGATATATTTTGTGTTTTTTTAGTTACACATAACATAAATTCACAAATATACATAAGTATTATTAGTTTCGGGAATCGGGGTAATGCTAACATAGATATCCTCCCGATCCATCATAAATCCATCGGGTAGGAAAAAAAAATAAATATAAAAATAGAAAAATGTTAAAACAAAATAAAAAAACCAAAAAAATATTTCTTTTTTGTCAATCTATGTATGGCAATTGTTTAGATCCAGGTTCAGTGATCACAAGCGTTAGGCTGCGAAGCATGAGAACCTGTTTTTCCCTTCGAAGTTCTCCAGCTTCTAGTTGGTGACTATAGGCCCTTATTGAATGGTCGTTACTGAAAGGATGTACTATAAATACACCCTGCATATCCTTTGAGGATTACAGCCGATATACATCACAGGCAATTATGTTATGTTTGTAGTACCTACAACATAAGCTTATCTCAATACGATGCCACATAGTGATGAGGTTCAATACCAACACAGAGGTAAGAAGGTTAATGAGTCTAACAAGTGATCAGTTTGAGTGAGTCAATGAGTTTGAGTTTGACCCATTTGGTATTTTGGCGTGCCTAGCTGGCATATGATAAATAATATCATTGTTGTTGTGTTTTCTTGTGTTCATTACTGTACCTACATAGTATTGTATAAAGTCATCTAAGTAGTTTCTTTTTTTTTAAATGAACAGACAGCTGCTATGTTGCTGGGAAGTTTGTTCCGCTGCTTCTTCTTCCCAGCGATAGCACTAGGAAGTGGCGAAGGGCGGGCGTTTTGAGGGGACTGTCTTATGTAATATTGACGTTCAAAAAGTGCTGATTCTCTGTCTAATTTGAATTGACTTTGACCAAAACTAAAGTGACTACAGTATTATGAACTAGGGCTGTCATGTATGCCCTCAGAGTACATTGAATTGCAGCGCGTTGTTTAAAAGAGATATCGTGGCCCTGGCGCACAGGCAAATGAAGGAATACGGGTGGATTTTAGTCAGTAAAAGTTTGACATGCCTTTGCGCTCGCCAAAGCGTAAGAGATCATTTTCAAAATCAAAAGTTATTTATTGAAATTAGCCAGATAATCAGCACTTTTTGAACGTCTATATTACAAAAGACAGTTCCCCAAAACGCCCGCCCTTCGCCACATCTAGTGCTTTTACTGGGAAGAAGAAGTGGCGGAACAAAATCTCCAGCAGTACAGCTGTGTGTTCATTTAAAAACACATGACTTTATATGGTATAGTATATTTGATCTCGTCCGCAAAAAAATGGTACGTTGAATTAATCCTTATAAAGCATGTCGGACGCACTTGGAAAAAAAAGATACCGTAGGACGCAAGATTGATTTAATAAAAGGGAAATATTTAACTTATCCTATAAAAACTCATTGACCTGCTTTTGTTGGACCCTTTTTGAAACTAATGAACCTCAACAATGTTTGCGTTTCCAATGATGATCTTTTTAAGGTTCTGTACCTAAAGGTTAAGACCAGAAACCTAATTTAATAAGACTCTATTTATTGTCTGTCTGGATGTCCGTCTATTTTGGTGTCGATGTGAAATCATCAAATGACCTCTCCCGCTCTGATTCCCGCATTTCAGATTTTTACTGACTATATGACGGTTTCTCTTTCAACCAACCCGCAAACCCGGAGCTCCAGTCCGGTACAGCGGCAGATCGAGCTGCGCCGAGGGGAGCTCCGTCAGGTCCTGGTGGCGGACTGGCGGCAGAAGCTTATACGCCCTACCGCCGGCCTCGCTACCGTCGAGGCGATCCGGCCAGTACTCGACGACTGGCTCGGGAGGAGGCACGGCTCCCTGTCGTTCAGGGTGACGCAGGTACTGTCGGGGCACGGCTGATTCGGCAAGTACCTGCGTCGCATTGGCAGGGAGCCGGACGCTCGGTGCCACCACTGCGTTCAATGGGGGGACGACACGGTGCAGCACACGCTCTCGGAGTGTGTAGGTTGGGAGGAGCAGCGCCGTGTCCTCACAACTGAAGTAGGAGGCGACCTGATGCTGTCGGCAGTAGTGCAGAGGATGGTCGGCAGCGCAGAGTCGTGGGACGCAGTGGTGTCCTTCTGCGAGGACTTGATGTCGCAGAAGGAAGCTGAGGAACGGGAGAGGGAGACCTCAACTCCCTTCCCGGGCCGCAGAAGACGCACCGGGTGCCGAGGAAGGGCGGATAACGCCCTCTTCCGCCTCCCATGAATAGGTCCAGGGGCGAGGGACATGGGGAAGTCCCCGCCCCCTATTCGATGGACCCCGAGGTGGAGGCGCGCACGAGTGTCGGCGCGCGCGTTTGAGGCGATGCACGGGGTAGTTTAACACCCCACTACTCCGTGCAGAAGACGAGGCCCGGACAGACCAGGCCAGCACGAGAGTGTGGGGCTGTGGAAGAATTTAGACTTCCGCGACCCCACGCGCGCTCGTGATAAAAGAAACACCGGGGTGGTTTTAGTCAGTAAAAGTCTGACAGACCCCGTCGCCCACTCCAGGGCGGCGGACATTCTATGAGGATTTCCACCCCGGGAGAAAAACAAAGTGCGTAGTTCGCCGGGCGGCGAACTACGCACAGCGCGCCGCCCGCAAGCCCGCGCCTGCGGTGGCTGGGAGTTTGTTGTTGCCACAAATTATAGTTTTTATTTATTTTTTTATTTATATTATGGTGCAAAAGCCTTAGTACGCGTGTTCGGTTTGCACTTGGCTGGTTTATTAAATATTGAGTCTTTTCAACTATGATAGTAGTACGCGAGTAGAAGCTAGTGTCTGATTATAATAGTGCTGTCATTCTTTATAATCCTCTTTTACTCTGGATTATAGAAACAGCCTCTTCAATTCCATGGTCAATTAATATGTCCAATCCTTTTATATCAATAAAATATTGCAGTAGTTTTAAGAAAAATATCCAGTTTACATTCATACCATTATGACAATGGTAAAGTTGATTAGATTTCCAACAAAGTCAACAAGTATTTTTATCGTGATGTAGATAGATTTCCTCGATCTGCTCTTATGGTCTGTAAAACAAGACTCGACGAAAATTAGCTAACTCGTTGTTTTTTCCCTTTCGTAAACAAAGCTTTATAGGGTTGTTTGTTGTTTCAGACTCCCTGGCAGCAGACAACACTGTTATTTTTAGTTTATTTAGCCCTTATAATTAATTTTTGCCCTATACGGTAATTGCGTAACAAGCTAGTAGCAATATTAACAGTTCAACAACATTCACTGCGTTGTTTGCCAACAAATTTTTCGAACTTATGAACCAATGGATTAGTAACATGCTTCACCATAATATTAATTGATAGGAATAAAATGTTACGCAAAAAGGATGCTAAAATAATTATGTATGTTTATGATCAGTTCGTATTTAAGTTGTAATTTATGAAAACTGTAGTGACCAGTTTAATTATAAGGATTATCTTATAACATCGTTTTTTTTTTTTTGTTATCAAAGTTTTGTTTTTGCATAATAAGTTAAATTACATATTTAATTTGACTGATAACTAGTCTTTCTAAGAGGTATCGTAATACCCAGTGTGGTTGGACTCCGACTGAAACATAGTTGGAAAAAAGCTAGGAAATGATGAAATATTAATTTTAAAGTTACATTACATTTTGAATAAAATCTTTACTCCGCTTCAATTACACTAATATTATGTGGGTCTATTTCATAACAGCCAGGAGCACAGCCAGCTTGGAATTAGTTTTTTTTTTTTCATATTTATAAACTAGTGCTTGACTGCAATCCCGCCTATGGTAAGCAGTGATATAATCGTTGATGGTAAAGCGCGCTTGTTTATTAAGAGCCTATTCACTTAAAAAAACTTAGTGGATAGGAAGGAAGACGGCAGTTGAGCGAGGTGATGCAATGTTAAACCCAACAACGCGACCAAAGATGCTGCGCCAGAGGAAGATTGATCTGGGGACCCTCCACGGCCAAACTCCCGACACAACAACATTTGGCGCCCGTACCCGGCACACATCGCAGCACAACTGCTCAGACCCGTCCTCCGTACGGCTTCACCAGACATCATGCCGGAATATGACGTATCACTTGGCGACAAGACTTTGTCTGGTGGGTGATAACTTCTACCGGCAGCCGATGTTATGGCCTAACACCGAGAAAAACGTGACCAATAAACGTAACCATAGAAATAACGTAAAACTGACAGTTTCTTCGTCGCAGCATTCACGTCGCAAAGTTTTGACGTAGCAACGTAAATTGAGTTAGCAGGTGAGTTGGTAAAGTGTAGCAAACAAACTTTGTGCCAGCGGTTACTGTGTGGCTGACACAATTGGTGGCTGAACGGAGTCGTGCCCGAAGCTAGTTCGAGGCTCGAGATAAAAACTAACTGACTGTTGGTTGATTGTACATGTAATGGTTCTTTTGTAAATTGGACCTCATACGAAGGCTCAAAGTCACACAAAGGGCGATGGAAACAGCTATGCTCAGTATTTCCTTACGCGATCGATTCTTGAATGTGAAGATCCGCAGAAGAACCAAAGTCACCGACATAGCTCTTAGAGTCGCTAAAAATTATTGGCAGGGGCACATTGCTCGTAGAATCGACGGCCAATGAGGTAGTAAGGTTTTGGAGTGGCACCTGAAGACACAGCGAAGGAAGGCCCCCAAACAAGGTCGACTGATGACCTTGTGAAAGTCGAGGGAAGCTAATGGTTGCGGGCAGCACAAGACCGGTTATCGTAAAAATCGATGATGCACGATTTTGTGTTAGTCACAAATAGTCCACATATCAATTTTTAGTTTTCTACCTTTAGAATTGTGGAATGCTCCATAAAACTTCCATCCCCCAAATTACTGAACACTCACCCTCCATTTAACTATCGCCACTTAAAAATCGCGTCAATTCGTCGTTTCGTGACAGTTTTGCTGTGAAAGACAAACAAACAGACACACACACTTTCCTATTTTTATAACATAAATATGTAAGTATGCATAATCATAACATGTAGGATACATGTATTGACATTGTATTTTTTCGTCACTTTTTTGGGCATTGGCTAGTTTTTAGTTTATATAATCATGTACCTATTACCATTGACATACATAACCAGCCTGTAATGTTCCCACTGTTGGGACTCAGCCCTCCTTCCGGTGAGAGGGAGTGGGCCGTATTCTACCACGCGGACCCAGTGTGGGTTGGAAGATGTTTTTTTTTTTTTTTTTTTTTTTATAAATTTTAAACTAGCGCTTGACCGCAATCCCGCCTGATGGTAAGCAGTGACGCGATCGTTGATGGTAAAGCGCGCTAGTTTATTAAGAGCCTATTCACTCTAGCCTTGAAGACACTCAAATTTTAATGTGACGGAAACACCGACGCCGGCAAATCGTTCCAGTCCCTCGATGTACGCGGTATAAAGGAGGAAGCAAAACGCTTCGTCCGGATCGCAGTGGTGTCAACAACGTAAGGGTGGAAACTCGCCGTACGACGGGTCGTCCGATGATGGAACGGAGATGGGGGAATTAAATCATGCAATTCCCTTGCACACTCACCAGAATGCATCCTATAGAAGACCGAAAGGCTGGCTACTCTACGCCTGTGCTCCAGGCTTTGGAGACCGTTTCGAGTTAAGTCTGGGTCGCCAATCAGCCTCCTCGCACGCCTCTCCACCGAATCCAAAGTGGCAAGGTGACATTTGTCATATGTTTTTAAAGTTTTTGGCTCTAGGACATGGCGGTTTCCTCACAACGTTTTCCTTCACCGTTTTTAGAACAATGGTGATGAAATAATCTACACAAAATAAAGTCGCGGCCGATACCACTAGGCCATAGCTACTCTCAAATACTTACAATACGCTTATCATTTTTTTTTTAATTAATTATAAACTAGCGCTTGACCGCAATCCCGCCTGATGGTAAGCAGTGAAGCAATCGTTGATGGTAAAGCGCACTAGTTTATTAAGAGCCTATTCACTCTAGCCTTGAAGACACTCAAATTGTAGTCCGACGGAAACACCGCCGCTGGCAAATTGTTCCAGTCACTCGATGTACGCGGTATAAAGTAGGAGGCGAATCGCTTCGTCCGGATCGTAGAGGTGTTAACAACATAAGGGTGGAAACTCGCCGTACGATGGGGCGTCCGATGGTGGAACGGAGATGGGGGAATTAAATCATGCAATTCCCTCGCACACTCCTCAAAATGTGTCCTATAGAACACCGAAAAGCTGGCTACTCTACGCCTGTGCTCTAGGCTTTGGAGACCATCTCGAGTTAAATCAGGGCCAATGAGCCTCTTGGCACGCCTATCCACTGAATCCAAAGTGACCAGATGACACTTAGCAGCACCAGCCCAAATGTGGCTGCAGTACTCCACACACGAACGGACCTGTGCTTTGTACAACATTAGAGGCTGCACTGGTGTGAAGTACTGCCGGACCTTTGCGATAACGCCAAGTATCCTGGCAGCCACCTTGGCCTTGGACTCAATGAACTGCTCAAAGTTTAGGTTCGAGGAAATCTCAACAACCAAAAGCTGAAGGCGGTCGGTACACTCCAAGGATACATTTCGAAAAGTAGGAGACAAGGTAAACGGGCTCCTTTTGGCGGTGAAAAGACACGCCTGTGTTTATTAAATATTTAACTATGTATTAGTTTTAAGAAAACTACTATTACTGACCATCAGATAAAGTTATAACTCATTAAAAACACATTTTGGAAAATATGACCTCTATTTACTATTTTTTTACTATTGGTTGCGTTGCGTAAAAACTTTCGGTCATAAAATAAAATTAGTTTATTTCATTTAATTTAGATTTAAGTACATTGCATGTTTATAATTTTTTATTTAGGTATAAAATGCTTGTAGTTGAAGGCTCTGTTCTTTCCTTACACTGCAAATATGCATATAAATTGCATTTCTATGAAAAAGTAAAGCGCCTGTCATTTTTTACAAACTTTCTGTAATTAAATTGTCCCGTAAAATAAATAAAAAACAAAGTACCAACCTCGCTCAGCTATATATTTAGTTCAGAGCGCCTTGCAGAAAAATAATAGCAAAGTCGACGTTATGAGTTTCTCTATATTACTTATTTAAGTTTACGGCTTTTGTTGTTTTCCGAGTATTAATACCTCTTCTGGGTCGTTTCTTTTCAGATTTTATTTGGGGTTGTTTTTCATTATTAAAAAGGAAGCAGATTATGAATTCTCATTAATCAAGTCTCGAATTCTTAATGGTTTTTGGAGTTTCTAATTTGTTATGAACTAAGTCTTTCTTACCTACTTTATGAATCCAAGAATGAAGACAAGTACTTGTAGGAATACAAGTACTTGTCTGTGGTTTAGCTGTTTGTGCATGTGAGTTTAAATGTTTGAAAACACACACATGATATAAGAATAATCCTAGTGTGGGGCAAAAAAAAGGTTGATTCAGATAAATCTTATTGCCCAATCGTGGTATATAAACAAATTCTAGTATATAGCGTAACGACTTTGTTTGTCAACTTATCTGATACTTGGATGTGGTAATAATCTGATATTTTTGGGGTGAAATCTTAATGCTGACGAGGGGTGAAATACATATAAACAAGTAATTTTATACTCAACATTTTTTTCCTAAAGGTATCTATATAATAGAAAAAAACTGTCAGTTATTATCGATTTTTTATTCGAATATTTAATTCGTTTTGACTATTGCGAAAAATTTAAAACCCAACTAATGTGCTTAACTACAAACAGCAATATATAATAGAATAACTGCGGGATAAAAATATACAGTGTTATTCTTAGTTATAAACCAAACCCGAGAGCCAAATTTCATCCGAATACGTTCAGTAATTTTTGTGTGAAATAGGAACAAATACTCATCCATACATACAAAGTAAAGTATTCATTACAATTTGTCAGAATATAATTATACCAAAATATTATTCGATCTAATCCAAAAGAATTATTTCGAGCAGTCCATAGAAAAGATTGAGAGTCAAGGTCTCAGAGTTCAATGACACCAAATGATTTAATTTGATTTATACTGTCGAATAATAAAACCACAGAAAGCCAAATGATTCATAACTCAAAACTTTGTCTTCCATATGTATAAAAAGTTACGGATCTAAGTAACTGGAATTTATGTTTTATCACATGAATAATACTTGTGTGGTAAGTAATGTGTCACAACCTGGTTGGTATGTGCCGTGTGATTCCGGCCTATTTATTTATTTATTTACAGCTACATACACAACGTTATTTTTTGTAGGTATATGGGAAACCCTAAACACGTGTCCAATATTTTTAAGTAAAAAATCAATGTACAAAATTTCAAAAAGAATATCATGAAAAACCACAAAGTTATGGGCTTGTTATCTTACCTGGTTATCACAACAAAACAAAAATATGGTCAACGCACCGCTCACCCGCCCGCGCCAACAGCGGCGCGGCGCTGTTCTGCCCCACGCACCTTGTATTACACTGCAACAGATTCTAAATATATTTGTAAAAAAATATAACATGTTGTAAAAAATATTGAAATCGATTCAGTGGCTTATACTATATTCAGGTTTCGTAAAGTAAAAATGACGTTATATATACTTTTTTGTCTTGCCTACGAGGTGTCCTTGGACTGGGCCCCAAACCTCCCTGTCTTGTGCTATCGTTGTCCATATTGGTCTTTCGAACCTTACCAGATCGTTATATCAAGTTCTCCGTAGTCTACCGCGACAGCTATGTCCTCCCTCAGGTGTCCAGTGAGTGATGGTCTTTGCGAATCACTCGGAGTCCATCCACGAGACGTGTCCAGCCTATTCCTACTTCAGCCTGGCTGTTTTTTCTACAACATTTGCTACTTGAGTTATGAAGCTGAGCGTGGTATTTTTAACACGACCTATATGCTTAACAGTTATTATACTACGCTCCATTACCCGTTGGCAAATCTTCATTGATCACCAACAAATACATTACATAAAAAATACAACACTGCAAAATATAAAATGGGTGGCCTTATCGCTAAAATAATTTGGGTTGGCTTGTATAGGGCTGTTTAATTTTTAATATTGGATGGACTCCATCGCCGAGCAAACTGTAATCATGAATTTTTAAACACACCTAATTAGCGGAACTGCTATAACCATCATCTTAGCGTCGCGTCCATTTTAAAGTATTCGTATCTACCTATGTACTTAGATGTTTTCTCAGGCGATTGGTTCTGTAAAATATTTATCGTGATTAGTTAGTCGAAGTATGCTTAAAGTTAGTTATAAATAGAGTCCATTATTTCCATAAAATTAGTCGGAATGACAACTCACTCCACGTTAACATCACCTAAGATTTCAAGGAGAGTTGGGGTACCACCCACCAGACAAAGTCTTACCGCCAAGCGATTCGTCGTGTATCCGCATAATGTCTTGTGAAACCGTACGGAGGACGGGTCTGAGCAGTTGTGTTATGATGTGTGCCGGGTACGATGCGCCAAATGTTGTTGTGTCGGAAGTTTGGTCATGGAGGGTCTCTAGATCAATCTCCCTCTGGCGCAGCATCTTTGGTTGTTTGGTTTAACATTGCAACAACTGCCATCTTCCTTCCTATTCAGTCAGTTTTTTGAGTGAATAGGTTCTTAATAAACTAGCGCTCTTTCCCATCAACGATTGCGTCACTGCTTACCATCAGGCGGGATTGCAGTCAAGCACTAGTTTATAATTATAAAAAAAACAAAGTGAGTTGGGGTACCTCATATGTATAATATGCTGTTCAGTCCGTCATTTAGACGAATGGTTGTCGATTACATACGTGCAACTCACACGAATGCACTTTGCTCCCTGGAATAATCGTAGCTATAAACCAGACAGCTAACAGGAAAAAACTGCCAGCATTGATGAGAAAAAAAATATTTCGCCGATCTTACAATCCAAGACGCGATTATAGGAAGGTTAAGGAAAAAACTGTTAAAAATTTATATTTCTTTTTTTAGCTATAAAACGTCTTCTTCCAGTGTCCTTGTTTTTAACCAAGAAGTGACTAAAATGATTGTACACATTGGAGAGATAATTTTCCGTTGCAAAATCATCTTCTGTACAGTACAACAGGAGATCTTCCCTGAACTCCCATTATGGAGGCATGAGGAACAGCGAGTAAAATTCACTCATCCTCCATAGAAAAGGGAGGATCCTTCGACCGGGATCCGACGGGTGTTATGTCTGGTGAGCACTTGCCCCACGGTTGATTTTGGGAAGTGTGACGTCAGTATGACGCGTTGTTTATTTATGGCGTTTGTAGGTACCGCTATACCCATGGCTAAGCTAAACAAAATATTGTCAAAAATCCAGATAAGCCTCCTCATACTGTGAAGGGATACTCAAATCAAATCAAATCATTTTCATTTGTTAATCTTTGATAAATATCTGTGATATCTGTGATAAATAGGTACAGTTCTTATATTTTGAACACGCCCTGTGTTATGCCAGAACTATGATAGGGGAATATCAAGGATTACCATTACCTATCCATGTGGAAAGGTTGACTAGGCCCTGGCTGGTCCTTAGCTTTCAGTTGGTATCAATAGATGAGGTCATCTACTGAGACACAACAATGGAATGAAATAAAATGATATATTACAAATAAAAGGATTTCCCGGTTGCAGTCCTACTGTGTGACTGTTGAATTTTTATACTAAAATTTAAGGTGTTGTTCTGATGTATACGACATGCGACATACTAGTATTTAAAACGATTGTCATGTTTTTAGTCTATATTAGGTAGTGATCAAAGTGATAAACATTGCTATAAAAATTCCACAACCCATAGCATAGTATCCAATCAAAAAGATGAATCCATCATCATCATCTTAAGATGCTTAGTTTAGTTGCCATAGCTTTGTATTTTATTTCTTACTAGTGGCCGCCCGCAACTTCGTTCTCGTGGAGTTATTTTAAGCCCAAAAGAGTCGATTTCTATAGATACATTATTACACTTCTAAATCATAATATACAGCATACAATGATTGCAGCGTGATATTATATGGTCTAAAGCCTTCCTGGATTAATGGGCTATCCAACGCAAAAATATTTTTTTCAAATCGGATCAGTAATTCCTAAGATTAGCCCCTTCAAACAAACAAACAAAGTTTTCAGCTTTATATATTAGAATATATTATAATCTCGACAATCACCCCCTTCCTACCCATATCTTCTTTTTTAGAGTCCACCCATCTTTCATTTGGTCTTACCCGACTCTTATCTATCCATAATCATACTTGGAAACAAAAAAATTAGGAAGCATCTCGAAACTATTTATAGTTTTGCTGTACAATAGAGATATTACGAACAACAAACCTCATCATTACAAAAATTAACAAGACAGTTTTTATTGGAACAAAAACTTCAATGGAAGTAATAAAAAAATCTGTTTCTTTTTATACCCGATCCAGTCAATTGATCAGATCAACTTTTTCATCGCTTTTTTGCCAAAGTTTTTTAACTACTCGTTGTGACTTCTAGCTGAACATTATCTAAACTGTCTTTATCTTAATTGTACGCGAATTTTGGTAAAATTAGGAGCACTTAATACATTTTATTATAGTTATAGTTTACTTAGCTGGCCGTCATACATTTTTATAAATATAGTTCGTGAGATAAGATTTTACGATTTTTAAAGTCTTAAAGTCATGTGTATTGGAACCTACCTTTAACAGTTGCAGGCTATTTGACTCATGCTTGTTTCATGTCACGACTTATAAAAACTAAAAGCGACCTCAGTCCTCGTTTCCTAGCTAAAGTGAAAAGTGAATTTGTATTAATTCAGAGATAACGCCCGCATTTTCTGCTGAATTACATTTTATTGTGAACGTTTATTTAGTTGTATCAGTTTAATTTGTTGGGTGGTCTTGTTAGTTGTCTGGTCTGTTGATAGTGGCTGGAACATGTCGATGCGATTGTTTCTTTGTTTGGTGAGTAAAATTAAATTATCATCCGTCATTTATATTTGGAGAAATGAGAGTCAACGTTTAAAGGTATTTTAGTTAGGTGTAATGTGTATAGAGCACACATTGCTTAATTTGAATATATTGTATCTTTTGTTAATTATATATTTTTTTAAAACGTTGTCCCTCACTTGGAATTTCTACAACAACAACTAACTATAGGTCATACAAATATTTCTTCCGTGCGGGATTCGAACCCACGACTCGCAACGCAGCAGTCAATCGCTTAATCACTGCTCCAGCCGTGTCATCAAATATTGTATGTACAGTAATTTTATTCTGGATGCAATGTCTTCACATATAATTATAATCAATGTTTACAAAATAATTGAAAGATGTTTTACAACAGATTCTATGAAGTTTCTCCCTCATTCTTGAATACTCGATAGTGCATTTTAATGTCATATGTTACTTGAAAAAAATACTTTGTTTATGACTTTGACTCTGGTTCTATGTCTCTAACTCCATTACATTACAAAATGAAGTATTCGCAGTAGATACTTCTATATTTTTTCCTTCCTTATCAAGGGAATAAGAGTTGGATTTAATTAAACTACGATATAATTCTTCTAATTCTGCTAAATGTCTTATCTATTTTCCTACTTTAACATTATGAGATTAATAGTAAACAAGTGTCTATCAATCAATAAATGTATCGGTAAATTTTAATCTGCAAGAGGTATGATGTAATTAAAGATCGCTTCGACTGAGATAAAAAAAAGACTTTATGAATAGAAGCCTTTGAGCATACTTCAAAGGTTATTACTGTACCTCTTTAAGGATCTTCTGATGCTATTCACCTTAGTAATCAATATCTTATGAATACTAAAGTACACTATTAAAGTGTGAATACAGGTGTGTTTGGAAGACTTTCCAAATATAAGCTTAGATGTATTTTGGTTTTGATTTTGATTAAACTAGGATATGAAATCTATTTGACCATTAATCATAATAATTATATCAATGGAAAAAGTTTCGTGCTTCATAATCTAGGTCACCATCGTACCTGACTATCTAAAGGGTAGGTTTCATTAAAGGTATATTTCAGTTTGTATGTAGAGAGAGTGTAATCTCTGGAACAACTAATTTGGTTTCATCATCATCATCATCATCAACCTTTTTTTTTTTACTGTCCCACTGCTGGGCACAGGTCTCCTCTCATACAGTGAAGGATTGAGCGTAATCACCACGTTTGCGGATTGGCGATTTCAGACTTGAAGTCCATGTTTCCTCAAGATGTTTTCCTTCACCTTCAGTTATTGGTGTTTAAGATATACTTAGAAAGTACATATAACTTTAGAAAAGTTACATAGGTACTTGCCTGACCTGGAATCGAACCCGCGCAGTCATACTTGAGAGGCTAGTGTTTTAACCATTAGGCCACCACGACTTCGGTTAATTTCAATTTATTTAATTACGCATTTATTTCACCTATACGATATATTTTCAAGTTCGCATTTCAAGTGGCAGAGTAATGGACAGAATCAAACAAAAAAATTAAATGTTTTGAATAGTTTTAATATGTATTAATCCAATGTTTATGATTCACAGGTATTTATAAGGGAAATCGTAGCAAGTGACTCCCAGATTACCTCACAATATGAAACTTCATCAAAATACATAAATTTGAATCAAAGAAACACCAGAATACTAGTTACAGATAGTTTAAATGATTCTCCAGATGACGTGGCACAAAATGTAAATATAACAAATGATATAAATAGCATCACTGTAATACCATTAATTAAGGAACGAGATAAAAATAGAACAACGAAGAAACCCATTATAGACAAAGAAGAATTTGAAACGCAGAGTTCACAATTAGTTAATTCATACCCATCATATGCTCCATATGAAGTAACTGAAAACGTTATTGATATACCTGATAACAGAAGACCATTTGGGCCTATAGTTACTAACTACACACATAGGCCACCTGTCCTTAATCTTGCAAAGCCCACAAACAAAACCGAAACAGATAAAGTCACAGAAGCTAATATAAAAACAAAAAAGAACAGTCTAAGCATATTTCACTTTAACGCAGAATTTGATAATAAAGAACATGTAGTACATGGGAATAAGGTTGATGGACTTTTCAAGGGAATAAAAGAATATATAAATAGTTTTAAAAGAGGTATCGTTAATGGTTTCCACAGACTTTTCCATAAACATCAACATGATGATCATGATCAATGGGACAGATTTGACAGAGCGGTTGATGAGGAGATTGGTCTTGACATAAGTGATGGTGATTAAAATGCTGATAAAACTAAGTATAATGTGCATCGACAATACATTCGTAGGACCTGATTGTTTAGTTATTATATTTAATGTTTGTTAAAAGTTATGTCTTGTTTTATTGATTGCGCATGAAAATAAACCTTATTGTTTTTCTATAGAAAGAACTCTATTTGTAATTTACTTCACTGTTGTAATTTTTTTTTATTCTTCTGTGATGTGTATTATGTTGTTATTGTTGGGAGCATCGGTAACTCAAAGAAAATGGCTTTAACTTACAAGTAGGTCACAGGTTCAAACCGAGGCAGGCACTTCACTTTTTATGTAAATTATTTCATCAGCACTGCTTTCAAGACCCCTTCCCACAGTGAGGAGACCTGTGCAGATTTTGTTTTGAAATTTGTAAGTATATTGTTTGTTTGACTTAAACAATTAATAGTTTGGTCCATGTATTTTATTTTCACTTCTACTATACAGGTCTCGTCGTAACTACATCTTAGTTTAATTCAAATAAAGTAAAAAGGCATGAAGACAAAGATGTAAAGATCATTCATCTTCCACAGAAGAGGAAGGCTTCTCCGAAGAGACTGGTGTTGTATCTGGCAGGCACTTGCCCACCTGTTAAAGTCGTGAAGTTTTATGCGTGCTATTGTGCTCTGCATGCGTGATCTAGGATTTGCATGATGCGTTGCTCGTATGTGGCGTTGTAAGTATCCCTACACAAGAATATCGAAAGACTGGAACCATTTTCATTTTTCCAGTAGTCTTTCCGTCCAATATATAGGAGTCTCAAGACTAGTATGAATAGGCTCACAATAAAATGGTGCGGTTTACTATCAATGATTGTATCACTGCTTACCACCAGGCGAGATCTGGGTCAAGCACTACCAAGTCTATAAAAAAAAACATATTTCACCTTTACTACTATCGCATGTATGACGGACAAGATTTGTCCAAAATAAACATCACCTTTGTACCTATTTTTCTGTTCCTTTCTTTTTGTCTATATTTATACATTTTATATGTGGACTACGAACCTTTTAC
Organism: Sesamia inferens; assembly: GCA_037179545.1. Taxonomy (NCBI): domain Eukaryota; kingdom Metazoa; phylum Arthropoda; class Insecta; order Lepidoptera; family Noctuidae; genus Sesamia; species Sesamia inferens. Next base: position 27,002,901 of record CM073941.1, on the reverse strand, counting down.
GAGCTCTCGGTACCAGGAAGAATAAATTATATGAGGCTTTGTTGAATAACTTCCATAATTATTCACAAGAATGGTTCTACGTTTAATACTCTTTTATATGTTTTATTATCTTGAACACACGCATGTCAGTTAATCTGTATATTACTGTTTTGTCTCCATTCTTAGTATGTACTTACTAATGTTTGTGTCTTAATTCTATTCTCTATCTGTAACAAGTGCCCTAGTATTCCCTATCTTCCTCTATGGTGTGGAAACGTGGACGATCTTAGCCCGAGAACGCCAGAGAATCGATGCATTCGAGATGTGGTGCTGGAGGCGATTACTCCGAATACCTTGGACTGCAAAACGCACCAATGTGTCGATTCTGAACCAACTTAAAATAAAAACCCGTTTGTCGACCATATGCCAGCAACGTATTTTGTCCTATTTCGGTCACACAATGCGCAGAGGCGATGAATGTCTAGAAAAATTGATTGTCGTTGGGAACACCGAAGGCAAACGATCGCGCGGTCGTTCACCAACCAGATGGACCGATCAAGTCAAAGACACATCGTCTTCTAAATTCTACGCAGTGGTGAGAGAGGCGCTGGATCGAAACCGATGGAGGCAGATCATCCATTCGAAATGCTGCCCCTATGCTGATCACGATCCTCAGATATGAGGGACCGACTGCAGAGAGAGATCTGTAACAAACTCGCGGAGGCTGCATGCTACAACCATATCAGACACAGCCTCTAGATTACGGGCAACGTTGGATAAATAAGGGACTTAAAATAAATTGAAATGATCTTATAAAACACAGTCAAAGCTAATGTTCTTCAAAGTTTTTGTGCTGGTGAAAAAAAAACAATTGATTTGCCCATCCCTTCAAGATGCACAAGATTTCGGGTTCGATTCCCAACCAGATCATGATGGAAAACGATCTTTTCCTGATTGGCCTGGCTCTTGGATGTTTACCTATATATGTATTTATTATAAATATAGTATCGTTGAGTTAGTATCCCATAATACAAGTCTCGAACTTACTTTGGGGCTAGCTCAATCTGTGTGATTTGTCCGTATATATTTATTTATTTATTATTTATTTAATACTCCAGCGCTTTTTCTTTTTCCATCTTCCTTTCATATGGTATTTTATATTCATCGACATTTTTATCCCCTGAGAGTGTCCCATTAATCTCGCGTCGATGTGATGTCGGGTGGCAGGTACGCTTGCTTTATTTATTTATTTAATTACTTATGTTCACACAATGAAATATATAAGGATAAGACAAAATTAAGATCTGAGAACAAAGGTGCTGCTTATTTCTTAAGAAATTTACACGTATGTTTGTAAAGTTGAGAAATCCAGCGAAGCAATAACTACCGCTACTTAATATAATTTATTTTGTTTTATTATATCTTCGGGAACTTCTAGCTAATATAAAAAGGGTTCTGAAACAAAACGAAAAACAACGGCGACGGTACATAACAATAAACTGGCTAGACAAATAGTCGCCCCGTTAAATAAGATCAACCTTGAATTATAGAGCTTCGACATAAAACGTGCCACCCAGAGCCATTTGTTAGGCCTGCCGTATCTGTACGTCTGTATGTAACAGACTATCTCTATAACGGTGAGCGATGGCTGAAATATTTACAGCTTCGGTGTTGTTTAATGTCCGTTTCTTGTCAAATCCTTAGGCAATCCTTAGGCTGCATCCGAGTAGACTTCAGATAGAAGTCAATACAACTGGGAAAGGCTAGACAGATTAGTTTTTGTATTGACTACCTAATTAGTCTAGTGCTTGTCAGAGTTAATATTGACATTAAGTTCGATCAACAGTTTGTAGCCAGACAGCGGGTACCTAATTATTGAGAAACGAACTGAAAATAGCCAAGGCTTTCATGTTTAGAATTCAACAAAGTTCATTGTGTTATTTACATTGTTGAACAGACACATTTTATAACAATTTATATTATTGTAATTCTGCTGGTCTATTCGTAAAAATCTCAAGGTGAAAACTTAGGTAAAGTGAGCTGTATTTCCACTTGAAGCTAGGGATTGATACTAGAGATACCTCACTTAAAACTCCAATAAGATTTTTTTTTTAATTAATTTATAAACCAGCGCTTGACCGCAATCCCGCCTGATAGTAAGCAGTGACGCAATTGTTGATGGTAAAGCGCACTAGTTTATTAAGAGCCTATTCACTCTAGCCTTGAAGACACTCAAATTGTAGTCTGACGGAAACACCGCCGCTGGCAAATTGTTCCAGTCCCTCGATGTACGCGGTATAAAAGAGGAGGCGAAACGCTTCGTCCGGATCGTAGAGGTGTTAACAACATAAGGGTGGAAACTCGCCGTACGACGGGTCGTCCGATGGTGGAACGGAGATGGGGGAATTAAATCGTGCAATTCTAAAGGCTGGCTACTCTACGCCTGTGCTCTAGGCTTTGGAGACTAACTCTAGTTAAATCAGCCTCTTCGCACGCCTCTCCACTGAATCCAAAGTGGCCAGGTGACACTTAGCAGCACCAGCCCAAATGTGGCTGCAGTACTCCACACACGAACGGACTTGTGCTTTGTACAACATTAGAAGCTGCCCTGGTGTGAAGTACTGCCGGACCTTTGGGATAACACCAAGTTTTCTGGCAGCCACCTTGGTTTCAAGGTAATATGTATTTTGCAGAAGAGCCGTACTGTACTTATACCTTTTTTTTTTTGTTTTCGGGGAGAACCCTTAGAAATGCCCCTGATATTTGGGGACAGGGTCAGGGAGTGTAAGATTTTTACCTCATTAAAACCACCCCCCCCGGTGCCGGTGCCAGGACCCCGGCGGTCACCATTTGAACATAGAACCTTTATCTTTAAAAATACCAATTCGGAGCCTCCTCTGTGCAACGCCTGTAAGGTCAAACCTCTGGGGAGACAGTAAAGGGGTCGCCCCGAACCTAAATATGCAAGGCAACATAATGACCAGTATGTGCCGCCTTCGATGAGGTTATTCAGTGGGCCAACAGTGTCCCCACTCACCCGCGGGGGTCGACCGCAATCTCTAGATCCCGCCCGTCTTAGATGATGCAGGCGGGGTTTCAGCTTGTTAGGCGTCAAGGCGGTTGCCTTCTCTACGTCTTCTTTTCCGAGCGGGATCGACTCTCACGATCCCGCTGTAGTTGTACCTACTATTTATTTAACGTCAGTATCAATTCCTGACTTTATCGAGCTACGTTTAAACGTTCTAGGAAACGTGTTCGTAGTCTCTTTAAAGCTATTTCTTTGCGTTTGTGTTAGAAATACAAGTAAATGATGTCGATCGATGAGACAGTTATAGGTACTGTAGTAGCTTACGTGTGTATTATACATATACATTCCTTCAGACTAAATAGAGAAACAAGAGATGAATGCTGCCCAAATTTAAATAGCATTATTACTAAATAGGTATCTACAATTAGTAATAATGCTATTTCAATTTGGCGAGCATTCATCTCTCGTCTACTTAAGAGTCACTTATGATTATGAGACGCAATATAAAATTAATATTCATCCTGTCAAGGTGTCGAAGTTAAGCACAACAAACAAAAGTAGGTAAAATTAATATTAAACACCAGCTGCGCCACGCGGTTTCACCCGCGTACGTTTCGATATGCTCCGCTTCTATTAGTCGCAGCGTAATGTTATATAGCCTAAAGCCTTCCTGGATTAAGGGGTTATCGAACGCAAAAAGAATTTTTCAAATCGGACAAGTAGTTCCTGAGATTAGCGCGTTGAAACAAACTCTTCAGTTTTATATATTAGTATCTATAGATTTAGTTCAATAAAGTAGCGCTTGAGTCCCCACTAGGATACCTTGTGTCATGGAAACTAGTCAGGTTATAATTATGTGCACTAATAGGTAATTCTGTGATCGATTGGTTACTTGGTATAAACAATATTTAAACTTATTTACTAAAGAAAACATACAAAATTCCTTTTTATACTTAAGGTTCATGTTGAGTTTAATTTAGGGTAGTTTGTATGTACATAATATGTTTGTCATAAAGGGATGTGTTAGCGTGATGTGTGTGCTTTCCACTGTGTGGTACGAACAACACACGGTTACTTACCCAAGGTTACGACCTACCTATAGTAAAAATTGGTTATTTTGACCTAAAATGTATTTGTTTACATTTTAGGTTAAAATATAGTAGTTTATGCAAAAACACCTTTAAGATCCTTACAGTAAAGTTTAGTTTATGTTACAACTTCAAACATTTTTCCAACACGAAAGTGGATTGGCTGATTATTCTACCTAAATAATAATGGAATTACTTCATTTGATCAAGTAAAAGCATATAGTTGACGACGTCAGCGATAGGGTCGTCACCATCCATGGTGTGGTGGCAAGGGATCCATGTCGTAGGTAGCGTTTTGAATTAAAGCACGAAGTGTAAATATACCCTAAAATCTTGGCAATAATAATTTAAATAACCAAACCGACAGTTTCGCCCCGGAGAAATGCCGTGGTCCACGTCTCAATACGAAGTCTCCGTTAAACAATTCCCACCCTCAAACGACTTTTCTGACATGCCGCCATTACAAAATAACGTCACATTGTTTGCCCCACAACTATATAAACCAAATGAGCAACTTTTGTTAAAATGATATCGTTATCCACGACATAGTTAATAATGAACATGGGCCTAAGGTAAGTAAAGTTGTGTGTTAGAGTAGTATTATGAGAGTGTCTTTTGTCTGTTTTTATGGTTTCTTACTCAAGAAGAAAGTACCCAAGGGTAAAAATGGGATCGTTGTACTAAGACTCTACTCTCCGCCTATTTGTCTGTCACCAGGCCGTACCTCATGAACCTAGTCAGTTGAAATCTTCACAGATGATGTACGTATTTCTGTTGCTGATATAACAAGAAATACTAAAAACAGTTTTTTTTTTTATACATAATGTGCAATATGTAAAGAAAACACTGTCCGAACTGTAAAGGTATTGTTGGGTATCGATAACTGATTCTACTAAGCCAGGCTAAACTTAAAAATCCCACTAAAAAATAAATATTATTTCGCAAAAGGAGGTAAATTAATACATGTGCGGTAGACAATACATGCGCGGACGAAAGGGGGCCAGGGCACGCGGCACGCCGTCGCAACGCTATTCGCTCATAATAATACCGTCAAAAATGGTATTGTCACTTTTTTAAAAAATTACCCAATTTCGGGGAAATTGGAATTAATTTGCGGAAAAAAAGATTATTTCAAAGTTCATTTGTATTGTTAGTATGATGACTATGATGATTATGTAAATTTCGTATTTTATTTGGTCATGTGTTTACCTAACCTTTATTATCCTTCTCGTTCGGACAGCGTTTTCTTTAGATATTGTAATACAATATGTAAAGAAAACTCCGTTTTAGATTAATATAGTCACAATGTAATAGTGCCCCGTACGGGTGTGTAATTATAAACTTTCTAATTACATAGTGTTAGTTAAGTCAATATGCGGGCTCGCGATCTCTGTAACAATAGTCTTGAACTTGATTTCATTAGTTTCTAGTTCTACTAGAAACTAATGAAATGAAATTGTTTATTAAGCAAGTAGGATCACTGATCACTTTTGACGTCATTTTTTTTTAACTAGATGGAGCCGGCATTTCCTAACTGACTACCTCTGAGAAGAAATAGCCGAAACAAACTCAGGGATCATCGTCTTTTTTCAAGTCCAGACATTAAAAATGAAAACGTTTACAATCATTTACGTGACTTAAAAAAAAACAGTGTTTAAAATGTCATAATTATGCCTATTGCTTAATAACAATGCTTAGCAGAGCGACCAGCTCAGTCCCAAGCTTTATTGTCTTCTAAATAATCAGTAAATAAATAAATAATAAATTGTTTATTTCTCAACTTTGTACATAATTTGTATAATGATTTTCTTAATTCTAAATAGCACTGATGTATAATTTGATGATGATGATGATTTTATAATACCCCTTTTTGCAAAGTTTGGCCTTTATATAGTTTTTATATCGTTTAATGGGTAAGTTTCGAATGTCCATGGGAAGCTTGTTGTAAAAGTGTATACATTGACCCATGAACGAGTTGCCTACTCTGTGGACACGAGTGTGATGTACAACAAGATTGTGTTTGTTCTTGGTATTTATATTATGAACATCGCGTACTTTCCAAAAATTCGATATATTTATAAAATTTTCAAATATAGATTGTGAAGCTACACCTCTCCACTCTCCCACACTAGGAATTTCTCCTGTATCGTTGGTACGTTTACAAAAACATTAACTCACATGCACAAACCGCTAGACCCGGAAAAACTAATTGCAGGTTGCAGGTCATACAAATAATTATTGTTCCGTGCGGGAATCTAACACGCAACACGCAGTGCAACGTCAATAGCTTAACCACTGTACCAACCGTGCCGTCGAAACTTACACTACTCAATAAATCAGACGGAAAAACTTACGACTGTTGTGCTAAGAGGCCTGTGAGGTGTCCTGATTACAAATTTCAGTTCAAAAATATACAGTATGTTAAGAAAAGCCTGTCCGACCCGTGAAGGTGTTGTTAGGTATCGATAACTGATTCTACTAATGGATACAAAACCGGGCTAAACTTAAAAAAAACCCCCTAGAAAAATAAATATTATTTCGCAAAAAGAGGTAATTTAATAAATTTAATAATTTTTACTTACACCCTTCCGCGGGCGGCGGGCGGCAGGGCACGCGGCACGTGGTCACATCGCTATTCGCTCATAATAATACCGGTATTGTCACTTTTTTTTTTAATTACCAAATTTCGGGGAAGTTGGAATTAATTCGCGTGAAAAAAAGATTATTTCAAAATTCATTTGTATTGGTACTATGATTATTACGTAAAAAATTATATCATATTTGGTTATGTGTTTACCTAACCATTATTATCCTTATAGGTCGGACAGGGTTTTCTTAATTTTTTGTTATAATTTATACTGTAAATTGAAATAAATAAAAGGTATTTCAAGAATAAAAAAAAAATATTTATTACAACGGATCCGAAATACATTTTTACTAAATGTTTTGAAGACAATTTTTTCACAAATGGTAACTTTCGCTTAATAATGCTGATTGATCGCTTTCCCTCATAAGGAACCAACGATAAACTTCCATCATTGCCGGATCCCATCTGCCTTAGTATAGTTGCTCCATTATTAGGATGTCCATGAACCTGGCTCCTTTCTCATCCCTAAACGGTTCCAAATTTTTTGAAAAGAAGTTTATATGCGAGTCGAAGAAGTAGATTTTAAGAGTCATGTGGCGACCAATTTTTCAATAGTGCTCCAGTAACTCTAACAAACTCGTTTCTGCACCTCAGATACTTTAATAAACTTTGCGTAAAAGCTTAAAACGTGTTCTCTTTTTTTAACTGGGGCACATTGTTCGTAGAACCGATGGCCGATGGTTAGTAGGGTTCTGGAGGGACGGCCACGTTCCGGAAGAAGCAGCGTAGGGAGTTCCTCAATAAGGCGGACCGATGACCTGGTGAAGACCGAGGGAAGCCGATGGATGCGGGCAGCACACGACGTCGACGTCGTCGGGTCTTTCTGGAAAACCTTGGGGAGGCTTTGTCCATCAGTGGACCTAAATAGGCTGAAGAAGAAGGAGAATTACAACCGACTTATCTCAGTGACGGTGACGTGAGAGATAAGGTTAAAACAAAATACGCAGGTATAACCTAAAACAAGCAGTGGCCTAACAGTTCGATATAGAAGCAGTAGGTAGGTAGATTTTCTTGAGTGTAGGCGAAGTATGCGATGCTATTTATTAATTTATATTAATTTACATAAACTTTTTGGACTACTGGTGGTGGTAATCCAATGCGAATTTTTTTCGTTTTTGTTGGAAATCATCAATTGAGCTCTCCCGCTCTGGGAGCGGAAGGGCGTGTCAGACTTTTACTGACAAAAACCCACCCGTGTATCTTCACTTGTCTATACGCCAGGGCCACGGTTTTTTTTTTAAAGAACCCGCAACCCTGACCCAGGGGGCATCTTCGTGGACCCCGTCACGATGTGATGTCATCTCTTTGAGGCACACGTGAAACAACTCGAACTTACTTTGCGGCAAGCTCAATCTGTGTGATTTGTCCGTATATATATTTATTTATTTATTTACTTATCGAACCCAACACTTCTAAAAAGTGAATTTATCGAGTTTTGCAACATTAGCATCCGATTTTATTACCTATGAACACAAGATGCTTTGGTAATTGTTGTAATTTAATATAAATTGTTTTTATGTTCAATAATCTGTATACATATATGGTGTTCATAGTAAAGAGTATTCTATTTTATTCTGTTCATAACTGAAAATCCCTACTTGTTAGGAAATTTTTATTTTCATTTTCGGTTTTAGGAACCCAAAATTAGCAAGAAACAGCCTTTACCATCACAGTCGTAAAATGACTATAAACTATTATTATACCAAATTACCGTGCGATAATCACCAATAATATTACCAATTAAAATACCAATTGTAACAGCTAATACCTACTTAGGACCCATTAACTTAATCAAATTTTATTCCGTGGTGTTTGGCAATCTGGGCTTCTCCCAGTTGCAATAATGTCCCTTTGTGCCGTTTGGCCTAGTTCTGTTCTGTCTCCTGCTTGTTATGGAGGGAAGTGGAAAAAATATCTTTTTTCTTACTCCTCCGCTATTCTTTTCTGATTAATTTCGTTGCGGGACCCAAGACAGTTGAATCGTTTCTCCGGGACTCGTCGAGCTTCATTGCTCGGCGTTTTTCTGGCGGTCGCCACTGTTGATTCTGGCTTTCAGGAGTTGCAGTGGTTGGGAAAAGTGTGGCGGGTTTGTCCCATTAAAAAAAAAAAAAAAAAATCACCAATAATATAACTAATAGATGATTAAATATAGATTTAAAGTGTGCCATGACTCAACTGCCTAATAGCACTTCATATTATTAGGGCTAATGGCAAATTAAACAGTTCTCAGTTTTGATAAAGTTTCTAGAAATCAGTGTTGGTCGTTTACTTGTCCCGCTCCTTTAGTTAGGGCCATGGTATCTTTCGAACCCGCGGCCCTTGCAGGAATTAGCCCTAGTGGACACCGTTACTTTGAATGTAAAAAGCGTCGTCGACTTGGGTTTAATCCTTACCGGGTGGCAAGCTATTCATTACTCGCCCGCAAGCCCGCGCCTACAGTGACCTAGAGTTGGTAGCTGTCTCCCCAACGTCCAGGGTATTTCCTGCAGCGATTAGGACCGTAAAGGCGCAAAGATTACCTTTTCCTTGCCATTCCAGTTTTCCATTCACCGTCCCATTCCGCCTCCTCCTTTAGAAGCATTATTACCTCGCAGGAGGTATCAGTCATGCACTCTTGCCCCGTGCCGTGGATTGGACCTGAAGGCCTAGTATGAGTTTTCATTACGAAACTCGATCGTCAATATCGAGCGCGTTTTACTCATTGATTGGCCCGCTTCAAGGCTTTAAGAATTCTTAACCAATGAGAGCGCCAAACGCCCTTGATATCGACGATCGAGTTTCGTAATGAAAACTCATATTAGGTATACTGGACTCACCGCTACGAGAACACGGCGATGCTCCGCTCAAGCCGGGCAGACCTCCACAGTGTACTCCCAGCAATCCTCTTAGTAGCGACACCCTGACGATTCTTCCCGCCTTATCGTAAACTTCGTTTATGACCTTATAAACGATCGGCTTCTCCTTTTCACAACTACGTAGTGTTGGGGTTCCGTCTAATCGGACGCTGCACGTAGCGACTATATCTGCTTCCACAGCCAAGTAACCAGGTAGTTCTTAGTAATAGTAGTTGTCAGACCACGACCAAAGGCTTAATGTGCACCGAGACACGGAAGGGATATATAATTGACAGACTCCCATCTATTGTTCGATCGTGACAAGCTTATCTTAACCTTTGATCGACTTTAATTGCTATTATTACATTTTAGCCACAGGCCCTATCTTTAGGTTTTTAATCTTATCTAACCAATAAATATAACAAATATATGGTGAATCTCAAGATATTTCTCGCTAATCTGTGCCTCTAATGTGTAAGACGACTAAATTTTACCTGTATGCTAATACTTGGTCGATGAACTGACCAACTATTTGTGCGTCATCTTTACAGAGTGGTTAATACCACCACAGATTTTAATGTTGACAATGTTATAGTAGCAATTACTTTTACAAATAGGTATGGAAAGAAGGAAGATCATTCTCATCTATGAGTGGAATAACTAATGACGATGATAATATTAATTATAAAAAAATAAATCAAGTAAATCAAGTGGGAAGTGGATTCAGCAATCATTGTACCGATAGTCTTGACAGCCAATGGCTTAATAGCCAAGAGCCTCGACCAACACCTCAGGAGGCTCTCGTTAGGCAGCTGGATCAAGGGCTTGATTCAGAAAGCGATACTGCTGGACACGGCTCGCATGGTTAGTAAGTTCGTCTCTCTGGAGCCCTGACCGCCGGTAGCTAGGACCCTGTTCCCGATACCGGTTGGCTACTATTTTTTATATTTTTAAATATTTTTTATGTATTTTTATAAATATTTAAAAATATAAATTATATGTATCTAAAATAAATAAACGAAATAATAAATAATGAAGCTGAAAATATAAAAGTAAAAACTTAGATACTACAACAAGTCATCTTGATAAAAACGGTAAAACAGCTACATATTGCAACAACAAGTTTTCCTATCCCTGCAATAACTGTTTTATTGCAACAATGGGTCCTTTTTGTCACTACCCGCTACGAAATTTATTTTATTATTTGATTATCTGCTACATAGTGCCATTCCGATTAAAATAAATGTTCCGTAGGTATGATAACTTTACACATTTGGAACTCATGTGCAGTTCCTACCTTGAACTTACAACCAACCAAAGAAATCACAAAACAAAGCAACGTAAGCTCTCTTAAAAACGAGTTATAAATGATCAACGCCATGAGTATCAACAACTCTGTATACATTGTATACAATGATCGGGGCGGGGTCAGTACCCGGGGATGCTGCGCAGTGCGGAGCTGCGCCGGCGCAAGACGCACGCGCGCGAACCTTCCATTTTCTATTGTTTTTTGTGAATTTTGGGTGAAAGAAATAAGGTTGGTTTCTTATTTTGTATTTTAGATTATTTATATTTTTATTAGGTTTTTTGGTTAAATTGATCACGCTTTTGCACTTTTTACATTAATTATGAATAATATTATGCTAATGATATTAAATAAATCATCTAATGTTAATAGAATATTATGATTCAATTTATTTTTTCATTTATTTTGCATGATTCAACACGTTTTTATTTACATTTTCATTTATGTTATTTGTGTGAATAAAAATATCTAACGGTTAAAACATAAGATTAGCACGATCTTTGTATAACCGTTAGATTTTTTTATTCGCACCACTAACATAAATGAAAATATAAACAAAAAACCCCATGATTCATGCAAAATAAATTGATTCATAATATTCTATTAACATTTGAAAGATTTAATATCATTAGCATAATATTGTAATATTTTGCATGGCCATGCGGAATATTCTCGTCTAAGAGTACAATTTTGTTGACACGACAGTATTTGAAATCATATTTTAAAGTACAGAGGACTATAAAAGAGGTAACTCTTAGTTGAGACATAGCTCTACACCCTGCAGTACTGTTCTGTCGGTAGTCTCACCTCATCAGGCCAACCTGATTACCTACCTTAACAGAACAGCAGCTTGGCAGAAACCTCACTGGAGCAAAATAGAAAGACATAACTCCAAATTAATATGTTCCTACTCAGTTCCAGAGAGCGTTCAGGGACCTGACCAAAAATCTCCAAGTTTGCTTCGCTTTTCTTCTTAAAGTGGTCTGATTGGTAACAACGAACTCATTTAGTTATAAAACAAGATATTTTCGACAAGATATTTGAACTAATTTAAAGAAAATTACAATTTAGCATCAGCAATTCCAGTTTACTTATTCAGCACTCAATTTAATGCAAAGATGTCCCGATTCTGAATGTACCACTAAGTACGTCTTAAGGAGGCTACTTAAAAATTAAAACAACTCGGAGTTCTGCTGATGTCATTACTTGCGGAAAGAAAGCGGGAATTTATGCAAATAAGTATTGTTCTCCTAAACGTAATATTGGCGCAGAAGTAAAATTCAATTCTTTGCACATTCTTTTAACATGCTGTTCGAATTTTAATGAGACTTTCTTTTGTTTGAGTCAGGATTTGTGTTATGAAGGTATGTCCAATATGTACTTATACTTAGTCACAGTTTGACTACCCCATTATTTGTGTCGTGTGAGCAGGAGCTGTCACTGAAGGGTTCAATACTCAGGTGGGTGAAATTATTTGTACAATTTTGATAAAAAAAAAGCAGACTGTGACATAAAGACAAAGTACTCTACTGGAATTCGTTCAAAAACAGTCACGTTCAAAAATATTTCTAAAATAAGAAATCCTAAATTACTTTATCGGTGTGTTTTCTTTTAAGATAATCAATTAAAATAAGATCAATTTCGATAGAGCTTAGGTTAGATTAGGCTAGGTTCTTTACCGAAGTATTCCACGCGCTCTTAGACGTCACAGGGGGAGTCAAACACCTCACTGGGGGAGTGGGGTCTTTGACCCTGACCCGAGAAGGCCCACAGTGGTGGGCCGGCTCCAATAGGGGGCTATGGAAGCAATGTTCGTTCTCGCAATCCCCGGTGTAGGTGTCAGATGTAACATCAGGGTGGTTTTTAGTCAGTAAGAGTCTGACCACTACACCCAAGGCCCACCCCAAGGCGGCGGACATCCATGAGGATTTTTCACCCCGGAAAAAATTCCTTACTGAACAAGAAGAACTTTGTACATTTATAATTCATTTCGTTCTATCACTGATGGTCAAGTAATTCACCTCACACTAATCCTTACTAATATTATAAATCGGAAAGTGAGTTTGTTTGTTCCACTTTCACGCCGTAACTACTGAACCGATTGCTTAGAAACTTTCCAGACGTAAAGTTTGAAGTCCGGATTAAATAATAGGGTACTGTTTGTCCCGAAAAAATTGATATTCCTGAGGGAAAACAAAAATATTATTAGCGCGATATAACCGAATTCCACGCGGGCGAAGCCGCGGTCGGTAAGCTAGTAACATATAAAGGAAAGACATAATATACCTATATTATGTACCTATATTAGGCACGCTTTCCCATTTTATTAGGATTACTTTTCATTTCTTTCCATTATCAAAGTCCTCTAAAGACTCCAGGATCACCTTTAATTGGCTTCGTGCCTTGGTCAAAGGATCACAGATTACAACCTCAAAAAACTAACCGTCTTAAACGCAAATGGTCATTTTTATAACAAAACGACTTACGAGTATAGGTAATATAAATAAATAATACTAAATTGGGTTACTTACGCTTATAACTCAGGAATGGCTGGACTTAATTACTGAAAATTTGAAATTCACAAACAATATATATGTATATCTACACATAACAATATATTTTTTTTAATAATTAAAAACTAGCGCTTCGCCGCAATCCCGCCTGATGGTAAGCAGTGATGCGATCGTTGATGGTAAAGCGCGCTAGTTTATTAAGAGCCTATTCACTCAGAAAAAATTGAGCGAATAGAAAGGAAGACGGCAGTTGAGCGAGGTGATGCAATGTTAAACCCAACAACACGACCAACGATGCTGCGCCAAAGGGAGATTGATCTGGAGACCCTCCACGACCAAACTCCCGGCACAACAACATTTGGCGCATCGTACCCGGCACACATTGCAGCACAACTGCTCAGACCCGTCCTCCGCACGGCTTCACCAGACATTATGCTGGAACACGACAAATCGCTTGGCGGCAAGGCTTTGTCTGGTGGGTGGTAACTTCCGCCGGCGGCCGATGTTATGCCCTATACATTTTTTATGGAACTTATCTTTATTTATTGATTCTCAGGCTGTCCGACGTTTGCGGAGTCAGCTAGTGTTCTCATAAATTACCTCTCCGTCAAGAGTTCTTAAAAGTACTTAGGTAATCATTCTAGTACTATTCATATGCACGTTTTAGCACTAAGCGTTCTTTAAGGGCATACTAATGAAGGTTTCTAACTAAAAGTCATAAAAATAGACTATTGTTGTCACTATTATTATATTATAGATCTTAACGCAGAACGCCATTTTCGAAAAGTGTTATCATAAAAATTTTAGTCATTTTCGCATGATGTCACTTTCACAGAACGCTTTTTTCTGAAAACATAATTTTCACACTATGTCACTTTCGAAAAACGTCATTTTAGCAAAAAGTCATTATCTCAAAATATTATGAAGCCATTTTAATATTTTGTTCTAATACTAATACTGCAGAAGCGGGTAAGTTTCATTTAATATTAATAAGTGACAATTATATTTTACAGGAACCACGATTACTAAAAAAAAATGGAAAAGACGAACATAAAGTAAAATTGAGGGTACTTCCGTAATTAAGCTTTTATAGAGCTCGTTATAAACTATTGTTGCATACCTACATCTTTGAGTAATGTATTATTCTGTGACTTGAAACATGCAAACAGTAGAAATAAAGATAAATTCGCGTTATTGAATAAGTTTTTTTGCTTGATTAGGTCCCTCCTGAGAAAAAATGGTTTGTATAACAATTACTTATTGCAAAATCTTTAATAAAATAATAAATAAATATATACGGACAAATCACACAGATTGAGCTAGCCCCAAAGTAAGTTCGAGACTTGTGTTATGGGATACTAACTCAACGATACTATATTTTATAATAGATACATATATAGCTAAACATCCAAGACCCAGGCCAATCAGGAAAAGATCGTTTCCCATCATGACCTGGCCGGGGATCGAACCCGGGGCCTCCACGCCGCAGTCAGGCGTGGTGACCGCTGCGCCACGGAGACCGACGAATCTGTGTTGCCCTGTGTGAAAATGACGTTTTAAGAAAATAAAGTTGTGCGAAAACGACTTTTTGAGGAAGTGACATCACATTATGTGAAAGTGACCAAATTTTTCACGGTGGTACTATGCGAAAGTGACTTTATGCGTTATATGTAAAAACCATACTTTTATCAATCAACCAAAGAACTACACGGTTACGGTTGATTGGTAAAAAAATACGGCTGTGGAGGTTAGACAGACAATCAATCCATATAAAACACAGATATTCAGCAGGAGACCAGAAGAGTGGTTCGACTGAAAGAAGTATCCAACATAGTTAAAAATAGGTTGATTTTAACCCACAATTCACAACATATTTCGGGGAAGCAATAGGTATGAGATTATTTAATGAACCTATTTGCAAATTAAAACAAGGTTCTCTTACAAAGCTTTAAAAGCTTTTTGAAATTCAAAATACATTTTAATCCGACAGTATTCTGTAAAACGAAATGATCAGTCCCAGCATAAAATTAATTATAAATCGACATTTCGCCAACGAAATAATAATAAATATTTAGGTAGAATTTGAAATTATTCGTCATAATATTTTGATATAGGTAAAATGTATTCTTAATATGATCGTTTGGCGGCTCTAATTAGGGGTTCCTGATTAATTAGTTATCGTTTGCCACCACCATTTTAGTTCATAAAAAGCCTGTCGACGACCCAGCTAATTGGTTTTGGAGTTTATGGTACCTTCATGTTTTAAATTGAAGGAGGTTTCATTAACGACTGTTAATTTAGTTGCGTTTTAAGAGAATTATGGATCAGACAACTATGTATTATGGTTAATTGCTATCATGTCTTTGAAGTTTGACCTATTTATGCCAGGAATTCAACAGCCCAAAGCACAATCTCGCCACCATGAAAAATATTTTAATAATATTTGTTACATTTTCTTTGTGATTTCTGCTTTTTCTAGTAGGTACTGAGCAGCAGTGCTGACCTAGTAGTATCGATCCTGACTTACGACTCAAGTTCGAATCTAGCCATACACTTCATTTTGCCTTTGTCCTTAATTTGTAAAAAATACTTCTTATTTACTTACATTTCGACAAGTTTCTCACATTATGAGGGAATTGACCTTTAGATTTGTTTAGTTGTGATTCAGATTGCTGCTATTGATACTATAAATGTAGGTACCTGACTGTCCGTAATTTACGAGACTTTTAAAGCAAATCCTAAAATAAATATTGTTTTACTTTATACCTATAACGCGTTGAGTTGGGTTCGATTAACATTTCAAAAGTCTTTTCATATAAAAATAAGTAGATACCTAGTAGTAAACAACTTCTTTAATAATACAAAACGAAACATAATAGGGATGTATCCAAGGTATGAAAATCAAAAAATAATTAGTCCGTCTTATAGATAATAAAAAAAATTAAGACACGTATTTTTTATTTTGTCGTAATTACCAAAAATTACTGAGATATATAGCGTATTAAAGTTACAGAGTGGGGGCTAATTACGTCACGCCGTTCTATATTTTGCACCATGGCGTGACGTCATGCGACATTTCAAATCAATATATCTTCCTAAGTATTTGAATAAAAGAAAAAATAATAAATACGTGTTCAATATTTTTTATAAAGCTATCTGACGGACATTAAATTATTTTTTAGGATACAAGCCAATTGAGCAAGAATTTAACGAAAAAATCTGTAAAAATAAGTTTGACAATCATTATCATCCTACTCATGTGCCCTTTTTACTTGGAGCTCACTGCATCACGTGTTCCTACATTCTCCCCAGGCAACAGTAACACTGTCATCAACTCCCTTTTCATTTATATCAAAGAAAGATACTTACTTCACTTATTTTACCTGAGTTTTAATGAATATTTAGGTATGGATGCGAATTTTTTAATTTTATGATTGAATTTTAAAAATAAATGAATTAATTGATGATGTACCTAATAAAAGTCACTTACTTATTATGCACACAATGACTAAGTGCACATTTATTAATTATTCCGACATTTATGGCCGACCTACATATAAACAAAATAAGTTGTATATGATTACCGCAAAAACTTACCTAAAGAATGATATTCCGCGTCCGTAGAGTATGACTCACTATTGCAGCCATTAATGGCATCCCTTTTCACCATCTTTTTTTCTAATCGAAATTGTTGGGTGCAAACAAAATTACAAAAAATAAATACGGGTAACACTTAGAAAGAGACAGAGGGCTACTGGGACGCTTTCTCCCTTGGACCGTGTTTTGTTCAAATAAAGTATTATTTCCGATCGACCTTATTGCTCTTGCGATAGAGTCTTCTTTTAAATAAGAGACTTATGCAAGTTCACATTCCAGTTTAGATATAATTTCCTTGAGGTACAGCTATTTAGCACAGACTAAAAAGTACAGAACATATAAAAAAGAACCAGAATGTGTAATCAACATTTAAAAAAGGAATCTTGAAAACTCATTTTGTCTACGCCTAATAAATTGTACAAAGGTGCAATTAAAAGAAAATCTTGTTTAAAAAGTTTTTCAGCGTGCGAAACGCGCGAAACCAAAGATGAAAAGAAAAAAAAAACGAAATACAGAAAAATTACAAGAATATAATATGAAAACAAGATGCCAACATACATAAAATGAAAAGATCCCGTTTTAAGATCCCAAATGAGTCTAAGAATAATCGTATCACATCTGTAAAGGTATCTTCTCCCTCTAACTATCTCCTTCTAAACAACACTATGATAACTGTGACTGCAGTGCACCAAGTCGTTCAACCTCAAAAACTTAAACCCTTGAGAAACCACATAAAACCATTCAGCTTTTAAAATTATTTCAACGAAAGAAGCTGAAAAGCAAAATTTACTAAACACAATTTACATTTAACACTCCATAAATAAGGATTAATTCCGAAGAAAATCCAGATTAACATAAACGTTATCGGAAACAAGCCACATTGTACAATAATGGCGTTTACAAGGACTGGCCCACTTCACCGTATAACCGGATCTATCTAACGGGCACAGGAATTGCTAGCTACAGCCTTGTTTATATACTAACTTGTTTTGGAATATGACCCAGAATATAGTCGTACTTTGTGCGGAATTGCTCTCTGCTGATTTGAAATCACTACCTACCACATTCTTGGGTTTTATTATTGTTGTTTTGGTTTATATATATATACGTACACATCAATAAACATTATCCTTATTGCGTAAAATCAAGATTGTTTTGAAGGATACGAAAATATATGTTTCATATTAACGAAAAATTTATCTGCTCCTCAAATTAATGTTATTTTTCGTTTATATCAGATAACTTAATCCATGCGGTCTGATTTAAGTTAAACATAAAATAAATTAAATAAATCAACTTTGTTTATAGTTTGGCAGTTTTGCATGTTAGAGACTTTTGGTGATATTATTATTTTTTTCCTGTATTTTTTTTGTTATTATAATTTTATGATATATAGTTGTAAAGTGCGTTTTGTTTATGCGGAATAAAAAATATTTCTTTCTTTCTTTTCTTCTTTCATCAGAAATACCGTCGCTAATACCTGTGGCTAATATTATCAAAATTTAAAAACATTTGAACCAATATCAAAATATAAAATAAATAACTATTAAAATCGAAAAATAACTCTCTAAATGAAAAAAACCATTGGCAGTGTTACACAAATACCCCACAGGTAAAATGAGACGCAGAATTTAAACAAAAAATAAACTTGACTTCAAATCCTGTCTACGTACAGTATTGACAACTTGATAAAACATTGAGATTTCTTTGTGATATATGTACCTACGTTTAAATTCTCTAAATAATGGTGATAACATGAAATAGTTCCGTTATTGAGTGTATAAAATAGATCCTCTTCATCTTCAGCCTAAAGAGGTCCACTGCTGGACAAAGGCCTCCCCCAAGGCTTTCATTGCATTGGGGGTATTGCCTTAATCCCCACGCTTGGCTGCCCGCTTCTCTGGTGAGAGTTCCCTTAGTCGCCTCTTACGACACCCACGGGAGGATATGGGGTGGTACTATTCTAAGCCCGGTATAAAATACTCGTACATAATCAGTCTATAATGTTCCTACTCTGGCCTTTGGTACTAATGGCCGTAATCCACCACGCGGGCCCACTACGAGTTGATACATGTCACATATCGTCTAAGTTTTGACTATAGGATATACCGGTTTCCTCACGATATTTTCGTTCGCTGTTTTTGAGAGCAGTAGTAATGAAATGATTTACACACAGGAAAGTGCCTGATGAGGTTCGAACCTACAAGGTTATTGACTAAAAACCCGCGGCTATAAGGTCATTTTAAGGGTTCTTTACTAACAGAGCTACCAGTACAACTAAGTTTTCACTATCCGTCCGACTATCTGTCAGCAGATTGTATCTCATGAACCGTAAGAGGTAGATAGTTAAACTTTTTACAAAGCGTGTGTTTCTATTGTCTCTAAAACTAATATAAATTAGATAATGTTAGAAATGAAAGGGTAATAATTTTTTTTTTTTTAATAATTATAAACTAGTACTTTACTGCAATCCCGCCTGATGGTAAGCACTGATGCAATCGTTGATGATAAAGCGCGCAAGTTTATTAAGCCTATTCATTTAAAAATGTTAGTGAGTAGGAAGGAAGACGGCAGTTGAACGAGCTGATGCAATGTTAAACCCAACAACACGACCAACGATGCTGTGCCAGTTGCAGATTAATCTGAAGACCCTCCACGATCAAACTCCCGACAGCACACATCGCAACACAAATGCTCAGACCCGTCCTCCGTACGGCTTCACCAGACATCATGCCGGAACACGACAAATCGCTTGGCGGCAAGGCTTTGTCTGGTGATTGGTAACTTCTGCCGTCGGCCGAAGATGCTCGTAATTGCTGACGATATGTCGATGATACTATTTATATGGAGGGATGAACTAGTTCGTTCAGTTCAATTCTTGGGGTGGTAGGGTGGTAACTTCTGCCGGCAACTCATATTTATTTATATATTGGAGCCCCGTGGCCGCTCTTCCTCGCGCCATCGGTACAATGACGCGAGTACCTACTTTCGCCTCTAGGTCCCAGGGCGGGGATCCGGCCAGGACGCAAGCCGCCTCGTAGGAAATCGTGCGATACCCGCGGACGACCCTGACGGCCATCGCCCTCTGCGGCTTAAGCAGAATTGCGAGTATTCCGGCCGTCAGGTCCATCGCCCACACAGTGGTCCCATACAGGGCCATAGACCGCACGATTCCCACGTGCCAATCGTGCGATTCAACCGCCTACAGGCGGCGCTCGGGCCCCCCATGTTGGGAAGCAACAGCGATCTGCGATTATATGCTCAAAAAGTTTGCCCGCCTCGTCGAGCAGCATTATGGGCCGATACGCGGACGGCGAGTCCGCGGGGCACCCCTCCTTCCTGAGCAGGACCAGCTTCTCTTCCTTCCACACACTGGGAAACTGATCCTGCTCGAAGCATGCCGTGAAGAGCCCCCTCAGCTGGAGCTCTAGCTCCTTCAGAGCCAGGACCCCATACAAGAAACCTGTATTTTATAATTGTACTTCGTTTCGTACTCATACTCTTGTGATAGTTTTTTCTCTAGCTCGAATTGTCATAACAACGTCGTGGAATGGAATCAGTATATACTATATTTTAGCCACCCTCTGAAGTGGTGTTATTTAGCAGATATATTATTTTGAGGTCTTTGAACTCAGTAGGTCGAGCGGGTTGAAATGGCTCTTGGCAAAGTTATAATCTTTTTCCTTTGGCAAACAAGTCATTAAGATATTTTGGCATCTCTCAGAAAGGGCCTAAATTTTCTCCGTGTTATGGGGCACTTACTCCGTTACAATATAAACTTGAAAACAGAGTTAACTGTGTAATAATAAAGGGCAACATAAAATGTGCCCGTTTTATCACATTAGGGATGTTCAAGGTTTGCCCGACGGACGATTGAGTCGACGCAGTCCTGCTGGACTTTTTATTCTAACTTTAAAGAACACTTCTTCCCGCTACCGATTGATTTGAGTCTTTTATCGTATTGTACCTATAGTTTTCAATTAATTGCATCATTGAACTATACAGTAGGTACATACTAATTCCGTGACAGTGCATCTTTTTTTTACAGTATATACATACTAATTCCATGAATGTGTATTTTTTTTTTACAGTGGGTACAATGTACATACTAATTTCATTACGAGGTAGACAAATGATAAATATTAGCTTAGCCTTTCACATTAGGGTAAATTTACATTAATTAAAAAATATGGCTACTAAAAATTCGTCAATTTACGTCAGGTGCTGACTTATTTCTATCTTCTGTCCTTTTCCGAATTAAATAAGATGCTCTGTACTTAAATTAAGTTTAGCTTTTGAACAAGGGAATCGGCGCTATTGTCTGATTTTTACGTTCTTTTTTACGGGTTATAAAGTTTATGAGGAAAAGTTTACGAGCTCCTTATACAAGTACAATGTTAGCTCTAGAACAGGTTAACTCTGCTAAGGTGAAGATTTAGAGCGGACTTGTAGTAAAGGAGTTTTTCTGGAAGAGTTGGTTAAAATTTAAGTTAATTTAGTAAATTTTTTAAGTTACCCCCCACCAGACAAAGCCTTGCCGCCAAGCGATTTGTCGTGTTCCGGCATGATGTCTGGTGAAGCCGTACGGAGGACGGGTCTGAGCAGTTGTGTAATGTTGTTGTGTTGGGAGTTTGGTCGTGGAGGGTCTTCTGATCAATCTCCCTTTGGCGCAGCATCGTTGGTCGTGTTGTTGGATTTAACATTGCATCACCTCGCTCAACTGCCGTCTTCCTTCCTATTCGCTCAGTTTTTCTGAGTGAATAGGCTCTTAATAAACTAGCGCGCTTTACCATCAACGATCACATCGCTGCTTACCATCAGGCGGGAATGCGGTCAAGTGCTAGTTTTTTTTTGAAGTGAAACTTCTTTAGGCACGCTTGACTTGGGGAGTAAACTAGCGAAAGCGTTACGAAAAATGATAGGAAAAAAAATGATGAAGGCGAACGGAAGCAGAGTATAGTCCTATTTCGTCTGTAATACGAACAAGGAGTTGGCTCATGTAAATATTGCATGACATGTTGAGTGTGAAGTTGTGAGTTCGCATCTCGCCGAAGGCAATATATATTTTTTGGATCTTTTTAAGATTTGTTAACAATTGATTACCTAAGAGCACAAATAAATTTATAAATTTCGTTCTGTTCTGGCCTTTATATTGTTTTATATATTTTTGCTGAACATTTCTGATATAATTGAAAGTATAGAAGCTTTAAGATATCGTCACAATACGATAATTGGACACAAAGTACAAATTGCTTTCGAGCCTCATAAGCTCAATTATTAAGCTAAGTACCTTGATTGATTAAGAACTATGAATTTCTTCGAGAACATGACGCTGCGAACACCCCCCGACCCCCCTCATTGATTACCTCACCCCCCCGTGGATTATCTCGGGAACCAGAGGTCGTGGACTACCCGAGTTTGGGGTCCCCTGAATCAGGAGGAGCCCGACCTTTTGGCCCTGAGTGAATCCACTCCCCTCCTCTCCCCCTCCCCCTCCCCCCGCAACCCCACGAAACCTATCCCCCTCCCCGACCCCCTTTAGTTACCTCACCCCCCCCGTGGATTATCTCGGGAACCAGAGGTCGTGGACTACCCGAGTTTGGGGTCCCCTGATTCAGGAGGAATAGCCCGACCTTTTGGCCCCGAGGGAATCCACTTTTTTTTTTTTTTTTAATTGGAGGTCTATGCAAAAATATTAATTTATAAATGAAAGCATGAAATAAATTTAAATATTTATAGAAAATTAATATATGTATATGTGTATACATGTATATATTGTACACACACATATATATACACACAGGGGCGTGCACAGAGATTTTCTTGAAGGTATGCATAGATATACCTACTACCCAAATCTCTGTGCTTATATATGGTAAAACTTAAAAAACGTAACGTAGACGTAGTTTCAATTTAACATAGTCGCGTACTTTTTCGCATGTCAACATTGAATTGATGTTTGTGCGTGGCTACAATGAACATATAAGTGTGTGATTGATGATAAGAACAAGTCAAATAAATGATATACGTGGGGTGTTAGGTATTTTTTTTTTTTTGCCCAAATGAATACAATGAAATCATCATCTCAGGGTTAATACCAGTCGCATCCAAAGCTTTGGAATCTGGGGTCCGCTTTTCCAGTCTAATTGCTGATTTTGGTAAAATTTCGACATTTTCCGTGAAGCGACTGCCGTCTGACTTGTGGGCTCCAACAACCCGTAACGACTGCCACTAGATGTTCGTATGGCAACCGAAACCAACGGCTTAACGGGCTTTCCGAGGCACGACCAGACCAGTGCAAATATTCATATTCATGCATACAAATATTTACACTGCGCGAGGATCGAACCCGCGCCTCCTTACGCAGCGGCCGCGTTCGCTACCGCTACGCCATGGAGGCTGTCAAAATACAATGAAATGGTATTACTAACTGAACTGTTAAGTAATAATTTATTTCTCAAAAAACTAAAAAAATATATTTTACTATCTATAAATTAAATCAACGCGCCTATCTATTTTTAAATAACTCTGTAAAAATTAAATATATATATAAGATCGTTGTGAAATCGCTAAAAGTTCTTTTAAAATGGAAATATAGACAAATCTTTCATAAATATGCGTAATGCACTACTCATTGGAATCATAACTATTAAATTTTGCTAATTTGTAAACTTCAGGAAAATTATTACAATATAAATTATAGTATTGAAATTCAAAAGCAAGTAGGTTGAAAAACTTAAGGTCTTTTAAGTTTTTATAACAACGAACTGTCAATGCCGTGTTTTAAAATAATATACCTACACGAGAAACAAAACAATTTATTTGTGTGTACACACTACACAGCCTGCTAACCACATATAATTATCATAATACTTTTTATAAAGACAACCTTTCTTTTGTGTTAAACCAAAAACTCTAAAATAAATGAATATTTAATTCCGCTTAAAACAACCAATATTGAAACAACATAAGCTGCTAAAATAAAAAGGTATTTGAACGAACAACAATCATGCTATATTTCTGAACTTCTTAAATTCGTCGCATTATTAGAAGCTGTGCTTATCGTGCCCTTAAAAGTCAATGAAATTTCACGCACACGTACACAACAATTTAGGCACACAAGCAAATAATTTTATACACAGACAGATATGGAAGAGGCACATTTTGTTTGTGCCTACGCCGCTAAGAGAAGTGGCGCGGCCGTCGCGACGAAGGCCAGTGATATTTCGTAGTTAGCACTAGGCCCAATAGATGGCAGTGTTCTCACTAACTGATTAACAAAGTCTTTCAGTTTTAAGTTTGTAGTATATAAATTATTATATATTTTTTTAGAAAACTATTAGGGTATGCAGAGCTTTTCTGCTTGTATGGAGCGCACGCGCCTGTATATACATACAGATGGTGCAAAAGAAGTTTCACTTCAGTCGTGTGGTCATAAGCACACTCGTTTTTTTTTTTAATAGTTATAAACTAGCACTTGACCGCATTCCCGGCTTTGTCTGGCGGGTGGTAACTTCTGCCGGCGGCCGATGTTATGGCCCACCACCTTGATATAATCCGCCATCACTGTTCCATCATCGAAGGACCGGCGGCGTCCCGGGTACGTTGTTAAACCCGCTACGATTTGGACCTTTCACCTCGTCTTTTATATCGCGTACATCGGAAGACTATAGCAATTTGCCTGCGTTGTTCTTTCCATCTGATTGAAATAAAAATGTCTTCGTGGTTTGAGAGAATAGGCTCATAATAAGGTAGCGCACTTTACAGTCAATGATTGTATCACTGCTCATCATTAGGCAGTATCGTGGTAGCTTTAGTTCTTATGATTATATAAAAAAAAAATGTACTTACTTACTATTTCCATAGCCGAGTAATGACATGCTTGCACCAAGCCTGACTTTTTTTTTAAATAGATTGATGTGGGCTGGCCACATACAAAATAAACAAACCATGACTATATCAATTTTTTTCAATCACGCCATTTTGTGACCTGTCAAAATTGGCGGGATTGGAAAAAAAATTGCTCAAAAATTGGATTGTGGCTGATAATGATTAATTTGTTTTTTTTTTGTTTCAGATATTAAAATGATTTGGCACGCGGGTCTTCTGGTGATATTTTTATCTTCGCTGAGTCAGGTAAATAGAATTTTAAATTAAAATTTTCACGTTAAGTACCTTTTTTAACCCCCGACGCAAAAACGCCGGGTGTTATAAGTTTATTTTCGCTCTGACATAGCAAGCATTAAACCAATGGCCCTAGTCTGCTATTTATGTAGGTACACGCTATTGTATAGTGTCATAATAATCGATTTTGACAAGTTTCGTAATCTACTAACAAACTAACGTCATTATGACTTTCCAGTTTTAAATCACTGACACGACACTCCAGTCCATATGAATAAATGTTCAAATTGAGTAGTAGATCTTAAAAAGTAATTTCTTTTAACGGGTTTTATAATAATGGGAATACGGCAATGTCATTGTTTCACCATTCCATTACGAGAGAACTGACTGATAATTGATCAATCATTATGAATTTAGCAGATTATAACTTTTTGGCACAATAACAATGGAATCGTGTTGGAATGGCAATTTAATAAAAATTACAGAGTAGAGCCCTTGGGGTCGTTGTACAACCACAGATAGCCTACTCACACACCTGTGATCTCATTTGACCGTGGACCGCGCGCTCTAAAGAAGCGTTGCTAAACGTTGCTTAAAGTTAACTAGTGCTCCTTACACACTATATTCATAAACGGTGATTAAAGTTAAGTGATGTGCAAACGTCAAAAATGTATGGTTAAACAGTCACTAATGACTAGTTAACTTTGAGCAACGTTTATGAATAGAGGAGTATATGGAGTAGGATGTGAATAGCTAGGCAGTCACATACTCCCTTATTACAAAACATGGTGTTTATTTACATCAGGTTTAAACCACTTAAATGGTTATTGAATTATGAACCTATCCATCGCAGATTATAGAAAAATATTGGATACGTATATTTTGTTTTATCAAATCAATATAAATTGACAAATTTAAAAGGCATCAATGATCAGAAGTGGTGGCCTAGTGGTTAAAACACCAGCCTCTCATGTATGAGTGCGCGGGTTCGATTCCAGGTCAGGCAAGTACCAATGTAACTTTTCTAAAGTTACATGTACTTTCTAAGTATATCTTGGACACTAATGACTGAAGGTGAAGGAAAACATCTTGAGGAAACCTGGACTTTAAGTCTGAAATCGCCAACCCGCATTGAGCAAGCGTGGTGATTACGCTCAATCCTTCTCTGTATGAGAGGAGACCTGTGCCCAGCAGTGGGACGATAAAAGGTTGATAATAATGATGATGATGATGAAAGATTAGAAGTGGGAGCTGGTGACGTCACTCGTTGCTAAAAAGTGTAGCAAGGAGTCAAGCCACACGAGTTTTCAACGCAGTGTATCGTCTTAATTTTTTGTTTATATGAGAAAAGAAAAAATACGTGTCTAGTATTTTTTGGAAATCTGACTCACGGACTAATTAGCTTTTTGAAGTGAAACTTCTTTAGGCACGCTTGACTTGGGGAGTAAACTCGCGAAAGCGTTACGAAAAATATTACAAAAATGATCGGGCAAGGCGAACGGAAAGCAAAGTATAGTCCTATTTCGTCTGTAATACAACGAAGCAGTTGGCACATGTAAATATTGCATGACATGCCGTGTATAAAGTTGTGGGTTCGCATCTCGCCGAAGATAATGTATATTTTTTGGATCTTTTTAAGATTTGTTAACAATTGAGTCGAGTATGAAGTTGTGAGTTCGCATCTCGCCGAAGGCAATATATATTTTTTGGATCTTTTTAAGATTTGTTAACAATTGATTACCTAAGAGCACAAAAAAAAACGAGTGTGCTTATGACCACACGACTGAAGTGAAACTTCTTTCGCACCATCTGTATGTATATATATATATATATATATATATATATGTGTGTACAATATATACATGTATACACATTTACATATATTAATTTTCTATAAATATTTAAATTTATTTCATGCTTTCATTTATAAATTAATATTTTTGCATAGACCTCCAATTTAAAAAAAAAAAAGAAAAGTGGATTCCCTCGGGGCCAAAAGGTCGGGCTCTACCTCCTGAATCAGGGGACCCCAAACTCGGGTAGTCCACGACCTCTGGTTCCCGAGATAATCCACGGGGGGGTGAGGTAACTAAAGGGGGTCGGGGGGGGATAGGGTTTGTGGGGTTGCGGGGGAGGGAGGGGGGAGGGGGAGAGCGGGCAGTGGATTCCCTCAGGGCCAAAAGGTCGGGCTCCTCCTCCTGATTCAGGGGACCCCAAACTCGGGTAGTCCACGACCTCTGGTTCCCGAGATAATCCACGGGGGGGTGAGGTAACTAAAGCGGGGGGGGGGGTGTTGGGGGGGTTAGATTTCGTGGGGTTGCGGGGGGTAGGGGGAGGGGGAGAGGGGGGAAGGGGAGAGGGTGGAGTGGATTCCCTCGGGGCCAAAAGGTCGGGCTCCTCCTCCTGATTCAGGGGATCCCAAACTCGGGTAGTCCACGACCTCTGGTTCCCGAGATAATCCTCGGGGGGGTGAGGTAATCAATGAGGGGAGTCGGGGGGTGTTCGCAGCGTCATGTTCTCGAAGAAATTCATAGTTCTTAATCAATCAAGGTACTTAGCTTAATAATTGAGCTTATGAGGCTCGAAAGCAATTTGTACTTTGTGTCCAATTATCGTATTGTGACGATATCTTCTTCTATACTTTCAATTATATCAGAAATGTTCAGCAAAAATATATAAAACAATATAAAAGCCAGAACAGAACGAAATTTATAAATTATTTGTGCTCTTAGGTAATCAATTGTTAACAAATCTTAAAAAGATCCAAAAAATATATATTGCCTACGGCGAGATGCGAACTCACAACTTCATACTCGACTCAATTGTTAACAAATCTTAAAAAGATCCAAAAAATATACATTATCATCGGCGAGATGCGAACCCACAACTTTATACACGGCATGTCATGCAATATTTACATGTGCCAACTGCTTCGTTGTATTACAGACGAAATAGGACTATACTTTGCTTTCCGTTCGCCTTGCCCGATCATTTTTGTAATATTTTTCGTAACGCTTTCGCGAGTTTACTCCCCAAGTCAAGCGTGCCTAAAGAAGTTTCACTTCAATAATTTATAAATTTCGTTCTGTTCTGGCCTTTATATTGTTTTATATATTTTTGCTGAACATTTCTGATATAATTGAAAGTATAGAAGTTTGAAGATATCGTCACAATACGATAATTGGACACAAAGTACAAATTGCTTTCGAGCAGGCGCGTGCGCTCCTTAGAAGCAGATAAGCATTGCATACCCTAATAATTTTCTAAAAAAATATATAATAATTACATTAAAATAATTTATATACTACAAACTTAAAACTGAAAGACTGTTGATAACACTGCCATCTATTGGGGCTAATGCAAACTACTAACACACATTACAATGCTGTCCGCGCAACTCAACTTCGTCACGACGCTCGCGCCAGTTCGCGTAGCGACATAAGCAGTTACTAATGTGCCTCTTCCATACGCGTCTGTGAATAAAATTATTTGCTTGTGTGCATAATCTTTGCGTACGTGGGCGTGTAATTTCATTCAAATTTTTAGGCCGAACAAGCACAGCTTCTAATAATGCGGCGAATTTAAGAAGTTCACAAATATAGCATGATTGTTGATGAAATATAATATAAAATTTTACGTAATCATCATAGTAACAATATTAATGTATTTTGAAATAATCTTTTTTTCCCGCGAATTAATTCCAACTTTCCCGAAATTCGGTAATTTGTAAAAAGTGACAACACTATTTTGACGGTATTATTATAAGCGATGCGCCAACATGCCGCGTGCCCTGCCTCCCGCCGCCCGCGTCAGGGTTGCATACCGCACATGTATTACGTTAACTCTTTATGCGAAATAATATTAATTTTTTTAGGGGTATTTTTTTTAAGTTTAGCCCGGATTTTGAAGTGAAACTTCTTTAGGCACGCTTGACTTGGGGAGTAAACTAGCGAAAGCGTTACGAAAAATGATAGGAAAAAAAATGATGAAGGCGAACGGAAGCAGAGTATAGTCCTATTTCGTCTGTAATACAAACAAGGAGTTGGCTCATGTAAATATTGCATGACATGTCGAGTATGAAGTTGTGAGTTCGCATCTCGCCGAAGGCAATATATATTTTTTGGATCTTTTTAAGATTTGTTAACAATTGATTACCTAAGAGCACAAATAAATTTATAAATTTCGTTCTGTTCTGGCCTTTATATTGTTTTATATATTTTTGCTGAACATTTCTGATATAATTGAAAGTATAGAAGCTTTAAGATATCGTCACAATACGATAATTGGACACAAAGTACAAATTGCTTTCGAGCCTCATAAGCTCAATTATTAAGCTAAGTACCTTGATTGATTAAGAACTATGAATTTCTTCGAGAACATGACGCTGCGAACACCCCCCGACCCCCCTCATTGATTGCCTCACCCCCCCCGTGTATCTCGGGAACCAGAGGTCGTGGACTACCCGAGTTTGGAGTCCCCTGAATCAGGAGGAGGAGTCCGACCTTTTGGCCCTGAGGGAATCCACTCCTCTCCCCCTCCCCCCTCCCCCCCGCAACCCCACGAAACCTATCCCCCTCCCCGACCCCCTTTAGTTACCTCACCCCCCGTGGATTATCTCGGGAACCAGAGGTCGTGGACTACCCGAGTTTGGGGTCCCCTGATTCAGGAGGAAGAGCCCGACCTTTTGGCCCCGAGAGAATCCACTTTTTTTTTTTTTTTTTTTTAAATTGGAGGTCTATGCAAAAATATTAATTTATAAATGAAAGCATGAAATAAATTTAAATATTTATAGAAAATTAATATATGTATATGTGTATACATGTATATATTGTACACACACTTATATATATATATATATATATATATATATATACATACAGATGGTGCAAAAGAAGTTTCACTTCAGTCGTGTGGTCATAATTTTAGTCAACTACCCTATTGTTTATATAAAAATGAAAGCTTCGTTCGTTACCAAGTTGTCACTTTTGTATTGACAATTTGTCTTATCGTCAATAAAGTTAAAATAATACAGTTACTGACCCAAAGGTTAAATCTGGAAATAAAGTTAGATTTTGTTTTGGTGTTCAGCGACGTCAGTCCAGATTGCTGCCCAACCCAACGTAGTTGGGTAGATTTTGTTAGTTAAAGATTTGTTATCTTTATAAGTACTATCTACTTACCAAAAATTTTTGGCAGGTACTGTTAAGAAAGCATCAAACAATAATAAAAAAGCTGTATTTTACCAAAAGTTAGAATTCTAAGGTTGCCAAACAAATTTTATACAATAGGTATTAGAGGTAATGAATTATTCATTAAACGACATTTTCGTTCATGTACCGCCATTGTTTTACACACCATAATGATTTCACTTTTACTGGTGACGCACTTATTTTTACATGTTAGTTAGCATATTCAGTATGGGTTGTTTACATATGGGTTTCTAATCGGTTTTTAGATGTTAACTTTCATGGTTATCATGTGGCCTGAGCAAGATAATGTTTTGACTAGTTTTTGTTTTTCTCAAATTTGTCAGAAAATACCGAATTACGGTACGGTACAAAACAAGGTCTATCTTCATCCCTTTTAAACAATTTCGCTATTTTTGATTTACGAGCTCTCTTCTGACAAAGTTTTTATTACAAAAACATCATCAAACTCGAGCCTAAATTCTAAAGTTTTTAATAGAAAAGTATTAAAAACTTTAAAGTGGTCTGAAAGTCTCATTTTGTAATAAGACGGATCTAGTTTTAAGAGACGCGTTAGTGCTGCTTTGTTTCTTTTAAGTCAGTATTTATATTATTTGCAGGAGTAAACTACCATTTATTAGGATTGAATGATTGTGTATGATTTGCGAATTAGGTTGATCGGCATAACATATGCTTTCCACTAGTCATCATCTTGATACTCACTCACTCCAGCCATATTATATTTCACACAGTCAACATTTATAGTATCTTTGATATTCTTACTCTTACGTAACATCATCACCATCACAGGTTTCCTCTCATACAGAAAAGGATTGAGCGTAATCACCACGCTTGCTCAATGCGGGTTGGCGATTTCAGACTTAAAGTCCAGGTTTCCTCAAGATGTTTTTCTTCACCTTCAGTCATTGGTGTCCAAGATATACTTAGAAATGAAATGAAATGAAATCGTTTATTAAGCAAGTAGGATCACCGATCACTTTTACACGTCATATGTTTTTTTTTTTCTTTTTTTTTAAACTAGATGAAGCCGGCATTTCCTAACTGACTACCTCTGAGAAGAAATAGCCGAAAGAAACTCAGGGATCATCGTCTTTTTTAAAGTCCAGACATTAAAAATGAAAATTTTTACAATAATTTACGTTATAATTACGCACATTGCTTAATAACAATGTTTAACAGACCGAGCAGCTCAGTCCCAAGCCTCTCTATCCTCTAAATAATCTGAGATTATTTAGAAGTACATACAACTATAGAAAAGTTACATTGGTACTTGCCTGACCTGGAATCGAAACCGCGCACTCATACTTGAGAGGCTGGTGTTTTAATCACTAGGCCACCACGACATATATTCACTCTCTTACGTATATTCGTCCCCAAATCGTTCCTCACAATACTTGCCCCATTCCTCTGCTTCAACCGCGATTGCCGTTTCGCATGTCTGACACGCATATTTTCTCCTTTTTATTTTATTTGTGTTCTTTCTTTACGTCTTGTCGCGAATAAATGTATTTTGTTCTTTTTTCATACCATGATTATCGATTTCACACACACCACACAATTTTTTAATTACCGATGCTACTTCAGATTTATTCTACTAACGTATTAATTTCATTATAATGTCCAGTCCATGTATGTATATTATCTGACATATTATAGCCAATGTAACTATTCAATAGAATATAACAGATTACTTTTTACACCATATCAATCACATTTTACAAAGGGTGACACAATGGGCGGTTTTATCAATACAGCAGACAGCAAACAGCTATATTACGGGGGTAATTTGTAGGGCGTTTAAGGAGTTGTTTTATGTAATTTTGACGTTAAAATTGTGCTGAATCTCAGCCTAATATCAATATATGACTTGATTTTGTGCCAAAGATAACAATCTATTTTATTCGTTCTACAGGTAAACTCAGCAAAACAGCAAGTCCAGCTATCAGACTCATACCTCCCGGTGGCAATGCAAGTCATAGCCCATCTCACTGATCAGATGGCTTTCGAAGTTAGCAACGACGTCACACCGCGACCCACCTCTAAGCCTGCCACTAAGCCTACCCCTAAGCCTACGTCGAAGCCTACGGGTTGGACGACGACGAAGCCTACGCTTTGGACCACGACGAAGCCTACGAACAAGCCCACAAATTGGTTCACAACTTCGAAGCCGTATGTGACAACCAAGCCTACTAGTAGCTGGTGGACTGGGTTTACCACTAAGAGGTTACTGTTGCTTTGTAAAAAGGCTTTATTTATTGCAGACTTTGAAAAGGACCACAATAGTAAAGCCTGGCTACCCTACTTTAGATGTAAATATGTACTTCAACCATGTTTCTAATTAAGAAGCTGTTTCATTAAAGATCATTTTGAAGCGAAAAAGCTTTATCATCGTTGTGATATAAAACTCAATGAAATTAAAAAGCTATAGTAAAAAGAAAGAGATGCATACATTCATAATACAATTCGTCTCATTTTCTTAAAACCAATTTTTTTAAGAGCTACTACGTATGAATTACACAGCTGAGAATTTGGTTTACAAATTCGTTAACGATGATACGGGTTTGTCCAATGGTAGATGAACCGACAAACAAGTTAAATGTAGTACATGTCGGCCAAAAACATCGGAACAACTCTTAAATCATCTCATTAATTCTAAATATCAATCTAATTTCATTTTATTAAGTGATATGGTGCAAAAATTCGTATGTATCCATGGCTAAGGGGTTTATATATACCCCAATGCAATATATTCGTGAGACAAAATCTATTATAAGTAGGTAGAAGGAAATTATTTTTAATGTAATTCAAATTAGATTTTCTTTTTTATTAATGGTCCTTTTCATGGTCACCTTTTTACGTAAATTGTATTTATAAATTAGTTTTTAGATTAGCAAATGGACAATGCACGGGTAAGTCATTTTTAAACAGAATCTATTGAAGGTAAAGGATCTGGGTTCTAAGGTACATACATAACTAGCGGCCGCCCGTGTCTTGTTCGCGTGGAGTTAGTTATTTGAACACTTTACTTTAACCCGAAAAGATACATTAAAACATAAATTTTAAATGTTTGTCATGCTCTGTTCCTATTGGTCGCAAAAATAATTTTTAATCGGACCAGTAGTTCCTGAGATTACCACGTTCAAACAAACAAACTCTTCAGCTTTATATATTAGTATAGATATTGGATTTAAAGGTAAAACCATTGAAAAAAACTTTACAAAACAAAATAAGGTCGACTGTATAAAGATTCATGTTTCAAAAAGTAATTTCGGTAACAGTAAACCATTTCAGTTTGATTAATATAAATTGGCGTCTGGACTGGTTTTTTTGCAGAATAATGAAAAATGATATAATTTTCAGAATAATTATCTGCGGGAATGGATCTTTCGTTTTTTTATTAAAACAGTAGAACTACAGCTGAACGATTCTGGGTAAACGCACCTTTTTAAAAACTTTGGTGAAATGAACGTAGAGTGAGTTGTAATTCCAAAGAGTGCTACAGATTGACATCATTGATAGCTCATTCCAAGATCACTTCACCTAACTTTTAGAGTCATACTACAGAATACTGCGAAAACACCTATGGATAACGTCTTTTGTTCATTAACTAAACTAATTTTAAGTTGAGTGCATGGTGACCTCCTTTTGCGAAGAAGTGATGCTGGCAAAAGCGGAGGTGGAGCACGTGAGGCAGCGGGAATTCCAGCGCCCTCACGCCACTAGACTAGCAGGAGACGCCCTGGTCGGGAGACGACATCGAACTCCCGGACACCGTAGGCGGGCCTGCGGGTGGTGAGCAGTGGGCAGCTCGCCGCCCGGTAAGGACCAGGCCCGAGTCGACGGCGCGTCGTGTTTCACGCGTGCCTCAAAGAGATGTTAGCACATCGTGACGGTGTCCACGAAGACCGATGCCTCCTGAGTCAGGGTTGCGGGTTGATTAAAAACGAAACCGTGGCCCTGGCGCATAGGCAAGTGAAGAAACACGGGTTGGTTTTAGTTAGTAAAAGTCTGACACGCCCTCCCGTTCCGCCCAGAGCAGGAGAGGACGTTTGATGATAACCCATCCCAAAAAAAGTGTATCATTTTTCCATTTCATTAAAAAAAAGGACAGAAGACAAGATGTTAGTTTAAACCTGTCATATTAGTCCGCTCCTGACGTAAATTGACGTATTTATGGTCGCTATGTTTTTTTATTATTATTATTATTAATTTATAAACCAGCGCTTGACCGCAGTCCCGCCTGATGGTAAGCAGTGACGCAATCGTTGATGGTAAAGCGCACTAGTTTATTAAGAGCCTATTCACTCTAGCCTTGAAGACACTCAAATTGTAGTCCGACGGAAACACCGCCGCCGGCAGATTGTTCCAGTCCCTCGATGTACGCGGTATAAAGGAGGAGGCGAAACGCTTCGTCCGAATCGTAGAGGTATTAACAACATAAGGGTGGAAACTCGCCGTACGACGGGTCGTCCGATGGTGGAACGGAGATGGGGGAATTAAATCGTGCAATTCCCTCGCACACTCCCCAAAATGTATCCTATAGAACACCGAAAGGCTGGCTACTCTACGCCTGTGCTCTAGGCTTTGGAGACCAACTCGAGTTAAATCAAGGTCACCAATCATGTTGTAGATTATGCCTAATCTCAGCTGTGTAAACCAGGCCTTAGAGCCTACTGGCACGTTTTATTATTTTCATTGTGTTCTATTCTATTTTTATTTTATTTGAAAGCCTTGTTTACCTTAGCACTTACTTCAATATAAACTTTTCACCGAACAACATCTTTCCTTTAAAATATTTATTTACCACGGTGCCACGAACCCCGTCTACCTTTATATCTACAAAACGTTATCAGCACGATATTGTGGAGTATAAAATCCGTGTGTGAAATATATACAAAAGTGTATTTTTTGGAAAATATTGTTTTGTATTTTGGTGTGCGTAAACATGTCACATGATACTGGTGATAGTAATGTTGTGGCGAAGTCAAGCTCTTCGTCATTACCAACCTTTGGCTTAAGAAACAAGGAGGGTTATCCGACGTGGAAGTTTAAAATGAGAAACTACCTACTCCACGAGGATCTCTGGTTTGCCGTTACTGGATACCCAGAAGGTGACACAACTCCTCAGGCTATAAGGGTAAAGTACGATACAAAAGCTCTTGCTAAGATTTGCCTAACTGTAGATGGTGCAGCTATAACTCACGTTAGAAGTGCAAAGACTGCATCGGAAGCGTGGAAATCATTACAGAAAGCTTTTGAGGATAACGGTATAGGACGAAGAATAGCTCTTGAACGTAAGTTGTACCGCTTAAGTCTCGCAGATTGTGCAGACATTGAACAGTACATAAATGCAGTTACTTCAACTGCACAGGATCTTGCAGATATTGGGAAGGTGATAGAAGATACGTCGATTGCCGCTATACTTTTAGGTGGACTCACTCCAAAATATGAGCCCCTCATTATGGCGCTTGAAAATTGCAATGTTGATGTAACTACTGACCGGGTAAAAACGAGACTCCTTAATGAAATGTCTAAAAGCGACACATTAACGACGGATTCGGTATTTCAAGCAAAAGTGAAACCTAAATCCAAAAAGAAGAAGGAAGTAGTATGTTATGACTGTAATGTACCCGGACATAAAAGACCAGACTGTCCATTGACAAAGAAGAAGGAAAAGGGTAATGTTACGAGTACAAATGACTCCTCATTTACTGCTTTGAATACTTCTGGATCTGAAAACAAGGATGTTTGGTATGTAGACTCAGGTGCAACTAAACATATGTCTTCAAGGCGTGATTGGTTTCAACATATAAAGTTGACTGATAGAGGAACCGTAACTGTCGCAAATGGTGAAAAGATCAAATGTTTAGGATTAGGAGATATTTCGATCTCGACACCTAAAAATAAAATAAATACAATTTCTGATGTTGCTTATGTACCAGACTTAAATGCTAATTTGCTATCTGTACAAAAAGCTGTAGATAAGGGTTTTATATGTGTTTTTAATAAAAATGGATGTAACTTTTATAAAAATGATACCTTTTGTGTTACAGGTGATTCGCTTCTTCATGCTTCGCCCTGTGGTGGACTGTATGTACTTAATGTTGAACCTTACAGGTCTCTTGCAGGGCTCACAAATGAAAGATAAAATTT
Source organism: Sesamia inferens (assembly GCA_037179545.1). Classification (NCBI taxonomy): domain Eukaryota; kingdom Metazoa; phylum Arthropoda; class Insecta; order Lepidoptera; family Noctuidae; genus Sesamia; species Sesamia inferens. Next base: position 26,966,425 of record CM073941.1, on the reverse strand, counting down.
AGGACTCAAACCGCTTTATTACATATCTTCCTTTGTTCATATATATTACTAGAAATAACTATTACAATTTAGACATCTTTACAACAATATGGTTTATAGTGAACTACGTCAATTTGACGCAGTACAAACCTTCTAGTTATTTTGACATTCACTATTTAAAAACACGCAATCCATGATTCGGCCAGTATTCTCACAAAGGAGTTGAGATTACTTCCAACACACCCCCTTAATCTAACCTAACTTACAAGTCACTAATTTTCTTCCGTAAGCTTCTTTTTCGTCTACTAATTCCCATGTCCCATTCTTCTCTAACGAACACTTTTCCTCCTCTAATGCTTCTAACCATTCCCTATCTATAACTTCAACAAACTCCCTATCTATAACTTCAACAAACTCTCTATCTATAACTTCAACAAACTCCCTATCTATAACTTCAACAAACTCCCTATCTATAACTTCAACAAACTCCCTATCTATAACTCCAACAAACTCCCTATCTATAACTTCCAACAAACTCCCTATCTATAACTCCAACAAACTCCCTATCTATAACTTCAACAAACTCCCTATCTATAACTTCCAACAAACTCCCTATCTATAACTTCCAACAAACTCCCTATCTATAACTTCCAACAAACTCCCTATCTATAACTTCAACTGCGCCACTCTGCTAAGAAATCCATCTCAAACTCATCAAATCTACTAGGAACCTTCCTCTCTCTATAAGGATTCCTCCTGGGTACACTAGATTCTTCTTCACACTCATTAACTCTCTCTTCAATAATCTCTTGACTCGCATCTAAAAAATAGATCATCATCTACTATTTCCGCATTTACATCTTCTAAATTCTCAATATCTTCACTAGCTTCATCTATATTTGCCACATTTTCAGTTATCACCTCCTCTGTTTCTTATCAATCTGTGTTGTGCTTCATTATCAATCTCATGATTTATTTCAACTTCTACTTCAACTCTATCTCCAAAATTTCTCCCAATACTGGTTTCCCTTTGGTTGTCCAACTGTATCCTTGTGTTTTGTTCCCTACACTCATTTATTTGTTCACTTATTTCTTCATTCTCTGAATCACTTTCATTTGTTCGCCCTTCATTTGTGCGCCCTTCATTTGTGCGCCCTTCATTTGTGCGCCCTTCATTTGTGCGCCCTTCATTTATTCCATCTTCAATTGTTCCATCTTACAACCGTATTACTTTTCTTCGCGTTCCTGCGTTCTGGGCCCATAACCTGTTGAACCTTACAGGTCTCTTGCAGGGCTCACAAATGAAAGATAAAATTTAGGACTCAAACCGCTTTATTACATATCTTCCTTTGTTCATATATATTACTAGAAATAACTATTACAATTTAGACATCTTTACAACAATATGGTTTATAGTGAACTACGTCAATTTGACGCAGTACAAACCTTCTAGTTATTTTGACATTCACTATTTAAAAACACGCAATCCATGATTCGGCCAGTATTCTCACAAAGGAGTTGAGATTACTTCCAACACTTAATGGCTCTACAAATGTTTCCAACACTGTGGCTGATAATTATTTAACAAAAGATGAGCACTCTGACTGTCAGGATAGGTATCAAATCTGGCATAAGAGACTTGGACACCTTTGTCGAATAGGCATGAATCGGTTGAAGAATCACCAGGTAGGGGTAGAATTTTCCGTAGTAGATAAATCAAGTTGCATCGCTTGTGTAGAAGGCAAACAAGCAAGAAAACCTTTTAAAAGGATAGCTTTTAATAGAGCAACTTCACCTTTAGAGTTGATCCACTGTGATCTGTGTGGACCTATGTCTACAACCTCTTTTCAAGGTAATAAATATATGTTAACTTTAGTTGATGATTATACCCGAAAAGTTTTTGCGTATTTCTTAAGTTCAAAGACCGAAGTAAAAGATAAATTTTGTCATTTTCAAACTTTAGTTGAAAATCAATTAAGTTTTAAAATAAAAAGGATTAGGACTGATGGCGGCACAGAGTTTGTTAATAAAGTTTTTGCTGATTATCTTTCATCAAAAGGTATCGCGCATCAAACAACGACGCCTTACAGCCCTCAACAAAACGGAGTTGCAGAGCGAACCCACCGATCTATAACCGAGAAGGCGAGATCGCTGCTGGCTGAAAGCTCACTACCTAAGGCTTACTGGGAAGACGCATTTCGCGTAGCTGTATACCTAAAAAATAGGTCCCCTCATCGAGCCTTAAGTGGGGATATACCCTATGATAAATGGTGTGGCAGAAGATGTGATCTTAGTCATCTAAGAATTTTTGGATGCAGAGCCCTTGTCCATATACCTTCATGTAATAGAAAAAAGTTGGACATGAAAGCTGAAGAAGCTATTTTTGTGGTTTATTCTGAAGATCCAAATAGTTATATTTTTAGAGATCCTTCTAACCCACGGCGAATCCTAAAATCTAGGGATGTAACCTTTTTTGAAAACTGCTTTACATTTTTGAAACGAAAGCAGAATGAACCTGAAGTACAGTCAGATTCAGTTAAGATGGAACCTGAGGTACAGTCGGACTCAGTTTTACTTTTTGAAGAAAATGCTGAAAGAGATGAAAATGAAATTGAATTTCACGATTGTGTTGAGAGTATCGACCCTATAGCTGAAACGTCTTCACCAATAAACACACAGCGTTTTGATGAAGAACCAGCTAGTTTGGAAGAGCAGCCATTTATCCAGGAGCGTCGGTACCCCTCACGAAACAGGAAACCACCAGATTTTCTTACTTATAATGTATTGTCTGATGATTTGGATGAGCCGACGACATACTATGAAGCAGTTCATGCTGACGATGCCGAAAAATGGCAAAATGCTATGCAAGATGAGCACAATTCTCTTATGAAGCTCAAGACCTGGGATCTTGTTGACAGACCAAACAAGAAAGTAATACCATGCAAGTGGGTTCATAAACTGAAAAAGGACGCTAGTGGAAATATACTGAAATACAAGGCTAGACTGGTCGCAAAAGGTTTTAAGCAAGTTAAAGGAGTGGATTACGATGAAACGTTTGCGCCAGTAATTCATCATTCTTCCCTACGTGCCTTATTTGCGTTGGCTGCAGAAATTGGTTTAAAAATAAAACATTTGGACGTAGATACCGCGTTCTTAAATGGAAACTTGGAAGAGGAAGTTTATATGGAACAACCTTTTGGTTTCATAGAAAAGGGTGGCGAAAGTAAGGTTTGCCTATTAAAGAAATCCCTTTACGGCCTAAAACAGGCACCGCGTGCCTGGAATAAAAAGTTAAATGAAACACTTTTAAAAATAGGTTTTGTTCCAACTCCTTCTGAATCTTGCGTATACACTAAACTTTTTGATAAGGAACTCGTTATTCTTAGTGTCTTTGTCGATGACTTTTTAGTATTTTTTGACTCTGAAATGACATTTGACATTGTCAAAAAGGATTTGTCGAGTAATTTTTCACTAAAAGATTTGGGTTTTTTGAAAAAGTATTTAGGCCTGAATTTTAATATACAGGAAAATGTTATAGAAATTAATCAATCGTCATACATAAGTTCACTACTACAAAAATTTAATATGATAGAGTGTAAGACGGTAAATACTCCACTTGTAAAGAAATCGATGGAAAAGCGTTGTGATGATCAGGTTAGTGAGAATTTTCCATACCAAACTCTTATTGGTTCTCTTATGTATTTGTCTGTAAACACACGACCAGATATCGCGTATACGACGAGCTATCTCAGTCAATTTAATACGTGTTATATAAATAAAGAGCATTGGAATGCTGCAAAAAGAGTTTTACAATACTTGAAAGGCACTCTCAACTACTCATTGGTTTATAGAAAAAATGGAGAACTCTTAAAAGGATTCTGTGATGCTGATTGGGCAAACTGTACGATCGACAGAAGGTCATACACAGGTTATGTTTTTGTACAAGGTGGAGCACCTGTGTCATGGGAGTCGAAAAAACAACCCACGGTAGCGCTCTCCTCTGCAGAGGCTGAATATATGGCGCTTGCGTCCGCTACTAAAGAAGCTTGTTATTTACGCCGTTTTATCCATGAAATAACAGGTAAACTTACGCCAGTTAAGCTGTATTCAGATAGTCAGAGTGCCATAAATCTCGTTCACAATCCTGTACACCACAACAGGACGAAGCACATAGATACGAAACATCATTTTATTCGAGAAAAGGTCTCTTCTAATGTTGTTAAGTTAGAATATCTTCAGAGTTGTGATATGCCGTATGTGTATATTAGTCAGTCGTGGTGGCCTAGTGGTTAAAACACCAGCCTCTCAAGTATGAGTGCGCGGGTTCGATTCCAGGTCAGGCAAGTACCAATGTAACCTTTCTAAAGTTATATGTACTTTCTAAGTATATCTTGGACACCAATTACTGAAGGTGAAGGAAAACATCTTGAGGAAACCTGGACTTTAAGTCTGAAATCGCCAACCCGCATTGAGCAAGCGTGGTGATTACGCTCAATCCTTCTCTGTATGAGAGGAGACCTGTGCCCAGCAGTGGGACGATAAAGGGTTGATAATGATGATGATGATGTGATATGCCTGCAGATGTTCTCACTAAAACACTGGGGCCTATAGCACACAAGAGATGTGTAGCTGGTTTAGGTTTAATTTAATTTTCTGTGCAGATTTTTTTTGTTTCACAGCTTCGATTATGTGGGGCTGTTGTAGATTATGCCTAATCTCAGCTGTGTAAACCAGGCCTTAGAGCCTACTGGCACGTTTTATTATTTTCATTGTGTTCTATTCTATTTTTATTTTATTTGAAAGCCTTGTTTACCTTAGCACTTACTTCAATATAAACTTTTCACCGAACAACATCTTTCCTTTAAAATATTTATTTACCACGGTGCCACGAACCCCGTCTACCTTTATATCTACAAAAAATCAGCCTCTTCGCACGCCTCTCCACTGAATCCAAAGTGGCCAGGTGACACTTAGCAGCTAAACTATCTATGGAGTACCTTAATTTGACAGGATTAAACTAAAATATTGTCTTATATCCTTTTTTTAATGAAGAAGGAAGATAAAGATGCACTTAACTTAAAATTAGTTTAGTTTGACAAGAGAATCGACGCCAAGCCGCCCATGTCTATCAGCTCCGGTATCTGCTACTCAAGAAGAAAACAAAACAAAACATTACAAGCTGATAATGGTGTTTAACATTTTAAATTCGCATCACGTTTCGGTAATGTTAACGGTGGAAGTGAACAGGTTCCTATTAGCAATGTAGATCATGACGTCACTCTTCAAATACTATTTTTCTTTCACTTTTCTATTATTGTTCTTTAGTGGTGTCAGTATACAGTACGGTCAATCTGGGTAACTTTGATTGGTTCGGGTAACATTGACAGTGGGATCATGAATTAGTTTCGATTTTTTTTTCCCATGATGCCCACATAATTTACAAATATTTCTTGTAGCTTTGTATTTTTAAACTAGCTCCGTAAACGTTTTTTTTTTTTTTGTTTTTATTATTTCTTGTTTTCTACTTAGTTATCTCAAACGTTCTCAAACGTGTTTCTAAAGGTTTCTATATGCTCATTTAAAATTTATATAACAATTCCAAACGTCTTAGACTGATTTTATTGTTTATTTTATAAAATATATAAGACAAAACTGGAAATTATTGATTTTATTTTGTCAGTTACTCCCAATTATAAGAAAAATATAAACCAATGCTACCCAAATAATTCAAATTATTATTATTACTGCTTTTCTATCAATGTGTGTTCATGTCCAGGATCCATGTAATACCGTCATTACATGGCACTACATTCAACTTTGACAGACTAGAAAATTAGGTTTTTTTATGGACAGATGAGTTTTTAGATAATTCCATTAATCTTTACGAATGAAAAGGGGAAATGAGAGCACTAACAAAATAAAATACATTCGTGTGATAGAATTAAAATTTTTAAATATTGTTTAAAATACTGCATTTAATCTGTCAAAGTTACCCAGATTGATGGTAAATTTAAGTGTCTTAGATTCGTCTAGTTGACCTGTAAATACTTATAAAATATGGTTTAGTTGTAAATAATGAAGTTATTTATAAATTAGCATAAATCTTTTTAGGTTTAAAGTTTGTTTATTTTTTCTATAATTCAAGAATCGTTTGATTTTATGATAAAATCATCTATTTGGAATCATATAAGTAAAAGTCGAAGCATCTTATCTTTGTTTGTTTTCTCCATCCATATTCGAGAGCTTTTTAATTTCGATAATAATAGGGATGTATCCACGGTATGAAAATCAAAAAAATAATTAGTCCGACTTATAGATAATAAAAAAAATTAAGACCCGTATTTTTTATTTTGTCGTAATTACCAAAAAATACTGAGATATGGCGTATTAAAGTTACAGAGTGGGGGCTAATTACGTCACACCGTTCTATATTTTGCACCATGGCGTGACGTCATGCGACATTTCAATTCAATATATCTTCCTAAGTATTTGAATAAAAGAAAAAAATAAAAAATACGTGTTCAATATTTTTTATAAAGCTATCTAATGGACATTAAACTATTTTTTAGGATACAAGCCAATTATGATATGGAAATAATATCGGTTATTGGAGGTTTCTTACCTCAAATTTCTCAGTAATAACCCAGAGTCTGTATTTTTGCCCGTTTGATGGCAGTAGCCTTGCGTCTTACTATATGAGACTTAAAACCATTTCTGACGAAATGTGAGTACTTATACAATATGTACACAAAGGATAAGTCCTTTTCAAAATATAGTCGTTATGTTATTTCGTTAACTAACTTGTACCAATTTAAATTCCAGGCCAGAAGTGACAACCCAGCACCACAAGCCAGGCCTTTATGCTCCATATTCACCCCCGAAACATACCAGCCGGTTCACTTGGAACCCAGAGCAGCACCGTTTCGTCCTCCTGCCAGTTGAGAACCACGCCCAATACACCATCCTACAACCACAGCAAACAAAGACGGTGGAACCTCTCCTCTCTGTGCAACACGAACAAATTAAGCCTTTAGTAGAACCAAGTCCTGAATCAGCTCCGTACTTACCCCCATACTACGATGTCAAAGTTAGCAGTCGGTCAGATGGTTACGTCATTGAAGATATCAGTGAAGATAGTCTGCAGTATTTATCTGATGATGTGAGGGAGATGATAAAGATGGCGAAGAATCCTCATGATGATAAGGTGGTGGATGTATGGGATGGAGTGAGGCACGGCAGTCAGCCGGTGACAACGAAAGCTAAGCTGTCGGGGACAAATTTAAGGCTATTGTTGTTGTATGACCTATTGAGCAGGGATGCGAAGAGGCAGAGGCTGTCGGATTATAGTGTGAGTAACTAAATTTGTATACATATATTTACACCTATACATGTTGGCATTGTGGATTCTGAACGCCCTTGCGTTGGAGTTATTCTTAGTTATAAAAAAAGTTTGCTGTATTATACATTTTGACCGCATAGGTTTATGAAACAGTAGATTTCTTTTTTTAGTAACCGACGAAAAATATATCTGGTATAGTTAAGTTTTTTTTTTGTTGTTTCATAAGATATCGGTACACATCGTGTCTATGAAGCTCCGTTTATGTATTAAAACAGGATGGCCGCTGTCGTAACTGCTTTACAATTTTCGACAATAATTTCCAATATGTGGATCTCTACTAGCGTTATCCGGTTTTCCATCAAGAATTTCTCAGTTACAGCCCAAGGTCTTGTGCTCGTTAGTTGATGGCAATAGGATCATCCCTTATTACATTAAAAACATATGTAAGTGGTGAAATGTCACTATATGTACACCATTGAAAGGGCCATTGAAAGGGCGCGAGTGTTAACGGCGTGATGTTAGGTTATTTACTTTGTTTTAACTACATGTCAGCACGTACTCTGCCCTTCTCGTAACTGGTTCTAAAGATCTCCCTGACAGTATTGCATCAGACACAGACTGCTCAAGCTGTCGACGTCCACGACAGATGACGATTATATTCCAAGGAATGATTATGCAACTGAACAACCTACGGGCTCTATCGCAGCAATTATGCTAAAATAAACAATAAGGCAAGTTGTTTAGAGTTCATTTTCCCTTGTAATGGCTATTTCCTCAATAGACACTTCTAGAAATGGAACCGCTTTTTTTTAAAGACTACAAGTAGATATAACCTATGTCTAGGTGTTACAATAGACTGTGATCTCTGAGTTTATTTCGGCAATTCTTCTCAGGGATCAGCTGTCTAGAAAACGCAGTCTAATTTTAAAATATTCAAAACAAAAAAAATATGTAAAAATGTCTTTAAAAATGTTTTATCATTCATTTCATCCCCTAAGACAAGTTGCATAGGAAGGTTAGTTGATGTAAGTAGTTTATGAACCCACAAAGATCTATCTACAGAAAGACCACATTCTTCCAGGGTCCTGTGTTTGGCTCATAATATTATAATAATACATATCAGAAATTACGTAAACGTAATTTTTAATAAAACGTAATTTAATTTATACCACAAAAAGAAAACCATAAAAAACATGTCTTGAAAGATTCCTCTTCATTTTAAATATAACCCACCACATCAATTTAATTTACATCTATACCAGTTTCCATTATTAGTTAGAGATAACTTGGGTAGGTACCTATTTTGTACCTCCGAAACATTATTACAGTAAATAGTTTAATTACTATTGACTAACCTTCAAGAATCGATAACACACCTCGATACACTCACCTTTTCCTTTTACGCACAACAAAGTTATTTACTTACATACAGATCCTTCTTCATAAGTAATTCTTATATTTTACTTTTAGGGCTATTACTCCTCGTCGACTGGTTGCCCGCGTTTCAGTTCCTCAGTAAACAAAAGATAGGCAAAGTCGCCCGAGAGACCAAAGACCAAGTGCAATGGCTCTCAAGATTACCTTGTGATCCCCATGTTAAGTGAATTATATTCTCCCTTGAGAAACAGATGTATTAAACCGTAAATCATTGCTACCGGCTTGCCGCTTTGGTCGCGCTGAACGAGTTCTTAGGATTCCATTCCAGGTCGGTCAAAGGATTATTGAAAATTTTTCAACAAAAAATTCTCAGCGATTTCCCGGGGTCCGGATATGTGGCCGATTGATCGCATTAGACTGACCCTCCATGGTTATACCCAGAGGGGCAAGAGAAGGCCAATAAACAAAGTATAAACGAGGATTTATCTCTAACTTTTAAATAAACTACCCACTGACAAAATATACGGTGTAATTGCCAAAAAACCGCTTGCAACTATAGCGCTCAAAGATTACTCACTCTAAAAATTTGACTCCCCATTGATCTCTGACTTGCCACCCTACTAGGCCTAGGGTACGCTCATGTCACCCCTATTAGATAGAACAATGTATGTCTCTGCCTAAACCTTCTAGAATCATAGGCGTGAATTGTTATGTTACAGTAACCTGAGTAACAGTAACCTGATCAGTAAACAAACAGGAGAGTCAACGTCCCAATACATTTTTGGAATTTATTAGTCCATTCGCCGTATTATTTAAAAATATGCAAATATCAACACGACCCACAACCATTTAAATGTAATCGTATTAAATTAATGCTAGTGAATTCTTGCGGTTTGGCTTGTGTGAAACATGATTTATGGTGATTACTATTGCAATAAAATGAAATAAATATCTTAATAATGAGAAAAAAATGAAATATTTAGGTAGAATTTTTTCTCTTTACTTACACAATTATATAGTGCTCAGGGGGTATTGATGTATGTAAAATACAGATAATCGTTCTATGCTGATTGAGTTTACATAAGTTCCAGATCTATTTAACATAATCAGTCTATAATATTCCTCCTTGACAGCCTCCGTGGCGCAAGAAGGCATGGGTTCGATCCCCGCACAGTGCAAATATTTGTATGCATGAATATGAATATTTGCAATGATCTGGTTCCGGTTGCCATACGAGCATTTAATGGCAGTCGTTACGGGTTATTGGAGCCTTCAAAAGTCCACTTGATCTAACTGCAATGCTTCGATACCGCCTTCGGGTTATGGAGGCCAGACGGCAGTCTGTCGAAGTTTAGCTAAAAATCAGCAGTTACATTGGACCCCAGACTCGAAAGCTGAAAAAGCTTCGGATGCGACTCGGATTAACACTGAGATGATGATGATGGAGCCTATAAAATTCCTCCCACTACTGGCACATAGGCCTCATGTCTGTGAGAAAGAGTGGACCATAACCCAACACGCCAGTTCAGTGCGGGTTGGTTGCCACTTGTTTTTGAATATTTTATTGCCGCACACGCTAGTAGTAGTAGTCTTCAGTTTTAAGAACAGTGGTCATTATAAATAATTTACACAGAGTAAAGCTCCTTGATAATTAGTACTTTGTGCCTTGAGACATTGAGGTGAGGTCGCGGCAGACCACGCAGGAGAAGCGGGAGAAGCTAGGCGAGGTTCCTACAAAACTGGAAGGAGGAGGCGCGAAATATGGTAGGAGTAGAGGGAGGCCTTTGCCCAGGAATAGGACAGAGTACGCTGGTTTATAAAAACACCTAACTAGGTTTTTTTCTGTTGTTATTCTTATTATTCACAAACATACATAATATTTTGTTGTTGTAATTTTGCTCGTCAAGCTTCCTAGTTTAATGGCCAGACCTATAATGGTCCACCACTGTTCTTGTTTCTGCGCGAATCCTAAGCAGCTTATTTTTTTAAAAAGTCTCCAGAAAATTTCAGTTTTAGAACTCCTGAACCAACGATTGATCGATTTTTTCTCTCGCTAATTCCCTAAGCGATACATGTGATCAATTGTATTATATTTAATACATACTTTGCTTTTGCCCGCTTAGATATAACTGGCTAAATATGGCACTACAGGTTCACCTTCGTATATCCTTCGAGGAAACAGGGCAAGGTGTGTGTTCCCGTTGCTCGTAACTACAAAATCGAAATATTTTTTCAAAACCACACACTATTGCTATCAATTTGAATCATTATAAAGTATATTGCTATTCCATTGCTCCCATATGTTCAAAACATGTGTTTGCTCAACTACTCAAACAACACAATGAATGTTATTGAACTGTAAAAATAAAACCTATTGCTACTGATAGTATTTTACGCAATTACTATGCTGATCACTTATGACATATCACAAGTTGTAGTGCACGGAACCAATTACTCGTTTCCTATGTAGAAATACTGCCAAATACATCACGGTTACTCTTTTAAAAATAATTGTCTTTTACTATGTTTTCCAGACGAGCAGCGGTGGCCTAGTTGTACCTATAAGTTGTAGGTCGTAGGTTCGAATCCCTTCAGGCGCTTTGCTTTGCGTAAGTTATTTCATCACCACTGCTCTCAGGAGGAGGCCTGTGTCCCAACAGTGGGAAACTTATAGGCTGATTATTGAATTACAGTAGATATGGGAGGACAACGTAAGCCTGTCAACAAGGACCAGGTAATAACATAAATAATATGATCTGCAGAGCGGTTTTAGGTATAAAACGACCTACTAAAAGGATAGATACCAAATAAGAGAAATATGAGTTCACTTTTTTTAACATCATAGATTAAAGGAAACCTATATCCTCTCATAACAAACCGACAGACAGGGTAACTTTAGTAATAGATATCACACACATCAGTACTTATAGTATGAACATAAAGTATATATGGATTTCAGAGAGCAATTTTAAAGCCACCCGACCCGATTCGATATTCATTATATCAATAATAAAGAAACATTTGATATACTTCGGTTCACCAAAATTAATTTCGTAAATCGTTTAAATTACGCGTCATTCAAATATATCAATTGTTCTAATGGTGTTATTGACATAAAAAGTCAAAGAATCTGTGTTAATATCTTACACATTTAAAAGTCAATGCACGCTATGAGATGGGACCAATCATAAACTTATTTATACTCCAAAAACATTTGGACAAATCATCTTCATAGAACATCTTATATTACAGTTTTTTTTTTTTTTTTAATAATTATAAACAATCCCACTCGATGGCAATACCACCACTTTACTAAGCCTATTCAAAAATCTCTTGGCTTACCTGGAAGGTAACGATCTTTTCAGTGACCGGCAGTACGGGTTTCGACGCAATCTGTCAACTGGGGACCTACTAGTGTATGCCACTCACTTGTGGGGCGATGTCTTCGAGAAAAATGGGTTCCGCTGGCCTGACTGGCTGGGTAAAAGACTTCCTGACTGAACGGTCCCTCCGAGTTGTTGTTGACGGATGCTCATCGGAGCCCATGTCAACGAATGTCGGTGTTCCTCAGGGATCTGTTCTCTCTGCAACTCTGTTCCTGCTGCATATTAACGATCTCCTGATTGATGCCCGGTATCTATGGGTATGCAGATGACAGCACAGTTGTGGAGAGATAAGCTCGGGCGAGTAGGGAATCAATCCGGTCCGAAAGAGAGGCTATGGTTGAGCGTACGAGTGCTGCACTACAGGCAGTCTCCGAATGGGACGAAGCCAATCTTGTAGCATTCAATGCCGCCAAAACACAGGTGTGTCTTTTCACCGCCAAAAGGAGCCCGTTCACCTTGGAGTGTATCGACCGCCTTCAGCTTTTGGGAGTTGAGATTTCCTCGAACCTAAACTTTGAGCGGTTCATTGAGCCCAAGGCCAAGGTGGCTGCCAGAAAACTTGGTGTCATCGCAAAGTTCTGGTAGTACTTCACACCAAGGCAGCTTCTAATGTTGTACAAAGCACTGGTCCGGTCGTGTGTTGAGTACTGCAGCCACATTTGGGCTGGTGCTGCGAAATGTCACCTGGCTACTTTGGATTCAGTAAAGAGGCGTGCGAAGAGGCTGATTGGCGACCCAGACTTAACTCAAAACGGTCTCCAAAGCCTGGAGCACAGGCGTAGAGTAGCCAGTAGCCTTCCGGTCTTCTATAGGATACATTCTGGTGAGTATGCACGGTAATTGCATTATTTAATTCCCCCATCTCCGTTTCACCATCGAACGACCCGTCGTACGGCAAGTTTCCACCCTTACGTTGTTGACACCACTGCGATCCGGACGAAGCGTTTCGCTTCCTCTTTTTTACCGCGTACATTGAGGGACTGGAACAATTTGCCAGCGACGGTGTTTCCGTCAACTACAATTTGAGTGTCTTGAAGGCTAGAGTGAATAGACTCTTAATAAACTAGCGCGCTTTACCATCAACGATCGCATCACTGCTTACCATCAGGCGGGATTGCGGTCAAGCGCTAGTTTATAATTTATATTAAAAAAGAAGAATGGAATCGACAGCAGTTGAGCGAAGTGATGCAATGATAAATCCAACAACACGACTAATGATGTAGCGCCAGAGGGAGATGGATCTGGAGACCCTCCACGACCAACACAACAACTGCCGACACAACAACATTTCACATCGCAACATAACTGCTCAGAACCGTCCTCCGTACGACTTCACCAGACATCATGTCGGAACACGACAAATCGCTTAGCGGCAAGACTTTGTCTGGTGGCTGGCAGCCGATGTTATGGCCTACCACCTGGAAAATTCTTCATATAATTTATAAAAATAAAACCTTGTTAAATATGAAATGTTATATTTGTATACAGTTGATTGCGAGGTGTTAAAGACGATCTAATTTGCACCTCACATTTCGAGGCTGAACAGTAACGCGTAAAAACTTAGGTTATGAATTGAATATAATACTGAGTTTATTTCGTTCCAACTAACGCTAGGAACCGGCCCTTGGGCCATGTGGTACCAGGCTTAGAATAGTACCAACCCATATCCTCCCGTGGGTGTCGTAAGAGGCGACTAAGGGAACTCTCACCAGGTAGGCGAACAGCAGCGCTTCTCATGTGTAATAGCAAACTGCGATCCCCAACCTGCCTGCGAAGAATGGGAATTATGGCAAATCCCTCCAATGCAATGGTAGCCTTGGGAGAGGCCTTCGTCCAGCAGTGGACCTTTATAGGCTGTAGAATAAAAACGCTAGGAATTGGAAGCTCACTTTCTTCACAGTGACATTTATCACAGAATCAATCAAAACATATTGTTGTTTTTTTCAATCCTTTTTATGATTTTGTATATTCATTTATTTCTCTTTTAATCTTTTGAGTCCCTCCTCTTCACTATACTCAGCCCATTCCCAAAAACATTCAGAGTTGATAAAATACAATTAAAAAACTTTACTCAAAAGCTCTGATTAAAACATTTTAACAAATACTCTTATAAACTCCAAAGTTATGGAACAGTAAGAAGGTAATAACTCTAAATTATCCTCCGGCCAATGGACAGGTCTTTTGTGACGCGGTAATCTTTTTGAAACAATATCATAAAATGTTTTATCTTTATTTGCTCGCTTGTCGAAGTTGGTATTCCTCTTAAGGATGATTTTACCATTTCTAGTATGGAAAACCTGCCTAAAATTCATTGTCTCTCAGGATAAAGCTTACTCTAAGTATAAGTTTGGTGGAATTTGTCCTTAGACTTGATTATTCAGCGCGTTTCTGTAATCATCTGTGATTGATAAACAAAACACAACTTGACATTACAGCAAAATAAATACACTTAAAACTATAAAAATATAAAACTTAGCTTATAATGCCAAAAGGGCCTCAGCTCAGTATAATGTCAGATGACAACACAAGATGTACCATCTGACGCTGATTTTCAGCTGCAACCCACAAGTGCCATACGCTAGAATTACAAAAATACAGATATGCTATTTCTACAGTTTTCAGTCCGCGATAATAAAAATGATATATTTACTTAATAAGAGTAATCCAAACGATAGAAAAATTCAAACGTAATCAAATAACATATGTTGTGACATACATAAATGTGTGTATGTGTGTTAAATATATAGTAATTATTAAGATAACAAAATGAATATTCGATTATAAACAAATAAGTTGACAACAAAAACAGTTTTCTTAACGAGTTGATTATAAATTTGAACAGCTGGATTTCTACAGTTTCATAAAACGTCTCTTATCTGTAGGTAATTTTATTTTTTTCTATCTCGCCTGCATTCCCCGCAGGGTTAGTAGGGGAGTATCTATAGTATATCCAAATTTCATTAGGTATAATTACGGTATATTAATTATTATAATTAGGTATTATTGCCCGACTTGGGAATGGACCCCAGGACTTCATATTCAGTAGATAGTATATACAGGTACCCTTTTAGTGTAAGCCTTTCTCTCTTATATCTGATCGAACAAAAGCATCCGATATAAAAATAAGTGCTCTCGATACGAGTATCAGTTCTATTAATAATTTCATGACGTTTATTGAGCGTTTCCATCAAAAACCGCTTTCGTCTAAAGAAGTCACTAACAAAAATTCTAAAAATCTCTACTAGATTTTCAGAATTATTTCTTTTGCTAACTATGAATTATTCTTAGGTAAACATTAGCAAAGTTGTGGTGGCCTAGTGGTTAAAACACCAGTCGCTCAAGTATCAGTGTCAGGGTTCGATTCCAGGTCAGGCAAGTACCAATGTATTTTTTTAAGTTATATGTAGTTTTTAAGAATATCTTGGATACCAATGACGATTAAAGGTAAAGGAAAACATCTTGAGGAAACCTGGACTTTAAGTCTGAAATCGCCAACCCGCATTGAGCAAGCGTGGTGATTACGCTCACCACCTTGTCGATCTCCATGCTGGATCTTCCGGTTCGTGGTCGCTACTCGAGAACCCGTCAGCCCCATCGGGCATCGGTCCTACGGGCAATGTGCCCGGCCCACTGGCACTTTAGTGTTGCAATTCTTCGGCCTATGACGGCTACTTTAGTTCTTCTGCAGATCTCCTCATTCCTGATTTGATTATGCAGTGAAACACCAAGCATTGTCCTCTCCATTGCCCTTTGAGTGACCTTGAGCTTTCTTATAAGGCCCATTGTTAGTGACCAGGTCTCAGTTCGATAAGTCATCATTGGCAACACACTGTTCGAAGACTTTTGCTTTGAGACACTGTGGTATTTCGGAAAAGAAGATTCTACGTAGCCTCCCGAAAGCAGCCCAGTCGAGTTGGATTCGACGATTGACCTTTTTCTCGAAGTTGGACCTTCCTAATTGGATAGTTTGTCCCAGGTATACGAAACTGTCAATAAATTCGAGAGCAGAGTCTTCAATATTTATAGGCGTCGGTACAACATGGGCATTAGATATGACTTTCGTTTTGTCCATGTTCATTTTAAGACCGACTCGTTTGGAACCAGCAGTGGGACGATAAAAAGGTTGATGATGAACACTAGCAATGGGATTCTGTAGTTATATCACCATGAAAACTTACGTGAAGTGAGCGTGGAGTGACTTGTCATTCAAACTAGTGACAGCATTATTGACAGGAATTTAACATTACTTCAGGGTGAAATTTTTACAGAAACGATCGGCAGGAGCTGGCTCGCCTCCAAAAGAAATAAGGCTTTTTTCATGTAAAAACAAAATCATAAAGTTATTGATGCTTAAAATAAATTGCGGGTAAAAACAAGCCAATCTTTTACTTGGTCATTGTTAGGGCAATTTTATGCCTTTACGAGGTCTTAAATTGTGTTCGCCATACACTGACCCCAAGCATATCTTTATAACACTATAAATAACAAGTTTTTAGGACGGATCCGAGGAATTGTTATAACTCAACCATATTTACTCAGATAGGATTAGAAAAACAGACCAACAGATGACAGACATCCTAGGAACTATATCTGATGATAGTGGGTTAGGACCCGACTTCAGTCAAAGAGTTGTAGAAAATGTCTTTCAGTAGGCGACCTCAGGGTTCATTAGTATTCCTACCGACTACACCATTTTGACAATGTCCTAATGTTATTTGTATTTTATCAAACCGCCCTTGTATTATTTTTTGGGATATATTCCCTATATCCAATTTTTCAGACAAGTAGCGTCCTATAGAACATAAAATTATATTTTTTTAAAAGCCTTTAGGCTGACCATACACGGACCGCTCGAGCAGTTAGTCAGTGACCAACATACACGGACTCCTCTTGCAGTCGTACTTAACAGCTTGAAGCAGTCGATCCTGACTGCTTCAAGCAGTCCGGCCTACAAACGAAGCGCGCATGACGTTGAACGAAGAACGCGGTGGGAGGTAACTGCGCGAGAGTAATCGACAGCTCGAGCAGTCAGGGTATGCCTGGCGACTGCTCGACCGCACGATGAAATTTCAGCGTGCTGTCAAGGCTTCAACCACCCAAAGCAGTTGCAACTGCTCGAACTGTTCGTGTATACACGTACGTAGTGGTCAGTAGTTTACTATGCAGTCGCAGCTTGAAGGCTTGAAGCAGTCAGTGACATTTATAATTCGATATTCGTATTCGTTTGTATACTTTGCAAAATCATGTACAAACGACAGCACATCAAGCAACTACAATCTGTCAAATTTCATTACTAGATTATCAACTTTTTCTCAAAGCATTATGGCTCAAAATTGATTGGGATTATTTGATAGTAGGTTCGGGTAGCCTGACCTGCTGTCGTCCGTTGATCATCATTATTATCATTTTTATTTGCATTCTATAATGTAATATTTCTCATCAATTTAGTAAACAATTAATATAACATGATCGTACATGTACCTTCTGTTTCTACTTCTACATTCTGTTTTTGGTTTCTAAAGGTTGTCTCGATAAAAACAAGTCTTTAAATGTATATACGTCATGGCACTAATAAAGCCATAATATAAGGTGAATGACCTTGCTCTGAAATATGGTAATTTTGATGGTGGTTTTATAACTTTATCTTCGTCTTATTTAGTGGTATTGGATATCCTTATTTTTGTTTTGGTAAACAAGGAGATCAACAGTGATTGGAATGAGTCGTGAATTATTTATACGATGCCTCATGTGGCCTGAATCTTGATTGACAATTAGTTTTCCATAGAAAGAGGATGGAGAGAGACTAGCTTTGCCACTATGATCAGTCGATTTCTATTTATTTGTGCAAATCAAAATTTATTTATTTTATTTTACCATTTATATACACATGTATAAAAAGACAAGAAAAACCAGAACAGAAAAAAGGACAGGGTTACTATTGGATTTATGAAAGTTTTCGGGTCATTTGCTTGTAAAAAGGTTTCACTCATACCAGAAACTCTGGCAGACAATATTGAGTTTTGCATAACAATAACATTGAAATCCATTTTTTTTTTTTAATATAAGTTGTAAGTAGACTTCTCTCAACAACGAATTTATTTTCACAGTGGTGCCTAAACAAGGACTCTGTTGTAAGGGGATATATATACAAACAAGATAACATCTAATTCAATCAAGCAGATAGGAACCCTAAAGTTATGGCGTGGTACAAACACAAACACGATATAGAACTGGTTATTGTTTTGCCTCCCCCTGACCTCTGCCAAAACTGTTTCTCCCTCAAGCTTTGATTTAAATAAACACCTTGTTTGCAACTCATTTGTTTAAGGGTGTTTTGGGAATAAATTACTTGAGATTATAGTTTTTTTCAGATATCCTAAAGGATAAACCGAGCAAAACAAACGAGGACAAACCTTTTGCAAACAAAGCAAAAAATATATTCTTTTTTATGTAGTTTCTTACGAAAAAAGAACCATTTCGAACCATTCTTTTCAAATTATTTCCTTCTGTAGTGTGGAGACCTATGTCCAACAGATATTTTTCGGATGAAAACATGATATAGTACAAAAAAACTCTAATGGAGTGCTGCCATTTGTTCATCAATTCATCAAATGCTTAATGTTTACTTTATATAGATTATAGTTGATGCAATTTCTAATTTGAAAGTCCCAATTTATACATAGAAAACATAGTCATAGTCCAACTAGGTAGGTCCAACTTCGAGAAAGATGTCTCGTCGAATCCAGCTCGGCTGGGCAGCGTTCGGGAAGCTACGCTACATCTTCTAGTCGTTCAAGATACCACAGTGTCTCAAGACTAAAGTCTTTGACCAGTGTGTGTTGCCAGTGATGACTTACGAAAATGAAACGTGGTCGCTCACAATGTCCCTCATACGAAGGCTCAGAGTCACACAAAGGGCGATGGAAGGAGCTATGCTCCGAGTTTCTCTGCGTGATCGAATCAGAAATGAGGAGAACCGCAGAAGAGTGGTGAACTGGAGTGGCGGCCACGTACCGGAAAACGCAGCGTAGGGAGGCCCCCAACAAGGTGGACCGATGACCTGGTGAAGGTCGCGGGAAGCCGATGGATGCGGGCAGCACAAGACCGGTCATTGGGGAAAGCCTTGGGGAGGCCTTTGTCCAGCAGTGGACATCTATAGGCGGAAAAAGAAGAATAAGAAACAAATTAATGGTACATAGTAATTTATACATTGCTCTTAGAAATACTACAAAAATACAATTAAGTCGAATCAATTATTAATTAGAAAAAAAAAACAATATTTATAAGTCAAACAATGCCAAACAAAAAAATTCAAACAAAGAGTACACACAAATATAGTTTAATGTCAATATAATACTAATTTTAAGCTTTTGTCATTACAAAATTCGTCATTACTGTGGCTTTGTTGATAAACAAATACCTGAGTTTAATTTTTAATTTAAGATATAGACACATTCTGAATATTCTTCAATTCTGTTGGTAATTTGTTAAACAGATTGGCCGACTGTACAAGTGACGAATGATTGACAACATTAAGCTTTGCCTACACAAAAGTAGGAAGATCTTTTCAACGAGTGTCAACTCTATTTTTTCTTTCATTATCTGTTTCAAGCTTGTTTAAGTTTTAGATTAAATGAGTAAGAAGAACCAAAATATAAAGACGTGGTACTGTCAAAATTCTAAACCTAATAAACAACTCCCTACATGATTATGTCTGGTTTAAACGAAACATGGTTCTTAATGCTCGCTTTTGTATAGTAAAGGCTGCCTTAACATTGTGCCTATAGCTGTTTCCCAAAAATTTAATACTATGTCTATGTTTAGATTCAACCAGAGCAAAATAGACAGCGCGAAGTTGGGAAATAGATAACGTATCCCTCAGATATCTGATAGCATAACAGGCACTACTTATTGTGCCCGTAATTTAATTAAATTGTGCCTTCCAATTTAGTAAGGAATCAATTTGTATCCCCAAAAATTTACAGTTTCTACTACATTAATTCGCCTACCCAAAGATCGTATGTTTACAAGAGCCTTGTTTCTAACTATTGATCTAAACATTATTAGATTATTCACAGAAAACCAGGTTTCACAAGCGGCTATTAATTCATTAAATTTACGATGTAAGGTCTCCATATCATCAGTAGCTATAACAGCACTAGTATCGTCAGCGAATATTATCAAGTCAGCATCTGGTAAAATGTTTTTAATGTATTCAATTAGATCGTTAAGAAATATATAATAAAGAAAAGGGGATCTACAACCGAACCCTACGGAACACCCCTAGTTACAACAAGTGACTTCGACTTATGTATTTCTTCCACATCTTCCTGAATTGATTTAATTTCTACATACTGTTTCCTATTGGCCAAATGAGAACTAAAAAGTTTTAAAACATTTTCCCTTATATTGTAATGTTCCAACTTATGTACCATAATGCAATGTTCTACGGTATCAAACGCGGAACTTAGGTCTAGGCATAGTATAAGTTTATATCCAATATATGTATATAATATCCTAACTTGACAGGATTAAACTAATATTTTATCTTTTTCTCAATGAAATAGAAAGAAAAAGATTCACTTAACGCTACCTAAGCATTACCTAAGATTTTAGCTCTGTGTACAATTCTGCTGACGCTGATTTGTCTTTATCGTAATTTAATATTTAATTAAAAATGTCCAGCAAGCAATATTACATGATACGACCGTCACAACATTAAATCGGAAGTATTTTAATATTAAACCGTGGATTATTCCGGGCCTTGCCCGATGTATAAGGCACAGAGATAAAGTACATCAAAAGACCAAACTTTTTCCTGACAATAAAATGCTTCTTGTTGAATACAAGAGATACAGGAACTATTGTAACAATCTCTTGAAAAAACTTAAAATTGATTACGATAAAAACGAATCACAGAAAACAGATAATAATAGTATAAACAGATATGGAAACATATTAAAAACTTGACTTACAGAAATAAGCCACGGGAATCAGTTTCAAGTTTACTGCTCACTAACTTATCACCGCTATCGTCAGCTAATTTTGTAAATAACTTCTTTGTGAACGTAGGGAAATCCCTCGCTGAACCACTTCTGAACCAACCTGGCGACCAGGCCGCACGTTATCAGACATCTCTAAAGAGCTGTGTAAAATCTTTTGTGCTGTTGGACACGGACGAAATTGAAATAGAACAAATCATCTCAGAGCTGAAGGATGATTGTGCGGTAGGCTGGGACAATATCAACAATAGAATACTAAAGCGTTTTAAACACATTTTGGTGCGCCCTTTAACGTAGACAGCGTGGCCAAAAAGTCTTGGATCAAACGAAACAGGGAGATAAAGGAGGTAATTTCCAACAAAAAATCTTTCTCCAGCATCGCCATTAACTTCATCGCACGAAAATTTATGAATTATTTTGTTTATTTGAATGAAACTATCTAGTTATTTTACAATTTCATCAGTAAACAATTTAATTGATTAAAAACAATAAAACAAAGGTGTTGTATTATGATTCGTTAATATATCAATAGTGCAAAAATTTTATTGCAGCTCTTGGTACCAAATTTAACGAGCAATTAATTATTTCCCGTAAATTTTGGAGTGTTACAAAAAAATACTTCTCGCTTTAAGAGCACAGTTTGGAAAAAAAATTATTACGTAAAAATGACCCTGTATTTATAAAATTCTTGCTGATTTAATGCTGATTCAAATGAGGTCACTTTACTCTTTAAAATTTAGTTTTGATTTTATGGCCGTTCTTTCATAAAACTACGCTCCATTGCAGACACCAACTTAGTAAAACAATTTTATTTTGCTCTATGTCAATCTATACTTCAGTAATGCATAACTTCATGGGGTGGAACATCAAAATCTATCCTCTCCCTGGAACGTGCACAAAGAGCTGTTCTAAAAGTAGCAAATTCTCTGCCTTTCCTTTTCCCTACCTTCCAGCTATTTAAATCCTGCAAAGTTTTGTCAGTTCGGCAAATTTATATACTGCACATAACACTGAAACAGCATGCTACACTTACTTACAAAGCTAATATAATTAACAAAAGGCGGAATGATATAGTGTGGAGCTCAACCTCTATCTCTAAATATGCATGTACACACAAATTCTATAAGTTCTTAGAGCCCTTTTTATACAATATATTAAATAGAGTATTAAATATTTATAATTTGAATTATTTTAGCTGTAAGAATGTTGCTTCTAATTGGGTTGTATCCTAAAACAATAATTTAATGTCAGATGGATTTATAAAAAATATTGAACACGTATTTTTTATTTTTTCTTTTCATTATACTTAGGAAGATATATAGATTTGAAACGTCGCATGACGTCACGCCGTGGCATATTTTGTACCACATAATTAGCCCCCACTCCGTAACTTTAATATGCTATATCTCAGTAGTTTTTGGTAATTTCCACAAAATAAAATAATATAATAAATAAATAATAATTTTTTATTATCTATAAGACACATTCATACCTTGGATACATCCCTATTATCTACAAGGTTTGTCATATGAGCAGACTGAAGACCTGCTTACAGTATATAAATAAATTTAGGAATGATCATTAATTCATTACATTAACAGACTAATAATACTATGTAAGCAATAGGGTACTAATAATAACAGTGTATACTTCCGTTGTGTCCTAGACTTTTACTTACTACTTTTATTGTTAATTTATTGCAAAATAAAAATTTATAATAAGCACTTTTACTCCTGAAGCGCAGGTTCTATCTAGTTCAGGCAAATTATACATCAGTGCTATTTAGAATTTAGAAAATTATTATGTACAAAGCTGAGAAATAAACAATTTATTTATTGTTATAACGTGGGGGATGCATCGAAATGTGGTCGCGGTTGACAAGGGCCTTACTCCACTCTCCTTGGCTAAAGAGAACTGGCGCAAACCCGTAGTGCTTGACACAAATGAACGCATGGAGGTATGGAAGAACAAAGAGCTTTACGGACGCTTTTTCCGAGCCCTACATGGGCTCGATGTAGATTTTCAAGCGTCCGTAGCTTGGCTACGTTTCGGTGATCTTTTTGGGGAAACCGAAGGTTTTGTATGTGCAATTATGGACGAAGTTATGATGACGAACAATTACCGGAGATTATTGTTATTATTATTAATAACTTTAAATTAGTTTCTTTTCATTGTCTGTTACATGACATAATGCAAGTCGCATTATGTCGTGTATTTGGGTAAGGTACAAGGACGAAATCTGCTCGTCAAAATAACGGCAATATGCCAATGTTTGTCTATGTGTCTACGTTCCAATGTTCACTCATCCTCCAAAAAAAGTAAGCATCCTTCGGCCAGAGGAATGTTGTGTCTGGAGGGCATTTGCACAACGGTTGATCTCGATGTCGAGGAAGTTGTATATATGCTAGTTGCGCGGTAAACTCTGCTTGCGAGGATTCTTTTCTTGCAGGATTTCCGTGACGTTCACATGTGGTGATATAGATATATACGGCTACTAACTCATGAAGGAATATTATTTTTGATGCATTTTTTCCCATTTCCAGGGATTTTCCCCGGATGTAATGAAAGCCATGGTGGAGTCATCTAATGGTGGAGCGCGCGCACAACTCAGGCTGGCGCTGTCCAAGATGGTGGAGCGTCACGACTGTGGGCATGACTACGCGAATAACAGAGCCAAGGAAATGGTGGAGGAACTCTCTAAAGACGACTCCAAGATGTCTGCTGAACTGAGATATTTGGAGCCTCTTATGTATAACTATTAAATGATAATGAAGAAATATTGGGCATGTCTTTGTTAAACAGTGTGAAATATTTTTCTCGACGTATGTAATGGAGGTTATTATATTACAGTTTTGCTGAACCTATCAATCTAGAAAAAGGGGTCATACATTTATAACTCATGATATGTAAATAAAGGAAATTGACTCTTAATAAAGTATATCCGAACGTCTATATCTCCGTTTTAAATAAACGTCAATAAAGCATTTACGATTTGAATATACTGACAATTTAAGTTGATAGTTAGTTTACTCAACAATTAATCTCCATGGCCTTTACATATTATGACTTGGCTGGAGTTATAATCACTGTGTTACTTAGAACAACGATCGATATCAAAATTTAGGCAAACTGTAATAGGCTGTCTTACATTCAAATATATAATAAATGTTATTTTAACACTGAAAGGGGTTTAACAAAGAAAGGACTATTTTTCAAAAAGACAGTAAATAATTCCAAATATATTAACTAAATTAAAAAAACACTCCGGTTAGTTCATTCTAGGATTTAAATAAATTGATATAGATACATTAATTTAACAAAGACAGACAATAATAAATTACGTGACACATCATGCCATTTTATCAAAATATGATAAGAAAAGAAATGAGCTGAATCTGTAAACACAGGTTTAAAGGTGCATTTATATAAAGTATTTATCTTAGATGTATTATTAACCTTTAATTTTTGTTCGTGATATACAATTATTTAAGAGAAAACAATATTATACATATCTATGTAGTGTAAATTTAGTTTTTAGGTATTAAAAATCGAATCTACATATGATGTGCATTTATTTTACCCTTTAGTTTATAAAGTTTAAATCTAAAGTCATTTAATTTAAAGCACTTGGCTGGTGGCTACACTAATACATAATGGTACTTAGAAACAGGGGTACTTAGAAACAAAGAAAACATATTATCTACATTTTTTCTAACATCGAAATTAAAAAGTAATTTTTCGAACAAACTTAAAAAGTAGCGATGAACGGACTAAAGAATTTCCCGAATTTGAGCTCTGTGTGGATTTGACATTACATTTGATTGAATTTTTTTAGCAGAAATGAACGTCGTTAGATATAAATACGCAGTTTAATTTGCCATATTTCACCCTAATACCGCACATCTCATCAAATTGTGAATCATTTTGAAGGATATTACTAATCCATTGCGTCCTATGTTCGACAGATTTGTCTGCTCGACAACGTTAATAACGCAATGAATGTTGTTGAATTGTCAAAATGACAGCCATTCCTACTGTTAGTAGTTTTTACCTAACCACCCCGCTGGTGTGTCCACCTAGATCGCACTCACCGAAGTTAATATTAACGAAATGACTTAAAAACGACGAACATATTCCAATGAACGGCGTTTAAATGACGGATAATGGCGGAAAACTAATGCGCAGTTAAATTTAACCGCGCATTAGTTTTCCTACTCTGCATTAAATAAAACTAATTAATAGCAACACAGAGCAGACTTGAAATAATAACAAGTACCTACATTTTCAGCAGCGGTCAGGGCGACCAATCTTTGCGACTTTACCTTTGACAGCAATTTTACATATTAATTGGAAATTAACATAAATTACGGCCAACTGTGAAAGTTTAGTTACTGTCGTTAATGTGAAAGTTTTTAATGTGAAAAGTTTGTGAAAGATATGATAATTTTATTATATAATGGTGTACAAATAAGTTTCCGCCGTTTTTTGAACATGCAGACGAGCATTATCACGTAGGAGAATAATTTTGTCATATCTGTAGTAGTAATGCGCGCGTTTTTCCTCTTCCTTCTATCTTCCTCCGATAAAGCTTCCAATTCCGTGCCTTCGTAAGACTTCAGTCTTCCACTACGTTCTTTGTCTTCACAGTTTGTAAACATTTCAAACCACTCACAACAACTTCTCTCGCTTAAAACAGCTCCACTATAAGCTTCTTCAAACAATCGATGGGCCTCAGCAGCAGATTTCTTGCTGCGTGCTTCTTGGCGCGTAACAAAATTCGGCACAAAACTTGTCATGTTTGCACAAAAATAAATATGTGATACTGATACAGAGTCTGCATTAGTTCACCATTTGTTGTATCGGTGCCGTTATCGCTTTTACGGATTAACCCACCAATTGAATCACTCTATGACAAACCTTCACATTTGTATTTGTAACTCATGTGATGTACAACAGCGACAAAACCAAAAACACTGTCACAAAAATATACTCACAAATGTAAATCCAAAAAAGAATGGATTACAAAAAAAAACCTTCAAACTAATCTAGTTTTCCATCAAGTCAGCGTTAGCGCTTGATTCCTAAATCCAATTACCGGGCGGCAGTCAATCGAAAGCGGTAAAACGATTAAAATAAATACATTTCTTTGCGACCCAGTCATTCCAGAACTGGGAATTGGAATTTCAAGTTTACTGTGATTTTTTTAAAAGGAACACGTTGAAATCAATTTTAATGCCTTTGGGATTGGCCCTCTACAATCTTAGGTGAGTTTCACACTGCGACGCATCACGTTGCATCATCATCAACCTTTTATCGTCCCACTGCTGGGCACAGATCTACTCTCAAACAGATAAGGATTATGTTGCATGCGTGTGGTAATGCACAATATCCTAATTCATAGTCTATTCCAACAGTCGAGTACATAACTATGTCAACTTCAATCCACCACCGGCATCCCAAATGCGCAACACACTATTGCTATTAGAGTCATTTTAAAGCTTATTGCTAGTCCATTGCTCCATTTGTTCCAAAATGTGTCTGCTCAACAAAGTAAACATCGCAATGAATGTTGTTCAACTGTCAATATGAAACCAGTTGCTATTGATAGTTTGTTACGCAATTACCCTTCTGGTGAAGTGTCTGTACCACTAAAGACGAGGAAGTGACTAGCTATCAACAATTTCTTCACTCAGAGATCGCACAAAAGATATTTCGGTAAGTTGAACAGATACAAATATGATTATAAATGATCGCTTATTGTTCATACCGTCGATGAATACTGTTTTGTACATGACATGAGCTATCAAAGTGAGTATTCGGTAAGCAACACTCGTTTGGGAGTTTTGGCGGGAAAGTCAAGCTGAGTGTCACGCTCATTTTTCATTGGACTTTTAAAATTATTAAAATTGTTGTTTACTAAATAAAAGTGCGTGATTTATGTAGTAAAAAGTGCATTCAGTAAATAATTCATTAAGAACAGTTAAATATCGCAGCATAGTGGCCACATTACGACTTTGTCTCAAACCTCCATCGTAAGACGGGGTCACGAGGCCGTCCTTTTCGACTTGAACAATTGTTACGTGATATTGGCTAAATGCACAAACCGTACGAAGCCATAAAAGAAAGAAAGGAAAGAAGAACACTCGTTTGGCGGGAAAGACACTATATTATATTGGTACAGACGACAGCATATCAAGATGTTACTTTCTGTCAACTTTCTTTAATATATTTTCAACTTTATCACCTAAGCATTAAGGTTCAAGTTTGATTGAGGAAATTTAACAGATTCGGGTCTTTTATAATTTAACCACTAGCCAGCAAGTAATTGCGCGTCAACGTGGTGCACTCGCTGCTCATTTTTTTTTTTTTATAATTATAAACTAGCGCTTGACCGCAATCCCGCCTAAAATAGAAGTCAGTCTAAAAAAAATTTATAATACTCTGCCTGTTATGTATGGCACTCAGACAATCTGGCGAAATGTAGGTGTACTATTTATACAGGTAATATGTATGTAGGTACTTACTATATAATAGGTAAATTTTCAATGAATAGAGTCGTTATCGTCATCCATATTCTCACATCACGCACTGCTAATCTTGACGCTTATGTACCAACCTCATCCAGGTTTTGACCGCGATAACGTCCACCTACCTTTATACTTCACTTTATCAGACTCTAACTCCACCTGTCGTCACTGCTCTGTCCTGCTCTATTCTTTTTGGATTCCTTTATAGGCATAAAGGAATCCATGTATAATCCACCCATGGATGAATACGGAATATGTGGTCATCCATATGGATGTGTACATCATACATGGATGACCACATATTCCTGAAACATACTGTATGTCCCTTAGCAGAGATAGAAATCAATAACCTTGTAGTTTAAAACAGTTAAAACAAAACAGTCTGACCTAGACGTCTGGGTTTTGTCTGTACCTACTCGTGACTGTGTCGAGTATTTTATCTGTTTCGTCGCTAGATTTAGTTTTATGTTAATATTGATTGTTTGTTTTTTATTTCTCAGATAAAAATATATATCTAGTACAATAGTCGGAAGGATTAGGAATACAATTTTGTAACAAATAAAGCACCAATGCCCAGAATGTTTTATTATTAATGATTTTATTTCTGTATTGTGTTTCCCATTAACTAGAATCTAGACTTGATATACGCATTCTTTTTTATTATTAATTTATAAACCAGCGCTTGACCGCAATCCCGCCTGATGGTAAGCAGTGACGCAATCGTTGATTGTAAAGCGCACTAGTTTATTAAGAGTCTATTCACTCTAGCCTTGAAGACCCTCAAATTGTATTCCGACGGAAACACCACCGCTGGCAAATTGTTCCAGTCCCTCGATGTACGCGGTATAAAGCAGGAGGCGAAACGCTTCGTCCGGATCGTAGTGGTGTTAACAACATAAGGGTGGAAACTCGCCGTACGACGGGTCGTCCGATGGTGTAAGCGGGGATGGGGGAATTAAATCATGCAATTCCCTCGCACACTCACCAAAATGCATCCTATAGAACACCGAAAGGCTGGCTACTCTACGCCTGTGCTCTAGGCTTTAGAGACCAACTCGAGTTAAATCAGGGTCACCAATCAGCCTCTTCGCACGCCTCTCCACTTAATCCAAAGTGTCCAGTATACTACTGCTGCGTATAGTTGGACTGGAATCCGTTGGAAACAGTTGGTCAAAGTTTTTGTTTGGTGAACTAATGCAGATATCATACGGACCTCATCATTTCAGCCGAAAGACGTCCACTGCTGGACATAGGCCTCCCCCAAGGTTCTCCACGACGACCGGTCCTGCGCCTCCCGCATCCAGCGGTTTCCCGCGACCTTCACCAGGTCGTCGGTCCACCTTGTCGGGGGCCTACCCACGCTACGTCTTCCGGTGCGTGGTCGCCACTCGAGAACCCGTCGGCCCCATCGGGCATCGGTCCTACGGGCAATGTGTCCAGCCCACTGCCACTTTAGTGTTACAATTCTTCGGGCTATGTCGGTTACTCTCGTTCTTCTGCGGATCTCCTCATTCCTGATTCGATCGCGCAGTGAAACCCCAAGCATAGCCCTCTCCATTGCCCTTTGAGTGACTTTGAGCCTTCTTATAAGGCCCATTGTTAGCGACCACGTCTCAATTCCATATGTCATCACTGGCAACACACACTGGTCGAAGACTTTTGTCTTGAGACACTGCGGTATTTCGGACGAGAAGATTTTTCGTAGCTTCCCGAAAGCAGCCCAGCCGAGTTGGATTCGACGATTGACCTCTTTCTCGAAGTTGGACCTTCCTAACTGGATAGTTTGTCCCAGGTACACGTAACTGTCAACAACTTCGAGAACAGAGTCTCCAATCTTTATAGGAGTCGGTACAACATGGGCATTAGACATGACTTTCGTCTTGCCCATGTTCATTTTAAGACCGACTCGCTCGGAGGCTCTGCTGAGGTCTTCGAGCATTGTACTCAGGTCCTCCGCGGTCTCAGCCATGACTACGATATCATCAGCAAACCGAAGGTGTGTCATGTACTCGCCATTGATGTTGATGCCCAGTCCTTTCCAGTCCAGAACCTTGAAGACATCCTCCAATGCAGCGGTGAACAATTTCGGGGAGATAACATCTCCCTGTCTGACACCACGCTGGAGAGGTATTGGTTTCGAGGTCTGGTCCTGTATTCGGACTGACATGGTGGCGTTTTCGTACAAACCCTTCAGCGCTTCAATATACCGATAGTCTACTTGGCACCGCTGGAGAGACTGCAGTACAGCCCAGGTCTCGATCGAATCAAAGGCTTTTTCGTAGTCCACAAACGCCAAGCAAAGGGGTAGGTTATACTCCTCGGTCTTCTGTATAACCTGCCGTAGCGTATGTATGTGGTCTACTGTGCTAAAGCCCTTTCGGAAACCGGCTTGTTCGGGTGGCTGGAAGTCGTCAAACCTGCAGGCGAGACGATTCGTGAGGACTCTCGAAAACAACTTATAGACATGACTCAGAAGTGAGATGGGTCTGTAGTTTTTCAAAAGGGTGTTGTCACCCTTTTTGAAAAAGAGTACCACCACACTTCTGTGCAATGCCTGTGGCGTTTTTCCCTTGACTATAACGGAATTAAATAACTTCTGAAGGGCCCTAAGGATCGGTTCACCACCCGCCTTCAGTAGCTCTGCCGTTATTCCGTCATCGCCCGGCGCCTTGTTGTTTTTAAGTTGTTTCAGAGCCAATTGAATCTCCTGCAGGCTGACGTCCGGGATATCATACGGACCTCACTTATCCGGATTCGCGATAATCCGGACTGTCAACCGGTTGAGTTTATTCTATCATGAACATGTCGGAACTGGCATAACGCCACGCCACTAGTGCCCTTCGCGTCCTCCGCGCGTACATTACGTACAAGTTCTTAATAAATGTTGATTTGTTGTTTGTATAATAAACACCACGTCCATTTTTTTTTTTGTTAGATTAGAAACTAGACTTGACCGCAATCTACTAAATCCAAAACCTACCGACAACACTTTGTCTGGATAATCGGGGTAATTTTATTGAGTTTCTTTGTAATTTGTGTGGCGCCTGTGGAAAACAATATAGCACCGCACAATTTGTGGTTTGTAGGCGGTTGGCACAACTGAGGACATCTGTTGGAACACTGCAGGTACATGTTTGTGCTTTGTAAATATTAATGAGTTTAATGTATTCCCGGAGTGATTCGAGCACGTGTAGTGGTTTTAACGGTGAACCGAAAACCAGCGTCAGGCTCTAGCTGTTCGGTTTTGCTGACAGGCCAAGTTTAATCTGCTCAATAATTATTCAAGTTTAAATTGCTTCAGACTTTTTAATTTGTTCATATTTTTAATTCAATGTATTATTTCTGTCTTCCTTTAGAATGGCCCATGCCATAATTAATTACGTTGATTTTAACTTGATACCCTCCAGGAACCCAATACCTGGCACATAAAAAATGTATGGCATTTCACTTTTAAAAGACTTTATAACATATTTTCTCGTAAAGTGGCTGTATTTACACCAATTACAATATCGTAATGTATCTCATTACGTAGTTGTACTGTAATGTAAAGTAAAACGTACGAGTTACTTTTTTTTTTAATTAATTAACATGCACGGCCTCTGTATAAAAATGAACGATACTTTTAAAAACCTTAGCAAAAAGTTTTTATGTCAGAATAGTGGTAAATATTTTATGAATACCTAAAATTAACCTTGGGAGATAAAATAAAATAAATAAATCTTTTTTTGACAATAAATTACAACAATTTATCTGTAAAAAAACATAAAAATATTAATTTGCTTAAAAGTAATACCGGCTGTTTTTGTATCTTTGCCTAAAAAAAAAGTTGAAGCGAGCGCATCGCTAAAGGCTTAATATATGGACAAATAAAAATTACTTCGTTTTTATTCGAAAATATCGTCAAGTAGTGATTAATATATTTATTTCCTCCCAAATATGTTATAAAACGTCATATGACATACGTGCGCTTTGAGAATTACAGCCTCTGTTTCCTTACAGCCTTCGCCTGCGGCTCGGGGTAGCAGCATCGCCTCGGCTGTAATTTTCAACTTACCGCACTTATATCGTAATGTACTATTATGATAGAAATAGGTACCTTGTTCTTGGTTTTTCTCTCAATTGTGAAAAGCGCAACCACACACGACTTCTCTCCGAGCTTCCAACTTTTACAGTGTTGACCTCTCGGTACACGCTACCGTCAACAAACTTTTTGAGCTCGTCTAACCATTTTGCCGGTGCTCTACCTTGACTGTGCTTACCTTCCAACAGGCCCAGTATAACAAGCCTTTAAAGACTTATGCAAGAAAAAACTGAGGACACCCTCCTGGTATATTGTAGACAGCTGTTCATGTGTGCTGATGTTTAGTTCCTACGGTATGGACGCTTTCGTTCTCTTAGGGTTCCATGGTACGTGAGCAGTTTCCGGCAACGCTACATCTCAAAAGGATCAATCTTACTGCTTTTAATGGCCCATGTTTTCGGGTGAAATTAAAAATTGAAATCCTAGAGTACGGGCCAATCGTATTTTGGTATTTCCGTGGGATGCCACAGTTTTTTAACCTTTTCTTGTGGGCTAATGGCATCGTTACCATTCCAGTATCATTATAAACGCTGACGCTTTTCTAATGACGGTGTCATTTACCGTTTTGAAAACAGTGTTGGTCAAATAAACTTAAGTGCCTATCACGTATTTTGGAATCATAAACACAACTATCACAGCTGTCTCCTTCATATCGAGTGCTAATCTTTTTTATTATTTTATGCATGTAAGAGCCTATTTTTTTTAAATTAAAATTATAAACTAGTACTTGACCGCAATCCCGCCTGATGGTAAGCAGTGATGCAATCGTTGATGGTAAAGCGCGCTAGTTTATTAAGAGCCTATTCACTCTTGCCTTGAAGTTACTTAAATTGTAGTCCGACGGAAACACCGCCGCTGGCAAATTGTTCCAATCCCTCGATGTACGTGGTATAAAATACGAGGCGAAACGCTTCGTCCGGATTGTCGTGGTGTCAACGACGTACGTAACGTACGACGGGTCGTCCGATGGTGGA
This sequence comes from Sesamia inferens, assembly GCA_037179545.1. Taxonomy (NCBI): domain Eukaryota; kingdom Metazoa; phylum Arthropoda; class Insecta; order Lepidoptera; family Noctuidae; genus Sesamia; species Sesamia inferens. The sequence continues at coordinate 26,933,760 of CM073941.1, read as the reverse complement.
ACGGAGATGGGGGAATTAAATCATGCAATTCTTCACTTCAATTCAATCACTTTAATTTACAATTTTACATAATATTATAACACTAACGAACTGTCCAAACTTCACACGGGTGTGCTGTTATAGTGATGTGATGACAGTGAGAACATCAATATTTCCGTGCTTTGAGTTAGTTAAATATTAAAGAATTATACATAAATATAAACTTTCCGAAACTACTAAAGGTATTTTAAGTTTTTTTACAGGTATTTAAATAATCGGTCACACAGGCATGTTAAGGCGATTTAACAATACATAATTATAATTTTCTGACTATTTTCCACCGAATGGCACCCACGTTTAAACATTATTTGTATAAAATTGAATTGTTTAAATTTTACAATTTGGTTGAAATTTCAACACCTTTTTATACTTATTTACAAAATTATACACTTAAAAAAATGATAAAAAGACATAAAAAAACTGAAGAGCAAGAGTCTTCAAACTATTTTGGTAAATACATTTATTGTCTATTTTAGAACCCCACCTACATATTATGACATTCGCGTCAATAGTAAAACAGACTGTAACACAAAACCAACTATCAATTAGTATAGTATGAATTTACTCTAGCTTCTATAACACTGGCGGCCGCCACATAGCGGCCCTCAATGACGGCTGTCATAAATACGATCTTTAGGAAAACACACAAATTTATAAATACCTGCTCGCCAGCACGACGCGGACGTTATATGACGGCTTTTCTTCTGGGAAACTACTTAACTAAAACTCAGATCAGACCAATGTATAAATATTAGTTTCTTTGATCATATTAATTTAAAACAGCTTGTAAAGACTAGTTACATATCTACAAAACTAGTCAAAACTGAGAAAAGTTTGAAGAATTGTTAACAATAATGGTCTTAAACAAAATCTACATCATGCATGGTACAAATAACCATAACATTGTATCAACATGGCTGTAGGCCCAAAGGGTTAGGCAGAACCTGTAGCTCTAATACCCATAGTGCCCTGTGATAAAGGACGGTTGCCATCTGGCGAGAAATTCCCGATTAAAAATAACAATTTTCCTCAATTAAGTAATCAAAACCAGAACCTCATACTCAGTAGCAACATTTATGACCTCTACATCAATGAGGCAGTGAGACACGATACGTCTTACTACAAAACGAAATCTAACTTTAGTTCAAGCATTAACATTTGAATCAGTATTTACCTATATTTCGAACTTTATTTATGTAAAGTTCCTAATAGTAATACTAATGTGACAAAACAGCACCGGACTAAGCTGACATTTTTATATAAAGAATTGGGTTGTATCTTAAAAAATAATTTAATGTCCATCAGATAGATATATAAAAAATATTGAACAAATATTTTTTATTTTTTCTTTCTTTCAAATACTTAGGAAGATATATTGATTTGAAATGTCGCATGACGTCACACCGTGGTACAAAAATATCACAGCGTGACGTAATTAACCCCCACTCCGTAACTTTAATACGCTATATCCCAGTAGTTTTTGATAATTTCGACAAAATAAAAAATACGGGAGTTATGTAGGTGTAACCACCACACGACGTAAACAAGATAAGCACGTACCAGGAAACAGGACAATTACTTCATTCATTACCACCGCCTAATGGCCTTCCTGTATCATGTTATGAATGAATCAGATTACTGTATGAATGTATTAACAGACCACCCATTGTAAACCTGTAACGATTATCTTAGAAATAAAGGGGGTCTTGCTCAGCTCTTCAAGCGAGTAACACGTGTACAAAATAAATGTTTTTAAAAAGCCTTTTGCCCTCCTTGTGACTTATGGGATTCTTCTCTGGGGAACTTGTGCGGACATCAATACCATCTTTGTTTTACAGAAAAGGGCTGTTCGAGCCATTTACAACCTTGGTCCTAGAGATTCTCTTAGAGAAAAATTCAGAGAGGTGGACATTCTGACTGTAGCTTCACAGTATATATTTGAAAATCTTATGTACGTACATAAAAATATATCGGATTTTAAGAAAATAAGCGATATTCATAATATAAATACCAGGAACAAACACAATCTTGCTGTACACCACACTCGTCTCCACAGAGTAGGCAACTCATTCATGGGTCAATGTATACACTTTTACAACAAGCTTCCCATGGATATTCGAAACTTACCCATTAAACCATTTAAAAAGTATATAAAGGCCAAACTTTGCAAAAAGGGGTATTATAAAATCACAGATTATTTAGAAGACAAAAAAGCTTGGGACTGAGCTGTTCGCTCTGATAAGCATTGTTATTAGCAATATGCGTAATTATAAGGTAAATTATTGTAAACATTCTCATTTCTAATGTCTGGACTTGAAAAAAGACGATAATTCCTGAGTTTGTTTCGGCTATTTCTTCTCAGAGGTAGTCAGTTAGGAAATGCCGGCTTCATCTAGTTAAAAAAAATATATGACGTGTAAAAGTGATCGGTGATCCTACTTGCTTAATAAACGATTTCATTTCATTTCATTTCATTTCATTTCCTCGCCCACCTCCTAACTGGCGCAGTCGGTATACCGCGATCTAAATACGATTCGAGTTGAATAGAATCTTCAACTTCGCGATCGAGACGCGAGTGTAAGAATCTACAACGGGTGTCAGCAGCAGCAGCACGAACGAGCTTGAAGAAGAGCAGACCAACTCCAGAACATCGGAACGCCTATCATCGGCATGATCGTGGGGTAAGCATCAACTCTGTTTATCCCCGAGATTTTTCCTGCCCGCACATTAACTGTGTATCCTAAAGAGTGCATTTCTAGTGTTTGTTTTAGTTCTTACTTTCATATTTTTGATTGCAATCATGTCAAACGAAAAGAAAGTAGACGTTAGCACTATGGAAGATAAACCAATAGTAATTGATTACAGTACTCTTTCAATATTGTTACCAAGCTACGATGGTAACAAAAGGACACTAGCATTTTACATAGAAGGTGTTGAAAATGCATTAAGTCTAATTACAAATCAAAACGATCCAAGCATAGCATGCTTGATCAGAAATAAATTATCTGGTAGGACAGTTGAAGCGCTATCTGAAGGAACAGGAGCAAAAACCTGGTCCGAAATAAAATCAATTTTATTGAGGAGGTTCGGTGAATTCCGAAATGAGATACAATTAGTTCAGGAACTAATGCTGTTAAATAGGGACAGTAATTTAGACAAATTTGCTGACAGAATTAGGGCATTAGAATGTACACTCGTACTATCAGACCTAGATAAAAGAACGTATTATCAACAAATGGCACTAAGTGTATTCTTAGACAAAATAAACCCAATCATTGCAATATTTATTAAGTTACAAAATGTAGAAACTTTGGAACAAGCATTAACTATTGCTAAACAAGAAGAGACCAAATTAAAAAATAAAAGAGCCCAACAACAAGCCATGAAGCCAACCAATCAAAGAGGTAATTCTAACATTGCAAATAATAAAAATTTTCCACCTAATTTTAACACACAAAGAAAGGAACAAATAAATTCCAAAACTCCTTTCAATACCAACATCAGAAAATCTATTTATTATCAATCCCACAATAATGACAGTGAAGAAATTACAAATAAAGATAATGAGGACGATGAAACAGAAGAGAGAATATGCTAAGAAATATGCAGAAGAAGAATATGCCATTAAACACAAACAAACCATGGAAAACGTACAAAAAATAGTGAACGCTAAGATTTCCTCGGAAAAACAAGCAGTAATCGAAAGATCCAATCGAGGCACGAAAAACTCGGATTTCAAAGTAGGTGATAAAGTTTACAAACAGGTAGCAAAAACAGCGCGATCAAATAAACAGGAACCGGGATACCTAGGACCTTACACAATTGTTCGTATACACCCAGAACAAATCGCTGAAATTGTAGGAAAACACATCAACGCAAAAACTATTAGAGTACACTTCCGATTATTAAGGCGCCCAGAAAATGTTTCAGGAACGCCATCACCTGCCTCGCCGCCCTCGGACTCGTCGCAGCCACAGCAGTCATACAGCCAATAGATAACCATAACGGGATCTTAGTACTAACGGGAGCAAAAGCCCAATACCAAATAGATACATATCACCTAGTAGTAATTTATAACACTACACAATTAAAAGAAATTTTCTTAGATATAAGCAGCAATTATTTTACTTTAAAATTAAAAATAAATAACCCAATTAGCAGTAGGATTTTAAATAAGCAAATAGAATACCTTATAGATATAATAGAAAGTAAATTAGTTTACTTAGGAATAGATACAATAGGTTTAAGCAATAATCACAGACAAAAAAGAGGACTAATAAATGGATTAGGCTCAATAGTAAAAAGCATTACAGGTAACTTAGATAACGATGACGCAATTAAATTTGAAAATGAAATTTATGACTTAAGATCAGTAATTAATAATAACGCAAACAGCCAAGAAAACACAATAAGCATAGTTAAAGATTTCATGCAGGAATACGAAGCTAATTTAAAGCAAATTAAATAAAATCAAGACGTAATAGCTTTAGCCATTAAAAACACCTCGGAAAAACTTACTTCAATGGAATTAAACACTCGATTATCCGTCGTTTATTACGAAATAGAGATATCGCTTCAACAACTCTATGACAGACTATCTATGCTGGAAAATGCAATAACATTTTCTCACCTGAGTAAAATGCATCCTAGTATAATAGACCCATCTTACCTTTTAGAAGAACTTAATTATTTACAAAACCAAATACCTCATAACTTACCTTATGCACCTAGCATTAAAAATATTCATTTGATAGAAAAAACAATCACAGGAAAAGCATACAGTACAAATGAGACACTGAACTTTATACTAGAAATACCACTTGTAACAGATAAACCCTATAACCTATTACACCTTTATTCCATCCCTAATAACAATAACACAATCCTTATTCCACAAAATCCTTTCCTTATCTTGGGAAATGACGAGTTTGCTTACCCATGTGAAGAATGCATGAAGATAACCAACGATGACGTCATCTACAAACACCTGGAATGGCAAAAACTGCAACACGCTAATGATTGCATAGCGCAACTGATTCAGCATCAAGAACCGCACAAATCCACTTATGCAATTGCAACCTATGAAAATAACTTGATACAACAAATTCAGGATAACAGCTGGATAGCTATTATGAAAAACGAAGAAGTAGCAAAAACTACCCGTGGAAACGATGTGCAATATCAACGTGTAAAAGGCGTTTACCTAATTACAAATGACAACAGGTGTACGATACAACTAGCGGATAGAACCCTAGAAACACATAAAAAATATATCAATATCAGGGAATCAATACCTTTACCTCGAGCCTATGAAACACCAACATCATCAAATATAACAATTGATCTAGAAGCCGTCAACTTAGATGACCTAAAAAACCTTATACAGAAAACTAGGGAAATTCCGCACACGAAGACAGCTCCCTTAGTTTCATCAGCACCAAGCTGGTCATCACTGATGCTGTACATCATACTTACCGCCGCAGTAGTCGCAACTGTAACCTACAAATACTGGTGGTTGCGAAGACGAAAGCCGACCTCAGTTTTACTGGAAGACGTTGCTGAAGAAGCTCAACAACAGCAGCCAGCTCAACCTTCGGTACGCCTCTCGCTTAGGGGTCTCCTCCCGAGTTATGTAGCTGTATCCACCACACGACGTAAACAAAATAAGCATGTACCAGGAAACAGGATAATTACTTCATTCATTACTATTCACACCGTAACTTTAATCCGCTATATCTCAGTAGTTTTTGATAATTTCGACAAAATAAAAAATACGGGAGTTATATAAGCATAACTTTAATCTTATATACTTATCAAGGCTATTAGACAATAACCATCATTGTTAATTAGGCAATAAATATGATAGCACGTACTATTTCCTGGTATCATAAAGATAACAGGAAATGACTTAGAATAAGCACCCTTTGTATAACAATAGCATATAAGGTTTTTATCAATGAATAAAGTTAGTCTTAATCCGCTCTTCAAGCTGAACACTTGTCTTTTTAAAAAGCCTTTCGCCTCCGCCCACAACCTAACTGGCGCAGTCGGTACGTCGCGTTCTTCGGTTCCAGAGGAAGATTTCCGTAATCCTAGATTCCGTGGCGTGATCAAGAACCTACCGTGGGTAGCTCGCAGAGACGTCGGGCAGCAGAAAAAGCAAGATTAGAAGCAAGAAGTTACGGACGATTCAACAGCCTTCTCATCGGCTATGCTCGTGGGGTAAGCATTAAATCTGATTATTCCCGAGATCCTTTGTTTTAACCATTCCTAGCACTAAAAAGCAACTTTTGCGTGTTTCTGTGTTGAGGTATTAGTATTCATTGCAATACAACTTTTTATCGCTGTCTCTCACACATAGTTGTCAACTGATTCAAGAGATTAAAATGGCTCAAGATAAGAAGACACTTGATGAAAAACCTATGATTGAAGAGAAGTCGATTCCCACCGACTACTCTACGTTCTCGAAACTGTTACCTAACTATGACGGAAACAGGAGAACACTAGCATTTTACATAGAAGGTGTAGAAAATGCACTGGGACTCATAACCAATAAAGAAGATGCGTGTATAGCGTGTCTAATAAGAAACAAACTTACAGGTAAAGCTGTTGAAAATTAATCTAAAACACATCAAAGATAATCAAGAAAAAATATATAGGGCAATAGACAGATACTCAACGCAGGAAACTGAGTTCGAAACCAATTACCTGAGAACCAGTATTTTCAATAACATTGCAAGTTCGCTTCAACAGCTTTATGACAGATCTAGAAAAGATGCACCCTAGCATTATCGACCCTTCATATTTAATAGAAGAATTGAATAATATTCAAAACGAAATAACCGGAAACCTAGCATATGCCCCAAATCTAAACAACATTCAGCTATGGGAAAAAGCTATTACAGTAAAAGCTTATAGTACCAATGAAACTATTAACTTCATACTAGACATACCAATAGTTGCTGAACAACCCTATAACCTCCTACATCTCTATTCTATTCCGAACAATAACAATACTATCCTGATACCTAAAAATCCTCTCCTTGTATTGGGCAATAATGAGTTTGCCTATCCTCACGAGCCATGCACGACGATAGTGGAAGACGAAGTCATTTGCAAACACCTAGAATGGAACAATCTACTGCACTCAGACGATTGCTTAGCCCAACTCATCCAACATCAAGAACCACACAACTGCACCTATGCAACTGCAACCTTCGAAAACAACATCATCCAGCAAATCAAGGACAATTGCTGGATAGTTATCATAAAACAAGAAGAAGTCATCAAAACAACCTGCGATAACAACGTGCAATACCAACGCAACAAAGGCGTCGTCTTAATCACAACAGACAACAACTGCAAGGTACAAGTCATGGACAGAACTCTTACAACGCATCAAAGGTACATAATCGTAAAGGAAACCATACCATTACCACGGGCACACCAAACACCAAAAGTCCTACCAATGAAAATTAAACTAGAAAATATCGAATTAGACAATCTGAAGAAAGCCATTCAACAATCAGAAGAAGTAGAGTCTTCAATAATAGATCCTGTAATCATTACCAACACACCTAGCTGGTCATCGATATCATTATATATAATAATCATAGTAACAGGAAGTGGAGCAGCAATCTACAAGTTCTGGTGGAAACCAAGATCAGCACATCTTCTGGTCCTGCAACATCCTGAAGAAGATGCAGTCCAACTTCAGTCGCAACCTTCGGCGCGCCTTCATCTAAGGGGGGGGGGGGGGGAGTTATATAAGCATAACCTTAATCTTATATACTTATCAAGGCTATTAGACAATAACCATCATTGTTAATTAGGCAATAAATATGATAGCACGTACTATTTCCTGGTATCATAAAGATAACAGGAAATGACTTAGAATAAGCACCCTTTGTATAACAATAGCATATAAGGTTTTTATCAATGAATAAAGTTAGTCTTAATCTGCTCTTCAAGCTGAACACTTGTCTTTTTAAAAAGCCTTTCGCCTCCGGCCACAACCTAACTCGGGTCTTAACTTTTTTTTTTATTATATATAAGACGGACTAATTATTTTTTTGATTTTCATACCTTGGATCCATCCCTATTGCATTTCTATAATGGTTAAGTTCATAATTCCATAACTATTTAGATGGCTTAAACCTGGGCTAAACAAAATTCTTGTTTGTAATAACGCTTGTCGAATGCAACAAATAAAATGACTGCCTAGCCCTTGCAGTCATACATGCCAAGCAAAAGTCTCTCAGCAAGTTTTCGGACTGCTAAACGAAGATCGCTGAGCAAGTTTTTCATTGAAAATTCCCATTGCTACGACAAACAAGAGGAAAGAGAAAGAGTTCTCAAGATAATAAAAGTATCGCTTTTACTGCCACAGGACATTAGTCGATGGCTTGCCTCTTCTTTGTGAGCGTGACACAGCTAAACTAACAAAATAGCCCATTTACGCGAAGCAAGGTTGAATTTCACTTTATAGTATGCCACAGGCAATTCTGTCGCTCAGCATAAATCAGACTTGAGTACCTACAACAGAGCGTTTAAAAATATATATATAACCTAACCCTTATGCGTGATAAGTTTTATTGAAACCAGAGTAGTTTCTGTCTGTTTTGTACACTTTACTTCAAATCTCACGAAAATATACGTGTTAGTATAAAATAATATCATAATTAAGAAACTTCCCTATCTTATTTTACCTCTGTGTTTGTCTATCCCAAAATTATCACACTTTAAACCAACCCACAAAGAAACGCATTTAATTATAACCTATTATAATGTTCCTTGTTCTGATCCTGAACTGGAATTCGGTCTAAACAACGCCATCAAACCGCCCCATATCAACTGGAGGGTGCTTCCGAGTAATTCCAAGAAGTAGACAAAAGGTCCTTCCTTAGGCTGCGCTACTTCTTCGTCGTCCTCCCACGAGAATGGGTCATCCAGATCATTCCATGTATCATTTTTAGCTTCAACCTGCCTCCCAGAAACTTGACTTCCTGCTAACACTGGTAAATATTTTGAGTATAGAGTTATCTTTTCAGGTTTCTTTTCGGTCTTTTTAGTTAGCCCTTCGACTGATAGTTCCTCGACGTCCCTGTCTTTAGATATGTCGTTATCAACTGGTTTCATGTTGTGACTATTCGTTAATTCGTCATCCTGTAACTCAATCTTCCCTACTGGTTTTGTAGTCGCTCCAGATTTGGTCGTATCGTTTATGCCGAGGAATCTGGAAATGGTGATATTAGTTTGTATTAATATGGATCAAATGTTCAAATATTGGTAAGTTTAGAAAACACCAGTATAAAAATAACTCATTAAATCTCACACTTAAGTAAACGAGTCATTAAGCACTCGTCTTCGTAGCGTATCGATGACAATTTATTAATTAATTAAAATTGTTTGCACCAAAATGCTTTGGGTATTCTCTACTAGTCAACCAAAGGTGGTGAAGAGGTGATAGCAGGAGGTTTGGTTGAGAGGAACATTGATAAAAAACTATTACATCATCTCATGTAGCGTGTAGACAACAAGACATGTTGTCCACTATATTAAGTGCCCCATTGTTTGTGGGACCAGGACTGAACGAAATAATTTCAAAGGACCAGTTCCTTGTACCACACAAGTAACTGGTCCTTTGAAATATTTTAAAAAGTTCTATTACATAAAATGATAATGGCGACCTTTAGTAACAAACTAAACAAAATTTCAGTTTGGTGCATTTTTTCATTATATTTAATTAAAACATTAGTTTAGTCCTGTCAGATTAAGATATTGTAAATGTATTAAAAATATAGCGACAAAAATATGCCAATTTACATCAGGTGCTGACTAATTTCTGACCTTTTCTTAAATAAAATAGAAAGAAAAAGATGCAACGAACACAGATTTAGCTTGGTTTGTAATCAAGGGAATCGGCGCCAAAGAATTTAACATAAAAGCTTCTGGTCCTAGTGTCTTTAAACTAGCTGAATATAATTACTTGTATATTGGCGATGTGATCCTCTCAGCAATATTGTTGGCAATCTGGTGGTAGACGTCCAAAGGTGGTTTCGTACCCATCGTTGTTGGGTTTGTGGTGTACACAGACACCACCGTCTCCTCGAGGGGCAGGCTGGAACATTGTTGAGACAACTGGAACAGGAGATAACACAGGGACTTAATACTACAGAAATATAACATGGTATTAGTACTGAGAAGTAAGTAAAACGGGTTTTTTTTTCCGATGGGCCTACTCTTCACCGCAATCTGCCAGATGAGAAGCTATGAATGAGCTCTAAAATAAAACCAGCGTGCCCAGAAAATTCCCGTTGTGCTTTTTTATAAAATGTCTCTATGATACCTTGGGTGAAGTGAGTTTAAAAAATCAAAAGTCATCGATTAAAATTAGGCTGCGGATCAGCATTTTTTAAATAAGTGGCGGAACAAACTCCTCAGCAGCACAGCTGTCTGTTCATTAAAAAAAAACACATGACTTAATACAATACTATGTATTCATAGTAATGAACAGAATAGAACACAACAACATTTAAATTATTTATCATATACCAGCTAGTCACGCCAAACTACCAGCAAAAAAAAAAAAAAAACATTAAAACGGAAATATAAATAAGTAAAACCTTATTACCTAATAAAAGCCCCTCTTTGCATCGTAAGAAAAGACAATTATATAAAACCATATAAATAACATGTCAATAAGCTAATTCCGGAGAAAGAACACAAACATTGTCTTGAGTTAATCAGAGCGACCTTAGCGAGCGAGCTATTTTTATCATTTAAATAGTCGTTTACGGAATAATATTCCTTTGAACAAAGGTTGGATTTGATTTGTGCTTTAAATGCACTGTGAGGCAAGTCTAGCAAAGCATAGGGTATCTTGTTTTAAAAAGTTATACCAAACCCAACAAAAGAGTTATGAATCTTTTGAATTCGGTGAAAAAGTTAAGTGAGCTGTCATGAGTTTCAACCCCTATCACCATATATATTGATTTCTTATAGAATGAGTCCACTTCACATATCAAAATGTAAATAACATTCGAAGTAAGTACCTAATGGAACAATAACTTTACACTACCTACATAGTTCATGTAACGTTACAACCTCAAACATTTTTATAACTTTTAAGACTAGAACTTTTATTGACTAGGGCAAAATTGCTTGCCAATTTGAAATCAACTTAATTGTCATTAAAATGAAGGTGATATTTGTTTAACTTGAAATAGGGTGGGGTGTGCACTGCACACTTTTACTATAGACAAAGTTTATATTTGCGTGTATACTTGCATATCTGTTTAGATTTTTGGGAAATAAATCGCGAATGCACTATGAAAAAAATAACTAAAAAAAATCAGGCTAGTCAAGGAACACGGGTGAGTTTTAATCAGTAAAAGTCTGACACGCCCTTCGCCGCCCGAGTAAGTTCTTACGATGGCATTTTAACAGTATCGACTGGTAGTACACGTCTGTTTTGATTGTAAGGGTTATATGTAGAAGGGAAGGGTAGGGAGGTCCACAATTTAGCCTTGAGTAGTACAAATGTGGAAAAGAAGCGATGTGTACGAATACGAAACATATCAAGGAAGGTAAGCCATCTTAAACTCATGCTATCATAAACTGTTTCAAAAAGTTCTTGCATAATTCGACGCTTATCAAACCTAAAATAAAAGCTAAAGTGATGAAGTCATAAAAAATTGAAATTAGTATTGGTATATAGACAAAAATCCAGTACGAAATTACCAAATTTTAGACTGGCTAATCCCTGTTAATTCCCCCTATAACCCTTTGTTTTATTTCATTACAAATAGATATTTGTTCACATTTGATCCCGAATAAGCACAATCAGGGTCGTTTTGGACGCCACACACTGATAGAACGCGTCAGGTCACTGCAATCATTGTCCTTATACATGGATACCTCCACCCTACCTTATACTGAGGAGATCATTCAGTTGCATATCACGTGCCCGGTTGCGTCAATAGGTTGTGATTCATATTTGCTTGTGTACCTCGTAAGTGATATGAATGTTTACTATTGTCAGGCATCCTACACCAATGAAAAATCACTTAACACTTAATTCAGTAACGTCTTTCTTTTTCTGTTTATTCAAATGTTTTAAATTCTAACTGAAAACGAACAACATCTTAGTTGATTCACGAAATTTATCTTAATCTATATTTTATTAGTTTTATTTTTTTTTTTAATTTTAGGATGTTTTCATAATACCTAAAAGCGTTTTCCATATGTAACTAACAATTTGCCTGCTGTGGTCTTCCCGCTCGATTATAATTTAACTGTCTACAAAGCTAGAGTGAATAGGTTCATAATAAACTAGTGCGCATCACTGCTTACCATCAGGCGGTATCACAGTCAAACGCTAGTATATAACATTTAAAAAAAAATAGATTTTCTGCTATTCGGGACAAATAACAACTCAAATGGAATAAAAATCTGTCCAGTCATTCTAGAGTTATGAACAGTGTAACTTATCCGACTTGTGTAAAATAATATTGCAACGTTTTAGCCAAAAATAACAAATATATTATCAGAAATCATTTTAATTACCATTAATTATGTTAAAAAAAAAGAAAATTCGAAACAAATTTTAATTGAATGTGAATTAGTTAGGTCTGCGTTTGAGCTTTTATTTAGGTAGATATTATGGTAGATTGTTGTCTCCCACCCCGATTGTTGTGACCCACTGCTTAGGTGCTGGGTTTAACTCCTAGTTCAGGCAAAATGGCAAAAAGTGTCGGTAAATTTCTTAGTAGCAGTCCGTAGTTTAGATTTGTGCCCGGGTGATGGCATTAGTCTCGGCCGATATAACAAGATAGTTAATCATAACTGGATAAAAGTGGATGTAAGTACTATAGATACAACTCTGCCCACTCTACTTGAAATTTCTTAGTCAGCTTACTGCCCAAAAAAAAAAAAACATAATCGTCCTTTTTCAACAAGATCTTACACCTTTTTCAGCTAAAGTCCACATGCCACTTAGCACTCTACGCATCCCAAGACAGGTGCAGATAAAACCTTTTAACCCTAACATGTTTGCCTACATAATGTACCCACGTATTCGAAGGCGTTAACATAACACATCACTATTCAAAAAAGGTGAAACATATCAAAATATATGTTATACGGGGCTTTACTAAATTATAAAAGGCAGAAGTATCACAAAGGTTTCAAGTTCGTTTTTCAGGAATCTATACTAATCTATAAAGCTGAAGAGTTTGTTTGTTTGAACGCGCTAATCTCAGGAACTACTGATCCAATTTGAAAAATTCTCTTTGCGTTGGATAGCCAATTAATCCAGAAATGCTTTAAGCTATAGAGCATCACGCTTTGACCAATAGGGGCGGAGCATAACTAACTTCACGCGAACAAACTCTCTAGCGGCTCCTAGTCACATATAAAAATCTATATTCGTCTACTATCAATATATGAATATTGTAAGCAGCAATGATATTTTGTGACTAGCAGGGTAATTGTGTAACATACTATCAATTGCAATGGATTTCATTTTGACAGTTCTACAACATTCATTGCGTTATTTATGTTGATGAGTAGGCACATTTTTCAAACACATGGAGCAATGCTATAAGCTTCAAAATGATTCAAATTGATAGTAATAGTCTGTTACACAATTTTTCACGGCGACATTTTTACAGAATCTATCGGTTGATATTGGTTCCCAGATTCAAAATGAACTCTTACAAAGTATACTTAAATCGTTCGTATCAACAAAAATATTGAACGCAAGTATTAGAAATTTTCTCAAATAATGGCTCCGATCCCTTTGTTCTAGAACTACAGGAGATTTAAGTTTAGTGGTTTTTATTTCTTAATATTATATATTGTTACAGGCTAGGGGTACTAAAATGCCGGTTAAGGGTAACGAAGATTATTGACAACGAAGGTACAGTCGGTAGTAGGCAATGACAAGTAGAATGTAGCTGATGTCGCACCGAAGTCTTCCCTTACGTCCACGAAGTCCGCGTCGTACACACCCAACAACACTACAGATGTTACTTCACGTAGTCCTCAAAGTTCTCGTTGGGTTGTCGCCTTGTCGCTGTAGATCCTCCTTCTTAACTGTCGCTGTATCGCGTCGGTAGTCAAATGCAGACTGAGTGTGCGCTGGCGTCATGGCGCTTTATTTAAGCCAGCTGATCGAACATTCCAGACCTGTCTAGAATTAATAATAATAGCGCATAATTTCACTTCTTCAACTTCCACAGGTACTTCCCGAAATTTAGATGTCGACACTTCGTTTACGATGTTGATAAAACCTATACCATTCGAAAGACCACCGTAGGTCTAGCAATGCGTTTTTATATTGTAACTCTACAATGCCTAAGTCTCGAGGTATAAGGCTTAAAAGTTACATACTACATGTCACGCAATATTGAACCTTATGCCTTCGATATAAGGTGCATTCGTAACAATATATTATATAAACAGTCGCCATGATTTTATCACGTCTGAAATGTCTATGGAATATCTTAATTTGACAGAACTAAACTAATATTTTATCTTTTATCCTCTTCATAATGAATTAGAAAGAAAAGGACGCACTGGACTTGAATTTAGTTTAGTTCGTGAATAAAGGCCAATTACGATATCATTAATGAACAAATCAAAGAAGTTGACTGGTCGATCCATTTGGATCATCTTTCGTCCGAGAAAGCGGTTGACGTATTTTATGATATGCTGAGCGGTATTGTTTCACCAAACGTTCCTCTAATGAGGTCTCGTACGCTTGACTTTCCAGTTTGGTTTTCTCCTCACTTGATCAAGACTTTTAAAAAGAAAAAGAGTCTTTGGATAAAGTGGAAGAAATTTAAAAATATTAAAGATTACAACATGTTTTCAGAATACCGAACAATTTTTAAAGAGGCCTGTAACAGTAACTATTCTGCCTACATTAAATCCGTTGAGGATAATCTCACCTCCAATGTTAAAATCTTTTGGACTTATTTATCTAATCGCAAAGATAAGTCGGTAATCCCATCTACAATGCAATACCATAACCTTAAGTCGAGGCTCCGGATCTAGTTTGCAATATGTTCTCCGATTTCTTTCTATCGGTGTTCGAACCTGCATCGTCCACGTTATCGACTTGGACCCCGCCTTCTTATTCTTACCGTGACGTTAATATATTAATTGACAATGTATATATCGAGAAATCGAACTTACGTCGAGAGTTAGAAAACCTCGCACATCCAAAGGGGCTGGTCCGGATGGATACCCAGCTTTGTTTTTTAGGGCCACTGCTGGTGGTATCTGTGAACCGCTTCATATAATTTACAATAAATGCCTGTATGAAGGGGTGTTTCCTGAAATATGGAAACAGGCCAATATAACGCCCGTGCACAAGGGAGGCTCAAAACATGATATCGAGCAGTACCGACCCATTTCAATTCTGTCGACCTTGTCGAAGTTATTTGAAAGACTTGTACATAACAAAATCTACCCAATCCTGCATAACGTACTGATCCCTGAACAACATGGTTTTGTTAAACGCAGATCTACTGTTTCCAATTTATTAATATTCACCAGCTATCTTTTTGAAAACATGGATAAACGTCTGCAGGTAGACGCTGTTTACACAGATTTCAAAAAGGCCTTTGACAAGGTGGATCATGAAATATTACTTAATAAAATTGCATTTAATGGCATTCGGGGCAACTTGCTTCGGTGGTTTTCATCTTATGTTACTAACAGAACACAGAAGGTGGTTGTGAGTGGCCACCAGTCTGATACAGTGTCTATAACTTCTGGTGTTCCACAGGGCTCAATCTTGGGACCACTCTTATTCAATATTTATATAAATGACATTCGGAAATGCTTCTTAAGTACTAAATTTCTTATGTACGCTGATGATTTGAAAGCCTTTAAAACTATTACCACTAAAGAAGATTGTTTGAAGTTTCAAGAAGACCTGGATAGGCTTTCTACATACTGTGTTGACAACAAACTCCACTTAAGCGTTTCCAAATGTCATTATATAAATTTCACCAAAAACAAATCTGTTGCGAATTTTGAGTATAGTCTAAATGGAGCCGTGTTGAGCAACACTTCAGTTGTAAGAGATCTGGGTGTTCTACTGGACAGTATATTATCGCTTAATCAACACGTAGAAAGCATTGTCAATAATTCATTTAGGATGTATGGTTTTGTCATGAGATCATCTGCTGAGTTCAAACGGCCCACTACAAATCTCTACTTATACAATACGCTTGTATGCTCACAGCTTGAATATGCGGCCCCAATCTGGAACCCATTTTATAATAAATATGTAGATATGATTGAGAAGGTCCAGCGTAAGTTTCTTCGTGCCATGCACTATAGGTGCTATAAAAGATGTTTGACGTACTCACAATTAATTAGCAAATATAAGATCTTACCATTACAGTCTAGGCGTAAGTTTCTTGAGGCCAGCACACTGCATGGTATCATTCATAATCACTTCGATTGCATAGATCTCACAAGTTAATTGTGTTATATTGTTATAATAATGTTATATTACTGTTTGTAAATATTTTATATTGTGGCTGTTTATTGTCCCATAATTAATAAAAATAAAAATAAATAAAATAAAGGAACCAGTGCCAATCTACTTCTGTTACCGCTATAAAACCAAATACTAACTGTTTTAGTATAGATTACGGGGCCCTGCGTGCGTTAATACGACTCGTTTTAGCCGGTTTTTATATACAATACTTACTAGCTTTCCACCCGCGGTTTCGGTTATATCGCGCTATTTAGATTTCTCATTTTCGGGGATTAATTATCGTATCATTTAGCTTCTAAGTTTACATGTGCATCTTCGTTTGCAATATATTATATTGTTTAAAAAGGCACACAGCGCCATTTATCACATGGTATAAAGCTAACAATATTTTAGTTTTTCCTCGGAATATCAAATTTTTCCTAACCCTATTATTTAATCAAGACTTCTAACTTTACATCTGCCAAATTTTAAAGAAATCGATTCAGTAGTTAAGGCGTGAAAGCGAAACAAACAAACTCACTTTCCGATTTATAATATTAGTAAGGATAATTTTGACAATAAAACACTGCCAGGCCTGAGAGTCACCCAACACTAGGCACATAAAAACTGGTCCTTCGGCACCCAAGTTACTTCTACCGACACCGGCGCCATCTCACGTACAGACTATAAAACAACAAGATAGTTGGCGCTAAAGGTGAATACTAAACACTTCATAGTTCCATAGTTTCCTCTTGAACTCACATTTTGGTGACTTTGAATACGTTATGTAGGTCGAACTTGTAAATTAAGTTTGGTCTTTTACGTGACTCTTGTAAGGAAAAGTTTTTCGTTTATAACTGTGTGTTTAGAATTTTATTTTAGGTAAGGGTCTGGCTGTTTGTGTATGTTAGATTCTATATTTCTAAATGCACTCTCTATACAGGAGAAATTCCTAATTCCATTAAAAAGGAAATCACATCGTTTTGATGTCTGCCTACACTAATCTTTAGTATTTGTTTGGCCTTTTTAATGTAGGACTATGTAACGCAGATTTAAAATAACAAGTGATAACCTTCAGGATGACTTAAAGTAAAGAGGCGGGAGGTTTTATTTCGAGAAATCTCTGAGTCAATTATAACAAGGAAATATTCTTAAATATTTATTTTTAGCCTATTATTTGTTGTCGCACTGGAACGCAAAGGCCTCCCTTTCTCCTTCGATTTCCTCTCTGTGTTGAGCTAGTATTGATCATTCCTGTATGTAAGTGTCAAGTTCGTTCCACAAAATATTATCCTTGGTCTATCTTGATATATGGCGTTGCCGCCAAGCGATTTGTCGTGTTCCGGCATGATGTCTGGTGAAGCCGTACGGAGGACGGGTCTGAGCAGTTGTGTTGCGATGTGTGCCGGGTACGATGCGCCTAATGTTGTTGTGTTGGGAGTTTGGTCGTGGAGGGTCTTCAGATCAATCTCCCTTTGGCGCAGCATCGTTGGTCGTGTTGTTGGGTTTAACATTGCATCACCTCGCTCAACTGCCGTCTTCCTTCCTATTCGCTCAGTTTTTCTGAGTGAATAGGCTCTTAATAAACTAGCGCGCTTTACCATCAACGATCGCATCACTGCTTACCATCAGGCGGGATTGCGGTCAAGCTCTAGTTTATAATTATTATAATAAAAAAAAAAGGCGTGTGGCACTCGGAGACTGCCGCGGTAAAGCTATTGCATAGCCTTTTTTTATCAACTATAACTTGCAATTATAATTATTTATTTATTTTATTTATACAGTAACTTTTCCTTTGTTTTTTTTTTCTTTGATATCAATTCAAGTTTTCTTTCTGTTTTGTAATTTATTTATTTTTTACCAGCAACGTCATCAAAAGAGTGCGAAAAATGGTGACGATTAAGCGACTAAACTACACACATCAAAAGTGTCTAGGGATCAACATATATTTTTGCAATAACTTTTCTCCTGATTGATATTAATTAAAATTTTCTTTAAGGATTCATCAAATAAAGTGTTTTCGTTTGTCACAGTAACGATAAACCAAGTCACCTTTGCATTAATAAAGAAATTTGCCATTTTCCTAATAAAGGGATATTTGACATTTGAACCACTAACACAAAAGTTCGAAAAAAAGACTGAAATAACAGTTTTCTCTAAAATTTTATTGGGTAACTTAAACAATTAATAATCCGTGTTTCTACCGCGAACACTAACAACACAAGAACATCGGTTTGGCATACTCAAAATGAGTTCATCCAAATCACGCTGTGGAATGGCCGCCCATGTTCGTTGCAACAACAAAAAAAGGTCTTCTTGCGACTGGATACCCTCCATATTCGGCAGAGCTCTTCTCTGTAGCATATCCCATGCATGCTCAATCGGGTTCAAGTCTGGCGACTGAGCAGGCCAGGGCAGGACATTGATGTTAGCTGCGGCGAGAGTCTGTCTTACAACTCTTGCGGTGTGCGGTCGTGCATTATCATGCATTAACTGAAATAAGGGACCGATTTGCACTTGTAGAGGAACGATGACGTCTGATACAATAGTCTCAGCATAAATTTGAGCGTTGAGGTTGCCTCTGATCCAAATCAACTCAGTTCTTCCGCCGATCCAAATACCCGCCCATACCATGATGGTTCCACCACTATAAGGATGGACTTCCTGGCAGGATTTTAATCGCTGTTGGCGTCCAGGGGTTCTCCAGTGTCGTATACGTCTTGTATCCGGTCTCATACCAAAACGAGACTCATCAGAAAAGCACACGAAACGCCATTGTTCTTCTGCCCAATTTCTGTGTTCAAGAGCCCATTGATATCGAATCCTACGATTGTGCATTGCTATAGGTGGTACCCGTAGCGGTCTTCGGGAATGAAGGTTCACTTCATGCAAGCGGTTTCTGACTGTTTGGTCGCTAATTAAGTTCCCTGAAGAGTGATGAAGCCTCACGGCTAACATCATGGCGGTTATTGTTGGAGCTCTTCGAGTTAAGATTTGAATGTATCGGTCTTGTCTCCGTGTGGTGTAGCGATACCGTCCTCCATGGCGCTCAGCCACGGTACCAGTGCTTCGGTAACGTGTCCAAAGTCGACTGATAACACTCTGACTTGTATTCAGAGCTAAAGCCACAGTACGTTGCCGGGAACCAGCTTCTATCATTCCCACGGCTCTGAGCATTTCTTCCCTGCTTAAATGACGTCGCCGCTCCATAATAACGTTGGTTTTAATCAGTAGTAGGGAAACAGTAGCACTGATAATGTCTTCAATGCGTTGTATGTTTTTATAGGGAAAATATTGACAGCTGATTTTCATCTTTTACTCGAATTTGATTCACAGTTCCTGATTCAAATTATGAAATGCACCAAAAAGGATCCATATAAATTTATAAAATCATAAATTTATTACAAAGCCACATCTCAATCTCAAGAAATCCGCATAAAAATGCTTGATCCCTAGACATTTTTGATGTGTGTATATTCAATGTTTTCTGTTCGACTTTGATAAAGAGATAGAAAGAAGCTAAGCAATAGCTTAAAAATGACGTCATGTTCGTTATCACACCCATGTCAGAATGTCATGAAATATGATGTCGGCCATCTTGGATTTCAAAAATGAAATCATTTTCGTGATCAGCACCCTGAGTTTTGGCGGGAAAGTCAAGCTGAGTGTCACGCTCGTTTTTCATTGGACTTTTAAAATTATTTATAGTGTTGTTTACTAAATAAAAGTGCGTGATTTATGTAGTAAAAAGTGCATTTAGTAAATAGTTCATAAAGAACAGTGAAATATCGCTGCATAGTGGCCACATCATGACTTTGTCCCAAACCTCACTCGTAAGACGGGTCACGCGGCCGTCTTTTTCGACATGAATAATTCATAATTACGTGGCATTGGCTAAATGCACAAACCGTGCGAAGCCAAAAAATAAAGAAATAAAGAAAAAACCCATGAAATCTATTATATTATCACTCGAGTCAGTAAGAATGTAAAATGAGAAAACTAACATAGAACGATCCGTGTGAGAACTAAACGATCACTATTATACTACAACGCTGATACCTTTGAGAAAGCGGACTTCCTCTACAATAGGGCAATTCCTCCGTAAGGTCTGTCTATGCTATTACTTATAATCTCTGTCATTGTGTGCTGTTTCGGTGCAATCGCAAGACCGGCCGGGCACTGAGGGGCAGGCAAGACAGCTATAGTATCCTTATGACTCCACCAACTGGTATTTCGTTGACTCGGAAACGGCGCACAGGGAGCACCACGAAATATACTCAAAGACTCCAAGGTTCTTTTTCAATATACCCCACTGTTTTGTCGTGGTGGCCTAGTGGTTAAAACACTCTCAAGTATGAGTGCGCGGGTTCGATTCCAGGTCAGGCAAGTACCAATGTAACTTTTCTAAAGTTATATGTACTTTCTAAGTATATCTTGGACACCAATGACTGAAGGCGAAGGAAAACATCTTGAGGAAACCTGGGCTTTATAAGTCTGAATTCGCCAACCCGCATTGAGCAAGCGTGGTGATTACGCTCAATCCTTCTCTGTATGAGAGGAGATCTGTGCCCAGCAGTGGGACGATAAAAAGGTTGTTGATGATGAACGGCGTCGGTGTCGAATTATTTGTTATCAATTTAATATTTTCGAGCTGATCTTTAGTAACATAATCACTTCTGATTGCGTTAACATCTGACCGTAGAATTAATAAATCCTTCATCAACTTCTTTACGTACGTTCTACGTAGTCAAAGCAAACTGGTGGCAATTTGTGAAGGTCATATGCCACAAAAACTGGGATTGTTCGGGATCCGTGATTTTAAACACCGTAATCGTATATTTTAGGTCTTTCTGCTTTTTGTTCTTACGCCTCGATACATGTTTTTGTCTTATCTTCGTAGAAACAAACAATAAATTATTTGCCTCATCAATGTCTTCCTCAGAAAAAGCCGACGAGCATATTTTTATTAAACTTTCGTTGTTTCGTTTCGGA
Source organism: Sesamia inferens (assembly GCA_037179545.1). Lineage (NCBI taxonomy): Eukaryota > Metazoa > Arthropoda > Insecta > Lepidoptera > Noctuidae > Sesamia > Sesamia inferens. The sequence continues at coordinate 26,912,231 of CM073941.1, read as the reverse complement.
GATAACAATATTACAACTTATACACTTAAATGTACTCGTATTAACATTGTTCACCGACATCTTTCTGTAATATTTTATTTAATAAAAACTTCAACTTCAACTCTTGATCTGGTCCCTGTGGATAGATACCACAATTTTGCCGTGCAATTTCACACGTGTAACAAATTATAGAAATTCTTTAAAAAAATATTTCACAATAATGGCGGATATCGCCAATAACAGTTGAAAAAACGGCCGCGTGAGCACTTTTTACTCTATAAAATCACGCGCTTTTATTTAGTAAACAACACTATAAATAATTTAAAAGTCCAATGAAAAATTAGCGTGACATTCATCTTAGCTTTTCCGTTAAAAAAAAGCTATTTTATAAAAACACTACTAAATTAATTTGAATAAAAGTACTTAATAATTAATTATATGAAAAGTTTTTAAGGTAGCCATGACAGCGTGGATGACGTCTATGACATATCTCTATAGAAGACCTATTTCAGAGAGAAAATTAATCGCAAGTTTAGCACATCGCGACTATCAGTAACATGGCAAGTGTGTAGAACTGAGTTCGCACCCTGCAATGTGCATGCTCTTTTTGAAAATCTATAAATTGTTTTCAAAAGATGTAGTCGCACGCACACAAACATACCGTGCCGAAGACTGCCGAACTGAAACGACGTTAGACGATGTACGGCCTTCAAGCCACACCTCCGTGCCCGTCGGAGTGGGGAGCGTGAGGTTTTTTCGTTACGGAATTTCTGGATTCGGTCCCCGCGCTCAAGGCCCGCGATAGAAGCTATGCAATAGCTTAAAAAAAAAATACCGGCTATTTTTATCATTAAAAAGTCAGTGGCCCAACAAATTTCCAAATCCTAAAACGCTTTATCCTACAACAAATCCAACACACACCAAATCAAAATGGAACTCAACCTCCTAGGACGCCGACCACTCTTGACCCCACCATCAACTTTCCGGCCGCGTCACAATACCTAACGTGATCTAACCGATGCATCCTTGTGTCCAATGCCAGTTCATCATATGCGCATCACGTACACACAATGGCACATTTCGATTAGGATAAGCCGGCCCTTTTGTACTGATTTTGGTCCTTGGGGAGTTGTGACGTTATAAGTTTCCTTTTCTTTTGTATTTCCTCGTTATCAATTGTTGTCTGGAAATGTTGAAGTACTATTGGATTTATTTTGTTGTATTACTGCGAAAATAAAGATAATATGATTAAGTTACTACTACTTGCTTGCTACTCACAGTCATAATCCAATAGCTTTTTTTAATAAATTATAAACTAGTGCTTGACCACAATCCCGCCTGATGGTAAGCAGTGATGCGATCGTTGATAGCAAAGCTAGTTTATTAAGAATCTATTCACTCAAAAAAACTGAGTGAGTAGGAAGGAAGACGACAGTTGAGCGAGGTGATGCAGTGTTAAGCCCAATTACACGACCAAACTCCCGACACAGCAACATTAGGCGCATTGTACACGGCACACATCGCAACACAATTGCTCAGACCCGACCTCCGTATGGCTTCACCAGATATCATGCTGGAACATGACCAATCGCTTGGCGGCAAGACCTTGTGTGGTGGCAACATTATAGGCTGATTATGGAGACTTCATGACAATTCTTTTAATATTACCTTGAAAATTAATTAAATGCAGGGTAGACCCTACGTGCAAACCGGTATCATAGGTACATGATTGTTGCGGAAAAAAATATGTAAAGGATAACTTTAATTTTGTAAGTCGATGGCAATAAACAAAAATACAAAATCGATAACACTGATGCTTATGGCCCAAACTAGTAGCAATCCATGGTGGATTCATCAAAGGCAATAAAGTCATATCATGCTCCCCGATAATTCGATCAACACCTACTGTCATTTTCTTTTTTTTATAAAATATAAACTAGCGCTTGACTGCAATCCCACCTGATGGTAAGCCGTGATGCAATCGTTGATGGTAAAGCGCGCTAGTTTATTAAGAGCTTATTAACTCTAGCCTTGAAAATACTTAAATTGTAGTCGGGCAGTAACACCGCTGCTGGCAAAATGTTCCAGTCCCTCGATGTACACGGTATAACAGACGAAGCGAAACGGTTCGTTCGGATCGTGTCAACAACATAAGGGTGGAAACTCGCCGTACGACGGGTCGTCCGATGATGGAACGGAGATGGGGGAATTAAATCATGCAATTCCCTCGCACACTCTCTAAAATGCATCCTATAGAACACCTACAGGCTGGCCTGTCTTCGCCTGTGCTTCAGGCTATGGAGTACCGTTTTGAGCTAAATCTGGGTCGCCTATTAGCCTCTTCTCCTATCCCAATGTACATGGGGTTCGCGGAATATGTATATTTTTCTTTCATACTCTTTTATTATCCGCAATCTCGACAGTTAACTTCACTATACTAATTCAGAGAGAGGAAAATGTCACGAGGAAAGTTTTATAGTATATATGTATGTCGATGGTTACAAGAGTAGGTGAAGACCATAGTTACGTCCAATACCATAAAAATAAATCAAAATCCATAGTCAAACTTTCTCCATATAAATAACTATAATCCACCTCAGGGTCAAACTTTCATATCAAATGGTTGGGCTAATATTTTCTTATTGCTATGCCATAGCCTTTATTTAGTGAGTGTTGTAATTAATATTATTAATAGTTCCACTACGTAGAACACATAATTATTATAAATTTCAATATCAATTATTTGTCAACAGTAATATCTCATTGCTGCTACACCAGCTACTGCTTCCAATGTCTACTGTTGTTTGTTTTAATATAAACTAAATTACATTTGCTTACTGTAAAAGTAATATTTTTATTATTGTGAATGTGAAGACTATATGAGTTATTATTTTCTCTGTTATATTAGTTTTTGTTATGGTCTCTCTCGTTTGAGTACTTTACCGAGCCTACCCAAATGCCTACCTAAATTCTAAGTCGAGCTGCACGATCACTGATAACTGCATGCACTTTTTAGACAGGAGCACTCAATCCGTGTGATTCCTTACTGGAGTGACCATTTCAAATATCTGTCTACATGTTCTTTAAATGATCTGACTAAGATTATTTCTGGAATTTAAAAGATTGTTTGCACGACCTGAGTTTGTTACGGCCTTTCTTCTCAGAGTAGTTAGAAATGAAATGAAATGAAATGAAATGAAATCGTTTATTAAGCAAGTAGGATCACCGATCACTTTTACACGTCATATATATATTTTTTTTTAACAAGATGAAGCCGGCATTTCTTAACTGACTACCTCTGAGAAGAAATAGCCGAAACAAACTCAGGGATCATCGTCTTTTTTCAAGTCCAGACATTAAAAATGAGAATGTTTACAATAATTTACCTTATAATTACGTATATTGCTAATAACAATGCTTATCAGAGCGAACAGCTCAGTCCCAAGCTTTTTTGTCTTCTAAATAATCTGTGATTTTATAATACCCCTTTTTGCAAAGTTTAGCCTTTATATACTTTTTAAATCGTTTAATGGGTAAGTTTCGAATGTCCATGGGAAGCTTGTTGTAAAAGTGTATACATTGACCCATGAATGAGTTGCCTACTCTGTGGAGACGAGTGTGATGTACAGCAAGATTGTGTTTGTTCCTGGTATTTATATTATGAATATCGCTTATTTTCTTAAAATCCGATATATTTTTATGTACGTACATAAGATTTTCAAATATATACTGTGAAGCTACAGTCAGAATGTCCACCTCTCTGAATTTTTCTCTAAGAGAATCTCTAGGACCAAGGTTGTAAATGGCTCGAACAGCCCTTTTCTGTAAAACAAAGATGGTATTGATGTCCGCACAAGTTCCCCAGAGAAGAATCCCATAAGTCATTAGACTATGAAAATAACTAAAATAAACAATTCTGGCTGTATCCACATCAGTTATCTGTCTAATTTTCTTAACAGCAAAGGCGGCGGAACTGAGTCTACCCGACAGCTTCTCAACGTGAGGACCCCATTGCAACTTGGCGTCAATAGTCAATCCAAGAAAAACTGTCGACTCGACAGGGATCAACTCTACTCCATTCAGTTGAGCATTGGTACTTAGCTGCCTGAAATTTGGCGTAGAAAATTTAATGACTTTAGTTTTTTTTTCATTTAAAAGAAGATTATTTACATTAAACCAATGGACAACTTTAGAAAGTGCATTGTTAACTTCGTCAAAATTGGCTAGCTGACGCTTGGCTTTAAAAATTAGAGAAGTGTCATCCGCGAACAATACAATGTTGTGATTATCCCTCACGTGATGAAGTAAGTCATTAATATAGATTAAAAACAAGAATGGACCTAGAATTGAGCCCTGCGGAACGCCCACGGTGACCACAGATCCTGCAGATCTCTTGCCATTAACATCAACCCTCTGAATTCGATTATTCAGATAAGAAGTCAGAAGGTCGAGAGCTCTGTCCCTTAAACCATAATGGTACAATTTCCTAATAAGAGTATCATGATGTACGCAATCAAAGGCCTTGGACAAATCACAAAAAATACCAAGAGCATCTTGCGATTCCTCCCAGGCCCCAAATATGTTCTTTAGCAACGCCACGGCCGCATCTGTAGTTGAACGACCCTTTGTAAAACCAAATTGTTTCAATTGTTAGATAAGGAATATCGGTCAGTATTTAAAATCTGGATCGGACCCGCGCCACCTTGCATTTATACGTATTACAGGCTTATTCACAAATTCAGAATATAGTGCAATATGTACTTTTAAATGGATGCGAGAGTATAAAAGTTTAAAACACAAGTATGTACCAAAGGACCAAAACAGTTTTGTGTTGAACGTGTTTGCTAACGGTATCACGTTTCCGCTTTATTTGGAACACAGAACGTTATTAATAGTCTTTGCGGTTATATAATTCATAAGTTTTAAATCGGTAATAAATAACACTGTTTTTTTTAATACGTTGGACACTAGGAATTTCTCCTAAATCGTAGGTGCGTTTACAAACATATAAACTCACTAAATAATTTTTGTTTGGCTTAGAATTCTAATTTCAAATTACTTTTATTTAAAAAATTTGGAATGAACTAAACGAAAACTTAGACCCAGAAAAGTGATGGTCACTGTTGGATGGTCTAGCACCGATGTATCATCACAGCTTCTTATCAAACGGGATAAGCATTACTGCAGATGTGTATTGTGAAGAACTGAACACAATGATGCAGAAACTGGCACATCTCTAACGAGCATTGATCAATCGCTCCTCTCCGCAGCTCCTGCCCGACAACCCGCGACCTCATATTGCACAGGAGACGGTCTCCAAGTTGCAAGAATTGGGGTTGGAAGCTCTCCGTCATCCGCCCTACTCACCAGACCTTGCGTCTGCAAACTAATACTGTTTTCAGAATTTGGAGAACTTCTTGGCAGGAAAAATTCAATACCCGAGAGGCAGTACAAAATGCCTTTGAAGAATTTGGTGCCTCCCGTCCAGCTGATTTCTTTAACAATCAACAGGGTTCATAAGGGCATCAATAAACTGCCACTGCGCTGGCAAAGATGCATTGCATACTTCGATTAATACAAATAAAAAATACATGAAAAAAAATATTTTAAATTTTTTCATACAAAACGGCAATTTTGTAAGTAAAGACCCTAATATCCATATTTGTTCCGTGCGGAAATCGAACCCGCAACAAGAAACGCAGCAGCGTGTCGTTAACAACTTAAAAGGATTCTGCCCAGAATTCGACTACTTGATTATACGCCAGAAAGTCTATGAATCCCCACCTTAATGGGTTTTACTTTCTTCGGCCAACCATACGAGTAAACACAATTATACATGTCATAAACGATAGAGTTTGTACGAAGATAGAAGTTAGTAAAATAAAATTAGCTTCTAAAAATAGGTTGTTAATCAGTGTATGTTGAAGTTTATAGACTCATTAATTCATAATCCCTAAATAATTATGATATATAACATAAATGTTCAGTAGGTCAACGAACTACGTATGAAACAAGTTTGCCAATCAGTGGAAAACTTTGCGACGATCCATAACAGCTGCTCTCAGAACAGATCTGCTGCTTTATTGTTCAACGAACTTCTTGAGCCATCTGTCTCTACACTGTTATAAATATAACAGCTTCTAATTAAGACGAAAATAACTTAGGGATGGAAGAAAAAGTTATATATCTTGCTAATATAATATATACAAAAGTTTGTGAGTATGTATGAATGGATATTTGTAACACTTAGGCACTTTATTTGTCGATTCGGACTCGTAGAGTTATGAAAATTTTAATTGTCTAGGTCTATCACTGTTCATGAGATACAACAGCCTGGTGTCAGATAGACGAACAGTAGGGACTTAGTAATAGGCTCCCATTTTTACCCATTGGGTACAAAACCCAAAGCACAGTTTTTGTATGGGAACTGTGCATAGATGATGGGTGATCATTAAAAACATTAGACAAAATAAAACCTTTTTTTGTTGCGGGTCAATGACCTTGGATTTTTTTTTATTAATAAAATAAATAAGTATATACGGACATATCACACAGATTGAGCTAGCCCTAAAGTAAGTTCGAGACTTGTGTTATGGGATACTAACTCAACGATACTATATTTATAATAGATACATATATAGAACTAATAATGGGCCTTATAAGAAGGCTCAAAGTAACTCAAAGGGCAATGGAGACGGCTATGCTCGGGGTTTCACTGCGCGATCGAATCAGGAATGAGGAGATCCGCAGAAGAACGAGAGTAACCGACATAGCCCGAAGCATTGCAACACTAAAGTGGCAGTGGGCTGGACATATTGCCCGTAGGACCGATGCCCGATGGGGCCGACGGGTTCTCGAGTGGCGACCACGCACCGGAAGACGTAGCGTGGGTAGGCCCCCGACAAGGTGGACCGACAACCTGGTGAAGGTCGCGGGAAACCGCTGGATGCGGGAGGCGCAGGACCGGTTGTCGTGGAGAACCTTGGGAGAGGTCCAGCAGTGGACGCCTTTCGGCTTAAATGATGATGATGATGATGATGACATATATAGATAAACATCCAAGACCCAGGCCAATCAGGAAAAGATCGTTTTCCATCATGACCTGGCCGGGGAACGAACCTGGGGCTTCCACGTCGTAGGCAGGCGTGTTGACCGCTGCGCCACGGAGGGCGACAAAAGAATATCAATAAATGGCCTCTCCTCTCTTTGGGCGCGACGGAAGTGCGTTTCAGACATTTACTGACTAAAAATCACCCGTGTTCCTTCACTTGCCTAAGCCAGGACCAAGGTGTTTTTCGAACAACCCCCGGTTCTGGCAGGCATCGGTCCTACTGGACCCCAACCTTGAATCATGAATTGAGCAAATATAACATCCTAACCCGATGGTAAAGCGCGCTAGTTTATTAAAGCTTACTCACTCTAGCCTTGAACACACTTATTTTTTTTTTTAATAATTATAAACTAGCGCTTGACCGCAATCCCGCCTGATGGTAAGCAGTGATGCAATCGTTGATGGTAAAGCGCGATAGTTTATTAAGAACCTATTCACTCAGATTGAGCGAATATAATAATAATAATCAGAGTGATGCAATGTTAAACCCAACAACACGACCAACGATGCTGCGCCAAAGGGAGATTGATCTGAAGACCCTCCACGACCAAACTCCCAACACAACAACATTAGGCGCATCGTACCCCGCACATATCGCAACACAACTGCTCAGACCCGTCCTCCGTACGGCTTCACCAGACATCATGCCTGAACACGACAAATCGCTTGACGGCAAAGCTTTGTCTGGTGGGTGGTAACTTCTGCCGGCGGCTGATGTTATGGCTTACCAACGAAAAAAATATAGTCGACGGAAACAAGGCCGCTGGCAAATTGTTCTAGTCCCTCGATGTACGCGGTACAAAAGAAGGGGCAAAACGTTTCATTCGGATCGTTTTGGTATCAAAACGTAAGGGTGGGAACTCGCCGTACGACGGGTCGTCCGATGACGTAACGGAGATGATGGAATTTAATCGTGTAATTCCTTCTTACAAAACAAAATTGTTTTATTGAGCGGATATTTAATGTGACCATGTGTGTGTGAGTTACTGTAGAGTAACTGCGGTCAATGACCCCACTAAAAGACATTAATTTGTTTGTAGACAGTAATTTGAAGATCAAATTAATTTGTTTTATCTTGTTTTAACGAATCCCATCACGTCTTTGAAGTTTCGCTAGTTAATTTAATTTGACCCTGTATACATAATATCTATCTTCCCTGTTCTTAAACCAAGGTTGTTTATCAACCATACTTTGATAACTTATGGCAAACAGACAAATATTTTGGACAGAGAGGCAAGCTGATTGTTAATGAGCACTCGATCAGTTTCTTTCAAAACAAAGATGACCTAGAGACTGAGAAATACTAAGATATATATATGACAGGGGAAACGTCAGGAGGTAGGGCCGAAGTTCCAGATAATTGAGGTGTTTTTCTCATCCGCATGAGCATCCATCATGGGCGGTATTTCGAGAAAACCTTGAACAATAACTATAGTGTGATGTTCGATTCTTATTATTTTAACTGTACAGACACTTAGATCACTTTAATGTCAAGGGATCACAATGATAATCTCAGATTAAAACGGATAAGAGCCACTGGGTTTGGGCATGACTAACACACACTCGATCGTAGCTTCAGCAAAGACTGCCCGCGCTAACGGTCAATCGCTATGTCAAATGCAACTCCAGTCGGTGTTACCATTCGCTTCATGGTGTTACCCGCTCTAAATACAAAAATCATAATTTATCCGAATACGGATCGATTAATCGACTTCAAAAAATAGGAGTAATTTACGGACAATTGGTACTGACACAAAACAGATCACAATATTCAAAATGAACCAGTCACAGGTGGTTTTTTTTTTATTTTATTATTATAATCTAATGCTTGACTATTCACTCAAAAAAACTGAGTGAATAGGAAGGAAGACGGCAATTGAGCGAGGTGATGCAATGTTAATCCCAACAACAAGACAAACCATGTTGCGCCAGAGGGAGATTGATCTGGAGACCCTCCACGACCAAACTCCTGACACAACAACATTTGGCGCATCATACTCGGCACACATGGTAACACAACTGCCCAGACCCGTCCTCCGCACGACTTCGCCAGACATCATGCCGCACCACGACGAATCGCTTGGCAGCAAGACTTTGTCTGGGCGGTGGTAACTTCTGCTGGCAGCCAATGTTATAGCTTACCACCGAGTTGACCAATGAATTAAATTTAATTCATAAATAATTCAAATATTTAATTCAACTTACGCTAAGATAACGCTAAAAACATGCTCATATTTTTTAGCCCAAGGGAAAAAAAGTTTATTTCACTATCGACACTGGACCTCTGGGCTAAAGGTGACATGGTTACTCATCAAGAGGTTCTAATTTCATAAGTAATATTCTATACTCCTACAAGGTTCTTTGTACCAAATTCACCCACCAATACAACTTTGTTATCAATACGTTTTTTGCAGTCACGTCCAACGGTTTTCTCGGTCAATGGCGTGGCGGACAAGAGTATTGAACTATGAAATAATACTGTTATGTAAGTAACTTACCATTAACTTGGTTAACTTAGATTTAGAGTTATTGGTACGTATATTGTCATTCAGTCATTAAGATAAATATTGGAAATGTTCAAATTGGTAGTCCATAATGATATATTTTTGTTGCATGCCTAATCCAGAATTGGAATTCCAAAAAGTATGCACATAACCTCATCCTATAGACATCTTAAGCCGCATCATGATGTCCTCGAATCATTTTCAAAATAAACTAGACATGTTACATAAGTCACAAATTGTCAAGGGTAGATCGAGACCAAGTGGCAATGGGCAGGGCACTCTCAGCTCTTAGAGCCGATGGCCGATGGGGCAGAAAGAGTCTTGAATGGCGACCAGCAAGCGCAGCGTCGGACGCCCACCGACTAGGTGGTCGGATGATCTGACCAAAATCGCAGGGAAGCGCTGGATGTAGGCCGCGTCTAACCGTTCTTTTTGAAAATTCTTGGAGGAGGCCTATGTAGGTATACTCATTTTTATAAATATCAATATTGGAAGGTACTAGAAGATTTGGATTAAACATTAGTCTATCTCGTAGTAAGGTGTTTGATTGACGTCATCCTTAATACTTTAACATGGCGCAGCCGGTATTTAATTATTAAAATAAAATAAAATGAAGACTATAAAAATCTCGTCCAGTGAGTTGTGATTGATAATAATCCAACATAGTGGGGATAACACCGATCTAATAGCAAGTGTACAACAATGGAGTCAGTTTTGCAACCGCCGCAGCCATTTAATTTTGAAAATGATGTGGATAATATATCATCGGGAAATTTGAGTCGCCAATGGATAAACTGGAAAAAATCATTTTTAATTTATTATGAAGCGTGCGAGTTATCTAAGAAGGACAACAAAGTACAAGTGAATATTTTATTGCATGTTATTGGTGAGAAATGCCGCGAAGTTTATGACCAATTTAAGCTGGAGAGTAAGAATATACAGGAGTTATTTGCACAGTTCGATAAATATTTTATTCCTAAAAAGAATTTGGCAGTTGAAAGACATAAGTTTTTTAAACGTGATCAAAAAGAACTTGAGTCAATCGAGCAATACAGATTTGAGCTTAACAAAATGGCGGCGAATTGCGAATTTCAAGAACTAAAGGATGATTTGATATGCAGTAGACTAATCTGTGGAATAAATGATATAGGCCTATCGGAGCGATTGTTGCGGGAACCAGAAGTAAGTTTAAATAAAGTTTTGGATATATGTCGGTTAGCTGAGATGTCAAGAAAACAAGCTCTGAATATAAAAAGTGAAAGTCAGGAGCATCAAGTACATCAGTTAGAAGAAAGCCATAGCAGTGAACACCACGTGAATTATGTAAATCGCAATAAGCGATTTAAGGAAAATATTATTCGACCGCGCTCGGGAACATCGGGGCGAGCGACCGGTGGCCGCGCAGGCTTTGATGCCAGCGGTGGCGCACAGGAATTATGTAACCAGAACGCAAGCAAGTACTCGTATCGTGGCAGAAATAAATATCAGAGGCAGTGTGGCAAATGTGGTGCAGTGCATGAGAAGAACAGGTGTCCCGCTTATGGCCAAAGATGTAACCGGTGTAATGGCATGAATCATTTTGCACGGAGCTGCAAGGGTCGTGTATGTGCAGTGGAAAGAGACTCCACTGATCAGGTAATTTTTCAAATTGATAAAGCTAGTAGTGATTGGACAGTCAAATTAAATATTTGTAACAGTTTTGTAAATTTTAAACTGGACACTGGAGCTGATGTTAATATTATTCCAAAAAAAATTCTCAATGCATTAAAAATAAATGAAAAAGAGTTGAACAAGACTTCCGTTAAATTAAAAGCTTACTCTGGAAATAGTATCTCAGTCATTGGAAAGTGCTATTTAAAAGTAGGATACAAAGACACTTATTACTTTTTAAAATTTATTGTAACAGATGTGGATTCACCTCCAATTTTAGGCAAAGAATCTTGTAAGGAGCTTAATTTAATAAAAAGAGTAATGTCAATCAGCAAAATGAACGATAATAACAAAATATTACAAGAATTTCCAGATATTTTTGAAGGAATAGGTTGTTTACCAGGAGAGTATAAAATTACATTAATTAAAACCTGATGCAAAACCGGTCGTCAACCCCCCAAGAACAATTTAGGAAAAAAATAGAAAATATGCAGAAAGATGGTATCATTGCTAAAGTAGAAGGCCCCACTGATTGGGTCAATAATGTAACTGTGGTGAAAAAACCAAATGGGGACTTGCGAATATGTTTAGACCCTCGTGAACTTAATAAATCAATAAAAAGGGAACATTTTAAGTTACCTACTTTTGAAGAAATATCAACATGTTTGGCAGGAGCTAAGTATTTTAGTACACTCGACGCCAAACATGGATTTTGGCAAATTAAATTAAATTCAGAAAGCACAGATCTATGTACATTTAATACAATGTTTGGTAGATTTAAATTTTTAAGGATGCCATATGGAATATCTTCAGCTTCTGAAATATTTCATAAACGCTTATATCAGCAGTTTGATGACTTGGACGGGGTAGTGTTATTTGTGGATGATTTATTAATCCATGGACCAACAAAGGAAATTCATGATCAAAGATTAAGGGCAGTTTTAGACAGATGTCGGAAAATAAATATCAAATTGAATAAATCTAAGTGCAAAATATCTTTAAAAGAAATTAAATACCTAGGGCACAAAATAATGCAAAACGGTATTCTGCCGGATGATTCACATTTAATAGCTATAAAAGAAATGCCTAGTCCAAAAAACACGAAAGATCTAGAAAGATTTTTGGGCCTCGTTACGTATGTAAATAATTTTGTACCAAATTTGTCCGAAAAAACGCATAAACTTCGAGAGCTATTAAAGAAGGATATACAATGGGAATGGGACCCAGTTCATGAACAATCTTTTCAAAATATAAAAAACTGTTTAATTAGTCCGCCAGTATTACAATATTTTGACATAAATAAACCAATTGTAATTTCTGTGGATGCAAGTAAGACAGGACTGGGTGCTTGTCTTATGCAAAATAATTTGCCTGTCTGTTATGCATCTAAATCATTGACTAAAACTGAACAAGCTTATGCACAAATTGAAAAAGAATTGTTTGCATGTGTTTTTGCCTGCGAAAGGTTTTATATGTACATATATGGACACTCGAATATAACAATTGAAACTGATCATAAACCCTTAGTTAGCATTATTAAAAAACCTTTAATGAGCGCGCCAGCGCGTTTACAACGAATGTTGATGAGACTACAACCTTATACATTTCAACTTGTATACAAGCCAGGTAGGTATCTATACCTGGCCGACACCTTATCGCGTGCAGTAGCACCGGGCCAGACAGTACTAACATCGCCGCGAGATAATCTCAACGCGAAAGCGCAAGTGTGTGCTATAACGTCAGCGAATGCACTGACTGATACACATTTAATACAAATACAAAAGCACACGAGTGAGGATAATGAGTTACAAAAATTGATTAATATAATAAAGTCTGGTTGGCCCAACGACAAGAAAGAATTAGATTACAGTTTAAACTGCTACTGGGGATGTAGGGACGAATTAACGGTGGATTTTGGTATAGTTTGGAGAGGCAACAGAGTAATAATTCCAAAACAAATGCGTAGAGATATGATAGCAAAAATTCATAGCAGTCACTTGGGAATAGCAAAATGTAAACTAAGGGCCCGAGAAATCATGTATTGGCCTAATATGAACTCCCAATTGCAAGATTATTTGTCGAACTGCCAGGCTTGTTTAACCTATAGGAAAGCTAATACTAAAGAACCTTTAATCTCACACGAAATACCAAATAGGCCTTGGTGTAAGATAGGTATAGACCTATTTCATTTGGGCAAAGATTCATTTCTGTTAGTAGTAGATTATTTCAGCAAATTTGTTGAGTTAAACAAATTAAATTCCTTAACTTCTGGACATGTAATAAGTAAATTAAAAACTATTTTCAGTAGACAGGGTATACCTGAAATAGTCGTTTCTGATAATGGGCCGGAATTTTCTTCTAAGTATTTCAAAGAATTTGCTGATGAATGGAAATTTGTGCACAAGAAAAGTTCTCCAGAATTCCCACAGTCAAATGGGCAGGTAGAACGTACTATACAAACTATAAAAAATATTATGAGAAAAACTAAATATGAAAACAAAGATTTTAATTTAGCAATGTTGGAATTCTTAAATACGCCAATAAGTCAGGATATACCATCTCCTGCTGAATTACTCTATAATCGAAAACTAAGAAGCATAGTTCCCTGTTCACAAAATTTTTTTATTCCTAAAGTCCATAAACATGTAAAAGAAAGTCTCGAAAAACGTCAAGTAATGCAAAAAATGTATCATGATAAAGGTAGCAGGAACTTATGTCCTCTAAAAGTAGGTCAAAAAGTAAAAATACGTAAGGGTAAATCGTGGACATCAGGGACTATAATAAAAATGGCAGGAATACGATCTTACTTAGTAAAGATGAATAATGGAAATGTAGTAAGGCGAAATAGAAAACATTTAATAAGAGATTCAGAATACAGGCAAGATCGTTGTACTTATAGTAGATATGATGACATCGGTTATGACACAGGTTTGAATGTAAACACAAGTACTGACCTATTCAGCTCCAGTGCGCCGGCGCCGCAACAACCGGCTAATTCTAATAACTTTTATCGTACACGTTATGGCAGGATAGTACGACCTCCTGATCGGTGGGGATTCTCCGCAGGCACAGATCAAACGTAAACAAACACTTGCATGCATGTATGTATGTATTGAACAAATTATTTGTATGATTATTTTTTTTTTGTTTTAATGTAAGCACGCATATGTTACCAATTGTAATTCATTGAAATATAAAATATAACTTTAGATATTGAACTTATAGTGTAAAAATAAACATGATCATATATTAATCATATTAATCATCTCATATTATATCATATATTAATTAGGTATTATAGGAATATTTTAATAATTTCAATTTCAATCAAAGTTGCAATATCATTGTATTTGTAAACCACATATTTTTGTATATAAGTCTCCATATTAATATAACAATAGATTTAATCTCCGATATAATTAATGGAATTTTTAAAATATTAATTTGGTTCTGATACGGTTGATATTATTAGCATTAATATTTGATTTCAATAAACATTGTACAATTTGTTTCAGAAGCATAACATTGTTACTTAATAATTATAATTAATGCTGGTTACTTATAAAAGAAAAGCTGTAAATTTATAATAGTAAATTTCAGGATTATTTATAAGTAGATAATTGCATGTTTTTTTATTTTCTCTCTTCAAGGAGAAATTGTAAGTGTACTATTTTATTTTTATTTTTAAAGAAGGGGATTGTAGGTATACTCATTTTTATAAATATCAATATTGGAAGGTACTAGAAGATTTGGATTAAACATTAGTCTATCTCGTAGTAAGGTGTTTGATTGACGTCATCCTTAATACTTTAACAGCCTATGTCCAGCAGTGGACTTCATGTGGCTGAGATGATGATGCTGATGAGACGGAGACCAAATTTGACGACAATAGGGGACCTATTGTCGTCAAATTTCAATTCTAATCATAATATCGGGTTGAATATATATTTAGAAGATAAATCGATGGAATTTGGATAACGTAATTTTAATAATAAATTTGCACGCCATATATGGCAGGATACGCTGGAAAAAAATGCACTGTAACACCCTTTGTACCGTATTTTAGCAAATAACCATTTGTGATTTGATTTGAATACAAGGATGGTGCGATATCCTTGGATAAATCTATATTAAGATATATGTAATATCATTTCTACGAAGCCTTTTCCTAACTCTATTCAGATCAGCATCCCATCTCACCAGAAATAGCTAAAGGCCAACATTATATATAACATCGGCCGCCGGCTGAAGTTACCACCCACCAGACAAAGTCTTGCCGCCAAGCGATTTTTCGTGTTCCGGCATGATGTCTGGTGAAGCCGTACGGAGGACGGGTCTGAGCAGTTGTGTTGCGATGTGTGCCGAGTACGATGCACCTAATGTTGTTGTGTTGGGAGTTTGGTCGTGGAGGGTCTTCACATCAATCTCCCTTTGGCGCAGCATCGTTGGTCGTGTTGTTGGGTTTAACATTGCATCACCTCGCTCAACTGCCGTCTTCCTTCCTATTCGCTCGGTTTTTCTGAGTGAATAGGCTCTTAATAAACTAGCGCGCTTTACCATTAACGATCGCATCACTGCTTACCATCAGGCGGGATTGCGGTCAAGCGCTAGTTTATAATTATTAAAAAAAAAAAAAAAGAAAGAAAGAAAGGAGAAAAAAGTATGTATTGTGAGGAACATCATAAAACTAAACACGATTAAAAATAAAAAACCGGCCAAGTGCGTGTCGGACTCACACACAAAGGGTTCCGTACCAATGAATTATGAAATTAAAGGATTTAAGTTATTTGTATAAAAGATTACGCGGTAATAAGCGGTTTACGATTTACGAAATATGAAAAAAAAACTACTCGTTCAAAATAATTTTCGTTGGTAGTTTTTTTTTTTTATTTTTTTTTTTTACTAAAATATAAACCAGCGCTTGACCGCAATCCCGCCTGATGGTAAGCAGTGACGCAATCGTTGAAGGTAAAGCGCACTAGTTTATTAAGAGCCTATTCACTCTAGCCTTGAAGACACTCAAATTGTAGTCCGACGGAAACACCGCCGCCGGCAGATTGTTCCAGTCCCTCGATGTACGCGGTATAAAGGACGAGGCGAAACGCTTCGTCCGGATCGTTGAGGTGTTAACAACATAAGGGTGGAAACTCGCCGTACGACGGGTCGTCCGATGGTGGAACGGAGATGGGGGAATTAAATCGTGCAATTCCCTCGCACACTCCCCAGAATGTATCCTATAGAACACCGAAAGGCTGGCTACTCTACGCCTGTGCTCTAGGCTTTGGAGACCAACTCCAGTTAAATCAGGGTCACCAATCAGCCTCTTCGCACGCCTCTCCACTGAATCCAAAGTGGCCAGGTGACACTTAGCAGCACCAGCCCAAATGTGGCTGCAGTACTCCACACACGAACGGACCTGTGCTTTGTACAACATTAGAAGCTGCCCTGGTGTGAAGTACTGCCGGACCTTTGCGATTACACCAAGTTTTCTGGCAGCCACCTTGGCCTTGGACTCAATGAACCGCCCAAAGTTTAGGTTCGAGGAAATCTCAACACCCAAAAGCTGAAGGCGGTCGGTACACTCCAAGGATACATTCCGAAAAGTAGGAGCCAAGGTGAACGGGCTCGGGTGCCTTTTGGCGGTGAAGAGACACGCCTGCGTTTTGGCGGCATTGAATGCTACAAGAAGAAGTTAGAGGGGGTTGGGGCATCTTTTTCCTCTTTGGAAGCGTCTGTCAAGCGAACTCGATAGAAACCTCGATATCATTTTTGGAGATCTATCCATAGATAACCCACACGCATGTGTTTGATGAATTTTTTTTTTTGAGTTTCAGTTCTAAGTATGGGGAGCCCCCAATATTTATTATTTTTTTTTATTTTTGCATCAAAATCCTAATGCGGTTCACAGAATACATCTACATACTTACCAAGTTTCAACAGTATAGTTCTTATAGTTTCGGAAAAAAATGGCTGTGACATACGGACGGACAGACGGACAGACAGACATGACGAATCTATAAGGGTTCTGTTTTTGCCATATGGCTACGGAACCCTAAAAAAAGAAACAAAGAATCAGAAAATCCATTGCTAGGCCAAAAGGCTCCAATCTCATCATATGCAATATTCAGCTTCGACACTTAAAAAATAAATTTCGCAGGGCTGGCTATTTTGCTATTTTGCTTATAGGGCGCGACGGAGCTGAAGCCTATTTGACGTCCACAACCCTCATTCTCATCATCTCAGTGTTAATCCCAGTCGCATCCGAAGCTGTTTGCAGCGTTGGACTCTGGGGTCCGCTTCACCAGTCTAACTGCTGATTTTGGCTAAAATTCGATATTTTCCGTGAAGCGACTGCCGTCTGACCTCCACAACCCGAAGGGGATATCGAAGCATTGCAGTTAGACCAATTGTTGGATTTTAGAGGGCCCCAACAACCCGTAACGACTGCCATTCGATGTTTGTCTGGCAACCGGGACCAACAGCTTAACGTGCTTAACGACCAGACCAGTGCAAATACGTGACGTCTACCGCCATATCACTGTGTAATACGACACCCTTTGGTAGGACTGGTGGTCAGACTTTCGAACGTCTGACGATTGTCAGAGATCCACGAATGACAGCTGAACTAACATGTCTCTTCACGGAAGGGTCTTAAATAGCCTTGAATAGTAAACACGGTCACCCATCCACTACTAGCGTAGCTTAACGTTTTTGATCAATCTGTGCAGCTGTTGCACATCATCGTCGTCATCATCAACCTCTATATATACTTTTTTTATCGCAATTGACCATGAACACCACGCTTGCTCTATGCGGGTTGGCGATTTCAGACTTAAAGTCCAGGTTTCCTCAAGATCATTTCCTTCACCTTGTAATCAGTAAATGGTGTCCAATATATACTTAGGAAGTACATAAAACTTTGAAAAGTTACATTGGTACTTGCCTGACCTGGAATCGAACCCGCACACTCATACTTGAGAGGTTGGTGTTTTAACGACTAGGCCACCACGATGATGCACATGAACCCTCTCTAAATAAATCATAAGCAATGTATTTTAAAATAACTTTTTTTTTAAAGAAATTATTTTGCACCCTAGGAATTGCTCTTTTATCGTGGGTGCGTTTACAAACATATAAACTCACATTCACAAACAGCCAGACCCAGACAACTAGTTGTAGGTCATACAAATATTTGTTCCGTGCGGGAATCGAATCCGCGACACGCAGCGCAGCAGTCAACAACTTAATCACTGCTCCAACCTTGCAGTTATTTGCTATTTCATTGCGCTGAGAAATTCCTGAAGGAGCATTTCAAAAACCTGGGCATCAAACATTTTACCCAACCTAGATATCAGATCTAGGGCCTCAAGCTCAGCAGTACTTAGAATCACGGTGTAAGTCAACGGGAAATCAATGCTTAACACCAGGGTGTAAGTACCTAATAACTGACGACATTCGCGCCAGCGACTTCATTCGCGTAGTTTAGTTATGCTCCGCTCCTATTGATCGCAGCGTGATGTTACATAGCCTAAAGCCTTCCTGGGTTAAGGGGCTATAGAATAGAATAGAATACTTTATTTCAGACCGGAGTCCATAAGGTCAGTAACAGTCTTACTTAACATCTAGTATTAGTAGGTTACAGACACAGATACACATACATAAAAATTTCCAACGCAAAAAGAATTTTTCAAATCGGACCAGTACTTCCTAAGATTAGCGGGTCCAAACAAACAAATAAACTCTTCATCTTTATACATATATTAAGTATAGATTTAAGTCTAATTACCATTTGAATTTTGAACATCTTTGTCGACGTTGATACACTTTTCGTCAAGTCAACAATAACAGCTTAGAGCCTAGTCAAATGAAATTAGTCGTTTTTAAAACATTCTCTAATGTCAAAATAAGTTAAAATGTGCTTACAATCCTCTAAATCACTTACCCCCTTATTCATAACGTTGCTTAACATG
Source organism: Sesamia inferens (assembly GCA_037179545.1). Lineage (NCBI taxonomy): Eukaryota > Metazoa > Arthropoda > Insecta > Lepidoptera > Noctuidae > Sesamia > Sesamia inferens. The sequence goes on along the minus strand of CM073941.1, from coordinate 26,893,017 downwards.
AACTAGTGTTTAGCGGTTTATTAACCATACATTATTGACCTTTCAACGTCACTGAACTTTAATCATCGTTTAGAAATAAACACCACAGTGTTTCAGGGGTTTATTCATAAACTATGATCGAAGTTAAGTGACGTGCAAACGTCTAAAATGTATAGTTAAACATTCGCTAATCACTAGTTAACTTTCAGTAACATTTATGAATAGAGGGGAAATTCTATGTTAAATTGTAAATCTAAAGTTTGCATTGTGTTTCCGAAGGAACATAAGAATATCCTTAATGTAAACCTCGTTATAAACCATCTATGTGGCTAACTTGATCCAAATCCATTGAATATTTTTGGCGTGAAAGAATAAAAAACATCAATCCATCCATAAATCATTTCGCACTTATAATACTAAACATGAAGTAGATATAGAATAAACTCATGGCGAGTTAAGAAAACACGACGCCATCTATTGAATATTATCTAAAATGTATTATAGCGGTGCCAACAACGCCACATGCGAACAACGCGTCATACTGACGTCACACGACTCCTGCATCTCGCAAACAGAGTTTACTGTGCAACTAGCACGCATACAAGCTCACAACATCAACCGGTGGGCAAAGTGCCTCCCAGACAACCGCAGTCTGGTCGGAGGATCCTCCCTTTTCTATGGAGGATGAGTGAGTTTTACACGCTGCTCCTCATGACCCGACACTGGTGACCCCGACGTGATACAATAAACGTGAATACAAGTTATGAAGAACGAACGTCAAAATCCGCGAGCCATGCAGTCCGATGAAGACATAGAGATTTTTCTCTGAAATCCACCGCCCCTAAATCCTATTAAAGCATATGATTATTTTTAGAGCAACCTAGGTGAAGCAGTTTTCATTTAAAATACCTATCTAAATTTGCTTAAAAATTATAACAACAAAAACAACTTTATCTTTCTATGAAAAGAATGCCATCACTCATCCAATGTGGTCAATCTATCATTTTCATATGAGTGCACAAAATCAATTACTAGTAGAAAATTGTCTTGATCGTTTTTAGGATTCCGTAGCCAAATGGCAAAAAACGGAACCCTTATAGCTTCGTCATGTCTGTCTGTCCGTCTGTCCGTCCGTATGTCACAGCCATTTTTTTCCGAAACTATAAGAGCATTAAGATTTTGATGCAAAAATAATAATAAATATTGGGGGCCCCCATACTTAGAACTAAAACTCAATTTTTTTTTATTAAACGCATACTTGTGGGGTATCTATGGATAGGTCTACAAAAATGATATCGAGGTTTCTAAAATATTTTTTTTCTAAACCGAATAGTTGCCGTAACAGATGCATCCAAAGTGGAAAAAAGTTTGCCCCCCCCCCCCCTCTAACTTCTAAAATAAGAAAATGTAAAATTAAAAAAAAAACATTTGATGTACATTACTATAAAAACTACCAACGAAAATTGTTTTGAACGAGGTCTAGTAAGTAGTTTTTTTTAATATCTCGTAAATCGTAAACCGCTTATTACCACGTAATCTTTCATACAAATAACTTAAATCCATTAATTTCATAAATCAATGGTACGGAACCCTTTGTGCGTGAGTCCGACACGTACTTGGCCGGATTTTCTACATAGAAATAGGGATACTCATCGTAACAATTGATAGATCATGTGACCTAGAAGCCGTTCAAGAAGATGACTTGGAAGAAACCTGAAACCTATAGAGCGAGGTTCAAGTTTTTTAAATCTAATTACATAACATTGATGACACATTGATGCATGTCACAACATTTTGGGCTTTTCTATCATTTGGATTACTATTATTATCATCTATATTATTGCGGACTGTGTTTTTGTAATTCTAGCGTATGGCACTCGTGGGTTGCAGCTGAAAATCAGCGTCAGATGGCACATCTTGTGTTGTCATCTGACATTATGCTGAGCTGAGGCCCTTTTGGCATTATAAGCTGGGTTTTATTGTTTTACAGTTTTAAATGTATGTATTTTGGTGTAATGTCAATAAACGCATTTTTTTTTCTTTCTTTCTTTCTTTAAGTTGCGGCGGATACCACTAGGCTACCACTACTCTGAATAAATCTAACTACCTACCTAAAATACCATTTTATACGCTAATTAACCTCAGTGTTATAAAGCTTTTACTTAACTAAGCGGCTAATAAAACCGGTTTGCTACGGCATATGTATGCTTATTCATGTGGCGTTGTAACGTTATTTTTTGTTTATGCGAAACTGGAAACACGTGTCCAGTATTTTTAAGTAAAGAATCTATGTACAAAATTTCAAAAAGATATCGTGAAAATTCACGAAGCTATGAGCTTGTTATCTTTTCTGGTTGTCTCAACAAAAATGTGGTCAACACACCCTTCGCCTGTGTTATGCGCTCGGTAACCACACTGCAACAATTTCTAAATATATTTGGGAAAAAATATAACAAGGTGTAAAAAATATTGGAATCGATTCAGTTGCTTATTCTGAACAAACTATATTCAGGTTTTGTGTAAATTAAAAATAACATTGTATTTTAATCATTACATTCACATTCTTAAAAACTATAGCTTCGAAATAATTGCACTCCATAACAATTAGTAAGGAGAAAAATAAGTAGACTTGAGTTTATGAAAGTAAATAATGTATTATAGTTCAAGAATATATGTATGTATAACATAATATGTATAGTACTGTAGAAATTTGGTTATCTTTCTGCGTGATACGTAGTATTCTGTAATCTGTGGTGATACCAACTTTTTAGATTGAATAATGATTTTTGATTTTGTTGATGGTTATGGTTTGGTATTGGTTCGGTTTAAATGATACAACTTTGATTTGGTTATGATTTTATGGTTTAGACAAATCCTTACTATACTAATCTAATAAATCGGAAAGTGAGTTTGTTTGTTTGTTTGTTCCGCTTTCACGCCGTAACTGCTGAACCGATGGCTTTGAAATTTTGCAGACGTAAAGTTTAAATCCGAAGTCCGGATTAAATAATAGGGTACTTTTTATGTCAGAAAAATTAGATGTTCCCGAGAGAAAACAAAAATACCGAATTCCACGTGCGCGAAGCCGCTAGCGGAAAGTTACTAATGATTATAAGTAAGAAAGTTATGTTGATTTAATCTAAAAGATGTTTTGAATAGTTTTGGTATGGTTTGAGTTGCGCGATCGAAGGCTGAATACGCACTGACTTTAATAAGTAATTGTACTAGTTTTATAGGAATGCACGAAAGCAAAAGTGCTGAGCAGTTCGGTTGTATTGCTCCGAACAAGTACTATTTTCCAAGGAAACAAAAGGCTTATTATTAAAGGAAAGTGCTGCTCAAATATGTTTATTTAATAACTTTATTTTATCAAGAATAATGATGTTAATAAAAACAAGTCAAATACTAAAGTTTCGGCGTTATCTTTCAAGCTATTCAGTTTAATTTTGATCATAACACATAACGTAACATCGCGCTTTGTTTCTACGAAGGCACGGCTATACATCAAGCTATAGCTTATGTATTCAATATATATGTACATATATTAATAATAAATTGTGACAGAAAATAAATGAATTAATTATTATAAATACATTTGTAGTTCAAGCTGACCTCGCATTGTGCCTTTTATCACAACCCGAAGTCAACTTATATTGGATAGCTGTAAAGCTATCCGGCGACGAAAAAATTTCTAGACTTATCATCATGAACAAAATCCACGCTAAAATGTTCCGCATCCCCACTTGAAAACAGTCAATCTACACTCAGTCCGTTCTGGTCCAATAAAATAGGGGGCATCTATTTCGATAAATGGGACACAAATCTAGGCTCAAGATTACTACCTAGACAGTCCAAATAAAAACAGTCACTAACTCTATTCCCGATGGGAAGCAAATCCAAGACCACTAGAACAATGAGATGAGGTTGATTGCGATCAATATTCAAGCTGCTCTGATATAAAGATCAGCTTGCTATGCTAATAACATAACTGTTGGAGTTCTTTTGTAATTTGTTTTAATCTTATCGAGTTATGAGGTACAGAGTGTAAAGTTCACTCATACCCCATAGAAGAGGAAGGATCCTCCGATCAGATTGGGGTTTTGTATCTGGCGAGCAACTGCCAAACGGTTGATGTCAGGAAGTTTGTATGTAAGCTAGTTGCGTGGTAATCTCTGGTGGTCGATACAGGTTTTTTTGTGAAGTCAGTCTGACGAATTATTTTCATGTGGCGTTGTAAATATCGCTACAAGTTAGGATTATCAAACTTCCTATGGTACCCCTTATGATACCCTGGAAAAAATGAGAGGATGTTATGGTGAGGGCTGCAGGAAAAACATGGACTGAACGTATAAGAAACAGGGGGAACTGAAAGTGGTTTGAGAAGGCCTTTGATAAGAGCACACAGTGATTCAAAACCATTTCAAAACTAATATAAACGCATTTCCAAAAAGTGACACTCTAAAATAAGGCCATAATAAAAAATAGTGATGTAAATTTGAGTAGGTAATAATATGTACAAAAGTGTATCATAGAAAATGCTGCAAATGGGACCAAAACCGTCTCGTTTGTGTGTTTTGAACCTGCACCCAGTCATGGCATTGTAGGTAACGTATTGCAATCTGCCCCGCTTTTTCCCAACTACATACGTTGTTGTTGTTGGGCCAACGCCTATCTGGTCTCCACAACCCAGTCATTGGGAAACAGAACATCCCTTGATAAGACTAGTTGTTAGCCTTTTGGGCTGTCGAAGATCGCCAGATTGGCAGTCGCGACCAACGACCTAATGTGATTTCCGAAGCACGGAGGGGTTTTAGTATGTGGTCGCCCACCCACGGATCTATATACGCCTGTATTTCTTAAAGACTCAGGCAGAGCTGGACCTATAGTACACTCATATTTCGGCAGTTTTTCGTCAACAATTCACAACATCTTACATTTTAAGAAAGTATATAATTTTATTTAAAGCTTCTCTCTTTTCATCTTCCTTTCATATTATGGTATTTTATATTCATCGACATTTTCATCCCGTGAGAGTTTTTTTTTTTAAATAATTATAAACTAGCGCTTGACCGCAATCCCGCCTGATGGTATGCAGTGATGCGATCGTTGATGGTAAAGCGCGCTAGTTTATTAAGAGCCTATTCACTCAGAAAAACTGAGCGAATAGGAAGGAAGACGGCAGTTGAGCGAGGTGATGCAATGTTAAACCCAACAACACGACCAACGATGCTGCGCCAAAGGGAGATTGATCTGAAGACCCTCCACGACCAAAATCCCAACGCAACAACATTAGGCGCATCGTACCCGGCATACATCGCAACACAACTGCTCAGACCCGTCCTCCGTACGGCTTCACCAGACATCATGCCGGAACACGACAAATCGCTTGGCGGCAAAGCTTTGTCTGGTGGGTGGTAACTTCTGCCGGCGGCCAATAAAGAAATTTATCTATGTAACCTGGAAACTAACCGCACATGCTCTATTGCCACCACCATTGTAGATAAAAAAAACTAATTACTTAAAAAAAAAAAGTTCTTTTAAACTTACCAAAATCACGGCAAATATTTTCAAAAAACTCCTCATGTTTTCGTAAGCCGGAAGAATTTTCTCAAAAACGTCCACTTCTTACTGCGCCTAAATCGAAATAATCGATACAGGCGTGTGACTCCGGCGCACATTGAACTAAGAGTGCTTGGATGCGCGGGCGCCGATCAACATGCTGTCCGTGTAGAGGAGCCATGCGCGATGGGATTATTTGGGACTGTGCTAGGACGTGCTATAGGTCACTCATTTGTTTGAACAGGAAAAATAGTTAAGGTTTTTTATTTGGTAATGGCCAACTCTTACGTGGCATGGGTTAATTTTATTGACTTAGGAACATGTTGCCTAAACTAGTCTTATTAAAACTTTAAGAGTTATTATGACAATTGTTTTACGTAACTTATGTAAGAAAAAAAATCGACATCTCCGACACAATTTTGACATTAGAAATAAAGATAAATTAGTTCAACCATTTTTCAGACTAGCTAAACCTTTTCATATAATTAAATTTATATTAAAAAAATTAATGTCGCTGGTTCGATTTCCGCAAGGAACATGATCTGGTTGTTTGTGTGTATATGTCTGTAAACGCACCCACGATAAAGGAAAAATACCTAGTGGGGGGCAACTTTAAAGAAAACTAAAACAATTATATTTACCAATTTTTAACTATTCTATAATACATAATTTTAAATGAAGAAAAACATGATCACGCTTGTTTTTTCCTCGAAAGAGTGAGCTATTAATACACACAGCTCTCAGTTTTCACCAGTTATATCTAAGTTCTTACAAGGGGAGAACCATCAACGGGGCACGAATCTAAGCTCTGTAATAACTTTACCTAAAGACTGTCCAACCTGAGAGTCGTACTCAAAATCTCATGCTCTCGCATCATAGCAGCTGGTGGCGCAATGGAAAAACATTAATACGACTATAAGAGTTAATTTTGGATATGTTTAGTGTATTATACACCAACATACCACAATTGCTAGCAATGACAGTCTCATTTTATGTATGAGCCTCTGTATCTCAATTTATAAGTGAGATCGCAGAGGCGATAAGGCGATAGCGATATTGGATATTTTTTGGTGTTTACAATAAAGTAAATGTAAATTATATATAAATAATTAAGACATTTTTTCTACAGGACAGGAATTCATTTATTTATTTTATTTCATTAAGTTCACCAACAATGAATTACACAAAAACAACCAAATATTACATTTTCAAAGGTAAAATAACAGTGCATCGATTACTTATAGGTAAAAACAACATGCATACAAAAAATGAATTATGGAGATGAGCTAACTTATTTAACAATAACGGCTAATATTGATATAATTATAACATTGGAATGAGATTCCGAATCAAAATTAAAAAGCAAATAATAGGGTATTTGACTAAAAAAAACTAATTAGTCCGTCATTTAGATTTCCAAAAAATACTAAACACGTATTTTTTCTTTTTTCATATAAACAAAAAATTAAGACAACACAGTGCGTTGAAAACTCGTGTGACGTCACTGGACGCTACACTTTTTAGCGAGCAGTGACGTCGCCAGCCACCGCTCCTGATCTTTGATCTTATATTTGTCAATCTTTATTGTTTTGATAAAAAAAAATATACGTATCCAATATTTTTCTATAATCTGAATGACGGACTAATTAGTTTTTTTAGTCAAATACCCTATTGTGGAATGGGTATTTTATCACTTAGTTGGTTCTGATTAGAAGACAATGTCCCGCAATCAAACGACCCATGGTTACCGTACTAGGCCGCGACCCTGCAGTCGCAGGCGCAGCTCCGTGCCCAGCCAACCAATTAGATCCATTGTTCATTGACAAACATTTTAGTATCGATATCATCATCAATAAAAAATTAAAACCGAACTAAATAAAGGTATTAATGAGTTGAGTTTTTGAAGCGGGGCAGTAAGTCTTCAGTAACGCACGGTGGTAGGAGACTGTTCACTGTTTTACTACTTTTAAGCACCTTTTAGAAACCTTCCAGTGCAGCGGTGAACAGTTTTGAAGATATAACCAGTCCCTATCTCACGCATCCCTGCAGTAGCATAGCTTTCGAGGTGTAATCCTGGATTCTGACCGACATAGTGGCGTTTTAGTTGAAACCCTTCAGCACCTCGATGTACTGATAATTGTCTGATACAGTTGCAGATACTGAAGTACAGCCCATGTCTACGTCGAATCAAAAGCTTTTGTATCCTACAAGCTACATGAAATTGCTTATATAATATGTAGATCATATAACTTGTTGTATCAAAGGGATGATCTCGATTTATTTTCCACCAGTGTTCCTAAACTAAAAACAATCTTTGTGATAACTTCTCTGTAAATCACTAAGACATCTTCAGTCATTGCTTAATATTCTCCGAATGCTTACTTGTTCTTGAACTTTCCTGTCCTGTGCTGTACCTGTTACTGACTCTTGTGCCAACCTAATATTGTCCGCGGAAACTTTTAATTGGCCTTTTTTCACTAATAATCTTCTACCTGTATGTATGTTAGCTGTAAGTTTCCTTAAAATGTAACATTATTGTTCATCATGGGAATTTCTACTTTATTGCCATGAATTTAATGCATGATACTTTTTATCACCTAAAATCCTAACCATGCTAATGCCGATAATGGACGCCGGGTCTTAGAAGCTTAATATCTTCACTTCTTCAGTGTATTGCAGCCTTAAACATATGACATTAATATCAATAAGACAACTGAAGAAAAAGCGTCTTGACAGATAGACAGACGGACAGCGATGTGATCTTATACGGGTTCAGTATTTCCTATTAACTTAAGGAACTCTCATATTTCCTTCGAAATTTATGGGAAAAGTTTGTTATGACTTCTGACTTTTTTATTACGGAAACCTCAGTTGATCCTGTTCTTATTGGTTTATTATATTGGCATCAAAAAGTTTGTTTGGCTTCACTGTAGTCGAGTTCAAATAACAGAAATTAGCTCAGGAATTGTAGGCGATAAAAGTATTGACTTCCTTGTTGTCCATTGTTCAATCCCTCAACAATGTTACGCAGGCTATAGAATGACAACCCAGTTCGTTATAATGTAAGTTGAACTGACTGAACAGAGTGACCTACTTGTTTTAATCCGTTACTCGAACTGAAAATTAAAATCATCATCATCTCAGCGTTAATCCAGTCGCATCCGAAGCTTTTTCAGCTTTGGAGTCTGCTGATTTTCGCTAAACTTCTATATTTTTTGTGAAGCGACTGTCGGCTGACCTTCACAACCCGAAGGCGATATCGAAGCATTATAGATAGACTTTTAAAGGCTCCAACGACCATAGGCCATAACGACTGCCATTAGATGTTCGTATAGCAACCGAAACCAACGGCTTAACGTGCTTTCCGAGACACGACCAGACCAGTGCAAATATTCATATCAATGCATTCAAATATTTGCACTGCGCGGGGATCGAACCCGCGCCTCGCCGCGACGCGCCGCGGCCGCGTTCGCTACCGCTACACCACGGAGGCTGTCAAACTGATAAAAGTCTTTAGTACAGTTATGTCATTTACAGACTTTAGAATAGGGCAGAATCAGCCAGAAAGTTGAAACTAGTCGCCCATTCAGAACTTAAATCTCTTTGTTTAGTAGGAACTCAATTATATCCTCCTTAATGGAGGCAGTCCCGGAGTGTGATATTTTTAATGACACTCAGGGCGATCATGTCTGATTGTGTAATGTTCTGCGAAAGATATGTTTGTTTGTAAATAATTTATATGTTGTAATAACTTTTTCTATTTTATTTTGGATATTTTATTTTAATTTCGTAAGTTAAATATTTTGTCTGATCTCTAATTTGTTATTTTTTCTTGAATGATGTTTGCTCATGTACTTAATATGTTTAGTTTTATCTTTATTAGTTTTATGTTTATATTTATGTGTGTATACCTTGATTACTGTCATTGGCGCAAGCCGTTGTAATTAATTATAAGTAAATAATAAATAAATAAATATCGATAATGTTTTACAAAATCCTGGGTATGTTGTGTTTTTTATCTGCCTTATAATTAATATTTGCACCCACGACAGGTTGCCTGGAAGAGATTGCATTAGCGATAAAGCCGCTCATTGTATACAGTATGTTAAGAAAACCCTGTCCGACCCATAAGGATAACAAAGGTTAGGTAAACACATGACCAAATATAATATAAAATTTTACGTAATCATCATAGTACCAATACAAATGAATTTTGAAATAATCTTTTTTTCCCGTGAATTAGTTCCAACTTCCCCGAAATTTGGTAATTTTTAAAAAAGTGACAACACCGGTATTATTTTGAGCGAATAGCGATGCGACCACGTGCCGCGTGCCCTGCCGCCCGCCACCCGCGGGCGTCAGGCGAAGGGTGGCTAACGCGTATTTATTAAGTTACCTCTTTTTGCGAAATAATATTTATTTTTTTAGGGGGATTTTTTTTTTAAGTTTAGCCCGGTTTTGTATGCTTTAGTAGAATCAGTTATCGATACCTAACAACACCTTCACGGGTCGGACAGGGTTTTCTTAACATACTGTATATATCTTGTAGCCTTAAATGTATTTTTTATGCAATATATGTTTTGGTGTATAATAAAGTGTAAGTATATAAAATACAACAGCCCGCAGTATATGAGACATTTAATATTTCATAAAAATAAATCCTAATTGTGAACATGTTATAAATTCTGAAAGAACACTACACACGTACACATAAAGCGAATAAAAGTAAATCATATCCAAGTTAGTTATAATAAAATATCAGCGTTTTCTAAATCAAATACTGTTTTTCCCCATTGTCCATTGATAAGTACATATACAATTACGGAGACACAGGTATGTGTCGATTACACAAATATTACCATAACCAAAGTCTTTAAATACATTAGAAGTCGTTTAAACACGACATGATATTTTTTACATCGATATGATTAATTATGCTGTAACATAAAGGATTATTGGAAGGAATATTGGTACGGCCATCAGACTAACCGGGTCAAATGGCTTGGAGAACTTTCTGACGAGTACGGGCTAGAATGCGGAGTGAGGCAAGGGGGGTTGACATCTCCTTCGCTCTTTAGCTTGTATGTAAACGGACTGATTGATGAGCTGAGTGACACTGGAGTCGGATGCTCAATTGATGGACATTGTATTAATAGTATCAGTTATGCAGACGACATGGTGTTGCTCAGCCCATCAATAGCCGCGCTCAGGAGGCTGATAGGTGTGTGTGAGGAGTACGCGAGGGTACACGGTCTCCTGTACAATGCCCAGAAAAGCGAGCTCCTGGTTTTCCAAGCCAGGGGTCGAAAACTGGAGGGTGTGGCACCTGTGCTGCTTAATGGTGTCGCGCTTAGAAGAGTGAATGTATTTAAATACCTCGGCCATGTGGTTAACGAGGAACTAAAAGATGACGGTGACATAGAAAGGGAAAGGAGGGCGATGGCGGTCCGCTGTAACATGTTGGCACGCAGATTTGCAAGGTGTAGTCTTGAGGTAAAAATTACTTTGTTTAAAACATTCTGCCAGTCTCTCTACACCTGCAATCTGTGGGTCAACTATACGCAGCGGGCCATCAACGCTCTCCGAGTACAGTTTAATAATGCGTTCAGGGTGCTGGTGGGGCTCCCACGTTACTGTAGTGCGTCTGCGATGTTTGCGTACGCGCACACAGACGGCTTTCACACTGTGCTGCGGCGCCGCATCGCATCGCTGATGTTTCGCACGCGTGGGAGCGCCAACACCATTCTGAACGTGCTCAGCCACAAGCTGGACAGCCCCCTTCTGCGGCACTGGGTACAAGCACAAGTGCGTGTGCCTGGTGCCCCAGAGGGAGGCAAATACCTTAATTAACTGTTTTTATTTTATTTTATTTTATATTTATTTTATTTTTATTTTATTCATTATTTAATACTAACATAGTTTTTAAGTTGTACACTAACAATATATGGGCATGTTGCCTGAAATAAATAGATTTTATTTTTATTTTTTTATTTTTTTTTTATTTTAAATCCCCAAGTCCCACTGCTGGGCTGCGACACATGCATCCTCACTGTGAGAGGGAGTGGGTCTTAATCCATAACGTCCGCTGTACAGTTGGTAGAAGTCACAAACTACAATTATTGGCACTAAGAAGTGCCGGTTTCCTCACGACTTTTTTCTTCACCGTTTTGAATGCAGTGGTGATGAAATATAACTGATACAGGGTAAATTGCCTGTCTGCGTTCGAACCTACGACCTACAACTCGATACAGTAAAGGCCACTGGGCCACCACTGCTTCTAAAATATAAAGCAATACATTTATTTATATGTACTTTATTGTACACAAAAAACAACATCGAACAAAATACATTCAACACAACAAAACATAAAATGGATAAAATCTCCGGAAACTCAAATGGGGCTCTCGTTGGTGCAAATATTATAAACACAATATACTAAAATAGATACACAAATACATATATATCCAAAATTATACTACAGTAAGGGTCAAAAGTGCATTGCCGCTTTTGAACTTTAATGCACTAACAATAAGTGTCAAAAGTGGTACTCGACTTTTGATCCCTTACTGTAAATAAATAAACACATAGATACTGAACATAACAGACAACTAATTTTACGTTCTTTACCGTTCTTAAAGGTTCAGTGTACTTTTTTCTTTATATTTCCTTAAGAAAAGGTCAAAAGATAAAATATGAAATTATACGCCATAGGCACTTTAGACGTGATTAATAACTTGGCGACCAAAATGCGTCAATTTACGTCAGGAACGCTAATAATAGGTATTTTAGTCTATATAAATATTAATTATCTTCTTAATGAAATAGAAAAGATGCACTAAAGTTAAATTTAATATAATTTAGTTTGTATAATGTAGTTTGTGCCAAATCTATTGACACATAAGCGGAGAAAGAGTACTGTGTGTAATATAAATTTTTTTCGTTAACAGAAAAACTAAAACTAAACTTAAGTGGCACTGAGCAGGGCACATTGCTCGTAGAACCGATGGCCGATGGGACAGTAAGGTTCTGGAGTGGCGGCCACGTACTGGAAGACGCAGCGTAGGGAGGCCCCCAACAAGGTGGACCGATGACCTGATGAAGGTCACGGGAAGCCGATGGATGCGGGCAGCACAAGACCGGTCAGCGTGGAAAGCCTTGGGGGAGGCCTTTGTCCAGCAGTGGACATCCATAGGCTGAAGAAGAAGAAGAAGAAGGGAATTGTCTATATAAAGTTATCAATAAGTTTCACAATATTGATCTTTTATAGAAACAGAGTTATAAGCGGAAAGTAACTGAATTTTTGAAAACTCTTTCCTATGAGGACATAGAGAAATTGAATTAAATAATATTTGTTTTCAAATAATTACCAGTTTTCTCCGTTCACGTACAGACGATAACACATCAACCTACTACAATCTGGCAGATTTCGTTATCAGATTTTCACCTTTATAGATAAATTATTACGGCTCAACGTTTTTTCACCTTTATAATAAAGTATTACGGCACAACGTTGATTAGGAATATCTGACAGTTTCGGGTTGTTTGACCTGCTGTCGTCCACACAAACCAGCCACCGCTCACCTTCACATTAATCATTTTTCATCTACATATTAATCTCTATTCACCTTCACATTCACCACCGTTCACCTACATATTCACCATTCTCTCGGTGATGCCTTCTGTTGTCACTTCTCTATCACCTGTTTTATTCAATTTTGTTGTAATTAACTAATGGGAACAGGTGGAGCCTGGTGCCAGGTTTTCATGGAACCTACTTCAGGCACCAGCTCTCACGCTGTATTTATATAGTCCACAACTGCTAAGTACTACAAAACCATTGTGAAAGAAAGTAAATGTTTTTTTTATAGAGTATGTTAAGAAAACCCTGTCCGACCCGTGAAGGTGTTGTTAGGTATCGATAACTGATTCTACTGATGCATACAAAACCGAGATAAACTTTAAAAAAAATCCCCCTAAAAAAATAAATATTATTTCGCAAAAAGAGGTAACCTAATAAATGTGCATTAACCACCCTTCCGCAGGCGGCGGGCGGCAGGGCACGCGGCACGTGGTCGCATCGCTATTCGCTCATAATAATACCGGTGTTGTCACTTTTTTTTAAATACCAAATTTTGGGGAAGTTGGAATTAATTCGCGGGAAAAAAAGATTATTTCAAAATTCATTTGTATTGGTACTATGATGATTACGTAAAATTTTATATTATATTTGGTCATGTGTTTACCTTACGGGTCGGACAGGGTTTTCTTAACATACCTACTGTATTTATATAAATTCTAAACTAGCGCTTGACCGCAATCCCGCCTGATGGTAAGCAATGACGCAATCGTTGATGGTAAAGCGCACTAGTTATTTATTTATTATTTATTTATACACCGCCGCTGGCAAATTGCTCCAGTCCTTCGATGTACGCGGTATAAAAGCGGAGGCGAAACGCTTCGTCCGGATCGTAGTGGTGTTAACAACATAAGGGTGGAAACTCGCTGTACGACGGGTCGTCCGATGGTGGAACGGAGATGGGGGAATTAAATCATGCAATTCCCTCGCACACTCATCAAAATGGCTGGCTACTCTACGCTTACGTTCCAGGCTTTGGAGAGGGTTTTGAGTTAAATCTGGGTCGCCGATCAGCCTCTTCGCACGAATCTCTACTCAATCCAAAGTAGCCAGATGACATTTCTCAAGACAAAAGGTACGGTCTAACGTTACCAAACCTTACCCATACCAAAGTTGTACGATAATAAGACTCGTTACTATTCTCCAATGATCACATAATATTGACGTTGCTTGGATTGACCTCCTCATACTACTGGACAAGGTCACAGATCCAACTTATACTCTGAAACTTGGATATAGTTTACTAAGAAAATACTATTGAATTTTATAGCAGGGTGAATATTAGTAACGAAACACTTGTTTTACTAAAAATTAAATGACGTTTAAATGCCAATAATGTATGATTAAATAGTCGCTAATCATAACTTTAAGTAACGTTTGTAAATAAACCCCAAAATAGGGATTTCAATTTGTCTATTAACAAACACTTAACTCACTTGATTTAAGTAAAAGACATTGACAGGAAAACAGCTTAGGTATGTATTTATTATTTGCTATTTGCGGCATCACCCGCATAAATTTAAATACTTACGTTTGAAATATTCATACGATTTTGTTAAAGTTACACACGTGTGTGCCAAATTTCATCAAAATTGGTTGAGCTGTTTGAACATAATAAAGTAACAAACATACAAACACACATTCACTCATGAACTGTTGCCTTTAGTGTAATTACTATGCTAACTCTGGAAGCTAATCACGCGTTTAACTCTTGAACGCAGTTTAGATGTAATTGACGCCTCTAAGAGAAAATTAATTCTATATTCTAACATTTTTCAAAATTCGGTTAATTCACCCTACAAAATAACCGATGTGATAGCAGGAATAACATTGTGTTGTTCAGACGTCAAACATTTGATAGTTTTCCTCAAACACTCGAAGTTTCAGTCCTTGGCCAATGGGGACCAACGACTTGCCCCCGCCGGCCCTCGTTCACAAACTAAATAAAATCAAAATCAAAGCATTTATTTCAAATAAACCAGTTACAGGCACTTTTGAATTGTCAGAAGGTCGGTCAGTCAGTAAGGTGAAGCTAGTCGCCCATTCCAAAGAGTAGGTACCTATGGAGAAGAACGGGCAAGAAACTCCATGGACACTCTTTTAAATTATCAAGCTGTTGATACAAATATTTGATTACATCATTCATTTTGAAATCAATCGTGTGAGAACGATGCAGAAATATATTGTACGCTGAGAGCGTCCATTATGGAAAAAAAAAACAACAATTCAGAAATTAAAATACGCCGTAGCAGCTAAGAGATGACCAGTCCCCTCTGACGGCGTCCGTTCACGAACATGACGTATGGATCAGCATCATTCAGCTCAACCATATTGAAGGGAACCTAATGATCCAACACACACGCCACCACCAGCGAGACATTTGAGTGAGCATGACATACTCTCAACAGCCATAGCACTATCAAGTCAATAAAAGACTAACCCAACAAACAGATGCTTTATAGCAAGTAGATCGTGCTCACACGTGTTCCATGCAATTATACAATACTAAGAAATTGAATCTACACAATGCAAAGACAGTTTTGTCCAAGGTTCAGCAGCTCCAACGGTGTTCCCGAATGCTAAGTTTAGCTCCTGTGTAGCTGCACCAGTGCCGAATACCCCTGTCAGCGATGCAATTCCGTAACGTACAATATGCTTGGCTACATAGTGTGTACTGGCTTTAAGTTAAAAAAAAAAAACAAACCATTGCAAATTTAACTACAAGAGGAAAAATCAAAGAACAATCAGTGTAAGCATAGAAATCGGACGCAGCTCAAGCCCAAGCCTTTTTGTCGTCAATATAATCTTTAACACTATAAAATGCTTTCTGACACAACTTACGTTTAATGAAAGATTTGAATTTATTCAGGCTCAGATCTTGAACCACCTCTGGAAGTCTATTGTAAAAATGTATACATTGGCATCTAAAAGAGCCACCTATTTTCTTGAGCCTTGTTGTAGAAGTAAAATCTAAGTTCAGTGCATATTTTTCTTTTTATTTCATTAAGAAGAAGATAGAAAACGAAATGTTAATTTTGACCTGTCAAATTAAGATATTCCATAGACAGTTTAGACGCAATTAACTTAAAATTAGTTTAGTTTGTCAACTACAGCTTATTTAAAGTTCCTTCTTTATATTCTTCGAGGATTTTTTTTTTTACATTTTGTACAAGGTATTTCTTGAATTGAGAAAACAGTTATGCATAAATTGGTATTTTATAACTAAAATATTAGATACCTTAATATAAAATTTATAGTTAATACTTTGGTAAGTAGTATTTTAAATGTTTAAAGCTACTCAACATATATATGGCTAATATTTAAAATAATTAAAAAGTTTAAAAAAATAAAATTATGTACAAGTATATAAAAGAGGAAATAAAATACTAAAATAATCTTCTCTTTGGTACCAAAATTTAACTCAACCTGCGGCTACCTACTAATTTAAAACAATAATATCCTAAGAGCCGCCGCACATTACCCAATTAAGTTGCCCTAGTTCACTTCAAAAAGACAATTTGAAAAATAATATGTTTAGTTTCTTGGTTCCCATTTTCATTTTGTTTTCTAGCTAATTTTCAATATTAAAAATATGAATGAACAGGAAGACGGTGCGACACTGAGCTATTTAAACAGCACCATCTATACAAACTCTTGGAGAAACGTTTGCGTAATTTAGTTCTGCTAGTAGCCGCTAGATGGTAGCGGCAAACGACATAAATATTTAATGCTGTTTTTATTTTATTTTTACAAAATATACTTAAGCTATTGTTTTAGCTACATTGACATAATAACTACATTTTACAAACTGCAGTTAATAGGCTTGGATTTGAAAAAAAGTAAAGGAAACATTATGACTTGTGTGGTACCTAATGTTGTCATTGCGTAGCCATGGCAACGTGTTTTATAATAATGTAGTAATTCATTGCGGGCGGTAGAATTATGTGTTCATTTTATTCAAAATGTCCAACAAAATAACCGGCTTTACTATTCCTAAATGCTCAGTTGATCCCCATGCAAGGA
Organism: Sesamia inferens; assembly: GCA_037179545.1. Lineage (NCBI taxonomy): Eukaryota > Metazoa > Arthropoda > Insecta > Lepidoptera > Noctuidae > Sesamia > Sesamia inferens. The sequence goes on along the minus strand of CM073941.1, from coordinate 26,875,820 downwards.
CTCCAAAGGGATTTCCGCATACATGTGCAAAATACCATAACGCGCCTAAGAAAATTCTCACCTCGACGAAATCAACTGCAGTATGCCTTGAGAGCAAAAGTTGTTCCAGCAGAGTTAGCGTCAAAAAGTGCACTGTAAAGCCAAAGAAAACTACCAAATCGGACTCAACAGTAACTAAAAAGTGCCAAAACAATGTTGTGGACTACTGCAAGAAGTGTGGTGACAACAGTGAACCTCGAGATAACATCAACTCACTTCTCACCGCAATGAACGTCAAGTGCGTTAAAAACGATAACAATGTGAAAAGTGTTACCAAAAAGATATCAAAACCTATCCATCAATACTATAAGAATGAAAATTTCTACATATGTGAGGAATCACTCCATGATGCTAACAATGGCAATAATACTAGAAAAGTTTCCCTAGATACTATCAAAGAGGTGCCTGAAATGCGCACAATTTCTGAAAACTCCATTTTCAGGATATTTTCTGACACCGAAACTGATTCTTCAGAATCTTTTAAAGATCCAAGCAGCGATGAAAATATAAAAAACCTTAAGGAATTTAGACAAAAACACTATTTTGAGTGTCATTCTGCAAAGTCTAGGATTAAAAGTCGAGTCAGTGCTACCAGCTTACGAGACCACAAATGTGTTTACAGATTCTATCTAAACGAGCGTTTATTTCCCGTTCCATTGAACACTGACTATAACAATAAAGTTCGTTGCGTCGAATGTCAGCTTCCAATGGATATTAAACGCGAAAGAGATGGCGACAATATCAATGGTACCATTCAGGCTAAAGTTAAACTCAGTTCAGGGGACTCACAGGACATGCTTCTCCTACTCCCAGTAACAGATTCTCTTATTATAGAAGAGAGAAGAAAAGAGATTAAGCAAAAAGATGACTTTGTTTACTTTGGTGTTGTAAAACTAACTACAGGTGGAAATTCAATGTTTAATAAAACTTTGCCAGAAAATTCCTTGGCGTTGAAATATCAGAAAGGATATCAGGAATACCAGAATTATGCCAGATACGACTATAGAGAGATACAAGGTGATGATGTCATAATCATTTAAGTTTACGATGTCATTGGACTTTTCTGGTAGTTTATAAATACCGTTGGTGTTCGCGCAAATTTGTACTCTGGTAGTAACAAAGAGGTAAGTGGTTTGTGAGCTGATTTCAAGGATATTATAACACTTACCAAAGGTACTGAGTTAGTTAACTGTACTTTATAGATATCAATGGAAATAAACTTTATGTTCATTCAAATATTTCTAATTATTATTGCCCTCATATACAGCTACTTACTTTCATAAGTGTAGTTACTGTACTCGTGTTTATCATTTTACGTGAAGCCCGGTAAGTATCTAGGATCCGGCACAAAAACGACTTTCGGAAACTATAAATTTCAGACAAGTTTGCTCTGTAAAAAGTTTTTAACTTTATCAGGATTAAATAAAACCGTCACAATATAATAATGATAGTCATTTTTGTACCATATGGCTATAAATGTAGAGGAAGACCAAAGAAACCATGGATAGACTGTATGCATGATAATATTATCTACTTGAAAGGTGAACTACCCAGACGGCGAATGAAAAAGACGGGTTGCACCGACACCAAATTAATTCCGATAGGGGCGGGTGAATGATTGTGACTTACTTTTTTTTTTAATATAAAAACATAACGCCTGTCTTAGGATTTACTTCTGCATCGCGGGTCCGTTCACAAACATTTATACTCACATACACAACTAAAAGGGGAACAACTGCATTAACCATGTCGATAATTTAAAAGAGTGTCCATGGAGTTTCTTGCCCGTTCTTCTCCATAGGTACCCACTCTTTGGAATGGGCGACTAGCTTCACCTTACTGACTGACCGATCTTCTGAGAATTCAAAAGTGCCTGTAACTGGTTTATTTGAAATAAATGCTTTGATTTTGATTTTTTTGATTTTTGATATTGCATATATTATACCTAAGACTGCCTATAATATTGCCTATTCATGAAAATATTCTACTAGCTGCGCTTTTTTTTATATTCTCTGCTTCTACTGGTCGCAGCGTGATGTTATATAGCCTTCCTGGATTAACCTTTTGAACGCCAATCACTTCTATACAAGTTCGAGATTTTCGTGCCCTCAGCGCCACTACTTGGTTAGAAGTAATCACAGTATAAAATAAATTTACGACTTTTACAAGAGCTTTTATTTTGTTTTTATGGAAAATGGCCCTGTTATCAACCATATTTTTAACTTTTTCACACATAATAAGTTCTTATTTGTTTTATTTTCAATAGAAACAAAAACGCCAGAAAATATTTTAATGCCCCCAGCGCCAATTACTTGATATCAAGTAAGCCAGTGATGGGACACGATGAAGACCTCGCTATATTTCATCTCGTCGAAATGATCATAAATACTATTATTGCAAGAAAATGACGTGAATAAATCATATTTTATAAATATTGTAAACTATAAACTAGGTTTTATTCACCTTAATCAAGAATAAATAGGTTTTCTAATCATTGTCGATAGTGAAACACCGTTTGAAAAACCCATCCCTACAAAGTTAGTTATTTGTCACCCCCCATACGCCACCGACGTGTATAGAAGTAACACTGTGACGTCATAAGCGGGCAGGTTTCAAGGTCATAGTGACTTTGTGCATTTTAGTGTAGTGCAATGTTTACATCTTTCTCATCTTAAAAACATGTGCGTCGAGCACATGTTTTTACAAAAAAAAATTGTGACGGTGAATATGACGAATTATTGCGAGTTGTTCAAGTCTGAATCTGAATTTTGATATAATAGTTCGTCGTCTTGACATTCCGTTCAGTCGTCAAATTCCGTTTCAGGACATTTCTTCCGTTTTCTATTAGTTTGTACAAACCAGAAAAATAATTGTGAGTATTTTGCGAAACCATTAAAAATAGGTCTGTAACATCTGTGTAAAGCAGTAATTTTAATAAAAAGAAATCGGCCAAGTGCGTGTCAGACTCACGTACAAAGGGTTCCGTACCAATGATTTATGAAATTAAAGGATTAAAGTTATTTGTATGAAAGATTACGCGGTAATAAGCGATTTACGAGGTATTAAAAAAACTACTTACGAGATCTCGTTCAAAACAATTTTCGTTGGTAGTTTTTATAGTAATCTACAGCATGTGTTTTTTTAGATTTTTCATTTTCTTATTGTAGAAGTTAGAGGGAGGGGAGGGGACCAACTTTTATACACTTTGGAAGCGTCTGTCACGCAAACTATTCGGTTTAGAAAAAAAATGTTTTAGAAACCTCGATATCATTTTTGAAGACCTATCCATGCATACCCCAAACGTATGTTTGAAGAAAAAAATTTTTTTTTTGAGTTTCAGTTCTAAGTATGGGGAGCCCCCAATCTTTATTATTATTTTTTTTATTTTTGCATCAATACCTTAATACGGTTCACACAATACATCTACCTACCAAGTTTTAACAGTACCTATAGATCATATAGTTTCGGAAAAAAATGGCTGTGATATACGGACGGACAGACAGACATGACGAATCTGTAAGAATCCATTTGGCTACGGAACTTTAAAAAATGTAGAAAACCACGTATTTAGCTTCTATTAATTGTATTTGTTGTAACTAAACGAAATAAATTATGCAGGAATCGGTTGAGTTTATGCACGTGTAACTCAACCACAGTGAATATAAAAATAAATACCATAGAAATACATCGACAAGAAATACGTCGACAAGACATCCTTATATCAGAAAGGATTTTGACGTGCCTCGAGCGCCAACTACTTGATATGAAGTAAAAGGATTACATTTGGAGACAAATAGGGATGTGAACTTCTAGAACACACGTCTAATAAATTTATAATTCTTTTCTTTATTATAGGAAATATATCCAAGTTTTCATATTGTTTTTTTTATGAAATAAAATAAAATATGAAAATACGGTTACAGTATTTATTTAGCTTCGTAAATTGGTGAATAAACATTAATTTAAACGTATAATATTATTTGTCGATAGGACATTAATCCCATCTCTGCGTTTTACTATAGATACGTTATACATTTGTAGCGTGGCGCTGGAGGACACATTGCGTATTATGTAGATTGGCGTTCAAAAGGTTAAAGGGCTATCTAATGCAAAAATAATTTTCCAAATAGGACAATATAGTTACTGAGATTAGCGCGTTCAAACAAACAAACTCTTCAGCTTAATATATTAGTATAGATATAGATTTGCAAAATAAAAGTTTCTTTTTTTTTAAACATTAAAAATATTTCGTCAATGGAAACGTGTAAAAGACCTTTGTTTGTTTGTAGAACACTATTTTTAGTAGCTGTAAGTATAATTTGTTCTTTATTTTATTCGGGAAATAAAATAAACAAATTCTCAACTTATTGGTGAGTGGTATAGGTATTACTTTCTGTATTTTGTTGGAGATGTTTTTATGCAACGAGGCAGAAAAGACAGAACGCACCGGCTATGATCCTTACATTCTTCTGGTTTGTTTACGTTCATGATGAGTTTTTCCACGATTTTTTTTTTTTAATAATTATAAACTAGCACTTGACCGCATTCCCGCCTGATGGTTAGTTTATTAAGAGCCTATTCACTCAGAAAAACTGAGCGAATAGGAAGAAAGACGGCATTTGAGCGAGGTGATCCAATGTTAAACCCAACAACACGACCAACGATGCTGCGCCAAAGGGAGATTGATCTGAAGACCCTCCACGACCAAACTCCCAACACAACAACATTAGGCGCATCGTATTCGGCACACATCGCAACACAACTGCTCAGACCCGTCCTCCGAACGGCTTCACCAGACATCATGCCGGAACACGACAAATCGCTAAAGCCCAAAGCACATTAAATTTTCCGATTAGAAATAATTAATTGAATTTCTATTAATTTCTAGGGGTTTTTGTGTGATTTGATTTTTTTTTTTGTGAAATTTGTTCCGTCTGAACTAATGACGGTGGTGTTTGGGTGACCCCAGGCTACAAGAGAACAGTTTAGCAGTCTTAACAATTTATAGTTATTTTTATTTTTTTGAATATTAATTCCCGTCTTCAACACTCTTTGCTACGACTGACGTCACGACGCTTTTTTGAAGATTTAAAGGAGAGTCGTTATGATTTAAAGCAATATTCAGAATACTTAAAAAACGTGAGAGGTTCCCAATTCGGCTTTTTATGTAAGGTACAAAGAGAAAAATAACTAACTTTTTTTATTGAAAATACTTTTATTCAGTTCTGTTTTTCTTCTCTGTTTACAATATGTAAACATACAAGACTTATTCCTGGCTAAGTACCATCTATATCCTCCCGTGAGTGTCGTAAGGGGCGACTAAGGGAACACTCACCAGTGAAGCGGGTAGCAGCGCTTCTCCTGTGGAATTAAGAATTACTGCGATCTCTAATCCGCCTACCAAGCGTGAGGGATACGGGTTTTCGGTCCCCCAATGTAATGAAAACCTTGGGGGAGACCTTTGTCCAGCAGTGAACCTCTATACGCTGAGAAGAAAAAGCTTGCATTCAAGTTTTTGAAGATAAGATTTACTTAGATAAGGCGTGTTCGTATCTTTAGTACTTATTTGGAAAACATACTTAATTTAAAATTCTGATTCGGTAATCCTTTGTAATATTCCAGTAAATAAAACTATAACTTGATGAAATCCCGTATTTGTCTATAATTAAATCCCTCCAGTATGGAAAATTACAGCAATTATAAGACAAAATTGAAAAGCAATCATAATATTTCGCAACAATTCCCGCCATCACAAATAAATATGGCGGCTTATTCGCGCGCGCCTCAGTCTCAACGCATGCGCGAACACTGTCACTTTCGTTCGAAAACAGTGAATGTGTTACGGAAAGTGAAAAATAATAATAAAAAGAAACAAAATGTTTGGCTCATTACTTCTTGTGGTTTTTTTAACGAGTTTCGTGAATGCTCAGAATAGCTTACGTAAGTTATTTTTGTGATTATTTATTTGCGTTTTTTTTTTTGTTATATATAGTTTGGTGGCTAAGGAATAATTTGTGGAGCTGGTGCATTTCCTGCACGATTCATAATTGGAAAATTTTAAAAGTTAAAAGTTAATGTTATTCATTGAACAATTGACAATGAAAAATAATAACTACTAACTTTATCAAGAATATTAGCGGCTACTGTAATTATTTATTTATATTTTTGTATTAACTAGTTTCACGTTTTGTTTTTGTTAACTTTATCATCATCATCATCTTAGCGTTTTTGTTAACTTTATTCCTATTAGTACGAAATTTAAAATTGAAATGTAACCAACCAAAAATTAATGTTTAGTCGGGTTTCTGTTTAATATTCTAATTTAAGTGATTAAAATAATACTTATTTATAAGTTATCTGATGATAATGATGATCATAAGTGCCACTTTCATTTTCTGTGATTTTGATTATCTAGTTACGAGATACAATCACTTCTTTTTTTCTATCCGACAATCCACGATGAGAATACAAGAACAAAATATCCTTTTTATATTTATAATCTAATGCTTGACCGTAATCCCGGCTGATGGTAAGCAGTGATACAATCGTTGATGGTAAAGCGCGCTAGTTTATTAAGAATCTATTATTGTTTCCTATTACTATGTAGGCAACTAGGTACTACTTATTTATAAATATTTAATATCGGTCTTAATACAGAACACGATTTTTTTAGACCCTTTTGGTTTATATCTATAATCGGGCCATTTCTAAATTTCGATATAAATAATATACCTAATCTGATAAATTTAACATTTTTATAACAAAAACTTACATTGAACCCGAATCTTAAGTTGTCAATTTTTAGGTACATACCACGAAGGTTTAAGCTAGTTCCACAGTTAGAACTTGTTCTGTGTTTTACTGACGGTTTGAATTGGTCAAAAATTCTTCTCAAAATGGTACTTCCATTTTAAGAACCCGAATTAAAAACATTTTTTTTTTGTTTTGTTTGTTCCATTTGGAACCGGCGAAGGTCAGAGACCATACTGCCATGTCTTCAGTGATTAATTTTCAACTGTCCTATCCTAAGTAATCTAACTTAACCTAACCTAAGCCTATCTCCTTTCGTTTCCCGCGTGAACCGACTCTGAGGAAGATTTGAGACAAAGATGATGTGGCCACTATGCTACAATATTTCAATGTTCTTTATGAATTATTCACTGAATGCACTTTTTACTACATAAATCACGCGTTTTTATTTAGTAAACGACCCTATAAATAATTTAAAATGCCAATGAAAAATGAGCGTGGCACTCATCTTAGCTTTCCCGCCAAAACTCCGAATTAATAACATTGTATTTCGTTTTTTTTTATTTCAACTATATTACTCTAGGTCTAAGTATTCTCTAACTCATGTTATTACTACTCATAATTTTGTTTTACTAAGTATGGAAAAATTATCAAGGCACTCCACGAAGTTTTAAATCACTTTCAAAATAATAATTTTAATACCAAAAAAACTTATTCAACTTCCTGTTTCTCATAATCAGAACAGCAGATAAATCCAAGTGACGGTTTCCCTCATTGTATACTTAATACTGAAGTCGCGGGCGTGGCTAGTGACAGTAGTTAATAAACAATACGAACCGAACCCAAAAACAAATTGGATTACATTTGGTTTTTATTTTTTCTGTGGAACCCTAATGCTTAAAAAAGTAAAAAAATATTCTATTTCGTGGTTATGACTCCTCGTTAAAATCTGTACAGCCGTTACGGACAGAGGAGACAGAGACAGTTTTATTTTTTGTTTTTGTACAGTAATACTATCTCACACATTTAGTGAAAATAGACTTCTATTTATTTATTAGCTTATATTTAAAACATTTTCTATTAAAACAGGGTTTACACAAAATAATTCGACCTTGAATGTCTTCAGTGAGAATTGAATTCACGACCCCTGGTTTACGAGTGAGCTTATTCATTAAAGCCATTCTATACAAAGTGTAAGAAAAAATTTATTATATCTTCAGTATTATATTTTTCGTAAATTTCTACTAATTGTTATTTATATTTAATTCCAAGAAAAATACAAACCGGTACATCCGTTCTCGGTGGTAGGCCATAACATCGGCCGCCGGCAGAAGTTACCACCCACCAGACAAAGTCTTGCCGCCAAGCGATTCGTCGTGTTCCGGCATGATGTCTGGTGAAGCCGTACGGAGGACGGGTCTGAGCAGTTGTGTTGCGATGTGTGCCGGGTACGATGCGCCAAATGTTGTTGTGTTGGGAGTTTGGTCGTGGAGGGTCTTCAGATCAATCTCCCTTTGGTGCAGCATCGTTGGTCGTGTTGTTGGGTTTAACATTGCATCACCTCGCTCAACTGCCGTCTTCCTTCCTATTCGCTCAGTTTTTCTGAGTGAATAGGTTCTTAATAAACTAGCGCGCTTTACCATCAACGATCGCATCACTGCTTACCATCAGGCGGGATTGCGGTCAAGCGCTAGTTTATAATTATAAAAAAAAAAATCCTTGCACCATTATTTTGTTGTTTCACCGAATGACCCCTGACATTGAACACTCATACTAAGTTTTGACATTTCTTTTAACTTTAATCCCAAATACAACAATTTTCCTGAAGAATGGAATAAGTATGAGGAAAAATCAAAGGTTTATTAATGTTGAAGGTAAAGCTTTCGCCACTGATTAAAAAAAAATATTTATTAACTCCCATGAAATATAACACATATATGTATATTGAGCACATGTATTATAGTTATAAGTATCAGTATGTGGAAAAAGAGAGTAGTGGTAGCCTGGTGCAATCGGCTGCGGCTTACAACTTGTAGTTCGTAGGTTCGAACCCCATCAGGCACTTTCATCATCATCAATCTTTTTACCATCCCACTGCTGGGAACAGGTCTCTTCTCATACAGAGAAGTGATTGAGCTTAAGCACCACGTTTGCTCAATGCGGGTTGGCGATTTCAGACTTAAAGTCCAGATTTCCTCAAGGTGTTTTCCTTCACCTTGTAATCAGTCATTGGTGTCCAAGATATACTTAGAAAGTACATATAACTTTAGAAAAGTTAAAGTACTTGCCTGACCTGAAATCGAACCCACACACTCATACTTGAGGTTGGTGTTTTAACCACTAGACCACCACGACAGCAGGCGCTTTACTTTGTATAAATTATTTCATCACCAGGGCTCTCAAGACAGTGAAGGAAAAGAGACCCAAAAACTAGTAGAAGTACTCTAGCCAGATATGTGCTGGTGCTGAAGAGGCTAACTGGTGATCCAGATTTGGTTAAGGCTAATCTTCAATGTCTGGAGACAGGCGTAAGGCAGCCAGCCTTTCAGGATTCTATAAAATACATTTTGAAGAGTATACAAGGAGTTACATAACTTAACTCCACCATCACCGCTCCATCATCGGATGATCCGTAGTACAGCGGGTTTTCACCATTACGTTGTTAACACCACTACAATCCGGACGAAGCGTTTCACCTTATCTTTTGACTGGCGCATTTTACCTACAGCGGGTTTCACAAAGGAGAAACTTGGAGTGTCAGTAAATAAAAATTGTGTAAACTTCATGAACGTACTTTAACTGAAACTGAAACTTCAAAGTACTCCCAAAAATACCAGCTATCTATATTTTGTCGTGTTTTCGATAAGTATCCTTCACGCCTCACTCATTATAGAAAGCCTTGGGGGAAGCGTCTGTCCAGCAGTGGATCTCTATAGCCTGAGAAAAAGAAGTTCCGTCACGCCCGCAGTGCGATAACTATTATAACTATAATTTTAGGTTACCGTTCACAAGGTGAACAATAGGGTAGTTGACTAAAAGAAACTAATTAGTCCGTCAGTCAGATTTCCAAAAAATACTAGACACGTATTTTTTTTTTTCATATAAACAAAAAATTAAGACGACACAGTGCGTTGAAAACTCGTTTGACGTCACTGCACGCTACACTTTTTAGCGAGCAGTGACGTCGCCAGCCACCACTCCTGATCTTTGATGCCTTTTATATTTTTCAATTTTTATTGATTTGATAAAACAAAATATACGTATCCAATATTTTTCTATAATCTGAATGACGGACTAAATAGAATCAATTTTTTTACCCAGGAAACATCCAAACACATAAAATCTGAAAGTTTAGATTTTCAGTGTTTATAAATTATACTTAAAATCAAACGCAATCTTTAGTGTAGGTAATATAATAATTGTAGCGATGACAAATAAATATACAAAAAATATATAAAATTTATAATAAATCATTTAAATCGAAATGCCTCCTGTGAGGATTGAACTCACGACCCCTGGTTTACGAGACCAGTGCTCTACCACTGAGCTAAAGAGGCGATGGCTACGCTTTCCTAGTTTCACACCCCTATTGGAGGTCTCACGTTACAGACACTGGCTCCGAGTTTCTTGTTCACAAACTACCTAAATTAAATTTAAGTTCAGTGCAGCTTTTTCTATATAGTTCATTAAGAAAGGGACAGAAGATAAAATGTCAGCGTCGTAAACTGGCGTATTTTTAGTCGCCATGTTTATAATCGCGTCTAAAATGTCTATGGAGTATCTTAATTTGACAGGATTAAACTAAATGTTATCTTCTATCCTTTTCTTAATGAAATAGAAAGAAAAAATAAGCACTTAACTTAAAATTTGTTTAGTTTGTAAACAAGAGAATCAGCGCTGCTGATTAATATACAATATGTAAAGAAAACCCTATCCAATCCGTAAAGGTATTGTTAGGTATCAATAAGTCATTCTACTAATGGATACAAAACCGGGCTAAACTTTAAAAAAGAAAATCCCCCTAAAAAAATAAATATTATTTCGCAAAAAAAAAGTGGTAATTTAATACATGTGCGTTAAGCACCCTTCCGCGGGCGGCGGGCGGCAGGGCACACAGCACGTGGTCGCATCGCTATTCGCTCATAATAATACCGGTGTTGTCACTTTTTTTAAAATTACCAAATTTCGGGGAAGTTTTAATTAATTCGCGGGAAAAAAGATTATTTCAAAATTCATTTGTATTGGTACTCTGATGATTACGTAAAATGTTATATTATATTTGGTCATGTATTTACCTAAGCTTTATTATCCTTATGGGTCGGACAGGGTTTTGTTTACATATTGTATATTAGGGAAATTGATACCAATGTTTTTGTTTGTCTAATGTATTGCCCATTAATACTATAATCTGTCTGAGATATAGTAACTTTGAAATCTCCATAATAAAATTATATAAACTAACTAGCTCCGCCCCTCAGTTTCACCCGTGTAAATTTCAATCGTGTTTAAATATCGAGATGAAAATATCCTATGTATTATTTATGGTTATAAACCATTTATGTGTGTCAAATTTCAACCAAATCCGTTCAGTAGTTTGAGCCTATAGAGGTCCACTGCTGGCCAAGGCGACTAGAATCAATTTTATTTTATCGTAATTTTTGACATTCAAAAATATCTTTTATGTGCCTACCTATTTGAAATAAATATTTGAACTTTATAACTAAGGTTTATTTTTCTTTTTTACTTGGTGTGGTTACTTGAGGACTCTTGTTCGTATGAGTTTATATAATCCGATTTTCATTAACAAGTTTGTCATAAAATATAATTAATTTTGTCAGTAGGCCTAGTATGAGTTTTCATTACGAAACTCGTTCGATCGTATCGAGCGCGTTTGACTCAGCGATTGGCCCGCTTCAAGGTCGTAAGAACTCTCAACCAATGAGAGCGCCAAACGCGCTTGATACGATCGAACGAGTTTCGTATTGAAAACTCATACTAGGCTAGGCCTACAGTAGGCCTAGTATGAGTTTTCAATACGAAACACGTTCGAGATAGTTAGTAGCCTTATGTATATAAAGCTACTAACCATAGCCCACTTGCTGGGTAATACGATCCTCCTTGGTAAGGCTGTTGGTCAGATTTTCGGACATCTGGCAACACGTAATGACTGCCAAAGATCTATAAATGATAGAGGTGACCAACGGCTTAACGTGCTTTACAACACTCCTCCATGTATTGTAACCCATCCACAGTCCAGCCGCAGCAAGCCTCACTTAACCTGATCAATCGACCTGTGCGGCTGTTTATATTTTAACCACGAGGCCTTCTCAGACCAAACACCATTACCTATATGAAACCGTTTACTAAAAACTGGTGTCCGACCGAATGTTCAGTTTCGGTTGAGTTTCGGCAAAAACACGAGTTTCGGTTTAGACTTTTCGGTTTCGGTTTTTCGGCAGCAAACTTGCTGAAACTATGACGGACACCGAAAGTGCATTCGGGAGCTTTCGCTCTGTGATCGGTCGGATTCGGTGAGTTGAATGAATGAATGAATCGCATCGGACCCAATGTCGTGATTGGCTTGTTTGTTTTGTTGTTCATTTTGTTTTGTTGTGGTGGGAAGTTTTCGATTGATTAAGAGCCTATCCACTCAAATAAATACCTATCGTGAGTATTTTTGAGGCGCAACTAATATTATTTTCCTAAAGGAACGAAAATATTGGTCACTGACTGGTATCTGTCAAAACTTTCCTTCCTAGCTTCGAACTAACCTCTGCATAATCAAATTGCAGTATAAACGTTATAATACAACTGCACACATAACTAGCATTATTAAATAATGTATACTTACGTCGATGATCATGTAACAACGCCATGTTTCCGTGTTGTGGCGCCTGCGCAGCCGCGGTGCGCCGCTGTTCGGTAAACGCCGGGATTTGCTTTCACTAGATAAATAGAAGCCCCCGCTTTAGGTTAGCTATATTTATTACGTTAGAACCAATTCATTTCTGATATGAAATGTATGACAATAACAACTAGTGCATTTGGTAGGCATATTATCCTGTGAACAATGTGGTACCTTTTTTTATCGTCCCACTGCTGGGCACAGTACCCTCTCATACACAGAAGGATTGAGCGTAATCAACAGATTATCTCAGATTGTTAATCAAGCAGCAGTATTAACCGCTTATCATGCTTATGTAACGTCTACGCTCAGATATGGACTAATTTTTTGGGGGAATGCTACAGACAGAGAACTCGCATTTAGAGCTCAAAAGAAATGTCTTAGGGTTGTCTGTGGGATACGTGCCCCGGATAGCTGCGTACCATATTATAAAATGCTAAAAATTTTAACTCTTCCTACTCTTTACATCTATGAGGTCGCTGCATTCGTGAAAACCAATACGGAAAAGTTTGGTCACCTGAGGGCTTAGTATGAGTTTTCAATACGAAACTCGATCGTCGATATCGAGCGCGTTTGGCGCTCTCACTGGTTGAGAGTTTTTACAGCCTTGAAGTGGGTCAATCGCTGAGTCAAACGCGCTCGATATCGACGATCGAGTTTCGTATTGAAAACTCATACTAGGCCTACTGCACTCCCGTCGACATGCCGACAAAATAGCAAATAATATCAAAAACAAATATATATAATGTCAATAATATAATAATATCAATATCAAAAACAGCTCTACTATCTAAAAGTTTCTTCCGAATGTCTTCACGAATTTATAATAAGCTTCCTAGGCAAATAAGATAAATAGAAAATATTATTTTTTTTAAGAAAAAGCTAAAATACTATTTAGTTGACAGGCCATATTACACAGTGCATGAATTTCTGTCTGGCATATTAGTCTTTGAATAATAATTTAAAACTACAGATAAAATTTAAGGCATCCATTGGACATTTTATTGCAATTGGCTTATATTTCATGCATGCATATGCCTGATATTATTGTTATTTATTTATGATGAGTTTAAAATGTCAATTAGTATGTATATTTGTACGCCTCTGGGCAAAACATAGCAGATGTATAATATTTATCTGTAACACCTCACACTTTAACCTAAGTATACAAATAAAGATTCTGATTTCTGATTTCAACACGCTTGCTCAATGGGGGTTGGCGATTTCAGACTTAAATTCCAGGTATCCTCATGTCGTTTTCCTCCACCTTGTAATCAGTCATTGGTGTCCAAGATATACTTAGGAAGTATATATAACTTAGAAAAGTTACATTGGTACTTGCCTGACCTAGAATCGAACCCGCACACTCATACTTGAAAAGCTGGTGTTTTAACCACTAGGCCACCACGACTGTCAAACTTATTATAGTGTGTTACAAAACTAGCCAATAAAGCACCAAACAAGCCCTGTTTTGATGATTGTTTTAAGAAATCTGTCATGTTTATATAAAAGGCTATAAAACAGAAGAATCTTCGATAGAAATTGAAGTCATAAAATTAACCTGAATGTTTATTTCAATCATCGTTAACACCGTGAGGAAACGGTAAGTTCTAGAACCAAAATATCGAATTTATATAAAATGCGCCCGCACTAGGTCCGCGTGGTGGAATACGGCACACTGCAACTCACCGAGAAGCCGATCATAATGGGTACACAACCAACTGGGTGTGGAAACATTATACGCTGATTATAATAAACATCTTTCAATTTCAACTGATAAAAAGCGAAATTTCAGGTATAAATATTCAAATAATCAGTAATTGACACTGGTGACATATCATCATCATCATCATCTCAGCCACATGAAGTTCTCTGCTGGACATAGGCCTCCCCCAAGAATTTCCAAAAATAAGGGTTGGACGCGACCTGCATCCAGCGCTTCCGTGCGATTTTGGTCAGGTCATCCGACCACCTAGTACTGACTGAATTTGTTCATTTGTGGCATCCATATGTAACTCACCCACTGGGGTGAATTACATATGGATGCCACAAATGAACAAATTAATCAGAAAACGAGCAGAACTGTGGAGTTATATGGGCATTTTCTTATCCAATTGATTACATTTTCATCAAATACTTTGACTATAGTTACATTACAGCTACAAATGAATGCTTTAGTTTGTAAGGCACCGCAAACACTTTAACCTGGATTGGTTTTGAAAATGAACGGGACAATAGAAATCAAATGGATTGTCATATTTCTTCTCGGTCAGTCACGAATTTTTATTATGTCCATGGCTATGGCACCTTGGATTTGTTATGTTTTTGGCCGTTGGATGGCTTAGGATTAGCAATCGATATTTATGCGCTTGTAAATTAACTAAAAACGATCGACTGCATAAT
This sequence comes from Sesamia inferens, assembly GCA_037179545.1. Lineage (NCBI taxonomy): Eukaryota > Metazoa > Arthropoda > Insecta > Lepidoptera > Noctuidae > Sesamia > Sesamia inferens. Next base: position 26,860,723 of record CM073941.1, on the reverse strand, counting down.
AAAGTTCTTCCTTCAGTTAGTTCAAATGTATGTGCGCGTAGGTGTAAACTGGTAAAATGAAACACGTTCTTTCGATTACGAAATTTAGTCAATTGCACATAAACAAGCCCTTGGAACTCTTCTCTACACTTGTAATTCTTCTTCGAGAGCCTTGCTTTAAATGCTTTAAAAGAACATAAAATTGTTTTTTCCTTTTGTTCACTCCTAACGGTCAATACCATTGATTTTTGACTTCCTTAATTAAGACAGCCGGTGTGGTCCACGGTCATATAAAACCAATAACAAAGGGGTCAATACAATAGATGCCCAAGGTCGCGCCGATGCTCACGCGCATACCAATTAGGTAGGAGCTGATACAATGCAACTATTTACATGCAGTGGTCACCGCGGTGCATGCCTTGACCTGCAATGACGATGTGTGGAAGGATTTTGGACACAGATCGCTAGAAGTTTTAATTGGAAACATGTTTATGCTCGTATGTTGTAGAAGTGCTAAAAGGAAAAAATACTAAAATTAGATAGAATCTTGGATGTATCAATCTGTTTTCGACGTGCATGTTCTAATGGTACTGATTTAAATGATACAGCAGTTGTAACAAAAAGATTTTTAACATTTCCTACTATTCAAACATGTGTATACCTATATGTATTTACTAATGAAAACAAAAGTGCATGCTTGTGAAGTTTTGAATTAAGTTTCATGAAACGACTAGATGGCGCTGTTCAGAAATGAAAATTACATTGCGAAGCTTAAAAACCTTATTATGCTAAGGCAAATAACAAAGATTTTAAAACATAAAATAATTACAAAATAATAATAACATACATATTTATATTCAAATAAACATAAATTATTTTATTTTCTTATTTCCGAGTACGTAGTACAGCGCCATCTAAACCAAACCAAATAAACCAATTCATCATCATCATCAAACTTTTTATTGTCCCACTGCTGGGCACAGCCTCCTCCTCTCGTACAGAGAAGGATTCACGTAATCACCACACTTGCTCAATGTGGATTAGCGATTTCAGACTTAAAATCCAGGTTTCCTCAAGATGTTTTCCTTCACCTTATAATCAGTCATTGGTATCCAAGATACTTAGAAAGTGCAACTTATAATAATTATATTGATACTTGCCTGACTTGCAATCGAACCCATGTAGGAACAGGCAGAAATTAAATAGGTACAACTTCCAGATAACCTAAGTCACATATAGAATTAAAACAGGTTCACATTTTTATTATTTACGAACCACTGGTACTTTGGTCAGGTTACGTTGTAATCCAGCGTCAGGCACTAGCTGTCTGGAATTTTTGCTGAACTACATATATGTAGGTCTTACAGTGCAGTCGCCAGATTGACTTTCCTACTATTTCCGTACATCAGTGTTTACACTTTCTATTTGATTTTATTTACTGATATCTAATCTATGTACCACGTGTATGTATATCTCTTAAATTAGTCTGTGTAATTATAATTAACTATTTTCTTTCTTCCTTTGTCATTTAGAAATTTAAGTAAGACAATCAATTTTCTTTAGTTTAATGTGTTTATTTTGACACTCTTTTCTAATTACCTATATCAATATTAATACCCATAATTTTTTTAAAGTTTACACGAAAAGAAATACAACTTAACTAAAGAAACACAACAAAACTTTGCAAAGAAACACAACTCAACACTTACACTACTACAGTCGATGACCTCACAAAAATAGTTTATATTTAGTTTTATTTTCATCTTAAGATAAGTTTACACGTCACGTCTAGAGTGTTTTCCTAGCTAATTTAATTTGCCTAAATCTACCACACAGTTTTGCAATGCACAGTATGACCGTCAATTTAGCAGTAATACCGATCCTCTCAATTTGCATGTGACTAAGTAAGTAAGTGTAGGTATGTATGTATGTGTCAAGGATGCTGTTGTCATGACGCCAGGTCATTATATTAAGCATCTGTCGCCACGTCAGTCCTGCTTGACAAGTCAAGCTTCACATCCTAGCCTCGACCGAAATTTTTAAATGTTGATTATCTCTGAGTTGTTCGTAAGGTATAAAAGAGCGGCATCTCCTGGCACAGGCTTCTATGTTTTTTTGTATAATTATAAACTAGTGCTTGACCGCAATCCCGCCTGATGGTAAGCAGTGATGCAATCGTTGATGGTAAAGCGCGCTAGTTTATTAAGCTTATTCACTTAAAAAACTGATTGAATAGGAAGGAAGACGACAGTTGAGCGAAGTGATGCAATGTTAAACACAACAACACGATCAACGATGCTACACCAGGGGCAGATTGATCTGGAGACCCTCCATGACAGAAATCGCAACATAACAGCTCAAACCCGTCCTCCGTACGGCTTCACTAGGCATCATGCCGGAACACGACGAATCTCTGGGCAGCAAGACTATATGGTGGGTGGTAACTTCTGCCGGCAGGCGATATTATGGCCTACCACCGAGAAAATAATAAGTATAGTATGAAAATATGCTTAAAATATACCAACGAATACTGTAATGTAAAACGTGTAATAATGCAATACAACATTTGATAATGCACTACAAAATCATGCAACCTTACAAGCACAGCAAGTAAGCTTGTTGTGAGTGACCTTTAGGCGAAGCCGGTTCAAATATTGCCAGCAGAAATTTCTCGGTTGTAACCATCAAAAATTCGAACCAGTACAAAAGCAACATGCAATAATATATATATATATTTGTCTGTTTGTCAACGGTTGCTCAAAGCTCATGAGTGGCTCCGAAGGTCATCGAGCGCCTCTTTCTCAACTGTCAGCTTTTACCAATATAACTACGAAATCACTCGCAATGCCCAATGATATGGTTTCTTAAATGATGATGGGTTTCCAAACTGGAGATGAGCAGCAGTTTGGTAATGCCTGTGGACACCTTTTCGCCTATTGATGAAACAACGAGTGATAGTCTTTATGAAGACTGTATAATTTATTTAAGCAAACACAGAGCACCATAGGATGTATAGGCGAACCCCTTGTTTGAAAATTAAACTAAATTTAACTTCAATGCAAAAAAGTTGTATTTTTTTTATAAACTAGCGCTTGACCACAATCGCGCCTAATGGTAAGCAATGATACAATCGTTGATGGTAAAGCGTGCTAGTTTATTAGAATCTATTCACTCAAAAAACTGAGTGAATAGGAAAGAAGACGGCAATTGACCGAAGTGATATATTAAAGCCGACCAAAGATGAATTAAATCTTGTAATTTATTTATTCATAAAACTTGCACTATGCACAAGGAAAAACATTGCACAATGGCGGACTTAATGCCTTAGACATTTTCTACCAGTCTACCTTAAGGTGATGCAGAGACAAAACATGGTAGGTGCAAAGATATAAAAGAGAAATTAAAAGAGAAACACAAAAAAATATATTATAATAAATACATACATACAAAATATAAACAGTACAGAGAGATAAAAAAATATAGATAGAGAAAAAGAATAAATTATATGTTTGATGAATCCGCCAATTTCTTGCGTAAGTATTCCCGAGCTTTAATTTTAAAATTGGACTCACACACTCACCAAAATGTATCCTATAGAACACAGACAGGCTGGCTACTCTACGCCTGTACTAAAATAGTCTGTCAAATTAGTCTTGTCAAATTGAGATACCTACTCCATAGACAGTTTACATGTGATTAAAACATGGTGACTAAAAACTAACTTGGCAGGATTAATCTAATATTTGTCTAAGGTCGTTTTCAGGAAAAAACACGTGAGTTTAGAATAAAATGCATCAGTATTTCGTATTAAAGACCATGTTTGGTTCTCGAGCACGAGACCACGCAGCCATGACCTTTCTACATGTTATTGTGCTTACAAATATGTTACTCCGCGGAAAAATTTGTGTTACGCCAATGTTACGTACTGGTGTTAAGCTCCTCTGCCAATTATAGGGTTAGCAAAACAATCTGAAATCTATTTTGTTTTTTTATGCTAACCTACTTACAACGATACACTCTCCCACTTCTGGACAACGGCTTCTCTCCGCTCCTTCCATTTTTCGCGAGAACTACCTAATTTAATAACTATATATTTTAAATAAATAAAAAAGTTTGTTGCAAAATAAAAATTGCAAATAATTCGAATTATTTTGAAGTATATGTACCTTGTTGCGGGAAACTGCTGTATGCGGGAGGCCCAGGACCGGTCGTCGTGGAGAGCCTTGGGGGAGGCCTATGTCCAGCAGTGGACGTCTTTCGGCTGAAATGATGCTCACGATGATGATGATGATTGCTCTATATGTTTGAAAAATGGGTCTGCTCAACAAAGAAAATAACGCAATGAATCTTGTTTAACTTTCAAAATGAAACTCATTGCTACTGACGGTGTGATAGTTCGTCATTCCGTGGTAATTTAGCTCAGTGGTGTACCCGTCGACGGTCGTGGGCTCGGATCTAGGCAGACGATTTACATTGTGTAAATGATTTCATCATCACTGCTCTCAAGGAAAACATATTGAGGAAACCAGTATGGCTTAATAACTCAAATAAAAAGGCATGTGACATCTACCTCTAGCAGAGGAAATAGTGTGCTTTTCTTTCTTTCTTCTTAATTACTTTCAGGAAAGAAATGTAGGGTATCAAACCCAGCATGTATCCTACGTAAACGACTACACTCCGTCGGTTTGGGAAGTTCACAAAATGCAAACAAAAGACGAGACTTAAAAGACTAAACGTAATACTAATTCTATTCAGTTGACATTCTCCAATTTAGCAACATTATAATTCTTTAAATATGTTGTTAAATTCAACGCTATGTCACATTTGTAAAGATATACAACTAAAGTCAGTACGTTTAGTCAGTTAACTAAGTCACGTGGTTTTTTGTTTACCTTTGTTTAACTTATTAAACCGATGGAGTATACAATGTTATGTCGTGGTGGCCTAGTGGTTAAAACACCAGCCTCTCAAGTATGAGTGCGCGGGTTCGATTCCAGGTCAGGCAAGTACCAATGTAACTTTTCTAAAGGTATATGTACTTTCTAAATATATATCTTGGACACCAATGACTGAAGGTTAAGGAAAACATCTTGAGGAAACCTGGACTTTTAAGTCTGAAATCGCCAACCCGCATTGAGCAAGCGTGGTTATTACGCTCAATCCTTCTCTGTGTGAGAGGAGACCTGTGCCCAGCAGTGGGACGATAAAAAGGTTGATAATGATGATGATGATACAATGTTATTATTTCTATATACGAAACCTGAATATAAATTGTTCAGAATAAACAACTGAATCGATTCCAATCATTTTTACACCATGTTATATCTTTTCCCCAAATACATTTAGAAAATGTTGCAGTGTGGTTACCGAGCGCACAACTTAGCTGATGTTAGATCATAGTAGGTACTAGGCGCGTAAGACAGGGGCCCGCCGCGACGCGCAGCTGCAGGCGCGGGCAGGCAAGCGGTGCGCTGACCATATTTTTGTTCGGACAACTAGATAAGATAACAAGCTTATAACTTTGTAGTTTTTCGTGATATCTTTTTGAAATTTTATATATAGATTCTTTACTTAAAAATATTTCAGACGTGTTTCGATTTACGCATAAACAGAAAATAAAGTAGTACAAGGTGTCCAGTGTGTTTTGTACTTATATAGTTTTTATATAAAGTAACTAAACTAAACTACGTTATGTATTTAAATTCCAAATATGGCGCGGTATTGTGAGTAAAACTCAGCTGACTTCAGCTGGTTATATGAAATAGCCATTACTTTTTTTTTTAACAAAAGTTTAAAAAAGGTTGATGATACTATCAAATTTCATAAAATTGGTCCGGCCCTTTGAGCGTGAAGAAGTAACAAACATTATGTACAAACAAACACATTTACTTACAAACTTTTGAACTTTCCAATATTAGTTTGAATATAATGTGATATTAAAAGGATTTTAATAGTACCTACTCATATATTTTAAAAAAATGGTTCTTTTCTTCCAAAAATTTCGTAACTCGTTAAATCACAATCTTAATCATTTTGAAGGATATTGCTAATTCATTGCTTCATATATATGTTCATAAAAGGAAAGAACAATGTAAATAACGCATTGAATGTTTTTTTTTTTTTAAATTGCTCCTAAATCATGAGTGTATTTACAAACATATAAACTAACATATTTGTTCCGTGCGGAACCGAAGCCGTGACACGCAACGCAGCAGGCGCTCGCTCAACCACTGCGCTAACCGTGTCGTCTATCAGAATTGATACAAAAGTTTCGGTTTCATGTTTCTTAAATTCAAAAACATAATAAACGTGTCACTGTGCTACGTATTTTTTTTTTTAAATATATATAAACTAGCTTTTGACCGCAATCCCACCTGATGGTAAGCAGTGATGCGATCGTTGATGGTAAAGCGCGCTAGTTTATTAAGAGCCTATTCACTCAAAACTGAGCGAATAGGAAGGAAGACGGCAGTTGAGCAAGGTGATGCAATGTTAAACCCAACAACACGACCAACAATGCTGCGCCAGAGGGAGATTAATGTGGAGACCTTCCACGACGAAACTCCCGACACAACAACACTTGGCGTATCGTACCCGGCACACATCGCAACACAACTGCTCAGACCCGTCCTCCGTTCGGCTTCACCAGACATCATGCCGGAACACGACAAATCGCTTGGCGGCAAGGCTTTGTCTGGTGGGTGGTAACTTCTGCCGGCGGCCGATGTTATGGCCTACCACCGAGTAAAAATACGTACGTAGGTCAATGACTTTTCACGTTACTTACCAATACTACGATAAAGTGATCTGTTTATTTCAATTTGACAAGTTCATATTAAACATTCTCATAACTCCCGAATACATAGAAATATGATTTAAAAATCTTATAATATCGTTTGACGTCACCCAAAGAAGTCGTGCCCTTTTTTTGTTGGGATGGGAAATCATCAAATGACTTCTTCCGCTCTGAGCGGAGCGGCAGAACGTGTCAGACTTGTACTGACTAAAACCCACCCGTGTTTCTTCACTTGCCTGTGTGCCAGAACCACGGTTTCTTTTTAAACCAATCCGTAACTCTAGCCCAGGAGGCATCGGTCCTCGTGGACAACGTCACGATGTGCTGACAGCTCTTTGAGGCGCGCGTGATACACCGGGGCCTGGTTCTTACCGGGCGGTGAGCTTCCCATCGCTCGCTGCCCGCAAGCCTGCGCCTACGGTGGCCGGGAGTTCGATGTTGTCTCCCGACCAGGGCGTCTCGTCAGGGTGTTCTCAGGGCGATTCACACAGTGGTAACATCCTGGCATTTCCTCCCGCCTTATACTGGACAGGAACCTCCCGAAACAGCCGTGTCCGGTGAGGACCTGCATCAGGCGGAATGTGAAGACTCTAGCCACTTCTCAAGAAAAAGCTGTGCCCTTCGTATGTATATGACAACACATCAACCTACTATAATCTGTCAGATTTCTTTATTAGATTTTCAACTTTACACCTATAGCATTAAGGCTGAAGATTGATTGGGAATATCTGATAGTTTCGGGTAGTTTGACCTGCTATCATCCATACATACCCAAAGTTACACGTTGTTGGTGTAATCCATATAATTTACAGCTCAATTATTTCGCGAGCGGCTGTAGATGCAAGTTACTATCAGCTGCAGTGGCTACGACTGGTTGCACAACTAACCATCGGAGGCTGCATTTCGTATGTCAGATAACACGAATTGCGTCCACAATGTAGAAACATTATAGAAGTAAAAATTGGTAGTATTAATATTATGAATTGTTACAGTGTTTGTGTACTCTCTGTGACTCCAGGGTCACTGGGAGATACTAGAATGCCTCACCGTAACTCTTGTAACCGAGTGAGGCGAGTGACTTTCATTGCGTTCGTCATTTAGTTTCCTTTATAATATATTGGCACACCTACAAAATATGTGGAACTAAGTTTCTACTTCCTTTTTAGCCTATAGAGGTCCACTGCTGGACCTCTGCTGGCTGGACTGAAAGCTTGTATTTTAAAATACAAGCTTTAGGTTAGTTTGGCTATCAGTAGCAGTACCTACCTATTATAAATTATGCAATACATCAATACGATGAATATAAGTATATACCCCATAAACTAATGTAAGTACTAGCTAACTGGCGACAATATTTAATTTTTTATTCGTTTTAAATTAATTGAGTTTTGGTGACACTAGATGACTAGAGTGTCACATCAAGACTCCAAAGAGACTAATCGTGGCACAGAAGTGAGGGACATCAAAGTCAGTCTGAAATTACGAACCAATGCTAGCTTCTTCAAGAAACCGGTGAAACATTACAAGATTGTTCAATTCTTTGACACTTTTTGGAACAATTCGCTTTTCAAAACAGAGTATCACTGTACAATGGCTAAAGAATTGTAGCTAAAAAGGCTAGGAATGTGTTGGAAATGGAACACAATGCTGCCTTTGCATATCCTGTAAGGTACAATATTAATGGACGGGATATAATATGTTCGTGGTTGCAGCGGTCTGACCTTGTAACACTGCTTAGGATACCATTCATTAGTCTTAGAAACATCTTGGCGCCTTGGAAACATTGAAAGTCGTTGGTCATTATTATGGTTGTGAATAACCTGACAGACATGCATACGGGTATTTTTAAGGAGTTTAAAAATTAAGACAGTTTCATCTGACTGAGTCTCCTTATCTTGAAGTTGGCGACCAGCAGGGTAATTGTGTAACACACTATAAATAGCAATGGGTATCATTTTGACAGTTCAACAACATTCATTGCGTTATTACGTTGTTGAGCAGACATGTTTACGAACACATGGAGCAATGGATTAGCAATATGCTTCGAATTGATTTCAACTGATAGTAATAGTATGTTACGCAGTTAGAGTACTGGCTGGATCCATGAATCAAGGAAATTGTTATAGGTTTTTTTGAAATAATGGTAGATGATTCGTCTCCTGTTCGATATCCATGAGATATAGACAAAAGCTTCTGTCCCACTTCCTCTTCTGGATATTCTGCCTGAATAACATCCACCTCCTAATTTCACTGTGCCAGCTACTGCCACTGTCCTGTACCAGCCTTAACCAAGTTTTGGTCATGATGGCAACAAGCAATGTTCTAGGCATATGTCACCATCGGACGACCAACATCTCGTCTTCCGACTTACGTATACATTCAACCTACCAGCGCGATGTTATTGTTTTTTTTTTTTAAAGATCAACTAGTCATATGACTACTTGTAGAATTCCGAAATACACCTACTGTAAAGTTTTCCACAATTACACACTTACCTTGACCAACAAGAACAGCTAACACAATTCTTCAAAATACCGGACAAACTAGTATTTCTGCACTTTGACGGCGTATTGTCACATCTGCACGCCATCTATTGGTTACAAGGTCGGCACAAGTGTCGGAGCAGTTGCCAAACATTAAGTAGCCGGTAGAATTATTCCATAATCATTGGGTAACGACTATAAATAAATATTTCCATACTATAAATGGATAGAGGAAATTAAGAATCCCCCTAAGGATAGTTATGAAAGTATTGTGGAGCGGAGAAATAAAGTTAACGACTCATTTTATTATATTTGTTGTGAAGCTCATTGAAACCGTTGTGTAAATTCATTCGATAAGTCATTATGACCATAAATCTTTATTTATCTTTAACATCATAATTACTGGTTAATGAAATACACAAGCTTAAATTTAGAAAGGTTTCTGGCAGAGAACCAGGAGACCTATAGAATGATTAAAAATATGAAATTATAAATTTTTCAGTCCTGACCTATACTCAGGACACTCCAGACCTTGAGTTACAGGTCACCTGGTTCTGTTAGATGAGACATGTGAATTTACAAAACGGTTGTAGTCAAGATATCATACTGTTAACTAGTCAGTATCATACCTTGATTCATTTCAAGGCAGAGGCCTAGCTAGGCTAGAGTGAATAGGCTCTTAATCACAGAACAGATTCGCATTTTCGGTATACTTATGCATTCAAAATGTTGGTAATGCATAATCGAAGGAAGGAGATGCAAGTAAAAATCTATTCCGTGCTCTTAATAAACTAGCGCGCTATACCATCAAAGATTACATCACTGGTTACCATCAGGCGGGATTGCAGTCAAGCACTACTTTTATGATAATAAAAAAAAATATTTAAAATCAAAACAAGTACTTGTTTATTTGCTTACAGCTGAAGATTTCACAAAATGCAAACAAAAGGATTCAAAACTGAACGAGTGTCTCAAAATGGCTGTTCCAGACGCACTCAGGAGGATGAAGAAAGGTGAGAACATGGCGCATTTTTACTTTTAAAAATGGATTGCTGCCTTTCAGCCAACTTATATGTAAGAAATTAGAAATGGCTATAGATCCAGGTATCAGTCCAGGTATCAGTCCAGGGAAGTATACAGTGAAGTACTTCTGTAGCAGGGCTCAGTGGGAACAGTCGGGACTTAATTAGTTGTAGGTGATAGGTTCAAACGTTGAAAAGCGCTTAACTTTATGTAAATTATTTAATCACCACTTCTCTCAGTCCTGTGGAGGATAACATCTAAAAATACATATGACAATCCGAACAAAGCCCGTGCTTTGGATCATGGTGATCCTTTTCATATAGAGGCTTGTGTCTATTATAACAGTCCACTGCTGGACATAGGCCACCCCTATTGCGCTCCATTCAACATGATGTTTAGCAACTCTCAACCAGCTACTGGCCATCTTACGAAGATCGGCGCTCCAACTATCCTAAAGGCGTCGCACCTTACGTTTACCAATTCATCTCCTCCTGCCTCAATGGCCGTTTGTTCTAAGGCTAATGTCTCACCCCTCGACGCAGGGGCATACGTTCAGTTCGTCGGTCTTGAGTTTGGAAGGTCATTCTCGCGTATTCTGAAAGACATCTTAATATATACTTGGATGTCTCCCTAGTCGACTTAGCATCACTGCGGTGACTGTAAAATTGACCAAATCTATCGAGAAATAGAAGATATAAGGGCAAATTATACTCTTCGGGATCTGTATTGTCCGTATAGTATGGATGTGTCTAAGATACTAAATCCTCAACGAAACCCGGTCTGTTCCGGTGGCAAATTCATCGAGTCTTTGCACTAGACCGTTCGAGACGACTCTTGAAAACAACTCTGAAATGGTTACGGTATTTTCTTCCTACTACCACTAAAACTGCGCTTCCACAATCAGTTTTACTTCCCCGCCCTGACTACGCAAATGTCAGTGTTATCCAGATCTTACTGAGGCACAACTAGGTAAACTTGAGCGACTTCAAAACTTTTGCATAAGATTTATATTTGGCCTGCGCAAATATGACCACATATCCGAATTTCGTACAATGCTGTGGCTTCCCATATGTCTTCGCCGGAATTCTCATATCCTATTTCAGCTCTACAGCACTTTGTTTGATCCTAAAACCCCCTCTTATCTTAAAGAACATTTCTAATTCCATCGTGACACATAATAGATATCTGAGGTCTTCGGAGAACCTGATATTAGACATGACCTGACCGATGCATTCCACCAGTTTTTACGATAAATGCTTTATTGTACAAGCAGTTCCGCTATGGAATGACTTGCCTGTGTCCGTGAGGCGTACTCAAACTCTGACCACTTTTAAAACCCGGACAAAAAAGCACTTCCTCTCTCTTTAAACATGTCATTATATTTTATTTGATCTTGTATGATGTTTATTAATTAAATGTATGTATTTATTAGACTAGTATGATATACTTAACGTACATATTTATTATATAATCTATGTAAATAGTACACTGTAGACTACCTACATTATTTCTCTCTCCTTCCCCTTAGTATTCCATCCAAAGGTTGTCTGTAAAAGATCGCTCGTAGCGATAAGATCGCCCATAGTGTCACCCTTTGTAAAATCTTTATAGGTATACATATGTTTCTGTAATCTATATGGTGTACATAATAAAGAGTATTCTATTCAATATACGTGACTAAGGAGTGCAATAGGTCTGTTGTTCTTTCAGAAGGGTCTTATCGCCCGTCTTAAAGAAAAGAACGCATGTAAGAACTCTATGACTTTATTTTGTGCAAGTGCGGAATATTCATTGTATTTCAAATAAATATTCATTCATGCACAGTTGCACAAAACAGTTAACTGTCCACTATTACGAGTTTGATTATTTAACAGTTTAACAAGTGATTTGGGAACAACACACGTACTTTACGCATTTTTTTAAATAGCCTTCCGCATTTCTGTGGTTGAAGACACGATTTTAATCGGCTCGAGATCGATAGAAATGCTGTTTAGTTGCTTTTGAAGGAGACTTGAGGCTGTTTACATTAAATAGTATGCCGAAGGTGTCAGAAATGTTATTCATAACAAAATCTACGTACGGTCCCCTATAACTGATAATATTAATACCAGCCTCGATCTCCATTTCTTTATAGTTAAATCAAAATATTCTTAAAGCAGGAGAAAGAGGAAATCATTACCTAATTTCAACAGATCACATTAAATCTGTTGATAGCCTGTGATATCTGACAAATATGTTTGTAGAATGACTTACGGTGAGGCGTAGAAGAGACTTGCCCCAACCAGGGAAACATGGTACCTTTGTACCATGTTTCCCTGGTTGGGGCAAGTCTCTGTCAGTGATTGTCACGATCGAAACGCTTAACATTTAATTGTTCTATCTGGCAAACTGAGGGTCTGTCAACCATATTTCTTTGAACATGGTCAATGGAGTTTTCTGCCCCTTTTTCTCCACAAAAAAACCTAGTAACTATTGGTTAATCAGTTTCTTATTTATTTCCTAATCTCCGAATCCTCTAATATTTCATAAGTAAATGTAATTGGGTTAATAAATGCTTTCGGTTTGAATCTTATGCTTACAATTCCAGGTATTCCTTCGCTATCAGTACCTGCGATGGAGCCGTTGCAAGTGAAGAGCATCAACGTGGACTCGGGTTCAGGGCCGGTAGTCATCACGCAGATGTACAAGAACATCAAACTGCACGGTCTGACCGATTCCGTGCTCTTGTTTTACAAGTAAGCATTGAATCCTACATTTTCATAAACACTATTCATATTTTTAAAAGTTTGTATAAGTATCTTAAATTCTTAGATGTACAAACAGCACATCAAGCTAATGCAATATGTCAGATTTCTTTATTAGATTTCCAACCCTTATTCATAAACGTTGCTAAAAGTTAACTACTGATTAGCGATTGTTTAATCGTACATTTTAGACGTTTGCACGTAACTTAATTTTAATCAACGTTTATGAATAAATCCCTTAAACACTGTGGAGTTTATTCATGAGCGATGATTCAGGTTAAATGACGTTAAAAGGTCAAAAATGTATGGTAAAAGAATCGCTAATCACGAGTTAACTTTATTAAGTACTGTCTTTTATTATGTTATTTAAGAAATATCGTTTAAGAAAAGTTGTTTAAAAATCATAAGTAATTAAAAATAAAAAGGAAAATTATTCGGGAAACGCTTAACCCATTTTTTGTGTGGTTTTCAGAGCTGATCTCAATAACTACAGACTCAGGACGGACTCAATCACACCCAAAATGGAGTTCATAGCAGACTATATCATGAGGGGCAGAATTCTCCTGCTGCCAATACAGGGAAAAGGCATCGCTAACATCACGATGGGTGAGTGTAACGCCCTCTAGTAGGTAATGTCGAAAATAACATATTAACGCCATCTTGCAGGGAATTGCGAAACTAATAAATTAATGCCATCTAGTAGGCAGTGGCTGAAAGTGTGTATACTACTATTGTATACAAGTAAGTATTGGCGTGTATAGTTTTATTCATATTATTTTTTTATTCTTTTCCATTCAAACGCCGCTGTGATCAAAAACATACAACAAATTCAGAAAATCATTTATAAGTTGGTGTTGAATAAACGCTATATTGAATATTGTTTAAAGTTACTTCCTCGTAAGTCTAGTTAAAGGTCGCAACCCGCACGTGACTGCTGAACTTGCTGGGCTGGACTTGGTTCACAGGTCGAACAGAAATATTTCTTAAGTAGGTACTTACATTATATCTGAAATGAATCTTCGTGATGCGGTCGTGGTGTACTATAATCAATAATAACAATATGATCTTATATTTGATATGTTTTTTTTTATTAAAAAAACGCTGCCCCACACTAGGAATTTCTCCTGTATCGTTGATGCGTTTACAAATATATAAACTCATATAATACAAACAGCTAGACCCGGACCAACTAATTGCAGGTCATACAAATATTTGTTTCGTGTGGGAATCGAACCCGCGACACACAGCGCAGTAATCAATAGCTTAACCACTGCGCCAACCGTACCTATAATTTATTCTATACTGTGCAAATTAACTTTTTTTTTCTTTTTTACTTTAAACTAGCACTTTACCTTTCCAGTGAACCTCGCAGTGAAGCACGACCTCATCGGCGAGCCGGTCGTGAGGGACGGACAGACATACATGCACATCAAAGACTACAGAGTGAAGTTCATCCCACAGAGAGTGGTGCTGCATTTCACCAACCTCTTCAACGGAGACAAGGTCCTCGGTGATAATATGAACGAGTAAGTAAATCTATCTAAACAGGAATCATTTTAAGATTAATAGGTAATCTATCTGAACAGTAATCATCTATCTGAACAGTAATCCAAAGCCTAGAGCACAGGCGTAGAGTAGCCAGCCTTTCGGTGTTCTATAGGATACATTCTGGGGAGTGTGCGAGGGAATTGCACGATTTAATTCCCCCATCTCCGTTCCACCATCGGACGACCCGTCGTACGGCGAGTTTCCACCCTTATGTTGTTGACACCTCTACGATCCGGACGAAGCGTTTCGCCTCGTCCTTTATACCGCGTACATCGAGGGACTGGAACAATCTGCCGGCGGCGGTGTTTCCGTCGGACTACAATTTGAGTGTCTTCAATGCTAGAGTGAATAGGCTTTTAATAAACTAGTGCGCTTTACCATCAACGATTGCGTCACTGCTTACCATCAGGCGGGATTGCGGTCAAGCGCTGGTTTATGTTTTAATAAAAAAAAAAAAAAAAAAAAATCATCTAGGTATCTGAATAGTAATCATCAAGATATCTGAACAGCAATCTTCTATCTGATCAGAGACCAGACACTAAAGTTGTCATCATCTTCATTATTCTCCTGCAGTTATCCCAATTTAATTGTGGTCAATTTAATTTAAAGCCTGAAGCTGACGCTCATAACGACTTAGTATAGGTACTATTTAATGTGATCTCCGCACTGTTTCACTGTTTGTGGTTTTAATTTCATCTAAATCCATTCAATAGTTTATGAGTGAAAGACCTTTATCTATTTTTACAGACTTTCGCATTTCTAGGTCTATTTGAAATCCTACTAACGTTTTGTAGGACACAAAAAGTACTTCCATATCCTAACTTAATTATTATAAATCGGAAAGTGAGTTTGTTTCTTTGTTTGTTTGTTCCGCTTTCACGCTGTAACTACTGAACAGATTGCTGATTGATATTCCCGAGGGAAATCTAAAAAGCGCGATAAATTCCAAACTAGTTGTCAATAAATCGGTCAGTTAAAGCGGAAAGTCAAATGTGGTGACTGTTCCTAAGCCTAAATTCACAGGGGAAACAAATCACAACAGTGTGAACAGAATCTAAATCTAATTAAAATTTTCTTCATTTGTTTCAGATTCTTGAACTCCAATTCTGACCTCGTCTTCAGTGAGCTGAAAGAATCCTACGAAAAGGCCCTGAGTTCAGTGTTCCAAAATGTCACCAACGAAATATTTGACAAAGTACCCATGAACAAAATATTCCTTCTTGAAGATTAGTATATCGGTACAAAGTTATAATTATAAGAGTAGCAAGACTTGTTTGCTAGTTGCAAAAATTAAATCTATAACTATCCTTTTGGTAAGCGAGGGAATGAAATATACCTTGAAGTATGTGGTATTTATTGAAGCTGCTTTAATTAGAATTCGTTATAATAAGTTACAATAAATTTTATAATAGTGTAAGTTGTAAGCAATTATAATTTTTTAAATTGAAATATTGTTTTATTTAGTTTTACGAATGTTTTAAGATTTACCGGAATAATTTTGTAGGAAATCATGAATCTGTTTTCTTCGAGTCGTCTTCAATTGAGGAGGCTTGTGAGCAGAAGCAATTAAAACATTGAGAAAAGCGCCATCTCCTATTTGCTTCTAGAAACTTTGCCGGTACGTTGTCTTGGTCGGCTGGTGTAAGATGGGTTCTCTATCTTTCTTGCTAGGTCTCCTCTCGTTCATTTCCACATCCAGTTCCTCTCGGCACCTTTGGGCCTGCTGTGCGTTCTTCAGACAAACTGTTTTGCAGAACGCTTCGTTTATTATTACTACTGAAATAGTAATGATTGATTTTGATTAAAACATTGGTCATGGGATGGGAGAGTAACTTATCGTCATCAGATTATGAATGTGTTAGCATCCGAGTAATTGTGGTACCCACTATCAGTAGCAGTGGGAACAACATTCATTGTTTTTATTATTATTTTATTTTTACGTTTTGACTGTTGTTGTTTTAAGTTTGTTTTTTCATTTGGACGATAATATAACGTATGTTCACGTTATTTATTACTTATGTTATTGACATCTTTCGAAGATATAAAGCAATGGATTAGCAATATGCTTTAGAATAATTACAACTGATAGTAATAATAGTCTGTTAAGTCTCAATTACACTATTAGGGTTTAGATTAGACATCATAGGTTAATAATCAGCACAATCTGTAACATGTAGGTCGTGATATGTAAACCTGTACCTACACTAGATTTTTGGTACACATTAATGGTGTTTTCCTCACATCTGAAAGAAATAGAGACGCCTCTTACTCAATTTGACTTTTAACTGGCGTGATATATGTAGATCTACCTACTATAGCGATACGTCTGCCTACGGGGATTGCAGTTGTTTTATTATCTCATGAGTAATAAGACCCGTTGACAAATCATGGTCTTGGTTGGCAATCTATTGTTCAGTAAGCGAAGAACTCAAGATTTGCCAACGGGTAATGCAGCGCAGCGTATTGGGTGTTAAGCGTACAGAACGAGTTAGATACACCAGCGCTATATAACTTGTATAGCGGCTGTTAAAAAAAGAGAGCCAGGCTGAAGTAGGAAGGACACATTTCGCAAGTGATTCTCATTGGACACCTGAAGGAAGTCCTTGCCATCCAGATGTAGAGAAGCAAAAATGATATGACGATTTAATATTATTTGTGGGTCCAACATGGCCAGAGATCGCGCAAAACAAGGAGGTTTGGAAAAAAAAAACAATGAAGGCCATTGCCCAGTAATTTTCCACCCACTCGCTAGCAATAAGTTTACTTGGTTACCCTTTCACGATACAAAAATTGAAATTCATATGATACTTACATAATCCAACCAAGAGTAAGTATATAAAGAGCCCCAATATTAGGGCATCGTACTCCATTTTCGAAAAATCTGGAAGAAAAATAAAAAGGTCATAACCCAAATTCCAAAAAAAAGACACAAAATTAGAGATGCCCGCTAAAGATAATGTACCGGTACCAATCGGCTCGGCTGAAGTAGTAACCTAACCTATGAATATAATTTTCATACATACAGAAGCAGGTCAAGCATATAACCGTCTGCAGTGATCTGATGCGCGAGCCGAGCCCGAAAATCCACTCTAAATACCAAAATCGTAACTTATAACTTTGGATTGGCAACTATGCGACTATCCTATATTTTGTATGCAAGTTGGCAAGCCTTTTAGTAGTTATTTGTTTAACGACTTTGTAATAGGGACTACCTCAGCTAACAGTTCCAAAATATACTCACCAGCAAGTCCTTGGAGGTCTAGTGGCTCTGATCAGTTCCCTGATGGAGACGAACACAGCAAACACTATTACTAGAAAGATTGCTGTCTGCCAGAAATTAGCGACGAGAGTATTGGTCATCCTCGAGAAGAGTTGCCGTTACTGGTATCTAGAATGAGTGATTATATTTAATGTATTAATATTAATATTTCTTTATTAATTAGAAACCACATTTTTAGAACACGAACGGAACCTTCAAAAGGAGTTGGTAAAGGGGATAATTGAGGCGAATCTATGCTTGTTACCTACTAGATTCTATTTCAGATCCTTTTGGAATGGTTTACGACAAACCCTTACGCGTATACAAGCAAGCGGGGATTTTAGTAGTCTTCTAGTCTCTTTCCAACTTGGGATTATTCTTAATTTTAGGATCAACAGCCAGTCTAATTCGGTACAGCGGAAAACCAGTACTTATATATTTTACATGGAGTGCTTATTATGACCTCCACAAATCAGTTACTGGATAGCAGCTGGGTTACTGGGGTGAGGAAAGACTTCCCTCTTGATAGTCCATATCCAGGAACATATCAGATTATGGAAAATAAAGATTAATAGGAAGCCGCTATCCCAGAATTAAAAATTCGAAGACATCCCTACCAACCTGCTGTGAGCCCGCTAGGTGGATTATGTGACCATTCCCCCTCACGCCTGTGACCCAGCAGTAAGAACGTGTAAGACTTATTGAACTCACCAAGCTCCACAAAGACACGACAGCAGATTACCTTGCGCATGCCTAGTCAATCTGACGAGCTCGCGAATCGAGAGGAACGCAGCAAACACTATGACCAGGAAAAAAGTTGTGTTGAAAATCTGTGCAAGCAGTGAAACAACGCTCATCATCAGGATGAGCCCAGGGTTGGTTCAAGGGACCATCACGGTAGATTTCGACTGATTAGTGGAGGTGACAGCAATGACAGACTAGACATTTATAGATCTATTTGACAGAGGGATAAAACTTATACTGCCAGAATGATCTTTTGGTGGACGCAAGCTGTTGACGGGAGGGCGCTGCTGGTAAACGTTTTGTAGAATTGTTTTGAGAAATGTATTCGAAAAACAAGATGGCGCGTGAGTTCTGAGTTTGGCCACGCGCCCATAGACGAACATGTAGCGCTATATTTTCCTTTTCTTTAATGGTTGTGTTCCGATTCAATAAGTTTGTATTTCACGCATGCACATAGATCCTTTATAGACAGCGTTATAATAATTTTGTTTGCCAAGGTGACACGCATTTTACTTGTGATATCCAACCGGATAAACAGACTGCGTATGTGTGCAATTAGACACATACAGACTGCCGACTTCGTCATTGTCTACACATCGTGTTTCTAAACTTAGTAATCTCCTGTCAGAAGCAAATTATTTTTACGATATACCCAGTAGCAAGTCTTTAAGATCGGGTTTAAGACATTTTAACTTTACGTGATTATCCAGATAGATCTTCAAACTGATCTGATCACTTAGATCTGAACTGATTATCCACCAGATTTGATTATCCATCAGATGGCATCATCTAAATAAAAATATCCTGCTCTGATTGTTTTTTTTTTTTTTATTGAGATATGTCTATCAATTAACAGTAGATAAACATTAATTATTGAATAGTGCTATCGGAGATGGATAATCAGGATTCCATTTTTGTTTCTTTTTGGCTATAAATGCACCTAATTTCGATCTTCCTCTTAAAAACATCCGCTGGGATGTATTTCATCTTACGATTAGGTTTAAATAGGGATAAGAAAACTATAATATAAGATAAACTTATCGTTTATTCCGTGAATAATAACAGATATCTATGGCATAGTCACTGGTAACATTACGTTGAACAGAAATAATGTAAATTAACTAATATCTTAGCCTCTAAAGTTGTTCATTGCTACACTATCATAAAAAAAAATACTTCAATAAACAATCAATTTATAATTTTATCTTTCCTTTTTGTAGTTTAAATATTTCTCCATATTTTTTTAATGATAGTAAATATAGCGATGTCTGCATATAATTCATATTATTATATTCTGATGAACATCCTCGCTTGCTATATAGATTTAGATATATTATTATAAACTTTCGTAATAAAACAATTGAGGATGTCCATTTTGGGCCATCTGTTTACCAAATTATTTTTATTATTGAAATTTTCTAATCTTTTTTTTTATATATACTAAATATTCTTGGTGGAATTTTCAATGCAAATAAAACCAAATTAATTATTATAAATTATTTTTATTATTTTAAGTAAACAGATGACATTTATGTTTGAAGGCTTGAGCTTTATAAACATTTTGTAGATTTTGATGCAAATAAAATTAAGTAAATCATCGTTATAGGAAAAAATTCAAGAAACATAACACAGAATAATGTATCGTGTAAGTATATTACGATATGGAACAAATCTTGTCTATTGTCCATTTTAGAGCAATGATATTTCAACATAATTACCTATAGCATTACAACATAGAAGTAATATTTGTGACATCTTCTTAAGGATCTTCTAAAAGACCGAAATATTAAAAATCGTAATGATATTTTACTTACAGACAATTTCACTTCAATCATTAATTTAATTTATATTAAATTATCTATTACAATGATAGAAGTAATATTTTCGAAAGATGTTATTTTGGCCATAATTTTATTATTTTTTATTTTAAATCTACTAATAGAAAGATGGACGAGTATTCAATCCTAATAGAATAGTTATTTAATTATAATTTTTTTTTAAAATAAGAAATAAGAAAAACACGTGTCCAAAATAACATTTTTCTCGATGCCAATTTACAGCTATGTTTAATTACACTTTGAAACGGACGGCTTTATGGCAACTAGTGATAACTAATGTTTGTTTTTTTTTTAAGTGTGTGCAAAAATATCTTCTCTTTTAAAAGTATATTACGACGAGGTATGAAAATGGATGTTCAAGATAATTTTTTGTTGATAATTTGTGATGCCATATTACCATTTGATTTTACAAAAAAGTAACATGATTGTTTTTTATTTTTTTTAAGAAAAACTACAGATTTTATAAGCTCTAACCTCACAACCTACAAAAAATGAGATTACTTTTAAACAAAAATTGCTGAATATCCCGGCTACTCCAAACGTGGAATGATATTTTCGTTAAATGCATAATTTGAAATGTCAAATAATTAAGTAGATAATTTTCTTTTAATTAATTATTAATTAGTATAGTTTTACCGGGAAGATATAAAAAAGTAATTCTAAAACTTAAAATAAACTTAACTAAACTTGTCATCTTTTAAATAAACGTACTTGAGTAAACGTACTTATTCTTAAATTACTACTATTAGTAACGCTATTATTTTACTTACTAATAGTAATATTTAAAAAGGGGTCATTAGAAGTCTGTAAAGAAGACTGTACCAAAGTATAACGTTTTACAAAATAAACAGAATTTATTTTTTCTGTGTTATCTACATAATATGACATTCTAATTTCCAATTTTCGGGTAAACTTTGGTTCAATTTGTGGACTAAAAACCAAATAACTGTGGGGGTCAAGCTTCACAATATTACTTATGTAACTTAACACTAAAAATTGTAAACAGCTTGTGATCGCACTTTGCCAAAATAATTAAATTAACAATAACTAAACAACAAAAGCTAACATTTTTATTGCTTAGCACCATACTTAACCGACTTTTAATAAAAAGAGAGTGCTGTTTCATCCGCTTCAGTTACATTTATAGACTTTGAAGCTTTAGGCTATATCTACTTAGGCAATCAATTCTAGGTTATATTTCATCCGAAATAAACTCCCAAAATTTTAATTTATTCTCGCCGATTATTGAGTAAATAAAATATATTTTGCTTCGACATGATTACATCAGCACCCAGTTTCATAAAAGTTGGTTTTTATAAGCAAATAGATGAAAAATCTGATAAATTGGAAATGTTACCATTATGTTACTAAAATTATTGTTAGTACAAATTTTCTAATCGATAATTAGTACTAAACTATTGTTAAAATCCTAAAAATCGTCATTATTCTTGGATGGATTACACCGTACTAACTAAAGTGCATCTAACGTTTTATGTAATGTAATCCACGTTTTGGACAAATTGACTGCTTCAGTCGCAGTTAAGTCATAACCGGGTTTAGGCTGGCGTCAGGAGCGAAGTACCCTCGGCAAATACTCTACAAAAAACTATGGAATTCTGAATTACAAGTCAGAATGAAAAGCCACTGAATTTAATGAAGCATACTATCAAGTAAATACCGGGCAATCGCTTGAGACCAGTCTTTGTCTAATCCGTTTATAATCATAACGCTTATCGCTACATACACAAAGATATGCGATATTAAAGTCCAAACATTTCCCGTCACATAAATATCACACTCAACGCCAATTGGCAGCAATTCTTCAATGAACAATCACCAATTTAGTTTAACTTGTCGTCACCAACTTGGCACGAACATAAATAGTTCAATTATCACTGGTTAGAGTGTCCACGCTGTTACCAGACTCCTGTCATTGGAATGTTGTCGTGGATGTAGACCTCCTGCAGCCAATGGAAACCGGTGCCGGTATCCGGGACGAGCCATTCCTTTGGTCTTTCCTAGGAGCGGCCAACTGCCTCGTACTAGTAGATCTTTCTAATTTTCCATCAGACATGACCCAGGCGGATGTGAAGTCAGCGTAGTCTGAATCCTTAGAGCTAGTTCTGGATAGAGAATCGTCTCCTTTTGAATATGTCCTAATAATCTCCTTCATTTTCAAAAGGACTGAAGCATCATCCTTTGCTGTTTCTGTCGACCTTAAGATCTGTTCTAACAAAGGGCTCAAAGGTTTTTGATTCGGTGGGGACCTAAGAGTAGCGCTGCTGGCTCGCAAAGGAGAATTCCTCTTGAAAGCATCAGTCTGTGGGGTCTTAGCCCTCATTTTGGGAGACTTATTTGGACTTTCAAACGTGTCTGCTCCCAAAGTAGGCCTGGACTTTACTTTAGCCTGTGTAGGAGCCGTCCTTCCGCTCCATGTATTCCTGGCAGTTGGCGGCAGTTTTGGAGTCAACTTTGGTGATGTCTGAACCGGACTTGCGGTATGTTTCGGGCTTGGCGTGTTCCCTCGGCTGGGGGTACGGTTTCTGACGGGAGAATGTGGTATGCGACTAGCCTGACGGCTTCTTATCGTTTTCGTGGGAGACTGAGAAGCTTCCCGAGCAGCCCTAAGGCTCTGACTCGGTGAGTCGTTGTTTTCTGTGACGATAAGCACGCGATCAGGACTGCCTCTGTTAGACTTCTCATCAATGGAGCTGGATTTTCGGCCTCCGTAGAAGGTGTCTGAGAAGTCAGTCTTGCGCAGACCAGTGTTGAGGCTCACGTGGGTGTCAACTCGTTCGTTCTTGTCCATGTGACAACCGTCGTCTTGGTCGAGACGCTCTGGAAACAGAGAAAAATAAATTAAGAAATTGAATTACTGTTTTGTGATGAGGTCTAATGTGGTTATTTTAGAATTATATACATAACAATGCAAGGTTTGAGTGTGTGTTTCTTTGTATATGAATACGGTTTATATTTTGACATTCTTGCGTATTAAAAGTACGTATGAAATTCAGATGAGTTTTAAACTTAAGCAAGTTATGACTTTACCAATAACTCTTGCATATCATGCATAGATTTAACCATAATTGTCAACAGTCAATTACAATACCTAACGAGATACTAGCTGTCAGACCTTTTAGAAAAATATTGACAACTTTAATCTATCGCTTACATTATCCACACTATAATTAATATCAGCTAGCTAGTTAGTGACATTCTCATTCATAATAACCCTTCGGCTAACCCTCGGATCATAAAAACAGTATGTATCTAATTTACAATGGCCATATTTGGAAAATAATAACAGTTAGATTAAGTTAATAATTCTGACCGTATCGGGCTATGTCCGTAACCATTTATGGAAAGGCGGCGGTCGTGGTAAGTACTTCCCTATTCCGCAAAACTTAGCTTGGTTAAGTTAAATGGTTGAAAGAAGAAATAATTTATGAAAATGTGAGTTTCTCTGGTTGTGTTTGTGGCAAGGAAGGGAAAGGCACGGTTCCAGGCCGCGGACCTTTTGTCCAGTGAGACAGAGATTGACTTTGGTAAGTAACTTGCAACTTGCAATAGCAAAGTAAGTGAATAATCTAAAAAGAATGTAATGCTGCCGATATCTTTGACATCAAAACTTCAATAACCTTTATCTTTTCACTCATTTTCACATCGTCACGTGCAAGTCACATGCGAGATATACGTACATGTACAAGATCGCAGGTGTTGGAGAACGTGACAATTCGCACGGGGAAAGAATATACATTTCATTTTGTTGTTTTAATAAATAAAATAAAATAAATACAAGTATTTTGTGACTTGACATGTGTTTTGTATTTTTGTGGTTTTCCTTTTTCCTATGAAAATCCTTCCGTACTTCGGAAAGTACGTTAAGCCATGAGACAATAGCCCGAACGTCTGATAATCAGTCTTACCAACGGGTCTTGTATTTGCAGTAACCAGCAATTGGGCTGTGGAGTTCAAATAGAAATAGGCAGTCACTCCATATAAAATGCTGGCATTCATCATCATCATCATCATTTCAGCCGAAAGACGTCCACTGCTGGACATAGGCCTCCCCCAAGGTTCTCCACGACGACCGGTCCTGCGCCTCCCGCATCCAGCGGTTTCCCGCGACCTTCACCAGGTCGTCGGTCCACCTTGTCGGGGGCCTACCCACGCTACGTCTTCCGGTGCGTGGTCGCCACTCGAGAACCCGTCGGCCCCATCGGGCATCGGTCCTACGGGCAATGTGTCCAGCCCATTGCCACTTCAGTGTTGCAATTCTTCGGGCTATGTCGGTTACTCTCGTTCTTCTGCGGATCTCCTCATTCCTGATTCGATCGCGCATTCAGTGGCTCCCAAATACAGATATAGACTGGAATTGTACCCCAATAAGGTTGGTAAAGGCTAGGAAGATGCAGATGTTGACTACAGCAATTCTCAATATTCAAATTATGTGACCACAATAACATCGAAAAAGCACGCAACCTCCACACACACTTTGCGCAAGGAGGCGCGGTTCGATCCCCGCGCAGTGCGTATATTTGTATGCATGAATATGAATATTTGCACTGGTCTGGTCGTGCCTCGGAAAGCACGTTAAGCCGTTGGTCCCGGTTGCCATACGAACATCTAATGGCAGTCGTTACGGGTTGTTGGAGCCCTCAAAAGTCCAACAATTGGTCTAGCTGCAATGCTTCGATATCGCCTTCGGGTTGTGGAGGTTAGCTAAAATCAGCAGTTAGACTGGTAAAGCGAACCCCAGACTCCAAAAGCTGAAAAAGCTTCGGATGCGACTGGGATAAACGCTGAAATGGAATTAACGATGATGAAAATCATAGATAAAGTCCTAAAATATGTCATTCTAAATGTGTAAAACGAAAAGGTTTGCGTAAGCTTTTTTCAATCTGTCTTAAACATCGGTCTTGTTTCTTATTTAACGCGTTAGTTGGTCTTTATGTCCGCGCCCACATTCAAGAACATTCAGTTATAACAATGTTGTCAAGTCCATGTTGGGCGGAATGTCGCTCACTGCCTTGCGGGGTGAGCAGGAGTCTAGGTGACTAATGTGTGGGCTTGTTATGTGTTGTGACATTTGTCTTTTGACCTTAAACGGGAAAAGAATGCATGGCTTTGAAAAGGTAAGTAATTTATTAATAGATTTTATTAACATCAGAGGAACAAACTGTGCAAAATTAGTATTGACTACTTCCATACAGCGAAAAATCTTACGAAAATATGGTTGGCCATGCTTTATTCCCAAATAGTTGTTTGAAGCGAACTATTGCGCTATTCTGGTGGGCCCTCCTTCATGTAACAATTTATTGTAGAATAAAGCCACCAAACATCCATCTTCTTACAAATATTTCCATACTTCTACTGCCAATTTTTCGTACCTTGGACTGCCTTTCTTACTTAATCTATGCCAATTTCCCTTACCAAACCTGTGTTCACTTGTACCTCTTAAAGCACCATTCCATTTATTCTATTCGTTCATTAACTTTTCAAAATAAACCTTTCATCGTTGTTCTATTTGAACAAACAAACGGACAAATTATAAAATTGCCTCATTTTAGTCAATATTCTTAGTAAAAATATCAATTCTTCAAATCTAATATCACAATCCACACATACGAATACATCATAAAATGTTATTTCCATTCGCTTTATTTATTAGAACCGATAGAATCGCCGTGTATATAATTAGTGGCTCTTGTATATATGTAATTACAACTATGTATTGATAACGTTAATTGCGAATGCTTGTTAGATGAGATAAACCCTGGCGTTATCGACTTGTAATCGAGGAGTGTGCTGTGTACCTAACTAATGAGGTGGCAATGCGAACTTCTTTTATTTTCTTTGTCAGTAAACTAAATTAATTATTGCTATATATGCAACAGTTTAGTCTGTATAACATTGGTGTCGATTTTCTTATTTACAAACTACTTACAACTAAATTTTATAGGCTAGAGTGAACAGGACATAATAAAAATCTAGTACCAAATAGGTTTCAGTGAATGAAATCAAACATCGCTATATAAGTCCTCATCCAAAAATCGATTTGACGCGGAATACCAATTGTGATTAATTCGATTATGATCCGAATCAAATCAATTGACGTAATGTCAATTATTATTAATTATACTAGGTACTTATAATAATTATTTATTATAAACGAAAATGTTTGCATGTTTGGAAGTTAGTTATTCCATCACATACCAAAAACGGTTGAATAGATTTGCAAAAATTTGGCACACAAGGAGGTATACCTTTGTTCTAGGTTGTACATTCCTATGGATTTTTTTAAATGATGTAAATTAGAGCTTGACCGCGTACCCGCCTGATGGTAAGCAGGTATGCAATCGTTGATGGCAAAGCGCACTAGTTTATTGTGAGCTTATTCACTCTAGCCTTGAAGAAACTTTAATTATAATCAGACGGGAAGTCCACCGCAAGCAAATAGGTCCAGTCCTTCGATCTACACGGGATAGTCTCGAACTTCTACACAACCGAAGCCTCGGGCAAAAGCTAGTAAATAATAATGAATGGACACGCAGTTGTGGCTGCTTATCACTCATAATCATGCAGGACACCTAACTTGGTTGCTCAAGGACCACCATTGTTTGACATGTGCGAAATTTGACGCAAACAGTTGATGTGGTTGACCGCATTAAAATTAACATAACATAGAAATGTACATGGTAAGTGTACCTGAATGGTTCATTCATAGAGCTTCCCAAAAATGGGCACAATGGTAAATGGGTGGGTAGTAATGGAGGTAAAAACATACGAATTGCATAATTAGCCTTTGATGTTCCCACTATTGGGCTGAAATCTACCACACACCGAACGCGTATCGATGAATATCATCATCATCATCAACCTTTTTATGGCCCAACTGCTGGGCACAGGTCTCCTCTCATACAGAGAAGGATTGAGCGTAATAACCACGCTTGCTCAATGCGGGTTGGCGATTTCAAACTTAAAAGACCAGGTTTCCTCAAGATGTTTTCCTTCACCTTGTAATCAGTCAAAAGTTACATTGGTACTTGCCTGACCTGGAATCGAACCCGCACACTCATACTTGAGACGTTGGTGTTTTAACCACTAGGCCAATACAACTTGTCGATGAATATCAAGTGTCTTAAAATTTGTGTTTCAAGGATATTATTAACCTGTATTTAATCCTACGACCACCCTATGTTCCGATAGTTACCATTACTGCTCCTGACTAGACATAGATGTTATGTTATAGGACACATTAGTTAATTCTAGACCCAAATAAATCCTACATCTTAATGAGATACCTTTCATATTATTGCCACAAAGTCAGATTGGAATGCCGCTCCTCACAAAGAGTATTATCAAAGCATATTAAGCGAATGTCAGTGTCTTGTGCAATACGTACTCTAAGTACCCGATACATGTCCGCGCAAGCCATATATGACAGATGACTGAGATCTGAGGAATGTCTAAACATAAAACACATCTGTTTGATGGACTCGTGGCTAAGATTGTCTGTTACCTGTGTTTATAAACGTCTTTTTTATGTGACTTCGATAGTGTCTTTTTCATGTGAATTATTGGCAAGTAATGGATATAGATTAATAAATTTGCATTTCTCATGAGAAAGACCGAGTCTCCTAACTGCTCGACTTTCAAACAAATTGAGGATGTGCAACATTTGTTGATGGAGTGTACTAGGAATAAAGATGAACGGGAGCTATACATAAGGGAATTTAACTTAAATAAATTAGATATAGGTTTAATACAATCCATTTTGTCAGTACCATTATCGGAGATGACGAAACAATTGTGTTGCTTAAATCAAGGTTCTATATGAACAGCTCTAGTTTTTTTTTTTAATTGTTTTGTTTATATTTATACTTATATTATTGGATTTTATACTGTATTTAGTAAGTAAGATCAGTGTAAAGGGGACGATAGGGCTGATATATCCCCATAAAAGCCACAAAATAGAATCAAGTTTAAAAAAAAAAAAATAATAATGGATATAGATTTTTGCATTGGCTGTCCGATCGACTGCTGTGCTGGGTGTCGCGGGTTCGATTCCCGCACGGAGCAAATATTTGTATGGCCTACAAGTTGTTCCGGGTCTGGCTGTTTGTGTATGTGTGTTTAAAAGTTTGTAAACGCCCCACGACACAGGAGTAAATCCAACGGGCAACGATTAAAAAAATAGACGATGTTAAAAAATGTTGCATAGGTACACCATAGTCAAGTTTGGAGGATAATCAATTTATTTATTTGTTTATTCATTAAGCATGGAGGACTTACAACTAAACAAATCAGTTAAGAAACAGTAAGTTGGACTGACAGCCAATAACAAGTCATCACTTATAAATTACAGATTATTAAAAGCAACCTGTGGACACTAGGTAAGTGGGTACGCGAATAACAGAAAAACTAATAATTGATTAAATGAAAAAGTTACGGCTTAAGCACCTCCTAACCAAGGACACACTACTCAAAAATGGATCTATATCATGCTGCTTACACAACTTGTTTAAATTTCTGCTTGCTCGCACTATAAATATGAATTCTGGCGATAATTTGTTGAGGATAATGGCACACGCAAAGGCGGACTAAATCTTTTTGATTTCATAGGGGTATTAAAATAAAATTTTGACAAGATTTCGGGACAGTTTATACTACTATTGAAAATATACCAGGCTATAGTAAATAGGCTCTTAATAAACTAGTGCGCTTGACCTGACCGATTGCATCACTGCTTATCATCAAGCGGGATGAAGGTTAAGCACTAGTTTAAAATAATAAAAAAAAAAATTGCATAATAAGAAAAACATGTTTTTTAAAATAAATCATGTAAATAATCAGCCCATAACTTTTACACTGCTTCGACACAAGCGTCCTCTCTTCTAGAGGAAGTAGGTTGTAATACTTGTAATCTACGAAGTAGGTCCAGCCCAGGATTGGATGTGTTTTCGAAATTTTCGGATCTTCGCGACGATTCTTTCTCCCTGCACCAAAAATTTTGAAACCAGTAATGATTAAATGTTTGAGATTTAAGAATTTTGTTACCATAAGGAGACCAATGCTGATTGGATGCTAGGCGGTATATCGGAGGAGCTTTGCTTTGTTAGTTGGTTTACAGGAAAACGATATGAGAAATACCGCCCTATTTTGGTTCATGCGCAATATTTTTAGTACCACTAAATGCATTGTAACATCGGCCGACGATTCATTTAGTAGGATTATGCAATTTAACGCTATACGACGAGCAGTTGCGAAAATAATTGCAGGATGTGTGGCGTAAGTAATAAGAGTATGAGATCGCTGCAGCCGAGGGCGCTATTGCTAAACGTGAATAGGCAACTATACTGATTCCTTTTTGTTGTAAAATCATGCCTCATTTTTATTCAATCTCAAATACAATGATCTGTATTCTGATGCTGTATTTTTCGCTAACCAATCATAAGAACATGAGACTAGTCGTGGTGGCCTAGTGGTTAAAACACCAGCCTCTCAAATATGAGTGTGCGGGTTCGATTCCAGGTACCAATGTAACTTTTCTAAGTTATATGTACTTTAAGTAAGAATATCTTGGACACCAATGACTAATAAGGTGAAGGAAAACATCTTGAGGAAACCTGGACTTTAAGTCTGAAATCGCCAACCCGCATTGAGCAAGCGTGGTGATTACGCTCAATCCTTCTCTGTATGAGAGGAGACCTGTGCCCAGCAGTGGGACGATATAAAGGTTGATGATGAATCATAAGAGATCTAACAGTTGTTCACATGTACATAATTATTTTTAGTCACCTATGATTAAAGCACAATAAAAGAAGTGATTCTCGGACGTTCCTGCACCTTATGTGTCATCGATTTTACCGTGGTTTTGGGGTAGATAAGCGAAATAGCCCAAAAAATACTGATAAATAAATCGATAGCTCTTTTCGTTGTAGCCGCCCTTCTCTGATCACTTGTGCCATATACAGTATGTGCACAAAATATTCGGTCAGGTTACACGTCCGTCTGTAGCGATGTTTCAATATCACGTCACTTGAGTAATAGCTCTCGCTGAAATATACTGAAATTCTACACAAATACGACTGCGTATTGTAAATACACATTGTACTTAAAATAGACTCGTGTTGTACTGGTGACAGGAGTGTTGGGGGTCAGTTCATTTTAGGATAGAAGTCAACATTCTGGTAAGGCTACCGGCTTTTAGGTCCTTTCAATTGCTTGCAGGCTGTAATTATACTATTATTAATTCTTTTTAATGATGGTATTACATATTAACATAACAACGGCACGGTTGGCGTGTTTAAATGTTTGATCGCAGCGCTGCGTGTCGCAGGTTCGATTCCCGCATGGAACAAATATTTGTATGACCTACAAGTAGTTGTTCTAGGTCTGGTTTTTTGTGTATGAGAGTTTTATATGTTTGTAAACAAAAAAATAGAGAGAAATAAAAACTATTGAGAAGGTGTATCAAGTGGAGTCCGAGATGAAATTATGGTGATAGATTCATGTATTTTAACATATAATTATACATTTGTGAACCAACAGAATTACAACAAACTCTTTATTTTAGCATCTAAAATTCTAATTGCGGCTGATGTGTCCGTACTTGATGTGTCAGTACTTGAAATACACTGCGAGCGTATTTAGCCGAACTTTCAGCGTATATAACTGGGGGGCAATCGCGCTAAAATAATTCAACCAAAACAGAATTGGATCGCAACCAAACCATAACTTTTGTTATGTTTCGTATCGCGCTAACTGTTTAACCATAACTGGATCACAATTGGAACGTAACCGTTGTTAAATGACAAAGTTGAAACAAAGCTAACTTTTTCTATGCCATGTCAAACTTATGTCTAAACGATTAGATTTCCTTATAATTGATTTAATCTGATGAAATGTATCCCTCATACCTACATTGATTTTACTTCAACCGAAGTTGAAACTTTAGCGCGATACGAAATATAATCGAAACTAAACCATAACTTTAACTGGATTAGATACGAACAAGAGTTGAACTTCTACTGTTTTATTTAGCGCGATTACCTCCCTGTTTATGTCATAACTTGCGCAAAACAAAATACAGTTGTCATTGACATCCTGTTTGCTGTTCATCCGCAGTATTGACTTAGCAACAGCCACGTGTATGTATGTATGTCTGTCCGCAAGTGTGCATGTTTGCACAAATGTCGAAACATCGCAGTGAGCGGAATTATTTGTGCAATATTCATAAAGAGTCAACAGAACACTTGAACAGTTCAAATAATTATTGAATTGTGTATTTTGAAAAGGTTTGCTTGCAAAAGCTCGTTTAAATGCATGCTATAATAGAATCCTGTAGCATTTTACAACGCCTGTATTCTTTGCAAGGTGGGACAGAGGTGTAAGTGTTCTATAGAATGCATTTTAGAGACTGTGCGAGGGAATTGCATGATTTAATTCCCCCATCTCCGTTCCATCATCGGACGACCCGTCGTACGGCAAGTTTCCACCCTTACGTTGTTGACACCACAACGATCCGAACAAAGCGTTTCGTCTCGTCTTTTAAATAAAGTACATATATCTTTCCCAGTATATTGAATCCTCAGTTCAATATAATAGAGAGTAATAGAGACGGCACGGTTGGCGTAGTGGTTATATGTTAGACTGCTGCGCTGCGTGTCGGGGTTCGATTCCCGCACGGAACTAATATTTGTATGACCTACAAGTAGTTTTTCTGAATCTGGTTGGTTGTAGGTATATGTGAATTTATATGTTTGTAAACGCACCCACGATACAGGAGAAATTCCTAGAGTGGGGCAACGTTTTTTATAAAAAAAGAGTTTCACTCATTTATATTTATTTACTATTATACTATAAGTTTATTTTTTTTATTATAGGCACTATTAAGTTATTCTATAGCTTAGTAAAGGTAAAAAAATATCTCACAATCGTCATACTTATGGTCTGTAATTTATATGGTGTACACATTGGTTAAAAAAAAAACAATGCCATGGGTGTACATAATGAAGAGCATTCTATTCTATTCTGCAACAATAAAAGGGCGTACAGAGAGCATGCACGTGCGCCTGCGGGTTTGTGAGCTGCCTCAATAACATCAGTAT
This sequence comes from Sesamia inferens, assembly GCA_037179545.1. NCBI lineage: Eukaryota > Metazoa > Arthropoda > Insecta > Lepidoptera > Noctuidae > Sesamia > Sesamia inferens. The sequence continues at coordinate 26,828,196 of CM073941.1, read as the reverse complement.
TTATTATAAAGCCATTACACCACTTAGTCATTAATTAGGACTGACTAGATAGAATTAGTGCTTGTCTCAGATAGAGTAACGCTCCCATTTAAATTATGTTCTTAAATTGATACCCATAAGATCAAGAATCTAAATTGACTACATACTGAATGATATTATCGGTAATTCGAGATGCATTTCAGTTTCATTCATCGTTCATTCATCCATAAAATTTCAAGAGGACACATGTGACGTAATCTTCTCCTGAATTTGCTACGCATGATCATGCAAATTGTAATGAATCCGCTAGATTTGAGAAGCACAGGACCGCGATGCGAAGGAATGCAATGACGCGTGGGACAAGTCCAGTAGTGGACATCAGGTTGAAATGATGACAGCAAGCACAAGCCTAGATCAGATGATCAAAATAGGTGAACTTACCATTAAATTCTGCATCTTCAATCGAGTTCTGGCTGTGCAACGAGTATCTGTTCGTAGTTTTCGTAGACGGAGACCCCTGTGTAGACCCAGCCACAACTCCCAAACTCCTGTAGCCCTCATCAGACACCTCAGATCCATTATCAGACGCGCTCTCAGCTGCAGGAGCTGGAGAAACTGGTCTAGGACTCTTATTTCTGATCCCATGTGGGGTTGGAACTAAATGGTTAGATGTAACGATCTTAGTCCTTCGATCCGGTGATGAAGATTTCCTTGAGGGGCTGATTGCTCTAGGAGCCAAATGCCGTCTGCTTGGAGAAGCGGCTCTATCAATGTCTCCTAAGTAAGGCAAACTGGTGGGCGCATCACTGAGCCTGTGATTGGATTGATAATGTCCAGATTTCGGTTCTTCATTATACATTTTGGAGTTGTATTGAAGAGACATTGGCTCATAAGTCTTTGGCTCAGTTTTGGTGTACGGCAGGGAAGTTGGGCCAGCGTCTGGTCGTTCGTAGGTGACGGTGGCGCCGACCAGGTCGTGTTTGGGGCGGGCCAAGCGGGCGGAGAGAGAGGTGCGGTGAGAGGCACGGCATCTGCAGGGGTCGTGCTTGTCCAGGTAATGGGCCAAGGTATCCCAGCCACCTCCAACGCGGACCATGACGTGAGAACGGAGGATCTGAAATAAAATATATAATGTTTTAAACAACATTACGAAAATTTGTTTCTTGCAAGGTTAACAAAAACGTCATTCATATTTACACTCTAACAAGGGCATTTCTATTCTTATAATAAAACTTTCTATATACCTATGTCTACTACTACAGATTAATAAACAAACCTAAAAATATGTGATACCCCTTACTTTAGAAGTAGCCACCAGAAATAGATTTGCAGTACGAGAGAGTGCATTCAATCTGGAACCTGATCTTATGGTTCAACCCAAAGAACATGAGGCCGTTGTAGACCATCTTATAAAGGACCACATATCCCGAATAAAAGGACCAGCACATCTTGACACCTCGAGTACTCGTTTATTAGAAATTCCAAATAAAGATTCGCTGATACCGTGGGAATGCTGCCTTGATAGTCCCAATCAATACAAGCCTGGTGACCTCGATCCGCCTTCGTTTACTTCTTAGCCTTGCATCCCTTAATATGGATCGATAGATAATATCCAACATAATCTGACCCCTCCCTTCTAAACACTTGTTCCTTAATTCGAGGTCTTCCTAAATTTGGAACTACACATTCCTAATATAAATTGACCTGCCTCCTAATATAAATTATTTGTATTAAGAGGTCAATTCTAAATGGCAGTCATAAGGTCGAAAGTCGTTTACTACAATGAGGCGTCCATTCGATTTGACCAAACAAGGAATCGAATAGAATGAATCATATATCCGTCGTCGAGGGAATTGGAACACTATTTGTATGAACATAAATGTGAATCTTGTTTGGCTCTAACAGCCGGCTGTGCGAATGGTTTTTTTTTTCATTAAATGGCGCTTGAAGATCTATTTTTAGTGCTAATGAATATAGCGTTCGTTGTTTCGTACTAAACAAGACTAAATGGTAATGTTTTGATAAACATCAAAACGTGGAATCGAAATTATTTATTGCTATTTTATTCAATATTAAAAATATAATTTTAATACAATGACAATACAATGTTAATATAGCTTTTTGTCTATTTTGTACTTATAAAATTACTATAAGTTCTTAGTTTTTTGTTCCAAAACCATCTGCCAGATAAGATTTTTATTTGCAGTTTTTATCCCCTTTCATCTTTTTAATTATGTTACAGTAAAACAAAATTCCCCCAGTATCCTTATATGTGCCACAAGTGTTTATTTGGCCCCCAATTTCCTCACATCTCCATCACTTCACATTTCAGGTTAACTAAACAGCTGAATCCTTTAAGCAGCATTGTTTACAGTGTGTCATAATGACTTCTTGCAACAGACCGACTCACGCGCAGGCGTCCTATGTCCACACGTTACGGTTATTGTCTTTAGAATGTTAATATACCACCGTTTCAACTGGCAGACAAAAGTCTTAGATTAAGTGCAAAAGAAGTATTGCTACTTTGAGATCAAAAAAGTCATAAAACTATAATCAAGTCATAAACCTGTCATCAGTCCTGACAAAGCTTAATATTGGACATCATATTAGGAATAGATAACGAATCTTATGAAAATAGTGTAATAATACATTTAGGAAAGAAAACTCTTGGTGTTCCTACTTATGAATCATGTAGGAGTAAAACTGAACTGAAAACGGTGTATATTTTTCTCATCCCAAGTGCAAGCGTTATCAAAGCACTCATAAAAACAAAACGAATTAAGTGTGGAACCATTCTCCAAGTCATGTGCTTTAATGGGACTACGTCTAGACAGGAAATTCCATTTAGACCTACAACGAGAACAAGTTAATTGATTCCTCCTTTCCAGACAGAATTTAGGGTTTTTTATTTGTGACTTTGTCAATGTGCAACTAACATATTATCATGTGGTTAATCAGGAATTATTAGGATCCTCCCGTTATTTCTTACATAATATGACGTCATGCGCGCTTTCTGAAAAATCGATTAGTTTCAGAAACGGAAAGTAAATATCGGTTTTAGGTAACTTATATTTTGACAATTGTATGAAAATCCAACTTACCCTGACAAAGATCAGCATCCTAGTATCACCGATCCTGTATTTTCCCTCTGAAACCCTCACCATGGGGAACTGAGTAGGACAGGAGCACCTCTCCACGAGGTCCCGTACCCTTTCATCTAAACTCCTTAAATCATTAGTCACTAACTGCGGCTGAGGAGCCGATGGTACAAGACCTAGCGCCGAGTCATCTGGCCTCAATTCTTCTCCTGCCAACTCTCTTTCTATCTGCTTCTCCATTTGTACCAGGAGGGGAGCTGGCATGCCCAACACTGCTCCTTTTCTTGCTACTTCTAGCAGACACAACACTACATGTTTCTCGTTCTTTCTGAGGCAGAGATCATCTGTTTCGAAGAGCAAACATTCTAGTATTCCGAGAGCCTTTCGGCACCAGTCAATGAAGTTGGAAAGATTGTCTCTGGCAAAGAAGGTGCCAGCCTTAGCAGCGGGGAGCATATTGACAGGAGGTCGTGTGCGTAGAGCTCTCGCTAAAGTGAGAGCATCGTCTGATTCTGGTTGTGAAGACTCGAGGATCGAGCGGGCTGATTCACGGACTGCGTTTGCGTGCTGTAACAAAAGAAAAAAAAAATATTAGGAAGCTGTCTATGTCTGAATGTAAATGTCAATCATATACTTAACAAAAATATTATATTCATTCATTTATTGAGAACAGATTCATATAACGCTAAAGATAAAGACTAAATTATTCTTTAATAAAAAATACAATTAAATCAAAACGAAAATTTGTATAAAAGTCGGCATTTTTAAGATTCCGTAAACAATGGGTAAAATGGAGACCATATCACTAAGATTCCACTGTCCGTTTGTCTATTACCAGGTTCTATCTCATGAACCGTGATAGCTAGTTGAACATTCCACAAACGATGTATTTTTGTTACTACTATTTTATAACAAATACTAAAACGTGAGCTTGTAAAATTATCTATAGGAAAACTTTGGAAACTGAAATGCCAGAAAAAGACGATTTCCGATTCCAATACCGCAATATTAGTTTTTATTATTATTAGTTGTTATATTGCTAAGATACGAAGTCCTTCATAACCAGAAGATCAAGTATATTGAACAAGTGAAACAAAAAGTATCAATTATGAACGATGACTGTGTAAATATTAGTCTACAAATACTAAGGAGACTTATCGATCTCACTCGTCTGTGTTTTTTGCTGTTTTCATAGCCGTGTTTAAACTAGAGCGACGGTATTGAAGGCCGAATAAACATATCGGAGACTGGTGTATGTCCCCTTCTTCCGGCAGGATACCAATGCTCTGAGCAGTTACATACAGATTAAAACACAGAACAGATGAAAAATATATCGATGTGACACGAAAGCTATGGTTTGTTACTACAGTGCTATACATATGTGTTGGTGAATGACGAATGAAATGACGACGAATCTGAATGACGTTGAAAGGGGAGCGCTGTTGATATCCACATATTTTTGAAATGTTTTGAAACAAAAAAAAAGAAATAAACAAAATGGCGGCATTATTTCGGATTTTGGTGAAGTGCCAAACAAACCTTGTCTCTATGTCTTTAACAATAATTAAAATAAAAAGGGAACAAAATAGCGGGAAATTCTCGAAAACAAGTCAAAAAAATTTCATTAAAAAAAAGAAACCCAAACAGAGTTTCTTTTTCTTTCAGAACAGCAGATTTCCAAAGATATGAATATTAAATATGTCTAAATTTTTCTCATTTTGCAACTCTTTTATAAGTATCTCCAAGAGTTACACAAATTTTTAACAAAAAAAATAACGCGTAGCGTTTTAGAAAATAGGAAAATATTTACTACCCAGATAAGTAAATCTGTCAATTAACCTCTATCTAAAATATTCAATAATAATAATCCTATAACACTGCTCTCAAAAGCCTTTTAAGCTCAATTTGTATGCTTAGCATAACAATAATATACGGCATTGTTTCCACCTCACTGTACGTTACCGCAATACAAACAAACTGTGGCATAATGCCTTCGTCGTTTAGATAGTGTTATTAGTAAATCACATTCACTAATAATTCGCAACTGCCTAGGATGTGGTTACATGTTTGTAAAACAAGTCGGAAAGAAAGCTAGGTAACAGCGGAGGCAGGCGACGCAAGGAACAAGAAATATATTCCTTGAAATTGTTATCTTACAAATATAAATGAAAATTGCATCAATAAACTAATAAAATTAGACCTCGAGGAAAAATTTGTTATCCCTATCAAATAAACGGGATAAGCCTAAATAGGCATACTTTCGCCTATACTCTTACTAAATATTTTCTCCATGCAATCAAGTGTAACCACATGATATTAAACTTGCAATTCAACGCAAAAACTCAAGCGTAATCACGCGTGTCCCCGTCCAATCAAACTGCACACATAAACAATCAAATAAATCAAACCTGTCAAACAGTTTTTATGTAAAATAACCGATAGACAGACATTCTATGTAATAAATGTAAATTATCACATAATTACATGTTTAAGCGCCAGTTAGTCGTTTATCACATTGTAACATGGGTATTATGCGTAATTGCCGTTTGGAGGCTAAGTTAAACTATCTATCAACCTTTGATTATAATGATCCAGTTTTTTTGCGTAACGTCCAGTCTAGTCATAAAGTTGAATGTGCAATTATAGTGTCTGCAAGTGATGGGTACCTGTCTACATTCGTGTTTGATAACTTATTACTTAATTTTGTAACTTGGCATGACCACCGAGGGAGCTTAACTACTTTTAATATGTATTTAATAGCTGTTGCAAAAAATGGAGTTGCTCGATCCATTTAGGCTACTGTTATGGATACTTTCTCACTTAAATGAAATTTTAATTGTACACATGACGACATATCGATAACTTAATTCGCAAATCGGCTAACTTCACAGTTAGTAATTTTAATAGGTGAAAAGAAGTCTACATTATCAAAAATACTAGCTTACGGCATTATGTAACAACGGTATTTTATTCAGATTATTGTTAAGTATCTCAGGAAAAAGTAAAATTGTTTAGATAGAATTAGCCGATTTGCGAATTAGGTGGAATGATCAATATGAAGCTTTACAGCGTAGAACAGACTCTGGTAGGCTACTACAATACCAGACGCGCAGGATTACAGAAGAGATAAAGAACGCATGTCATCATCATCATCATCACACTGCTGGGCACAGGTCTCCTCTCATGCAGAGAAGGAAGAACTCATGTAACGTGTAGTTATTGACTTACGTAGTGCGGGGACACGTTTATTATGATTTGAATAAATAAATAAAAATATGAAATGGTCACTTTATGTCTTATAATCTTAGAGTAATTTATTTTGAGTTTCGTTTGATAACTTCCAAAGAAGTTCCAAGCTCTTGGTATGTAGGTACTATACATATACCCTTTCCATTACAAGTGATATAATTTTCAGTATTAGATGACTTCTCTGGCACGAAAAGCCTATGCTATTCGAACTCAGTTTAACCTGGAATTGTAGAGCTGTGTGATGTACATACATACATGTCGTCGTGTGTTATCTACATGTCGGCCAAATTCGATAAAGAATAGAGGTAAGCAAACCGTTGCTAGGCAATGAGTAGTTTACGCCTAAAAGCCAGATGTTAACAACCTTTTCTAGATAGATGATTTTCATAAAATTAATAATTCTACTTTCTACTAATGTAAACAGTTTATTTGCTTAGATATTTATGATTTTCATAGAATGCTTAACCGATTTGAATGAAATATGACGCACATGTAAGCTAGTTTCCTAATAGGTTAAATTTTTTGATACATAATTATATATTATACTTAGTCCATACTTGAAGGTATTACAATGCATGTGTTAAGCAGTTGATTTAAAAGTAATTAAAATACGCACAAAATTGTATTGACAAATGCCTCAACTTTATTCAGTGGTTGAATTCCACAAAATGTCTTTAATACCCGGATTTCATCCATCTTTCTTTTTTCTTTTTTCACGTAAAATTAATGTCGACTTTTTAATGGTTTTTCGAAATACCAAGTTATTATGCATGTTATTTTAGTAAGTATATTGAAATATGCTACAAAAAGAATTGTTAATAAATAGTTAGCATGTAAAAGTCGATAATCATGTAAATAACAGGAGATTAGTAAAACGCGAGTTGTGATAACCCTAAATTGGTTTGTTTACCTCTATTCTTTATGCAGCTTGGCGAGAATATAGGAACCAAACAAATATCGGAAATTGCTTTGAAACGCAGTAGCTTCTATCTTGTTGGGTACCTACTTGCGATTATTATTAAACATCAACAGTTTTCAATGCAATAACTATTAAAGTACGCAAATACTAAAAAAACGACCAAGTGCGAGTCAGACTCGCGCACGTTGGGTTCCGTACATTATGTGAACATTTTAAGCGTCTATCTATTTCCGTTATTAATATGGAGAAAAAAACCGCAAAAAAAAAAAATCACGTTTGTTGTATGGGAGCCGCCATTAATTACTTTATTTTTATTATTTGTTGTTATACCGGCAACAGAAATACACAATCTCAGAAAATTTCATCTTTCTAGCTCTAGCTATTACGGTTCATGAGATACAACCTGGTGACAGACGGGCGGGCGGACAGACGGACAGCGAAGTATCATGAGTAGGGTTCCGTTTTATCTTTTAGGTACGGAACCCTAAAAAAAGATGGCCAAGCAAAATAAGGACAAAGTTTATCTATGTCTGTTTAATACAAATGTCATTATCTTTACACATACATCACAGATTTCTCTCAAATCCCAGCATATCGCAAACAACCAGTCATTTCGTGAAATTACCTTAACGTACAAGGCAGTTTCACGAAATTGAAATTTGTTTTGACAAAAGTTAATAATATGATATGACATGTTATTTACCGAATTTACTTTTTGTAACATGTTATTTTTGGAGTCTGTGGATTTTTATGGATTTTATTGAACGAGTTCGTAATTTCTCGGTTTGTTTCACTTTGGTCTATGGATATATTTATAAGTAATAAATTACGTTTTTTTTTTATAATTAAAAACTAGTGATTGACCGCAATCCCGCCTGATGGTAAGCAGTGATGCAATCGTTGATAGTAAAGCGCACGAGTTTATTAAGAGCCTGTTCACACAAAAAACTGAGTAGATAGGAAGGAAGACGGCAGTTGAGCGAGATGATGCAATGTTAAACCCAACAACACGACCACCGATGCTGAGCCAGAGCGAGATTGATTTGGAGACCCTCCACGACCAACTCCCGACACAACAACATTTGGCGCATCGTACCCGGCACACATCGTAACACAACTGCTCGGACCCGTCCTCCGAACTTCACCGGACATCATGCCGGAACACGACGAATCGCTTAGCGGCAAGACTTTGTCTGTTGGGTGGTAACAATTCTGACGGCAGCCGATGTTATGGCCTATCACTATTTTTAAAAAATAACCATATATATATATATACATTAGTCTCCCTTTTGGGAGCCATATTTACCACTCTTTTATTTCGTCTCTGTATTCATTATTTTTTCCTTTACTCCATTTTTTTTTCGACACACGCCAAATCGTTGGGTCCTAAAAGGCGCAAACTTTTATCTCATAATGAAGCCGTCAATACCAAGGTCTGCCTACCCGCTGTCCACTTATTAACTTGAATAGTCTCTTAGCTGCCATATTACTTTTAACTTCATGTAGGTGTAATAACATATGTACAACATTATTTTATTCAATATTTTTTCCGTAATTATTGATTTGGTGAAGGAAGCATTTAAACTTCATTTTGAAGTGTTTACATCTGTACACCTTGGACTACTGGACATGATAGTTATCACATTATTGTTTCAATGTGGTTGTTGGTTGTGGGCAGCTATATCAGCGGCTGGTGTGGACAATATTAGGATGCAATCAAACACAAGAGTTACGTACCTACTGGCGGTACTGCTCGTTGGCTATCAAGGACTTTTGACCAATTAATGCATTTTGCGTACACTTTATATACAAATATTGTACATGGTACTATTATAACATATACCTGATGTACTGTATGTGTTGTCCTTCACACGACTGTGGAATACCTTATAGCCTACAATCTCATCATCATCATCTCAGCGTTAATCCGAGTCGCGTCCGTAGCTTTTCAGCTTACGAATTTGGAGTTCGCTTTACCAGTCTAACTGCTGATTTTGGCTAAACTTCGATATTTTCCTTGAAGCGACTGCCGTCTGACCTCCACAACCCGAAGGCGATATCGAAGCATATTGCAGTTAGACCAATTGTAGGACTGACGGCTCCAACATCCCGTAACGACTGCCATTAGATGTTCGTATGGCAACCGGGACCAATGGCTTAACGTGCTTTCCGAGGCATGACCAGACCAGTGCAAATATTCATATTCATGCATTCAAATACTTGCACTGCGCGGGGATCGAACCCGCGCTTCCTTGCGCAGCGGCCGCGTTCACTACCGCTACGCCACGGAGGCTATCGATTATAGCCTACAATATGAATTTTCATAAAACACTCTTGGATCAAATCAAATCAAATCAAAGCATTTATTTCAAATAAACCAGTTACAGGCACTTTTGAATTGTCAGAAGTTCGGTCAGTCAGTAAGGTGAAGCTAGTCGCCCATTCCAAAAAGTAGGTACCTATGGAGAAGAACGGGCAAGAAACTCCATGGACACTCTTTTGGTATAGCACGCTAGTTTATTAAGAGCCCATTCACTCAATAAAAACTGAGTGAATAGGAAGGAAGACTGCAATTGAGCTTGAGCGAGGTGATGCAATTTTAAACCCAACAACACGACCAACGATGCTGCGCCAGAGTGAGATTGATCTGGAGACCCTCCACGACCAAACTCCCGACACAACAACATTTGGCGCATCGTACCCGGCCCACATCGCAACACAACTGCTCAGACCCGTCCTCCGTACGGTTTCACCAGATATCATGCCGGAATACGACGAATCGTTTGGCGGCAAGGCTTTGTCTGGTGATGTGTGCTCAATTACTCCGCGCAATCTACATCTCATGATGATGTAGATTCTCTATGGGCTATCCCATAGAGAATCTAAATCAGATAGTAATGCTACGAATATCTAAGACAAACTTAGTGACTCACTGGAGCATCATAGATCATTAAGAATATCTTTATAGTGAGTTCATCAATTTGTTAACCAATCGTTTTGAATAGGTAATTGATTGATGTTCAGCCTTTACACAACTAGATTGGAGTCAGCTTCCCGTTTAACCCCACCCAATCACTGGTTAATAGGTAACAGGTTAACTCTCTACTTTCAGGCATCTGATCGGTATCGACTTTCAATGATTGACTAATGACAGTTAGGATCACCGGCACGGAGCACTCTCAATATGTAATGGATAGCCCATCCATTGACTAGCTTTAGCAGGCGTAGCTTAACCTACGTCCGACCCATGAGGCTGTAACATCATCATGAACAGTCACATCCATGACCTAATAAAAAAGTTGACCAGAAATAAATGACAACCAATGATAGCGACAGCGAAACAAAAAAAACCAGTCATGAAAATACTGCAATATATCCGATACTGTAAGATAATTGGCATGTTGATCAACTACAGCCTCCTGATCGTGTTGAATGACAGATCGATGATTAATACTCGTAACGTAAAAAGGTAATAAAATTGGCGCCATCATGTCAGGAATAGTACTTTTGTTTTTTGAAGGATTCTGATAAGTGATGACATCATAATCGTGTTTTTCAATTAATCTACTTATTGTAGCGCCTACAATGTGTTTAACTGTGTTTACTTTTAAGTATAATTACTTAACTACTAACGCATTCCGGTCTAAATTTATCCCTGTCTCAAAATTAGGTTGAAACTTATTATTTTCAAAATTCTTTTGTCAGTTTCCAAATCAGACCCGTTTCAATAATTAGCAAACAAAACCGTGATCTTATACTTCGTTAAATATTCGTGATCTAACAAAAATGTTAGTGTCTGTTTTTTGATAAGCCACAAAACAACTGGATGTGTCATTACACAGCTAGCGTGGTGTCCCATTTTCCATAACAAGCCCTATTCAAAAGTGGTGCCAAGATCTTTTGCTCGTATACCCCAGTGCAATGTGAAAACGCTAGACGGATTTAGTACGGGCAAACCTATGTGGGACGCGTAACTCTACCCACAACGTCGTCGCGAAATTATGATGATTCATTATTATGTGATAAACATTCTATATCAAACCAAGTGTTCTCGTTCTGGCCGTCGGCTGTTTTAAATCTAGATTTTTTTTTTTTGCAAGTCGATTGATTCATCGGAAAATAGAGAAAGAGCCGATGTTGTGTATGTACTACCAGCATCGTGTACTAAAAACATTGATAACGGGTTGTGTGTTGATATCCCTGTTGGTCTATATAGAAAGAAAATGTCTACTGAAACTAGTTGACAGTTCCCAGATTTACACTCACGTGGTCACCTCACCACTTCACACAAAAGAAATAAAGGTACTCTTGGACACACACCAAAAATGTACATAGAAAAATCAGTGCAGAAAAGTTTAAAGACAACGATAATAGAAGAAAATAAAAGATGAAAGAGCACTAAAACAAAATTAATAAAAGAAAATTGAAGAACCTATAAAATATCATGAACTAATAAAGATAATGAAGAAGACGAGACCAAATGAATGAACAACAACAACTTACAACCAATAGTAACAGCAACCAGTAACGTTTAGTAACACGTTGCGTCAGTTACCCATTTATCGGTAGACATTGATTCTGATCATCCATTGTCAGTCGAACTATCAATTAGATCAAGGTTCCACCTACTACAAAATCAATGAGAGAATACAAAAGATAACTAAATGAAACAGCTGATGATGAACAAAGAAAAGACCTAGTTGAAGAAAGTTTAACCGTATTAAAAGAGATTCGTGTTCCAGAAACATCAAAAATTAAAATCCATATACATATGTACGGACGACAGCAGGTCAAGCTACCCGAAACTGTCAAATTTTCCCAATCAACCTTGAGCCTCAAGGTTGATTGGGAAAATTTGAGTGATAAAGTTGAAAAAAATCTAATAAAGAAATCTGACAAGTTTCAGTCTTCTGGCTTAATCAAAATTTGGGATCAGGCTACTTCTCTTTTTCTTCCCTTTTCCCTTTTTCTCTGTTATATTAGTTGTAATTATTAGCTTGCAAATTACGTAATTAAATTCACTGGATCTATACTCGTATTGTTATCAAAGCACTATTACATACAATTATATTATTGACCTAATGTCCCTATTACATCTGTATCAGTTATAAAGCTTCTACAAAATGAGGTACGCTCATTGCTATATCTGCTTTATTATCAAAACGAGATAGCATGAACTAAATGCTGTTCAAAGACATGGAAAACGTTTCTCTAACAAGTATCCATATTATTTAATCAAAGCCTCATATCGCATATTTTTAATTAACCATTCTGTCTCACAACTGGCTGTCGTAAATTCCACTTAAAGTCTGACAAAGTTTATCGCGAAACATAAATTGTCACATTAAGCGCATCAGATGCATTTACATCGAGTGAACATACACTTGACTCAATTAAGGTTCGATACTCCGCCGCACCGGCCGCCAAACCGGAAAGATCGGAGGTTCAAGGCTGATGGTGCTTGTCAGTTTTACTCTCGTTTTTGAGAAATTCCGTAAGGCTTTTACTTTTGTTTATAAAATCATTATGATTGCCAGTTCTATTTTCTTTTTGTTTTTTTTTTTTTTGGTATCTAGGTAAAATGCTATTTTGTCAATATCTCATTTTCAGGTTAGCTGGAATTCTGCTTTCCCTTTTTTAATTGTTTACGGAAAGATATCGAAGGTTGATGTATTGAAAGTGATTTTCTGTTTCCTGAATGAACTAGTTTTTTTTTGGCTAGAAGTTTCATATTGAAAGGTTTATTTATTGAACGCAAATATATATAAAAGAAAATGTTATTTAGACAACTTTCACATTTCCTTAAAAGAGCAATACTGGACTATTTTCTGAACACACAGACAGACCAAATATTATCTCTGTACAAATAATAATTGTCAAAATATTTCGACACTTCCATAACCCGAGGCACTCAAAATTGTCAATACAGACTTCCTATTGATAAGAAATGTCAGAAGGTCACGTCTAAGACTCTCTATCAATCAAAGTGACAGGTTCTTGGTTAAAGCACCACGGCATGCGCAAACGCAGATCAACAATACCAAATGATCTATTGAATTAAAACAACAATATATCATTATCCATAGAAGACTATTGATAAACTTGTCTATGTTTTGATTTGTGATTCAGATAAGATTCGCAGCGCAATTATATCTTAATTGCTGGTGACTTTAGTTTTTGATAATAAGCAAGCTTCGAAATTGTACTAATGGTAAAGAATAAAACTCATATAGAAAACAATATTGTAGAACCTAGAGATTTAAGGTCAGATGGCCTAGTTTGTGATCAAGGTGACCTGAAAAAAGTCTCAAACTACGAATGTTAAAACTACAAGTGAATCAACGAATTCTGATTCCATTGCATTGTAATAATGTTCATGATAAATGAGTTTCCACAGATTTAAAAAGGTAATGTAATCATATTGTTTCATGTTTAATTAAAATAGTTTTATTCACCGAAGCTCTTCGCACGAACATCTGCAGATCATAATTAATGTGTCAAATTTTAATAACTTCCTCGAGGGAAGTCCTTAGTGAATGCTGGATGTGATATGAATAAGAATTGTTGCATTACTCATGCTTTTTAAGAAAAAATGTATTGAGCATCGGTACTTTGAATCAGTCCACGTGTATGAATTTCCGAAACGACATGATCCCTCTCACAGGTTGGTTCATCTCCATCTACTAGAATACTGGCTAACTGTTTGCCACTACTTTCTAAATAACTAGAAAATATTAGGTTCTAGGACCATGGCTCCTTTTATATAATATATAATTCTTTGTCGAATTATCTATATCATCATCTTCATCATATTGATTCATGTCATGCATGCATGTCGAATCTTGAACAGAATGAATGGCTAAACTTGGACATTCCATGATCTTACTGATAAGATCATGGAAAGTCCAAGTTTACAAAGTACCAGCATGCTAGCAAAAAAAATAATCTTGATTTAAAACAATTTAGTAACGATGATATATATTTTAAAATAACCAACATAGGTAATAATTCAAATGAGATAATTAATTCTAACGATTAACAAAATCATTAACTAGACAAAAGAGACAATAAAACTCATAATAATATAAAATTATATGTTACAAAGACTACTGGTGATTCACCGATTCCGGAACGTTGTGATCAACTAATCACAGTCTGCTGGTCCAAGGTAAGCTCTTGATCCGATCTTATATGGTGATAACTGAATACCTGTCTCATGGCAAGGCTCAGATGCTAGATATAAGGCAATGTCATGGTCTTCTAATTTGTTTTTATTATTTGCTTCGGTACAATACGTGATCGCTGTAAGGTCTAAGTCAAGACCTGTCTTTAAGTGTGGTCAGAAGTAATTTGGATTGCTTGTTTGCTGTATATTGTTTCCTTGGTTTTATTTTGGTCATGTTTTTAGATTATTTGTGCGGCAATGAAGTGAATTATGAGATTAATCAGCTGCATCAGAACAGGAAATGTCTGCAAGACTAGAATTAGCATAATTTGTATTTCGCGAAAGCTAAAGATTCATTAGATTGATGGGCCATTAGATTAGCAAGTTACTTTACATTTTATATATGTTGCAGCCAACTAAATTAACCGCAATTCTTTTTTGTGGCTGGAGTACATAACAAATGGTCATGTATTCAGCTGCTTTTGGGTTAGACTGGAAGCCGGCTCCAACCTAGCCTTTTTTGGATGAGAAATCATCAAATGACTACTCCCGCTCTGGACGTATTGAAAGAACGAGTCAGACTTTTACTGATTAAACCCACTCATGTTCCTTAAGTTCGCTAAGATCCATAGTATCACTTTCGAATAATCTGCAGCAAGTAGTGCTGGCTTCGCTTCGCTTTCTTGGCTGGTACACAGTTGATCATTTTTTTTTCTTTCTCTCGGGGTGAAAAGTCCTCATGGATGTCCACCGCCCTGGGGTGGGCGGCTGCGTCAGACAGACTCTTACTGGCTAAAAACCACCCCGCTGTTCCATCTCACACTTACGCCGGTGGTTGCGAGAACAAACACTTCTTCCGCAGCCCCCGATTGCAGCCGAACCACCACTGCGGGCCTGCTAGGGTAAAGGGGGGGGGGGGGAGTGAAGTGTTTAACTCCCCCCGTGACGACTCCCATCGCGCCGCCACGTTGGGTGATGTTTGGGGGCCGACAGACGTCCCCGAATCTGTTACCCCTGGACCCAATTCATGGGCTGGAAGAGGGCGTTATCTAGTCGGGGAGCCCTAGCTTACCTACTAACTGTGACTAATTCGGCAAGACTTGGTTGGTTATAGTTCCAACCTAAACCATAATATATTGAATAGCGTTCAGCCAAGGGGGAAAGCTAAGGCGTTTAACTAAACAGCTAGTAAACTAGTTAGCTGCGACCTAAACATTGTAAACAGTTTTAAATTACACATAATTATTCTGAGCATACATCAGTTAGAAATTATTTCGTGACTAGTTTAACAAGCAAACATGCTCCCTCAAGCACAAACAAACATGCTTGGCGTGAGATTTAAACGGAAAACTTCACTCAACGGAGAAGACTAATTGATGGCGATGAAAACATTTCCCTCTTCTTCAGAATTCCTTAAAACAAAATTATTAATAAAAGTGCAAATAATTAAGATTGAAAGCAGTCAAGAACCGGACGCAAGGGTACGAAAGGGAAAAATAAAAACATTGAATTTACCATTATTTCATTCCTTTTATCCATCAACATAATGATCCTCATCGCGTCACATTAATACATTTTTTCTTCCGTATTTGCGCCTTTTAGGGTAATCAAAGTCGTAAATCTCACTCGATAGTGTGAATTTTTATATGAGTCATTCACCCCTGGTTGGCAGCGTGCGACCTTGCGCGTCGGAACGGCCTCGACTGGCGCAGGGCGGCGCGGTCCAGCCCTTATATGGTAGATCTCGCGCTTGCGCACTCGACACAGTATGGCGCTTCCACGTCACGTGGTACATTGCATCTAAATTTTCGCATTTATTGGCGCTGAGTAGGAAATTGTTTATGTTGTTTATATCTCCTTGAATTTCGAGTAAATTCTTAAGTTACTACGACCGTATCTTAAATGTATGTCTTCCAAATTGGGGCTGAGATAAAATCCGTTGGTTTCCTGCACTTGGCACGCCAATGACTTTATCTAAAGTTTCAAATAATATGTCAGTAGTAAGGTGACAACATACAATAAAATGTCTTAATTTTGATAATATTAAGTCTTTGCGCACTGGTACCCGCGTGCTAGATTACCAGGGCTCTCCCTGACAGGACTTTGCCCCAGAAGTACAGCAGGAACTAGGAACATGACAGGATTTTAATAATTATAATACATATAGCTATTTGATTAAGTGTTAAAGAATTACAGTTTTAAGTTGGTAGCTGTGCCAACATCTAGAGCATCCAAAACTACAAAAAGAGGCATTAGTCAGTAGTTTATGTGTAATTGTGATATTGTATGGAGTACCTACAATTACGCTATTGTTTGCGGGTGTGAGCAGGGTGATGACCTCTTGTGCCAGAGGTTTTCAAGTAAATATAATTTGTTTTTATAATTTTGTTTGAATGTGTAGGGGTTTTACGAATTTTTAAAAAGTACAAAACTTGTCGTTAAGTTATTTTTATCAAGATTACCTATTTATATTGTTACGGGCTAGGGGTACTAAAACGCCGGTTAAGGGTTTCGAAATTTATTGGCAACGAAGGTACAGTCGATTGTAGGCAATGACAAGTAGAATGTTGCTGGCGTTGCACCGAAGTCTTCACTTACGTCCACGAAGTCCGTGTTGTAAACACACAATAACACTACAGATGTTTCTTCACGTAGTACTCAATGTTCTCGTTACAGTTGTCGCAGTAGGTATTCTCAAAGATCGCTTCTTAATTGTCGCTGTTTTCGTCTCGGTAGTCGAATGCAGACTGACTCGGCGCCGGCGTCACGGCGCTATATATAGTCCAGCTGATCGAACATTCCAGAATCGTCTAGACGTAATAATAATAGCGCATAACTTCGAGTACATTCAGTAAGTACCTACGGTAATTCCCGGAAATAGGTTTCTAGAAATTTCGATGTCGTCACTTAGTTGACAAAATTGATAAAACCTGTACCATTCGATAGGCCACCTTAAGTCTAGGAATGCGTTTTTATATTACATCTAGACAATGTCTAGATCTCGAGTTACAGAGCTTAAAAGTTACGCACTGCATGTCACGCGACATTGAACCTTATGCCCTCGACATAAGGTGCATTCGTAACATTGCCCCCTTCTTAGTCGTGCTCGTCCCGAGCATGATTTGATCCATAATAGCGAGCTAGGCGGTCTACGTGTACGATCTTCAGCTTCCCTCTAGGTCCTTTCCTTATCCGGTAGGTGACATCGTTTATCCTGGTTACTATCGTGTATGGACCCTCCCATTTGGCTTGAAATTTCGGACTCTTTCCTTTTCTCCTAATGGGATTATGTAACCATACCAAAGTTCCCTCTTCAAATCCGGGCCCGTTAGCTTTGCGGTCGTATCGGATCTTCATTTTCTCGCTGGTTTTCAGACCATTCTCTCTCACTAGCTCATGTATTCCATCTAGTTTACGTCGTAGGTCGGCTACATAGTCGACGGCTAGGATAGGGGTATCGGGGGGTGTTCCGGTTAGTGCATCTATGGGTAGTCTAATTTCTCGGCCGAAGTTGACTTTCGCCGGTGTGCAATTTGTGCTGTCATGTGTTGCTGAGCGGTATGACATTAAGAAGAGTGGAATGTATTGGTCCCAATCCCTCTGGTGTTCTTCCACTACTTTGGCCAAATGATTCTCTAGCGTCTGGTTGAATCTTTCGACCATTCCATCTGACTGAGGGTGATATGGTGTTGTACGAGTCTTATGTATCCCGAGTAGTTGGCAAACCTCTTGAAACAGTGAAGACTCAAAGTTTCTACCCTGGTCAGAGTGTAACTCCAAGGGTACGCCAAATCGACAGAACACCTCGTGAACTAGCTTTTTGGCGACTGTATGAGCTTCTTGGTTAGGTACTGCAAAAGCTTCTGGCCATTTGCTGAAATAGTCTTGCATGACGATGATATACCTATTCCCTTCTTCAGTGATAGGGAATGGCCCTGCTATATCGACAGCAACTCTTTCCCATGGTGCACCAACATTATAGACTTTCAGCCGACCTCTGGCCCTCGTTTGCGGTCCCTTTACTGAGGAGCAGGCTACACATTTCCTACACCAGTCCTCTACGTCTTCGCGGCAATGCACCCAATAGAACCTTTTTCTCACCTTCTCCAGAGTTTTCTTTACTCCTAGATGTCCTCCGGATACTCCGTCGTGCACCTGTCTTAGCACCGACGCAACCTTCTCACAGGGGACAACTATCTGTAAGGCGACCTCCTGTCCACTAGGTGATTCCCATTTCCTCTTCAGAACTCCATTATCAATTATCAGGCTGTCCCATTGAGCCCAGTAACTTTTTGCAGTTGGGCTAAGCGCTGATATTTCACTCCAAGGGGGCCGCTGGCCACTTTTCTTCCATTCAATTACTGTCTTCAAGTCACTATCTTCCTTTTGTGCGTCTTCCAATGATCGATTATCCCAGTCTTCATCCAAATCGTTCACCTGGATAATCCTCACGTTCTCTGTCTTTTCCTGTTTGCGTTCTTCACCTCGGTCCGTACTACCTGAAGTAATCTGGCGGCGGCGGACCTTTCGTTTTGCCTTTTTCTCGAGGCGCTTCTTCTTACGCGCCTCGTCCTCGACTTCCTTGTCCCGCCTTGCTTCCGCCGCACTCCACGACTTTCCGCGCGACCGCTCGCGCTCTTGTTCTCGCTTGCCGGAACGTTCGCGTTCCCGGTCCTTGACACGTACCCGCTCTCGTTCAGCGGGTCGCTCGCGGCGCCCACTCCGATCGCTCCGCTCGCGCCAATCGACGCGCTCGCTCGGGCGCTCGGGCTCGACCTTGGCGTCGCGCTTGCGCCACAGCAACACCTCTGCGTCTTTACTTGTCCAAGAAGCACTTCTTCCCTTAGCCTTCCTGGGACAATCAATTCGAATGTGCCCCTTTTCGCCGCACTCATAACAAGTTGGTCCTCGTCGGGCTTTTATTTGTGCGGTCACTTTTCGAATACGGTCGTGTTGTCGGCCATCTTGACGTACAGCTTCCACCTCCAGAGCATGTGTCAAGGCTGCCTTCACGGTCTGATGGTGACCCAGACGTACTGCAGCTCTGACTTCTGCATCTCGAATCCCATCAGTAAAGAATCGCAGAGTAGTAGCGTCAATCAGTCCCGGTGTTGATGCGTACGCCTTGCGAACCATACGTTCTATTTCCGTTGCCCACTGTTGCAGACCCTCATTGCTCTTCTGTGTGCGGTCGCGGAGTTGGGCCCTGTAGACATGTTCGAGATGTTTCTCTCCATATCTAGTCTCCAACGCTTCTAACAGACCCGCTAGGGTATTGCAATCGCCGGAAATATTCTCGAGAATTCGTACGGCATCACCACGCAAAGCAAGCATAAGGGCCGTTAGTGCTTGATCGTCGTCCCAGTTGTTGGCTGTTGCGACCTTTTCGAATTGAAGGCGGAAGGCCACCCATGACGTTGTTCCGTCAAAATGGGGTACTAGGAACGTCGGCAAAGCGCTGGGTACAGGTACACCTTTAATACCTCCTCTTTGTACCTTCTCATGCAAAAATTCTATTTCTTTCCCAAACTCCATGATGGTATTGTCTAGTTTCTTGAAACGCGCATCATGATTGTCTATACGAGCATCTTGCTGGTCTATGCGCGTATCTTGTTGTACTGTTCTTATTTTAAGCTCGTTGACCTCTTCTTTGGTTTTTTCCCACTTTTCGTTTAGTTCCAATACTAGTTGCTGGGATTTTGACTGGGATTCTGCTACACTTTTAATTTGTACCTGAGTTTCTGCTTGAGATTGTTCTATTTTTGCCTGGGTTTCTGCCTGGGATTCTGCTACTATGTTTTTTATTTGTGCTAGTAACGCCGATATATCGAATCCGCTACTGCCGGGAATAGTGGTGGTAGTGGGCGCACTTACATTTGTCGGTGGTACGACGGCCGCATCTTCTACGGGTACAGGGACACCAAGCGATGCTTCCTCTTGACGCGCCAAATCCATCGCTGCTTGTCGTCGCGTGCGAACTCTTTCGTCTTCCCTTGGCGTGACCGGCATTCCGCTTCTGACACCAGTTGTTACGGGCTAGGGGTACTAAAACGCCGGTTAAGGGTTTCGAAATTTATTGGCAACGAAGGTACAGTCGATTGTAGGCAATGACAAGTAGAATGTTGCTGGCGTTGCACCGAAGTCTTCACTTACGTCCACGAAGTCCGTGTTGTAAACACACAATAACACTACAGATGTTTCTTCACGTAGTACTCAATGTTCTCGTTACAGTTGTCGCAGTAGGTATTCTCAAAGATCGCTTCTTAATTGTCGCTGTTTTCGTCTCGGTAGTCGAATGCAGACTGACTCGGCGCCGGCGTCACGGCGCTATATATAGTCCAGCTGATCGAACATTCCAGAATCGTCTAGACGTAATAATAATAGCGCATAACTTCGAGTACATTCAGTAAGTACCTACGGTAATTCCCGGAAATAGGTTTCTAGAAATTTCGATGTCGTCACTTAGTTGACAAAATTGATAAAACCTGTACCATTCGATAGGCCACCTTAAGTCTAGGAATGCGTTTTTATATTACATCTAGACAATGTCTAGATCTCGAGTTACAGAGCTTAAAAGTTACGCACTGCATGTCACGCGACATTGAACCTTATGCCCTCGACATAAGGTGCATTCGTAACAATATCTATACTAATATATGAAGCTGAAAAGTTTGTTTGTTTGTTTAAACGCACTAATCTTAGGAACTAATAGTCAGATTTGAAAAATTATTTTTGCGTTAGATAGCCCATAAATCTAAGAAGGCTTTAGGTAATAAATTACTGTCAAAGATTCACAAACAACAGCTGATAGCAAGGAATCAACATCAACCTTTTTTTATCGTCCCATTGCCGGGCACAGGTCTCCTCTTATACAGAGAAGGATTGAGCTTAATCAACACGCTTGCTCAATGCGGGTTAGCGATTTCAGACTTAAGTCCTAAAGATGTAATGATGATGTGTAGTCAGTCATTGGTGTTCAAGATATACTTAGAAAGTACCTACATATAACTTTAGAAAAGTTACATTGGTACTTGCCTGACTTGGAATCGAACCTGCACACTCATACTTGAGAGACTGGTGTTTTAACCACTAAGCAACCACGACTCGGCACGGAATAGCTGTCTTTTATCTGTTCTGTTCCGCCATCACGGATCTTGGTGTGTAAACCTGGTCCCCCATCTATGAATTAACCGCGGGAAGCGTAGTTAATCTGATTGGAAAATTAATGCGCATAATATAAATTCTTTTAGCAAATTATTGAAAGTTTAGTACGTATAAAATGCTGAAATGAACATTATTTTATTCGTTATTTTATTAGTATGCAGTTGCTTGTTAATGCATCTTTTACATATATTTATGTAAATAAATGGAACTAAGCACTGTATAATAAATACAGATTTACTTGGACAGAAGGTAACTCACACATAAATATTATGTTACAATATTTTGCTATTTTATTATTCTTGCATAATCTTAACTAATAATTTATATACATTAGTTAATTTATTCAGATTCAATCCTTAGCAAGCTTATCCATTACCTGATGTCGTAAATGTTTAATAAAACAGGCAATATGTGCTAAAAATAATCTAACATCGATAAAAACAGTTTTTTATTATCATATATTACCTAAAATATCATTAAAAATACTTTTTTTTAATAAAATGTAAAAATAGATAAAGCCAAAAATATTCTGCGATGGCCGGGAATCGAACCCGGATCAACTGCTTGGAAGGCAACTATGCTGACCATTACACCACCATCGCAGCTGAGAATCTCATTGAAATAACTGTACCGTATCGGCATACATTTATCAATTTGACGTCACATTATTGATAACATTATAAGTTCCGTTATATACACAATTTTTTTTTTTTTTTTGTAATGTCCTGCTGTTTTTTATCAAATTACTTTATCAACTTTTTAAGACATGAATAATTTAATATCTTGCACATAATTCCCTTTAGCTGTTTCCAAGGAAAATATCAAATCAAAGTGGTACTTTCTAATCGCGCCGATAGGCGGCGCTGCTGTTACAGAAGTGAATGTATAAAACTGTCACAGCGGATGAGTCATTCGCGAACTCTGACGAATCTATTTTTGTTCATGTCACTATCAAAACAAAGTAATTGTGATGAATTTTATTTCAATAGGCAGTAACTTTTTATTGTTTTTTTTTTAGAAAAAAAACGTTGCGCCACGCTAGGAATTTCTCATGTGTCGTGAGTGCGTTTACAAACACATAACTCAGATACTTACACAAACATCTAGACCCGGCAACAGCTACTTGTAGGTCATATAAATATTTGTTTCGTGCGGGAATCGAACCTGCGACTGGCAGCGCAGCAGTCAATAACTTAACCATTGCGCTAACCGTGCAGTTAACGGTGCAACTTAGTTTAGTTCTAAGTCAATGCATTTAAAATTAATATTTCTTCTATAAACTGTAAAAAAATCGAAGTTTATTACAGTTTTTCTAAGAAACTCACAGAAAAAAATGACCAAGAAAAGATTTCTATGAATGTTTTACATAGGTACTTAACTGAAAACAAAAAACTTTACACCTGGGAAACGAACTCCTCCTCCACTCTTAATCGAACACCGCAGAGTTCCTTTAGATTAGTACAGAATATGTTAACACAAGTACCTACACGCTGCAAGTACATAAACATGAGATGCGCGCGCGGCGCTATTGTCGCACAATCACTTTGTAGATCGCCGCCGGCCGGGTCTTGATCTTTGTGATGCATACGGGAACCACAAGTTACGGATCTATGGATAATGCCATTATCGAGTTTATTTTCCGACTTCGATTATTTTGGCTCTAATGCTCATGAAATTATCGATGAACGAAGGCTTGATCGTGGTGAGTGAGTGAATATCTTGTAAGAATCTTGTGTCATCTTATTTTCTCACAAAAGAAAATATTCCTAACAGACTACGGCATAGCCAAGGGAGGCTTGTGGAAACAAAATTGTATTTATTTATTTATTGCTGATTATGTATGTATGCATGTACTGCAAGATATTAAAGATAATAAGTAAATTAAAGAACGCCTATCCTGAGCAACACTGAAAGTAATGATGGGTGGTTTTGAGAGCCATAATACAACATGTTTGTTTGTTTATGGATTTTTTTCCCGGTATTTTTAAGTAAAGAATCTATGTACAAAATTTCAAAAAAATATAATGTAAAACCGCGAAGTTATGTATTTGGGAAAAATGTAACATGGTGTAATAATGATTGGAATCGATTCAGTTGCTTATTCTGAACCAACGACAGTCCCATTTGTGGTTCAGGAGAATCTGTCCATTCTTTGGTTGCCTGAAAGAAATCGCATTAGCGATAAGGCCGCCCATTGTATGTTTTGTGTTCAATGTATTTTGTTCGATGTTTGATTAGTATACAATAAAGAATAAATAAATAAACCTTATATTCAGGTTTGTCATAAACAAAAAATAACGTGTATACCTTGCTGTTTAGAGATCCTTACCCAGAGGGTAAAATAAAAACTAAGCCCTATTTCTAAGACTCTTTTGTATGTCTGTCACCAGACCGTATCTATTCCTATAAATTTTCACAGGTAAAATACTTCTGTAGCCGGAATGATAACAAATACTAAAACAGTTTTATTTTATTTTGTTTTGATAATGCTTTGGAACCTGTCATGTGCGCGTCAGACTCGCCAGGATGATCCATATACATGCTTTACCATGGTCACTGCAGTTCATCGCGCGGCATCATATGTCGCGATAAACTCGCGACCCGCGGTAATTGCAGCGCGACGCGGGCGCGGCGCGGCGCGGCACGACCGGGCGTGTTCCCACGACATCGTTAGAGGTGGTCGTAACATGTTATATTTGCAATTACGATGGAGGAAAGGGTAACAAAGAATGGGAAATAACTTCAGGTGGATGCACCGAGGATTTTAGAACGGTGACCAGAGTGTCTTATCTTCTACCGATATATTCGCCAAAACTGTACCTAAACAAAAATATGCATTGAGTTGGTAACGGAAATACATATATCCTCTATGGCTTCCTAATAAGGTTGAATTTACGCTACCAACTTCAAAACTTTTATAACTTTACAGTGGCGCTTGTTCACAAACTAAACTAATTATAAGTTAAGTTCATCTTTTTCTTTCTATTTCATTAAGATAAGGATAGAAGATAAAATTTTAGTTTAATCCTGTCAAATCAAGATACTCCATAGACAATTTAGATGCGATTATAAATATGGCGACCAAAAATCCGTCAATTTACATCAGCGAGGTGATGCAATGTTAAATGCAACAACACGACCAACGATGCGGCGCCAGAGGCAGATTGATCTGGAGACCCCCCACGACCAAACTCCCGACACAACAACATTTAGCGCATGATACCCGGCACACATCGCAACACAACTGCTTAGATCCGTACTCAGTACGGCTTCACCAGACATCATGCCGGAACACGACGAATCGCTTCGCAACAACACTTTGGTCTGGTGGGTACCACCGAGAACTAACTAGACTAAAGAACTAACGAGAATAAAACACTTTATGAATGAAATTCACTTTTAGAAGTTAGCTAAATTATTCTCCAAAGATCGAATGTCTTTGATAACGATTCCATTAAATACACAGCCTTCATTCTGTTCAATAACTCATTCTATTGAACTCAGTGTGGGTGCCTTAAAGTCTAGCAACCTTTCAGTAAACCAATATATTCTAAAACTACCTCCATAAACCTCACTTCGGCAAATTTAGCAACTATCACCAGTTTCAGGACAAATATATCAAGTCGTTCTTAAAATGCCTCAACCAGGTACCGAATGCCGACACCCACACGTTGTTTAGTAAACAATTTTGCGTAATTTTCGCCTGTCCAAGTCTGGATTCTAGATTGTGAGCTAGATTAGGGGTGGCGACACTATATGTATTAGTTAACACAATTTCGACAAATGAAGAAGAAAAAATTCTTTTTGTTGAAAAAGATATTAAAAGAAACTGTAAGATTTATGGTAAAATCGTTTTTTTTTTTTTAGAATAGAATAGTTCTTTATTTGCATAGAAAGCAGGTACAAAATACAGATATTAAGTTTTAGAAGATCCTTATACTGACTACCTTAACTAAGACATGCAAACAAAAGCTAAAATTAATAAATCTTCGATAATAATAGATCATCTCATTCTATACATATTATTTACACATTTTCAAAAAAAATCAATATAAGTTGACCATGTCAAAACAAAATTAAAAACAACACAATTCATATTTCAGTAATAATTGCTTTGGTAAAATGAAAATAACATGATCGATTTTTTAAAAACACCGATCACTGTTTTGAGAGAGACTTGAAATGGCATTCGGAACGCCCAAGGCATATTCAACTTTGAATGACTAATTTGTTTTAGCATAAAATATACTTCTATATTTCTCGTGAAGATAGTACCTAGAGAAAGAAAAAGATAGACAGAGAAAAGGAAAGAAAGAAATTAAACTATAAGGAAGAATAAAGCGGACGTTTATATACACACATTACAGTCGTGTCAACCCTAGACTTAGTTTAACATTTCCTATCTAGCTCATTTATTAAAGTGAAAAACTAATGGTCAAATACTTCATTGGATATTGAGTAATTTTGAAATATTGTTGGAGGGAATTGTCAATGAGTTAGTTGTGAGTTGGGTTTTCACTGTAAGCGGTATACTTTTTTTTTTTTTTTTTTAATAATTATAAACTAGCACTTGACCGCATTCCCGCCTGATGGTAAGCAGTGATGCGATCGTTGATGGTAAAGCGCGCTAGTTTATTAAGAGCCTATTCACTCAGAAAAACTGAGCGAATAGGAAGGAAGACGGCAGTTGAGCGAGGTGATGCAATGTTAAACCCAACAACACGACCAACGATGCTGCGCCAAAGGGAGATTGATCAGAAGACCCTCCACGACCAAACTCCCAACACAACAACATTAGGCGCATCGTACCCGGCACATATCGCAACACAACTGCTCAGACCCGTCCTCCGAACGGCTTCACCAGACATCATGCCGGAACACGACAAATCGCTTGGCGGCAAGGCTTTGTCTGGTGGGTGGTAACTTCTGCCGGCGGCCGATGTTATAGCCTACCACCGAGTGAAACATTATATAGTATACAAAGTGCAATTGAATTTATTTTAAACTGTTAATGCTGCATCCAGTTAGACGGACAGATGATAACACTGGAAAAAGCCTTCATTCTTATATATTTTCCTATTACACAATTAGGTACATATGTGCAAGCAAGTAACTGATTACAAGGAGAAGAAAAACATCTTGAGGAAACCTGGACTTTTTTAAGTCTGAAATCGCCAACCCGCATTGAGCAAGCGTGGTGATTACGCTCAATCCTTCTCTGTATGAGAGCAGACCTGTGCCCAGTAGTGGGACGATCAAAAGGTTGATAATACACAGGAACTGGGAATACTCGTGTATCCCATGGCCCATATGGTGTATCTGACATCGTAACGCAAACTTCGCGAAAAGGCTACACCGCATGCCACTAAAAAAATATGATTGTCATTTATGTCGTTAATGAGCGGTAACAGTGTTTAAAATAAGTGTCGGCTCGGCCTTTGAACGTTGCAAGCGTGCCGCCGTGCAGGTTTTTAGGTATGACGTTAGTAGCTAGTATTCTTCCCGTTGCGCTTTTTTGTGTAATTAACGAATTAATTATTTTTACTTTAAAATCTTATTGGGTTATATTATAATAGTATAGCAATTATGAACGGTAAAAAAAAACTGTATATAATTTTTTTTTAAATCGGGAAAAAGCCGACGCAAAATTCCACCACTGGGGGTTCAGAACATGTACTGGATCCATGGTACTCGTTTGTGCATCAATGTCAGATACACCCTTTATATTGCTGTTTTGCCCAGAGACTTTTAAAGTTCATCCATATCCACCCATACAAACATTTTACGTTTACAATTCAATATGAATAGGATTGACAAGATAACATTACCAAATAAGTAAAAAATTCGTCCATTTCTTGGGACCACTATGTTAATAATGACTACTTTGTTAGTTTTTCAGAGCCCACGAGTTCTCAGCTTCCTCGCTTACACAGCAACCTCCCCCCCACATTCCTTGACCGGCACGCGACGACCCACTTGCAAGACAAAAGAAGGAAGCGCTTGGTTGTCGTCAACCGTCAACCATTGTCTTTACACCCTGTGCGTAATAACGGATGGGTGGCGTAACCGTGGCCTGGCAGGTAATGATACGGTCCGTGGGTACGATGAAGAAGCGTAGGTAAATAGTGTCATCACTGTAATGATTATCATTGAAATGTTTTTAAATATTTTTTAAGTTCCAAATTTTGTTATTGGTCACAGAATATATCGTCTTTAAGAATATATGAACTCATTTTTCATTAAAAAATATTATAGTGAATCTGCAATCGCGACTAATTTGTCGAAAATGTAAACAAATATGAAGTTTGTGGCAAAATATCTTTAATTTCTACACAATACCCACAACATACTACTCATAAAAGTTCATCAAACATTTTTATAACATTACAGGCTAGGAATATCAATTATATTTATATCATCAAATTTATATAAAATAAACCTTACATAAATGCCTTGCAGCTTGGGGCTAAATCCTACTTCTATTTTTTTTAAACTTCTAGTCTGTTAAAATCTAGTAAATACACCTAACTTATCACAAACCATTCCGTTGTCTCCATACATAGCTATATAACGCAGATCTAACATCCTACAATACAGCGAAAACAACACATAACGGCATGTGTCGCCTACTCGCATGCCCTAGCATCCTACTAGTGTATGTTTTTTAGTCGATAACATCGGGTAGAAGAACAACCTGATTTAGATTTAATGAGCATTTTATTGAACGAATTACCTACTGCTCCTAATGTAACGTGATATGTACCTAATAGGAAGCCAGTAAACGTAAACAAATCCATCCAAGACTGCTACTGAGAAAATCCTAATGAAAAGCCCAATAACTTTGCCCAATCTGGAAAACGAATTCAGAACCTCATGCTCAGCAGTCACTCGTAGTCAATCAGTCACTTGCAACCTCTAAACCAAAACTAAGCTCGATCAAGGAAAATTGGATCAAATCTAGTTTCTACCACAAACACTGCTTTCAAAAACGGTGAAGGAAACCTTCGTGAGAAAACCGTCGGACCCTCTAGCTCTAGGACATGCCGGCTTACTCACACAACGTTTTGCCTCTAGGCAAAACTTCGAAGACGTATGACATCAACCAACCCGCACTAGGCACATGTGGTAGGTATTATATGGCCCACTCCCTCTCACCGGGAGAAGGCTTTTGTCCTGGGAGCATATCATTTTCCCACTCCTGGGAGTGGGAAAATGATATGCTGTTTGTTGAATAGACGTATATAACAGATAATAATTATCGACACGGCGTAATTTTAGGCAAGATGTAATTGAATATTGTTTCATCCTAGATAAATATTAATAAGAAGCTACCTTGTAGTAATTCATACTTAGTTCAATATTGTCTATCAATTGTTTTCGGTCTGCTGAAGACTTTGACTTACCTGTAACAATAAATAAAAAATTAGTAAACATAATTTTGATAGAAAAGTTTGAATTTTGATATATGGATAGAAAACAGATCTATGTTAGATGTCTGTGATAAACATACGAACGGCCAAAGATATGAATGTTTCAAAATAATTAGCTGATCCGAAGGTTCTTATAGTCAATGCTTCTATTCCTTTTCTTATAATAATAAACTAGTGCTTGACCCAAGCACGCCTAATGGTAAGCAGTGATGCAATCGTTGATGGTAAAGCGCGCTAGTTTATTAAGAGTCTATTCACTCTAGCCTTGAAGACACTTAAATTGTAGTCATACGGACACACCGCCGCTGGCAAATTGTTCCTGTGGCAAACCAGTCCCTCGATGTACGCGGAAAAAGAGATGACGCAAAACTTAATTAAGTGTCGCGACACTCGCGACACATCTGCGGAACGTACGGTGCCGAAAGTTCGGCTAAATACGCTCGCAGTGTATTTCAAGTACTCTATGACACATCAGCCAAAATTACGCCGCGTTCGGCGTAGGTCCTAACCTTCCTTCGGGCATTTTTTTCAGCTAAAACGCATTTAATGTATTTTGCATAGCAAGCGACACATCACGCGATGCGTTGCGCAATCGAAAGTTCAGCGGGCGTAGCTTCAAACGTTCGGCGTATGTTGTGAATCGCGCGCGTGGCGGTAGCGAAGAGCGGCACCGTCTTCTAAGCCCTCTATAATAACTAATATTCTAATGAAATCCATTTTTCTGGTCAATTCAGGTACGTCACAAAACTGCTCACTATAAATTGTCGACACAGACAGACTGACGATGACGCCACGTAACTTTCCGTCGCATAGCGCGCTGAACAAGACGCCGCGTTTTGACAGTTTGATTTGTCATAACAACTGAATATTGCGACTGACACTTTATCCGCTGAGCTTACGGAGCTGTACGTTCCGCAGATGTGTCCCCAGCTCAATATATCGTTTCCTTTCTATTTTAATAAGAAAAGGACAGGAGATAAATATTAGGTTGGTCCTGTCAAATTAGTTAACACCTGACGTAATCGACTAACCTAGTTTGTTATCTTCTATCCTTTTCTTAATGAAATGGAAAGAAAAAATACTTTGAACTTAAAATTAGTTTCTGAACAAGAGGATCGGCACCGTTGTCTCCTAAAACTAACCTAACCGATGTAAACACAGATCGATATCTCGATAATTGTCTGAATCGATCCTTAATCGATAGTGGAGGTCGAATTAGTCACTGTTAGGTAAACAAAGTTCGTATATGTGTTTGTTTGTATGCCTGTATGTCCTCTAATGAGCAGCTGTTGTTTCAATTAAGAACAACATACTACGAGGTAAATAAATATCTGTTTTGTTGAGAATGTGTGATTCTAAATGATAGCATTGTATATTGCTTTTGTTAAATGACAATACGATTCCATTGTTTAGTATTTTATATATAAATCATTGCAAGCCATGTTTTCAGCTCAGAGAATTTTTTAAGGCCTCGAAGGGAAAAATGAACTACAATGCTTTACGCTTCCAAGTCACAAACAAGTAGATTCAAGACATGAATAATTATTTTCAGTGTGAGAATTAATGACTACGAAAAACATAAAAAAAAAACTAATATATTACAATCATAGTCTGAATAAAACTAGCGGATTCTTAACCATCTGAATAGCCTTCGTACTCAAATGGTAAAAACCCCACCCCATCTTATTACTAAAACTCAAATGTCTCTGTTTGTTTGCCTGTCACCAAACTTTATTTCACGAACCGTGATAACTAGACAGTTAAAATTTTTACAGATGATCTATTTCTGTTGCGGCTTTAACAACAGATACTAAAAACAGATTTTTTTTTTGTATTAATTCACGGGTCTGAGCAGCTGTGTTGCGATGTGTGCCGGGTACGATGCGCCAAATGTTTGTTATTCGGGAGTTTGATCGTGGAGGGTCTCCAGATCAATCTCCCTCTGGCGCCGCATCTTTGGTCGTGTTGTTGGGTTTAACATTGCATCACCTGACTCAACTGCCGTCTTCCCTCCTATCCACTCAGTTTTTTTGAGTGATTAGGCTCTTAATAAACTAGTGTGCTTTACGATCAACGATTGACTGCTTACCATCAAGCGGGATTGCGGAAGCACTAGTTTATAAATATATTAAAAAAAATTAAAGGATAATGATTAAAAAGTGATAGCAAGTAATGTTATTAAGTGGAATAAGCTGTAAAAGTCAGCCGAGGCGAGTAGGTTGCCTACCATTCGCCCCTGGGCGCTGTGGGCGGCGCGTGTCATTACAACAGCACCAAGCCATAATGCGTACCTCACACGCTAGCTGCGAATTACTACCTGTATCTGGTCGTTATTTTAGTTCGCAGAAAAAATATCGTTTTTGAAGGATTAGTCATCAGAATAACTATAAAAAGAGAAGTAGTAGTTTAGATCCGGACGAAACCTTCAGTTTCGTGGTTTACACAGCTTACATGGAAGGACTGGAATAATTTGCCTGCAGCGGTCTTCCCGTCTGATTGTCATTTACGTGTCTTCAAGGTTAGAGTGAACAGGCTCATAATTTTAGGATCATATTTTAGGATTGCATCACTGCTTGCCATAATTATGAGGGATCATAATAAAGCACTCGTTTACATTATTTAATACGAAGGGGAAATGTCAGGAAGCGGATCCAAAGTTCCGGATAGTTGAGGTGTCTTCTCATCCCATGAGCATCCATCGTGAGCGGTATTTCGAAAAAAACGTTGAACAATAATTATAGTGTGATATTCGGTTCTTATTATTTTAACTGTACAGACACTTAGATCAATTTAATATTAAGGGAGTACAGTGATAATCTCAGATTAAAACAGATAAGAGCCATTGGGTTGGAGTATGATCAACACACTCGATCGAAGCACACAGACTGCCCGCGCTAACGGTCGCTCGCTACGTCAAACGCAATTCCAGTTGGGTGTAACCCGTTCTCTTAAAAAAATCATAATTTATCCACCACCACATTTATTTACCACCGATTACTCACTTCAAACAAATTATAGCGTAATTTACGGACAATTGATACTGATACGAAACGTATCACAATATTCAAGTCAAGCGCCGTTAAATATACCTATTTATTTTCTGAGGGAGGAGTCGAATCTGATACAGATACCATTGTATATTTTTGCAAAAAAAACAAATATCTACCTATCTACTAGAAAAATATAGGTAATTAGGTATCTCGTTTCTTACCTTTTGCGGAATAAAAGGCGACAAGAAATCGGATTGGACATGATGTGATTGATTTAGCAACTTCAATAGAATCGCTCATCAGTATTATCACATCAGGTAAAACTTCCCAAGAATTGTGGTTACGACTGACCCTGCGCTTTCGAAAAATGGCTGACATAGCCGGAAGATGAGTTGGAGGAATCCTAGAACCCCGGTGATAAAATTAGCTGGCTAGCAAGCTTGGCAACAACGAGACAGATAACCTGTTAGATAACTTCCACTAAAACGTACGTTAACTTTTAAAGCCGTGCGGGAGTTATATTTTCTCTCTTTTCAATCTCCAGTTGTCTCTCTCTATCCTCCAAAACTACCTACTAATTTGCTTATAAGTAGGTACCAACAGCCGAATTATCAAGCTTGCCAACTAAAAGTAAAAAACGTAGTAAATAATATGAACGGCCATCGAAGGCTGTGCGCGGGCGGCGCGTGGGCGCGGACTTGATACAGTTTTACTAGATGTTAGGGCGGCAAGGAGATGTGGCTTGATTAGGACAAATATAATAATGTATTAGGAGAACTAAGTAAGAACAAGAACAGTAATGGAACTATTTGAATTATGACTAACCAAAATGGACCTTAAAAATTTAAAATACAGCGAATTGTGAAATTATCTTTTTTCTTTAACCTACATATTTACCCCCTTATTCATAAACGCCGATTAAAGGTAACTAGTGAATAGAGATTGTTTGACCATACATTTTAGACATTTGCATGTCACTTAACTTTAATCATCGTTTATGAATAAATCCCTTAAACACTGTGGTGTTTAAGGGGTATTGTGAAACCATCGCTAATCACTAGTTAATTTTAAGCAACATTTATGAATAATTGGGTCATTGTTTAAGAACGTTTATTTATCAACACGAATTCAATGTACCAGCGTACATACAAAAACGTTATTAAAAGTAAAAAATATATTAGTCCTAATTAAATGTGTAAATAATGGTCACAGCCAGCTCCCGAGCGGCGGCGGCGTCTGTGCTAAAGGTAGCATAATATTATCACATATAAATTGATAACCAATAACCGACCACATAACTAAGAGGTTACTACAGCCGCCAGCATGGTCTGCGCACTAGTAGTAATTTAAATACAGTAATTTAGGACTAAAGAGCTGTTTAAAGATTGTTTATTTGGCCAATCTATGCCTAATAAGCCAGTTGGTACTGATTATCTGTAGTTAACTTCGTGCAGGTGGCCAATGGGAGCGGTTTTGGGGTTTTTTATTTCCGTTTTACATTGCACGTTCATGGAGAAGGTTAAATTTTACTCAACAACGGAACAAAAACCGATGCAGCAGGGCTTTTATAGGGTCCAAAGTCAGCTTACGTGCCGCAAAGCCAAACATGACTGTGTACATCCCCCGCCTGCACTGCACGTGGAGTACGTGCGCCAGAAGATGAAGTGCGCGCCGAGGGTTTCGGTAGTGGAGTCGCACCATAGCGTCAACTTCAAGGAGTAGGTACGTGGTGCGTGTACCCAATTATTGTTTGCCTATTGTCATGGAATACTTAGGCCTCTATACCTCGGAAAGCACGTTAAGCCCCATTTAAGGTAGTCACCAATCCAAGGAGTATTCATCCAACCATACATTTATCCTTGGTGGTAGGCCATAGCATCGGCTGCCGCCAGAAGTTACCACCTACCGCCCCTACCGGACAAAGTCCCGCCGCCAAGCGATTCGTCGTGTTCCGGCATTATGTCTGGTGAAGCCGTACGGAGGACGAGTCTGAGCAGTTGTGTTGCGATGTGTGCCGGGTACGATGCGCCAAATGTTGTCTGTGTTTGGTGGTGGAAGGTCTCCAGATCAATCTCTTTCTGGTGCAGCATCGTTGGTAGTGTTGTTGGGTTTAACATAGTATCACCTCGCTCAACTGTAGTCTTCCTTCCTAATCACTCAGTCTTTTTGAGTGAATAGGCTCTTAATAAGTTAGCGCGCTATACCATCAACGATTGCATCACTGCTTACCATCAGGCAGGATTGTATTCAAGCGCTAGTTTATAATTATATTTAATATATATATATATATATATATATATATATATATATCTCTTCATAAACTTTCCAATTTATAAGATTAGTAGGATTTAGTTCTTTTTTCTTTTGTTTTTTTTTTAAGAGTTCTGTAATTTGTAGGTATATCTAATATAAAGAAACTTTTGCATAAGA
The DNA here is from genome assembly GCA_037179545.1 of Sesamia inferens. Taxonomy (NCBI): domain Eukaryota; kingdom Metazoa; phylum Arthropoda; class Insecta; order Lepidoptera; family Noctuidae; genus Sesamia; species Sesamia inferens. The sequence continues at coordinate 26,793,772 of CM073941.1, read as the reverse complement.
CTGCTGTCGTTAATGTCTGCAAGAATGTGGGAACTGACCCAAAAACATTAAGTAAGCATAAGACCTAATTAGATGAGATTTTGTTTTTAAAAGAACTCGTTTTAGCCATTGAAATAATTAAAAATATACATAAAATTGTGTTCTAAAAGTTAATTACCGACAAAGCAGTTGGAGTTTCACAATTTTTGATTTAGAAATCATCTAATTATTAATTTGTACCATTAATAAATTCTTAATAAATATTAATATCAACCTAGCTTTTTTCTGAATATGTATAGTTTAAGATCGCCTTTATTTCAATGCTAACTAAGTTGATTTCTGAGTCAGACTGTGATCGTTCTTATAATTACGAGAATTACTTTCATATTTTCCAACAATTTGACAAGAAATTGACATTTGTTTGTCGCTTAGAAAAGTTTATTATATGAATTGGTCTTCTAATCTCTCCCTTACTTACGAACTAATGCTCCACTCAACAGCTATTAATCATTTAAAATAATATATTTTAACACGTTCGTTTAATTCCAAAATAATCAATTACGGCCATAAAAGCGAAAGTAAACGCAACAGTACATGTACGTACACACGGCACCACATCAAGCTCCTATAATCTGTCAGATTTGTTTATTAGATTTTCAACCTTATCTCTTTAAAGCTTTAAGCCTTAAGGTTGATTGGGATTTATTGACAGTTTTGGATAAAATGACCTGCGTCCGTATTGTAAAAATTTTCTATTTGTGAGAACATTTGTCGCGTGCGTACTGTCACGAACAGTTGTGTTTGCGAGTAATCGATTTGTTTTAACACGAGATTATTTAATTACTCCAGCTTGCATTAATCGAATGGTAATCGATTTCATTATTGTGTATAATTATCGGTGGCGCCAGGGAGCGTTTCTCATGTAGTTTTATAGGCGCAATTTCTTAACGCAATCTATTAGAAAATCCTGTATGGGAATTCTAATAGCTAGAGTTAATTATCATTTGTAGATAATAGTTATTAATCTTATCGTGAGTAATTGAAATAATATCTCTTCGTTCACTAATCAAGGTTTCCAATGTTCACTGAACCAAGGTAAACCACACTTAAATGGGCACTCTTATTGTGTTTTCTTTACATTTAATACAGTTCTGTTTACCTTTTTTTTTTTTGGGATGGGAAATCATCAAAGGTTCATTCCCGCTCTGGGCCGAGCGGAAGGGCGTGTCAGACTTTTAAAACCCATCCGTGTTTCTTCACTTGCCTACATGAGCCAGGGCCACAGTTTCTCTTTTAACCAACCTGCAACCCTGACCCAGGAGGCGTTGGTCTTCGTGGACTACTATCAGTTGTAATCATTTGGAAATTTATTGCTGTTCCATTCCTCCGTATGTTCGAAATGTTTTCTCTGTTCAACAACGTAAATAACGCAATGAATGTCAAAATGAAACTCATCGCTACTGATAGTGTGTTACGTAATTACCTACTGGTCCTTACCGGGCGGCGAGCTGCTCACTGTTCACCGTCCACAGTCCCGCTCTTACGGTGGCTGGGAGTTCGACTTGGCTCTCGACCGGCGCGTCTCCTGCGGCGGCTAGTGGCGTGAGGGCTCTGAGATCCCCGCTGCCTCACTCGCTCCGTCTCCTCCTTTGCCAGCATCACTGCTACGCAGAAGGAAGTGACGGCCTGCCATGCACTCTCGCTCCGGACCATGGCCTGAACCATGATCGAACGTGAGAGATTGCCGCCGATCGCCGCTACGAGGATACGGCTGTGCTCTACCCAAGCCGGGAAGACCTCCATCGTATGCTCCACCGTGTCCTCAGGGTGGTCCAAATAATGGTGACACCTTGGCGTTTCCTCCCTCCTTATCCGGAACAGGAACCTCCCGAACCAACCGTGTCCGGTAATAGTGAGGACCTGCGTCAGGCGGAAGGTGAGGGCGCCGTGGTGCCTCTCTAGACACCCCTCAAAGAAGGGACTTACCGCCGCTATTGTGGTGTGCCCAAGCTCTATCTGCCTCACGAGTATTACTTTGTGGTATTACGTATCACTTTCTCAGTACAATTAAATCTATCAAGAAAACATAACATGTAAAAAGATTCACAATTACAAGCGAAAGTAACGATGAATTATCCAATTGTATTGAATCCATTCTAGCATCGATTCGACTCGGCTCGTTATAATCGATAATCGCTAATCGAGATACTTGTCCATTGGTCATGAAAGTCGCTTCAGGCGTTCTATTCGATGTTCAAACGTTTAAAATATTTTCCCGCGCTTCGTTATTACATAAGATGTCTTTAATTAAATAAAATCGTGTGAATACTGTGACTTAGTGTTGCCATGTTAAAGTGCATGTTACTAGTATAGACAATTAATTTCACTTTCTACCGTTTGCTACTAGTAAACAGTTTTATTTCTATGACGGCGATTTCCTCAGGAAAGGGTTTCTTTTTTAAATTGGTCGAGTAAATTATGTATTCATCATCTCAGTTAAATTACATTCCATCGCATTTAAACTGTAGTCTCCTTTAGTGCCATGTATTTTAGGTTAATTTTTGAATGACCATTTGTAATAAAAAGGTCCTAATGCATTTTTGGTTTAAAGAATTTGAACATTATTAAGTATGACATTCAGTTTGTTGTTCTAAATATAAAAATAAAAAACAAATTACGTAGTAGCCTGAAAACCATAATTAGTTTTTAGCTAACCTTCCACTAGATGGAGTGACAGAAAGCTTCATCATCATCATTTCAGTCGAAAGAAAAGGATCGTGTGCCGGCAGTGGACAGATTATAGGCTGTATGTTATTCTTATAATTCTTAATTGAAAGCATCAAACAATGGCGCCAATTCTGTTGTTGCAGAAACTAAACAAATTTTAAGTTAAGTGCATATTTTTCTTTCCATTTCGGTAAGAAAAGGATGGAAGATAACATTTTAGTTTAATCCTGTCAAATTAAGATATTCCATAGACAGTTCAGACGCGATTATAAACATGGCGACTAAAGATACGCCTGTTTACGTCAGGAGCGCACTAATTTGACAGGTCTAAACTGACATTTTATTTTCTGTCCTTTTGTTAATTAAATATAAAAAAAGATGCACTGAAATTAAATATAATTTAGTTTGTGAACGAAGGAATCGGGGCCAATAGCAATCTACAAAGAAAAAATGGTCGATACGACCCCCAGTTTTAAAAACTGGTCGATACGACCCCCAGTTTTAAAAACTGGTCGATACGACCCCCAGTTTTAAAGTGTGAGTAGGCAACTCGTTCATGGGTCAATGTATACACTTTTACAACAAGCTTCCCATGGACATTCGAAACTTACCCATTAAACGATTTAAAAACTATATAAAGGCCTTTGCAAAAAGGGGCATTATAAAATCTCAGATTAATTAGAAGACAAAAAATCTTGAGACTAAGCTGCTCGCTCTGTAAGGCATTGTTAGTAAGCAATATGCGTAATATAACGTAAATTAATGTAAACATTTTCATTTTTATTGTCTGGACTTGAAAAAAGACGATGATCCCTGAGTTTGTTTCGGCTATTTCTTCTCAGAGGTAGTCAGTTAGGAGAAAGTGATCAGTGATCCTACTTGCTTAATAAACGATTTCATTTCATTTCATTTCGGTGCTCACTTTTAAAATTATATTGAAAGTACACTCGCTGCAAAGATCCTTCTTGCCTACCGTCTATCAGTACCTGTAGGCTATAAATAACCTCGCAATAGCCACTAACACTCATATTATTGCATATTCCACACATAATAAGAATAAAATAAATCACATTATAAATAAACCGAAATATTTATGACCGTCTGTCTGTCACTACGTTTCGCCGAAATTGCTGAACTGATTTCAATGGAAGTGAACAGGAAAGTATAGTGGACTTATTTCGAAAATAATTTTAGTTTGGAAATTGTAACCGTGTTCTGAGAATATTAACAAGGTATATTAACAAGGTTGTGAATTTAATGTATCCTTTTCAGAGAATCCAAAACTATTACCTATAGCTTCGCCCCGAGACTCTGTCCGCCTGAAATATCTTGTTTATCCCTTCAGTTTTAGCTTAGTTTTTTTTTTATAAATTATAAACTAGTGCCTGACCGCAATCCCACCTGATGGTAAGCAGTGATGCAATCGTTGATGGTAAAGCGCACTAGTTTATTAAGAGCCTATTCACTCTAGCCTTGAAGACACTCAGATTGTAGTCTGACGGAAACACCGCCGCTGGAAAATTGTTCCAGTCACTCGATGTACGCGGTATAAAGGAGGAGGAGAAACGCTTCGTCCGGATCGTAGTGGTGTTAACAACGTAAGCGTGGAAACTCGCCGTACGACGGGTCGTCCGATGGTGGAACGGAAATGGAGGAATTAAATCATGCAATTCCCTCGCACACTTATCAAAATGTATTCTATAGAACACCGAAAGGCTGGCTGGGTAAACCTGCGAGGCGCAACTAGTCGTATAATAGTACCTAACACCTACCGACTTTTTAGATAAAATCACCAACTCACCTGCCAATTACTTCGAGACTTGACGCATAATCAATTAATTGCTAAGACAAAGCAGAGCCGGCGCGGCGGTAACGGTCAAGGACGGTCGCGGTCTAAGCACGTTTGTTATTTATTTATCATTACATTATAAATAATACTACTTCGATGGCTATTTTATTGTATAGATTTCATCAGTCACATTAGATTTTTCTCGGTGGTAAGCCATAACATCGGCTGCCGGGCCAAGTTACCACCCACCAGACAAAGTTTAGCCGCCAAGCGATTTGTGTTCCGGCATGATGTCTGGTGAAGCTGTACGAAGGACAGGACTGAGCAGTTGTGTTGCGATGGGTGCCGGTTACGATGCGTCAAATGTTGTTGTGTCGGGAGTTTGGTCGTGGAGGGTCTCCAGATCAATCTCCCTCTGGCGCAGCATCGTTGGTCGTGTTGTTGGGTTTAACATTGCATCAACTCGCTCAACTGCCGTCTTCCTTCCTATTCATCAGTTTTTTTTGAGTAAATAGGCTCTTAATAAACTAGCGCGCTTTACCATCAACGATTGCATCACTGCTTACCATCAGGCAAGATTACGGTCAAGCACAACCTTATAATTATAAAAAAGTAAATTACGTAAAGATAGTAATAGGATAGGAATTAGCATCCTTATTGCGTAACACAATATGTATTACTATTAATTAGAATCATTTTGAAGCATATCTCCAATCCATGGCGTCATATATTCTAAAAATGTGTATGTTCAACAACGTAAATAACGCAATGAATGTTGTTGAACTGTCAAAATGAAACCCATTGCTACTGATAGTGCATTACGTAACTAAATACCCAGCAGGATTCTAAAAAATGTCATATTTAAATAGTTTTTGTTCCAAATTTGAAATTGGACATTTCCGTAAGGTGACGACAACAATAACCGTCCTTTACATTAAATAATATTTTCTCGACAATAATTACAAAATGAACGGATGCATGTTTCCATTGTGAGGTTACACCGTTTTTGGTATTATTTCTTAATGGCCTACCTTCCTGCGGCCTCGTATCAAATACTTGTCGTTTCATACAAAATCTTAATAACGGTGCAATGGATTGGCCACGGTAAGGTCGGGGCCGTTTGGGAAACCACGAATGCTGTTAATGAGCTTAAATTAGGTTGTAACGAGAAACAAAAATCAAGATTTAAAAATGTTGGAAAATTAATTAAAATGTATATTTAAATATAATATCTCGATTGTAAAAAGTAAATGTGATTTTGCACTGACAAGGTTCTACAAGAGCACGCCAATATTGACAGACGATAGCACATCAAGCTAATACAATCTGTCAGATTTCTTTATTAGATTTTCAACTTTATCTCTAAAGCAATAAAGCTCAAGGTTGATTGGCAATATTTGATAGTTTCGGGTAGCTTGTCCTGCTGTCGTCCGCACATAGAATTAAAACTTACCCGTCTTCATAGATAATCATGTGACATTTTTGGAAATGTTAACTTACCTGTAACAATAAATATAAAAAACATAAGCAAAAAGTATTAATTATAAAGTAACTAAACAGTAGAAACCAGAAAAGGATGTTAAAGAAGTGGTAGTAATTAATAAACCATTCCCATATTTAAAGGATACAAGCGGTAATCAAAGAATGCGGCTGAGCAAAGGTAATTACTGTATAAATCCATAATCTTAACTGCCTTTACTATTCCATGAGAATAGTCAAAGCAACTCATCCTTCGTGAACACATGAGTATTTATCGTTTCCCTACACCAAAGGGCATTCAACGGTGCGGAAAAACGTTATAACAATATTAACGCATATCATTTTCCATATCCCTACACAAGGATGACTAGATACTCATAACAATTAATCGTCCTACAAAACCAAAATACGAATATAGAACGAAGGTAACGTTCGTTATTCCGATCACATAGCTTTCGTATGTTTCCGCCGAGGATTCGCGTGCACGAAGCTGGTGAAATGGCATTCGTGGCGCTCGGGGGAATGCGTCGCATGCGCAAGTCGATGACATTTTGATGTCATTCTGTTGTGATTTAATCGAGCCGTTATCATGTTGCTGCCGGTTGATTGACACTTGGTATTTGCTTTCAAAGAATTCATATTCGTGTATTTGGTGTTTACCACTTATAAAATTTAATTTTCAGTTTTATCAAAAAAAAATCTACTTTTTGTAGGTACAGTAATAAACTTGAATCAAAGGAACGAAATAGTGAGTTAGTCTCGTGGCAACATATTATATTATTGTGAATCCAATACATATATCTTTATTCGGGATTCAGTAGAATAGAAATTCAGTCAAACCTGTTGCATTCTTATAGTCGCCCAAATAGTCAAACCAAATAATAAAATCTAATGATATCCTTATTCATAGCCTTAACAATCTCCTAAATAATTCGTATAACCACAAAAGGAGGTAAGGTCGCCCAATGTCATATACACTCATCATTATATCAGGCAACCTTATAAGCAACGATCTAATCTAAACTCATAAATATGATAAATTATTTAGTAGCCAACTTGATTACAATAATATAAAAAAATGTATTATTAGAGCATCGTACTCTATGAACGTGGGTAGAAGTTTGTCTATGGTCCACTACCATAAAAGATGTAATGCTTAGTCTTATTTTAATAACAATTACTTTATGTTAATAGCCAAACAAAAAATCATGAGTCAGTAGATTATAATGAATTGTAAAAGTAGTGTGGGATAAAAGTTTAAATTGAACTTGTATGCGATGGTTGGTAACCTCTGTTTGTGGTATCAGATCTTTGAACTGTTTTATTATTGTTCGACATAGCTGTGGAAAATCGAGAAACATTTTATGACAACTTTTGTCTTGAAACGAAAGGAAGACAACTATAAGTATGTTATATTACGACACTAATAATACTTTTCGCTTGGTGAAAATTATTATTAGTAAATGAGTACAATTTCGTGAGGAGTTTGGAGTATGAATATCGATGGCTATAAAAGTAAGGAAAACAAAAAGAAGCAATAGATGGAATGTATCAATGATTATATTATGGTGACTACCGTGTTGAAGACTATTATAAAAGTAAGGAACATAAAAGACACCTTGCACAATCAACAAATAAATCAATATAAGGTCAGGGGACTTACGATTTAGCAAAAATGAATGATTTTGTAGTAGTAGCAAGGTGAAGACCTGAAAACTGATGACTAAATAACACAATTACAAAATAATGAACATCTTTACCAAATACAGTTGACGCAATTCTTAGCAAATCTGTGCTACAGTACTGAGACGTAGATTCTCATAGTTCCAAGATATTACTCAAATCAAAAACAAAAGACTCTCAATTAAACCATAAAATCCACAATTACTCCGCCGCAGTAATTATTCAAAATTGCCAAAAAGTTTGTACAGAACAAGCGTGTTATGTCACTGGATGATGAACAGGCTGATAGCATCAGTCATGCAACAGTTGTAATGTGGAATCAAATTGAAGTGCCCATTTGAATTAATTTCGTAATAAATGTGAGAAGCTTAGAACAATGGCGGAATTCACTGAGTCAGTTAATAATTGCTAAAGAAATTGCAGGTTAAGACATGAATTTGGACCGATTTAAGGGAAATTGACAGTTTAGACCAAGAATCAAAAGACTTACTAACGACATCGTTTGTAATATAATGAGGTAGTAAAGGTAGTTAAATTTATATTAATTAGCTTCTGACCACGTCTTCGTCCGCGTGAATAGTCTTATACTGCCACCAACCCACCCTGTCGCATCGCATTGCCTCTATGCGCATCGCCTATATCGCGATGCGCGCTCTAGCTACAAAGTCGAGATTTAGGAAAGAGATCCTACTTATTAAACACAATCAGAATGTTACGTTGCAAGCTCTGCTTTGGTTGGTGGTTTATTTGGGAGTCTAAAGGTGAGGGCCTCAATAATTGGGCTTGTAAGAGAATAAAACTTTTATTCATTTTGCTGCCTAATACCTGTCTCTTGCACAATGAATGAGAAGCTGCTCAGACTCTGTTAAGAAAGGTCTTCATCTTCTCTTGATGAAACCCTACTATGAGTGTTATCTTTGAATAACCAATATCCCTGCTCTAGTAACATTATCAACGTCCTCTAAGTTAAGCCAAGAGTTACTTAATAATATGTCAAGAACAGTACTTAGGTGAAGTAGCATTGGGCGTCTTCCACTCGATGTAACCTCATTGTTTGTGGCTGACATGAGTTTGTGACGTCAATTATTGATCGGTGTTATATTATTATAGGCACTGACAACAGCTGGATGGGTGTCATTATTGGCTTAAGTTGAAATGTAGGGATTTGCCTTTAGTAAATAAATTTGTATCGTCGGTAACGTGTTTATAAGTATGAACTTAATTAAAGAACTAACAGCAAAATATATTTATGTCTTACTTACAAAACACTCTTCCAAAATCATTGCAACAAATAACTAAAATCGTCTATGTCAACAACTGGTACATTCACCCTAATGATTCTAAGATTTAAATCTGAAAAACCCAAATCACAAACGATGTGTAATAATAGTGTAATTCTTTCTAATAACTATTACATTCTGTTATGGATTTAGAGCCATTTTGTTCACTTAATTGATCTTTCAATTATGCAATATGGTAATTTTGTGTTTGAGGAAATGTGACGTTGGTATTATTGTATTTTATGTAACCGTCATGCTTTAAAGGGTTTGGCATAATATGTATTCTTTCATTCCAAAGTTTAGAGATGAGTTTTTGCCGTGTAAGAGTAATAATGAAAAAATAAATTAAAAGCAATTTTTACTGTAGTTATTGTACCTGTAATCTAAAAAAGTCAAACTAATTCACTTGGGAAAGTTCTGCAGGTATGATGACAACAAAAATATCTCAAATGTTTTTAAAGTCATCGTTTTTAATCTTAAGAAAATCAGTTTTGGGTGTTCCGTATCCAAGGGGTTAAACTATCCTATTAACTCAACACTATGTTTGTCTGTCACCAGGCTGTATCTCAAGAAACGTGATAGTGAGACAGTAGTAATATTCACAGAATATATATTTCTGTTTCCGCTATATATAACAACAACTATTAAAAAACAGTTTCACTAGCTAATCTAATAAAAGCAAGTTGATTGATTCGACATCATCGGAATCCCCAAATACGCTTGCCATAACGCACCTATTGACCTTTTTGTCACTACAGGAAAAACACCATCTGACAGCAGTATGACGTTTCAACAATAGATTGCGTCATTGACAGTATCGTACGTGACAGTTGACTGTTATACATTACTACGAACAACAATTTTGAATAATGATAAATAATGTATGTACACCTGGGGTGGACCCCTAACATCATGAGATGACACATACATCACAGAATAATGTATGAATGAGGAGGAAGTACTGGCAGGTTACAAAGGGAACAAATTTATGAACACACATCAAAGTTTGAAATTAGAATAGGTTGTATTAAGTCGAGGACAGACTTATTCCGTCTTTCGCTATGAATGATAAGGTTATAATCTGTGGTTAAGAATTAATACAAAGACAAAGGAAGTTCTATATAAAAAAAAAAACAGCGAACGCTTAATTGTTTGAAATAAGAACAGTGACAGTGTACCTAATTTCCAAAACACCCACCTCTAATAACATATACAATACATTTTTACACTTTTACGGTCGCAATTAGGAGTGGATATGCCAGATTTGGTTAAACTTTCAAAATAGAAGAAAGTGATCCTAAGTTCGCCTAAGGCGGTAAGCATTTCAGAACGCCATCTTAAGATTACGGCGTATTGTTTGTGCCAACAATGAGTTTGCGGACGATTATTGCGACATTTACTTTCTTATTACATTACCTGTGCACGCGTATAGAATAAATAAACCGTTGTTTTGCCGTAGGGGGATAGCGATGTGCTAGTGCAGTACGCATGTGCATTCCGAACTGCAGCTGCGAATGGCACCCATGTGGTCATATATGGATGATAAAAGCGGCTAATAAATAAAGAAGGGCTCGTGGCTAGTGGTGGGCGATGGGGGCTGTGCTTGCCGTGGTTGGTTTGTAGATAGATGATCATCTTTACTTACAGAGACACCACCATGTCTCGGATACCACATTACGCTGGATATCGTATTACTCAGAAACTGGGTTGTGGAGATCAGAGGCCCTAGTCTGTTATTTTTTATAAATTTCTCCGTGACCGTTGTCATTATGCTAAAAGTTCGTAATCAGCTAATTTGTAATGATCGATCAGTTATCGGTCAGTCGTCTCGTAATGGAATGGTGATAGAATACATTCCCATTATTACAAAACTCGTTAGTAGAAATGATTTTCTAAAAAGTGCTTGTCAGTCATTGACCACTGGAAAGTCATAAAGGCGCCATTTTATTAGTAGATTACGAAACTTATCACAATAGATCATTATTAGATCAGTGACCGACCATTCTGACACTATTGTTATTGTGAAGTTATCTCTAGTTTTTGTTAATAATATTAACAAAAACGAGAGCGGGAAAAGAATCAGCTACGTCAGCGCACACCATTACTCGCTATAATATCTCCCGCATAGCTTGTCTCCATTGACATTACCTAAAATTAGTCCTGGAGGACCACAAAGATAAAGACAGAATTCTCTAAAACATTGAGTCATTTTTGATGACTGCTAAATCATAATTATCTCAGATCCAACCCAAAATAAAATTTCAAACGCTCATTCGTTCACTTCCTTAATAACTTTTACTTTCAAAGTATTTTTGCCACTAATTGGCTTAAAACCACAAGGAAAAAACGTAAACATTCGTTTACGGGCAATTATAAATCAATACAGAATTAAATTGCTTGGGCAATCATCTCTCTTTTATGGTAACAGCAGTAATGAGGTGGCGTGTACAGGTGTCGAGTACTTGTCACAAGCGCTTCCTGATCTGACGGTCGACAATTTGCATTTTTACCCTTTTTTAATAATATTTTTTACTTGATTGATGGATGAAAAGCGGTGTTCTTACCTTACTTTTTATAGTTTTCTGTGATTGGTGTTTAGTTAATTGATTTTATCAGTTTCCAGTTTATTGAGAACTTTGGACCGAAGTAATAGAGAGAAAAAAAAAAACAGAATTTTGAAGTGGTTTCTGGCAAAGAAAAATTCTACTATTTTCGAGACGTGAAACGTGAGAATAGAATAGAAGACTCTTTATTATGTACACCATATAACATAGAGAACAAAAATATGAAAATTAAGTGTACTAACTAACACAATAAAAAAATACAGCCACAAATCCTTTTGCGGAACATTGAAACAGGCCAATTTTGTGTCAATTTTCCCTTCGATCTATTTTGAAGAGTGAATTTTTACAAGCTGCTAACAATAATTATAAAAACACACTATCGTCACTTGCCTAGGCGGTTTTTTTATAAGTTATAAACTAGTGCTTGACCGCAATTCCGCCTGATGGTAAGCAGTGATGATATCGTTGATGGTAAAGCGCCCTAGTTTATTAAGAGCCTATTTCACTCTATACTTAATTATAGTCCGAAGGAAAAACCGCCGCTAGCAAATTGTTCCAGTCCTGTGTACGCGGTATAAAAGACGAGGCGAAACGCTTCGTTCGGGTCGTTGTGGTGTCAACAACGTAGGTAAGGTTGGAACCTCGCCATACGACGGGTTGTCCCATAATGGAACGGAGATGGGGAAATTAAATCATGCGATTCTCTCGCACACTCTCCAAAATGAATCCTATAGGACACCGACAGACTGGCTACTCTTCGTTTGTGCTCCAGGGTTTGGAGACCGTTTTAAGCTAAATCAGAGTTGCCAATTGCCAAAGTAGCCACCAGGTGGCATTTTTGAGTAGCAGCCTGTATCAACATATATGATATTTATTATATCGATGCGCGATGATTTGCGGCTGAAACTTAGCAGAAGCAAATATAATTGAATCGGTCATTTCAAAAACCTCATAAGTCACAGAATTATAATTTTTCAGAAATCAATAAAAACTGTTTCATACACAAACAAATGAGTTTTAAAGGGCTTTCTTATGTTTAGTTTAGTAATTGAGTGATAAGAAATTAAAATAGCGTATAATCTTTACAGTTTATTAATAGAAATAATGAAAAAAATCTGAAAAACAGTTCTTGACTTATGTTGTTTTAGCAAGGAATAGGTTTAGTGGCATATAATTTAAACAAAACAATCGTAGTAATCATATTTTTTATTGCTTATAATTAAGAATTGCACTTCAAAATAATCTTATTAACATTTTAGACACATTAACTTGTTATTTTATAATATTCTTATGGTACATAGTCATATTCTCCATCATTCTCATCTGGATTATTTTCAACAATTGCACTTGGCCAGCTAAAAATGTTGTTATAAAATGGCATATGCTCTTCCAGGATGCTACCTTCAACTTGTTTTAAATCATCTATTTTTTTTTTATTGATGGGCACTTTCAAATCATAGGCTTTAGGTGATGGAAGTGAAATAGAAGTTGTTATTTTCTTTATTAATGAGAACGAATGTTTGATCAATCCATCAATATATTCCTCGGCTATGATAGTTCCTTTTCTATCTGAATCATACTGAAAACTCATGTATGTCGAAGGAGCAAATGACTTTTTCTGGTCCTTTGGGACTTTTTTTCCATAAGATTCAGTTGACAAACATGTTTTTTTGTACAAATTTGGCCACCGTTTCTTAAATTCTAAAACATCTTCAGTTTTTAGTTCTATGACTGTAAATGTTGAGCTGGAGTTCGAAACCAAATCAATGTATTCTCCTGGGACGTAAATACGATCATGCTTTCGAACATTTTTTTTTATGACTCCAAAATCACGGTCATTTGGTAAAAAGGAGTGACCTCGTGTGGGAAAATACTGATAAACTTTTTCAAATCTTTTAGAGTCAGTCAAAGCCAATATAAATCTCAACATTGTATTATTTTTATTTTGACCGGGGCAGCCATCGGAAAAAAGATATAAATACTTAATATTTGGCCCAATATTATTTTTTATATAATGCATCAACATTGAACAAACCTCATTGGCTCCTTTGTTAGCAATACCTTCATGATACATGTAAAATGTCGATTTGCCTGTTTTTAAATCCTTAATACCAAAACAGTGAACCCATAATTGCCGTAAATAAAAACTGTTTTGTATAGGTATGTGTGGCAATGGTAGATTTTGCATAAAATCGAATGTAATTTTAGAATGTCAATCTCAGTCATAAACTACTCCTGCCATCTAGTGATGCATGCAAAAACCTCTTAAGTCATTGACTAATGTTGTTTAAGCAATGAACGTCTTTCACGCGGTATTAATAAAAGAGGAAGGAATGTATTGACTTAAGCTGTTTTCACCCAGAATACGCATCTACCTTTGAGGAAGCATTTTCAGCAAAAAAACGCATGTTGGAAAAAATATGACTTAAGTGGTTTTTGAAATGACCGATTCAATTATAAATTACCCATCTTTTATTTTCTTTGTTCCGTTCCCACCATTCTATAGATGCATCTAGCTAAACATAGCGGTTACCACTTAACAATTCTATTTATGGTAATAACAGTAATGAGGTGTGTGTTACTGTCAACTGCACGTATGTCACTTCCTGATCGCTCGACGTGAGGTGACAGCCGACAATTGGTGATTTTACCTTCTATATTTTTATGATCGTGATATTATGAAATATCGAGAACTGTAAACAGCTAAAGTAGATTACTGCGTCGGATTTATTAAATCAATAACTTGAAGAATTCTTTATAATTCGCAGGTTTGATTGTTAAGTAAATATATTCACTTCGGCAATATTCATGAGGATTTCGATATGGGGATTGTGAATCCTGCAGTAATTTAATCATTTCAATCAAAATTAAAAGTTATTTATTCAAATTAGGCTGAGAATCAGCACTTTTGAACGTCAGTATAACATAAGACAGTCCCCCAAAACGCCCACCCATCGACATTTCCTAGTGTTATCGCTGGGAAGAAGTGGCGGAAGATACTCCCCTGCAGCACAGCTGTCTGTTCATTAAAAAAAACACATGACTTTATACAACACTATGTAGGTACAGTAATGAACACTTCCAGCTACTGATACACTATCGGCTATTGGCCGCTCACTGAGTTCCACCTTTTTTTGATTTAGTGGTGGAAATCCTCATTGGGGGGTAAAGCCACCGCATTGTCTCACCTCCACCTAGGCGGGTTGGAGACTTGCATAAGCGTTCACCGCACGCAAACTGAGTTCACCTAACTTTTCATGGTGATATTTTTATAGAATCGATCGGCTGTGGTCTACAATCTCGACTGACCCCTGAGGAGGCTCTCGTTAGGCAAGTGCCTTGGTTCTACGAACCCAATATGCGAACAACTCACCATACTGACGTCACACAGATCTTGCATCTCGCAGAGTTTACCGTGCAACTAGCTTAATACAACTTTCCGACATGAACCGTTGGGCAAGTGCCTGCCAGGCATAACACCTGTCTGGTCGGTCGGAGGATCCACGCTTATCTGTAGGCCTAGTATGAGTTTTCATTACGAAACTCGTTCGCCGATATCGAGCGCGTTTGACTCAGCGATTGGCCCGCTTCAAGGTCGTAAGAACTCTCAACCAATGAGAGCGCCAAACGCGCTCGATACGATCGAACGAGATTCGTATTGAAAATTCATACTAGGCCTATTGTGGAGGATGAGCGAAATTTTACGCCCTGTTCCTTATACGCTCCAAACAGTTAATATTTATTTAACTTGAACCAACACCGACATAGCTCTTCGAGTCGCTAAAATTAAGTGACAGTGGGCAGGGCACATTGCTCGTAGAACCGATGGCCGATGGGGCAGTAAGGTTCTGGAGTGGCGGCCACGTACCCGACGCAGCGTAGGGAGGCCCCCAATAAGGTGGACCGATGATCTGGTTAACGTCGCGGGAAGCCGATGGATGCGGGCAGCACAAGACCGGTCATCGTCGAAATCTATGAGGGGGCCTTTATCCAGTAGTGGACTTTTATAAGCCGAAGAAGAACATCAATTCGAAACATACGGAATAGACTTTACGTTATACTAATGTAGTTACTTATATGTATACCAGCGACTTCGTTCGCGTGGAGTTAGTTATGCTCCGCTCCTATTGGTCGCAGCGCGATGTTATATAGCCTAAAGCCTTCCTGAATTAATGGACTATCCAACGCAAAAAGATTTTTTCAAATCGGACCAGTAGTTCCTGAGGTTAGCGCGTTCAAACAAACAAACAAACAAACTCTTCAGCTTTATATATTAGTATAGATTATCTACACAGCTGTACCTAGGTAAGTGCTTCCTGACTAAAACAAATAGTGTTCTCAGTAGATCGTCACGCGGTTCGATTCCCGTGTGAAAACATGAGCGTTTCCTAGACATGATGTACTTGTGTCATTAGTTAAGTGTTGCTTGTTAAAGCTAACGTGCGTGATGGAAGTTTGATATTTACAGCAGAAAATATTCAGCTAGCAAGAGTTTTTAAACGCTTTTTACGTGGGAAACTTTACTTTTGGTGAATTGGTGAACAGTACACTAATTACTTAACAAAGTCACACACATGGAATCATTTTGAAACATTTCGCTAATCCATTGCTCCGTATGTTCGCTAAATGTGTCAGCTCAACAACGTAAATAATCAATGAATGTTGTTGAACTGTCAAAATGAAACCCATTAAGTACTGATAGTGTATTACACATTACCCTGTATTGTAGAAATTTCTTACATAAAAAAACAGCCGGCGCCAGTCGGGGACGAAGGGTTCAGTACTTCTGTACAATATTTAGGACAACATATTTATTAAATCCTTATTAACCCTATTTAAGTTTTAATAATTCAAAAGATCGAGCCTTTTTAATATCTTATTGGAACCCTTTGGTTACAGGAACCTAAAATTGGGAGGGGGACCTTCCGGCTAGGCGGGTGTTGTGTCAGGCAGTTATATTAACTAATTAAATCCATTTATTTAACACACTAGCTTGCCGCCCGCGGCTCCGCCTGCGTGGAGTTCGGTTATTTTTTTTTTTTTTTTTTTTTTTTTAATTATAATTCACAAAACTGGTGTACAATCATGCATACAAAAAAATTATCATAACATAATACATCTGATTGACACCTACTAGATGTGAATCTAACATGCACAGGTAAAATAAACTACTTAGGTGCTATTAACAAAAAAACTTACAAATTGATAAAAATTTGAGAACAAAAATAAAATAAACAAAAATAAAATAAATAGAAAATAATATAAGATCTCCGAAAGAAAACTAAATAATCACAACATTAAATTTTTGAGTTTAGCTTTCATTGAGGCTATAGAACCAGCAAAGACATCCACATCACCACTAATAGAGTTGGCAAAAGAAAGCATGCGGCTTATGGGAGAAGAGTTGCCTATATTAGTTCGACTGTGAGGCAGGGCGAATGTTCTTCGGTTAATTAAGCGGCTACCACTACGAGGGACGCTAATTTTCACTTCTTCTAATATTTTGGCAGAATCTACTGAACCATTGAGCAATTTAAACAAGAACATAAAATCCAAGTATTTCCTACGTGCGCTTAAATATGTAATTTTATAATATCTGCATCTGGAGTCGTACGAGCTTAGGCTACGACATCTGTTATCGGAGTAACATAAATGATACAGAAACCTTTTTTGGACCCGTTCGATTCTATCTGAATGTACTCGATAAAACGGGTTCCATACCGTACTGCAATATTCGAGAATACTGCGAATAACGCTAATATAAATGGAAATAGTCAGGGCAGGTTCTCTAAAAATATTCATTTCCCTGACGATGAAACCTGACAATTTAGATGCTTTATTAATAATTTGATCGTAATGACTCCTAAAATTTAAACCACTGTCTACTAAAATACCAAGGTCTCTAATTGTATTAACTTCTTGGAGCGGGCTGTTATTAATCGTGTAGCAAACCTGACGTGTTTTCTTTTTCCGACTAAACTTAATGAATGGTTATATCGCGTTTCCAAAAGAACTCTTCAAAAGTCCGGAATCAAAACTATACAAGGTCAATTCTATCTTTGTACCAAATTTCAATAAAATCAGTTCAGTGGTTTAGACGTGAAAGCGTAACAGACAGACAGACAGAGTTACTTTCGCATTTATAATATTTGTAGGGATAGGTAGAGGACAAAATAAAGTTCCTCGATGTACGCGCTATAAAAGACGAGGCGTAACGCTTCGTCCGGATCGTTAGTGGCGTCAACAACGTATCTAAGGGTGGATCATCGCCGTACGACGGATCGTCCGGTGATGGATCAGACACAAAACTCACTTTTGACGTGACAACGTCTATTAAATTGGTACGGCGTGGAGTCATTCTCGAAAATACCGTAACGGCCGAATCTGACGCCACACGGAGTCCACGCCTACTTTACCCCCACCCCTAGAGCGCCCGATGTGTAAACATGTAATAGACGTTGTCACGTTCAAATATCGGCAGTAGACGGAGTTCTACAGACAACCAATTTTTTTTTTTTTTTAATTTCATACTCTTGACAATTTTTTATACGTTTTTAACCGACTTCAAAAGAGGAGGAAGGTCTTCTAACGTCATAACATAAGACTAATAAAGCAGACACCAAACAAAGCGAAATGACGCGAGACAACGACAGACATAATTATAAATTATATTATTGTTATACATATAAGTACGTGTGTACGTTGTGTCATGGTGACAGGCGTCATAGATCACAAACCAGCACCCGAATTATGTAACACACTATTATTATAAATTGGAATCATTTTGAAGCCAATTGCTAATACATTACTCCTTGTGTTCGGAAAGTATGTCTGCCCACTAACGTAAATGACGCAATGAATGTTGTTGAACTGTTCAAATGAAACACATTGTTACTGATAGTACGTTTTGCGATTAATCTGCATGTTAGTGTTGATATAGGTAAATTTCTAAAAGTTGAACAAAAAGTTTAATTTCGCGGTACAGACGCCAACATCTCAAGCCACAATATGTTAAATTTCTTTTACATATAATTATTTATTTATTTCAACTTTATCGCAAAGCATGAAGGTTCAAAGTTAAATGGGAAAATTAACCTAGAAAGATTATTACATTATGTAATATTCTAGAACCGTAATTCCCCATGACAATGAACGAATCCACACGAAATCAACCCAGGATAAACCAAGGAATTGACGTGGTTTTGAAATAAGGCATCGTTAAGTGGGCTTACAAAATGGTCACTTTTCCATAGGCAGGAGAAATTAAAGTAACTGTCGACTTTTAATTGCTGCTTTTTGCTCAAAACCGCCGCTAACACATGAATCACTACACAGTAACGGGCCAGTCAGCTCTATTTATAGTCCGTCTAATCCGTTTTATCTTTGACACTAAGCATTCATAGCCTGTCGCTGAACATCCTGACATAACTAACAGGCAGGCTTGACTTGACCCCTGCACATCGAAAAAATACTAGAAACCCTCTCACAGGGCATAGGCCAAAATATACTGGCCGACAGTAAGGAAGGAGCCGAGCCATATTTGGCAAAAAATTAAAAACCTTAAATTGAAATTTGAACTTTGTACCCTTGAAATAAAGTTTGTATTTAAGTGTGAGGGATAAATAAGGATAGAATAGTGTAATGGGATCCCATTTTGGTGCGTCGCATTATAATTTAGGCGACATTTTAGGTTTAGATCTCAGATAGTGGACAGTTTGTTGCCTATTGTATGCAAAGTGATTTAGAAGGACGGATTTTGGTAAGCGCCATTTATTTAGAAAAAATAAAAGTCCAAGGAGTACCTATAAACTGTTTCAAAAAAAGAACGAGTTTGACATATATTTATTGGCGCCAATTCCCTTGTTTATCTACTCTAATGTATAAAGCTGAAGAGTTTGTTTGTTTCTTTGAACGCGAAATACTGGTCCGATTTGAAAAATTCTTTTTCCGTTGGATAGCCCATTAATCCAGGAAGGTTTTAGGCTATATAACATCACTCTGCGACCAATAGGAGCAGAGCATAACTAACTCCACGCGAACCAAGTCGCTGGCGGCCGCTAGTAAACTATAAAGTAAAAAGCTTAATGCATCTTTTTCTTTCAGTTTCATTAAGAAAAGGACACAAGATTCAATTATTACAATCCTGTCAAATTACTGAGAATCTGACGTAATTTGACCTATGTAAGTATTTTTAGCAGCCATGTTATAATCCAGCCACGTACGTACCTACTTAAAAACTACTAAACTTAAACTTAGTTTGTATTGTAGTGTTTTCAAGGGACTCAACGCTAATTGATGGTAAAACTTTATATTACAAAGATTACATTTTGATAAATTGGAGTCCATGGTCATAGGTTTATTTAATTATTAAGTATATTACATGTATTTCATATACAGTGTGTTAAGAAAACCCTGTCCGACCCATAAGGATAATAAAGGTTAGGTAAACACATGACCAAATATAATATAAAATTTTACGTAATCATCATAGTACCAATATAAATGAATTTTGAAATAATCTTTTTTCCCGCGAATTAATTCCAACTTCCCCGAAATTTGGTAATATTTTAAAAAGTGACAACACCGGTATTATTATGAGCGAATAGCGATGCGAACACGTGCCGCGTGCCCTGCCGCCTGCCGCCCGCGGAAGGGTGGTTAACGCACATTTATTAAGTTGCGAAATAATATTTATTTTTTTAGGGGGAAGTTAGCCCGGCTTTGTGGACATTAGTAGAATCAGTTATCGATACCTAACAACACCTTCATGGGTCGGACAGGGTTTTCTTAACGTACTGTATAATACCTATGACTGCTATTGTACAGATGACAGCACATCAACCTACTACAATCTGTCAGATTTTATTTTTTTAATTATCAACTTTATATTTAAAGCATTAAGGCTAAAGGTTGATGTCCGTACATAAAATTGTCAAAATATAAGGGGACATTACAAAATAGCCTTGAAGATGGACTTGAGACGTTTATATGTAAATTATCAAAACAAAAAAAAGGATTATCTATATTTTCAATAACGTCTTAGCTAGGTATTAGGTATATTCTTTGTGATTTATAGTCACATAAGCTAGTTCCTGTCGTATCATTAATAATGCTAAACCAGTTTTTCTAGTTTCTTGAGACAATAAGCAACCTGTGTCAGTTCTTGCACATTATGAACTTAAAATAATTTAATACAACACTAACATTTATCTATATTATGGAAACGACAAACAATAAAAACACTGGCAATACTAATGCATGCGTATTTTGAAACCATCGAATAAATTCTAAAATCAAATTTAAAGTTTTTTTTTCTTTTCTTCCTTGGAGGTTTGTACATTTAGTCAATGTCACGTGTCGAAATTTAAAAGTTATTCTTTATAATAAACTAAATTAGTGATGTGCCCACTATGGATTTAGTCAATCTTTGACTAGCTGCAGTGTCTAAATTATTCAATATTATGTGCCCTTTTTTGGATGCAGACTGGAAACTTCAAATATACGAAGTTTAATCTTTTTGTCGCATTTTTTTTTATATACTATAAAATACTAGCGACTCACCCCGGCTTCGCACGGGTGCAATGCTGATACTAAATACACTATAGAAAACCTATGAACGTTGTATAAAAACATATGGAGACAGAAAGTGACTTTGTTTTATAATATATAATGATAAACTAGCGTTTAACCGCAATCACGCCTGATGGTAAGCAGTGATGCAATCTTTGATGGTAAATCACACTAGTTTATTAGCCTTGAAGCCGCCACCTCAGCAAAATAACATTGCTCAGCAATATAACACAAAACTATTGTGTTCTACCTAACATTCAAGCAACTTGAAACTTCAAGCATACTGATTTTTATAATTACATAAATCCTTACTAAAAACGTAAAATATCGAGACCTACTTAAAAGCGTAGTGTTTTATTTTTTAAGTATAACTAAATACATTATTGACTTCTTTTAATTATCCCCAAAATTCGCAAGTTACGATAAGTCGCATATAACAACAACAGGGAGTGAATCAATTAACATCAACCGGGCAAAATCCAGACACGGAATGACTTAGGTATAAAAGTAATAAATGCTCCTCAACCGTAATGTGACCAACGTAAACATCCAAAACTATGGCCCAAACATATCATGCCCATACTCGTCCACAAAAACCATACAATTGCGACTCATTCATCACTTGGTAGACCTTCAAACCACGTAATTATAATTATGACCCCTAATGACTGCAGTATAAGGAATTAATTACGCTTTTAAAAACATTTTATTATCCCTCTAATTGTCAATGGTATACCAATATGGCGATCTGTCACATCTTTCAAGTCACGGTGTTGCCAGCCGTGATATTTTAATTATGTCCAAGACTTCGTTAATTGAGTGAAGAAATATACATACAAACAGTCGCGCTTTATTTGTGATGAGCGAAAGTTAAGAAGTGTCAATATTACACTCAGCGGCTTGAATCAAAGACAATAATATTAAAAATGAATACATCCGACCACAACTTTCCATTCATCATAAAAGACTTGAAAGATTATTAGTAAATAAAATAAAAATGGCTTTGTTATATTATGTTCAGTTCACAGCATAGGAATAGAAAATATAATGAAATCAAAATCAAAAGTCATTTATTCAAATTAGGCTGAGAATCAGCAGTTTTTGACCGTCAATTAGAGTACATAAGACAGCCCCCCAAAACGCCCGCCCTTTGCCACTTCCTAGTGCTTTCGTTGGGAAGACGAAATAGCGGAACAAAGTCCCCAACAGCATAGCTTTCCGTTTATTTAAAAATGAAATACACGTGACCTAATACAATATTATAAAGGTACAGTAATGAAGACAAGAAAACGAAACAACGATGAAATTATTTACCAAAAGCCAGCTAGCTAGCCACGCCGAAATCCAAAAAAAAAACAGCTCAGCAAAACCAAACATATAAAACTTTTTTACAAAAAAAAAAAAACATTCGATAAAAACTAAAGACACCGACTTCCCAAATTAGTTATTTTTCACTTTGTAGTGGTTTTTGAAAGTCGGTTGTTTTTTTATTTGTAAAAAAAAAAGTTTTTATTTTACACTATTTGGTTGTGACAAGTAATATGTATTCAGTTGCATCCAGTCAGACTGGAAGCTGACAGAAATATAGTTGGGAAACGACGTAATTTTTGTTTACTTTAATTTTTACCCACAATTTTGAAGAAATTTCTCGACTGCCCATGGTCTTCAACATCAGCTCTACTGCAGACCATTATTTTAGCCTATTAGGTGCAAAGTTCTCATCAATATAAATGAATTAAGTCCATACACAAAGTAGCTACTGTAAACCGTTGAGAAGTTCCTGGAACTGGCCTTTGTCTTCATCATCAGAGCTCTTATGACAGTCACAACCCATCTAGATGTAAAGTTTTAATCAATACAAATTAATCAAGCCCAAACACAAAGTAGCTGCTGTGAATTATTGAGGAGTTCCATCGGCTGTCTCCCGGCTCCATCATTAGATCTACTCCAGACCTTTAATAAATTGTAGTGCTTTAAAATACTTAATGAAAATACTAAGAAATGCACTAGTCGCCCCTACGATTTTTGAAAGTTCCCTTTGATTTCACACCATCATCAGATCCTAGTTTCCTTATCATGGGACCACAACAGAAAAAGAATTATCAAAATCGGTTCATATAAACGACGATGTTATCCGCGAACAACATAAAGAAAAGCATATATACTGTCGAATTGAGTAACCTCCTTTTTGAAGTCGGTTAAAAATATCATTAAAACGGAAATGTAAATAAGTAAAAACTTTTTACCTAAATAAAAGCCCCAGGTATAAAGGGCACATAAAACGGGCTATATCCTTTAGTCTACGAAGAATGCTACGCCGGAACGCCTGTCACCAATCACCTTTGTCAATCGTGATGATGACGGCATTCCAAGGTACTTATTAATTAGGCACCACTCGTGGTATATATTTTCTTTATATTCCTGGCAACATTTTTAAGAGTCTTAGCCAAAATTATGTCCAGGCATTACTTTTTACATTTACCTACAACACTGTGTTCCAATGCTTATTACCGGCAACTTCGTTTTAATTACAATAAAATTATTTTTAATTTCATTCATAATTGGTAGGTAATGCAAAAAAATTGTAGTTATGGAGTGAATTTCATATCATTATCATCCGTCATGTTATGTATTTGTCAAGGTTGGAAACTTTTAAATTGACAATTAATATCAGAAATGGTTATGGTTCAAAAATACATATTATTAAAACCATATCATAGCGTACCATATGTTCAGAAATTATTTTTTCTTATCTTTTCTTTGTTTGTTTGTTTGAACGCGCTAATCTCAGAAACTAGTGGTCCGATTAGAAAAAATCTTTTCGCGTTGGATAGAATCCAGGAAGGCTTTAGGCTACATAACATCACGCTGCGACCAATAGGAGCGGAGCATATCGAAACGTACGCGGGTGAAACCGCGTGGCGTAGTTAGTGTTTTTAAAATTAAAAACCTTTACTGAAATGAGAATAAAAATTATGATTATGTATACTCTTGCTTCTCCAATCCACTTTTGACATTGGCAGTATCGTCGATAGTCGATATCGGCTCCACTTGCCATAAATAAAAATAGAATAAAAATTACTCAATCGATTTTGCGTAGAGCTTTCAAAACCTTTCAACACCAACATTTTCTAACTAGCTTCTTTCCATCTATATCGGAATCATCTTCCATTTAACCAACCAAGCTATTGACTGCTGCGCTGCGTGTCGCGGGTTCGATTCCCGCGCGTAACAAATATTTGTATGACCTACAAGTGGTTCCGGGTCTGGCTGTTTGTGTATGTGAGTTTATATGTTTGTAACACACGGTACAGAAGAAATTCATAATATGGGGCAAAATTTGAAAAAAAAAAATTATATACAGCTGACAGTATTTTACATACATGGAACGACTGCCAATTGGAGCTCCGCATCCAGTTACTGGGAGTCAGCACCCTAATTACTAACAGTTGGAATCATTTTGAAGCTTATTGCTATTTCATTGCTCCCTTTGTTCGGAAATATGTCTCCTCAACAATGTAAATAACGCGATGAATGTTGTAGAACTGTCAAAATGAAACCCATTGCTAATGATAATGTGTTACGTAATTACCTGCTGACACCTTCGTAAGATTGACTAATTATATGAACAGTAGTATAATAATAATCGTAATATGTACAGGGTTTATCTGACATCGTAACGCAAACTTTGGGAAAAGGCTACACCGCATGCAACTAATAAAATTATGACAGTCATTTATATCGTTAATGAGCGAATACAGAAACTACAGTGTTTAAAAGCATGTGTCGGCTCAGCCTTTGAACGTTGCAAGCGTGCCGCCGCACGTGTATGTGGGTATGACGTTGACCCCTGATGTGAACTCTATTAAATCAGCTGATAGGATAGTTTTTAGAGTTTTGTTCACATTGTGCTTTTTTGTGTTATTACTGTTATTAGCGACTTAATTAATTTTTCTTTTAAAATCTTATTGGGTTATAAAAGTATAGCAATTATGAACGGTTTAAAGTGAAAAAAACTGCATATTTTTTTTTTTTAATCATGAAAAAACCGACGAAAGATTCCACCACTGGGGGGTTCAGAATCATGTACTGGATCCATGGTACTCGTTTGTGCGTCGATGTCAGATACACCATTTATTAGATCTTTCCGCTCTTAAATCAACTGCTGCCATATTTTACCCGTACAGCGACAAGTGAAGGTCAAATCTGAACCTTATTATTCAAAACAGTTAAATCCAATTACAATTGCTTACAGAAAAAGTAAAGTTCAAAGACGATTGACACTCCCAGCGGTTAAATGTCATACTATACTTGATAATGTACTACGGTTAAGGTCGATTTATATTCGTACGGATGTAATCGTAAGATTGGAATTCTTTTTACTTAAAGTTAATTTTTATAAATATATCTACTATATTGAGTTCGGCATTTAGTGTCCAAACATGTAAACAAAGCAGAGTTTTAGGAAAAATTGCGCAACAACTTTAAGTAAGTATTTTTTCTTTTTCATGACTGAGTACAGTCCAAATCCATAATCAACTTTATATGTACTTTCATTAAGTTAATGTTTGTGTAACTGGATATGATATTAATTTGAAACAGATTCGAAATGTGTCTTCATAACCATCCCTTCTTAAACAAACATAGTAATAAACTCTCGTGTCTTCTCTGAATGAGAAGAAGTAGGACAATAATAATCATCATCATCATCATTTCAGTCGAAAGACGGCTACTGCTGTAGGCCTAGTATAAGTTTTTATTACGAAACTCGTTCGACGATATCGAGCGCGTTTGACTCCGCGATTGGCCCGCTTTCAAGGTCGTAAGAACTCTCAACCAATGAGAGCGCCAAACGCGCTCGTTATCGCCGATCGAATTTCGTATTGAAAACTCATACTAGGCCTACTGTACATAGGACTGTCCGAACGATCTCCACGACGACCGGTCCTGCGTCTCCCGCATACAGCGGTTTTCCGCGACTTACACTAGGTCGTTGGTCCAACTTGTCGGGGACCTACCCACGCTGCGTATCCCGGTTCGGATAGGCTCGCGTGGACAATAATAATAATCTTCTATTATTACTACAAATTTATCTTAAAAGGTTCTGATAACACAAAAATATTAGAGCCGATAACTTTCACTTTCTTAGTAGCCCAAAATGTTTGAATTAATTATTATAAAACAACACATTTTTTAAAAATTTGCTTTCAGCAGCCATGTAGGTATTCGTTTTCCTTTTAAGTCCGAACAAGGCAATAGAAATATCGTAAACATTCATAATCTTCTTCAGTTTCTCGATAATTATTTTGATAGCACATTGTATGCATGCATTCACGAACCCGTCATATTTTTAGCATAACAAGTAGGCGTTATCAAAAGGAAAGGTGCCTATATATAGTATGCATATTTTTAAAATCTAGAAATGCGTCTAATATTCTCATTAAAAATAAATTATAATAATATATGAGTATTTTCAAACTTCTCAATTTTAATATGTACCTAAGTATTTTAATCACCTCTAAGCATTCATATTAAGCTAAGCGTATAATCATATCTGGTATGTGTCGCTAACACAGAAGATTTCTTTTTAAATTTAATATCGATTACGTACTAAAACAGCTGGAAAACCATTTAAACTCTCAGCACAGAACTAAAATTAATTCTATTACTTTTAAAATAGTTACACTATGTAATGATAAATTAATAAAATATTAAAAATAACTGCACTAGTAGGTCTAACAATTAAGAGTAGGAGGAAGCGATCACAAACATATCTTAAATTACTTTTACTTTCCATAATTGCTGGACACCTGCGATCCAACAACGTGTAGATCACGTTTTTATGCTCACCTATGCTGTCCCACTTCTGGGCAACGGTCAGGCAGTTTACGAGCAAAGTGTGGAAGAGAACAATTTATTATGAACTTTTTTTTCGTGTTTTTACAATGAACACGTCAATTACATTTTGTCGATTCATAATTACTTAAATCGATCGAGATAATATGGATTGATAAATTAGCGGTTCGTGTTTTTATTCTGTAAGGTCTTCCATCTTTGAGTTGGAAAAAAATTGCTGCAATTATAAGATAGCATAAATTAAGGAATAATAAATAAAATAAAGAGTTAATTTTATCTTAAAAATGTCGGTTTTGTAAAATTCACATAATAAAATGTTGGATGAAGTTTAGAATGAGCTGTCTATAGGATCAATCCCTTTGCATTAGTGGGAATAGTAGTTCACTCTCATTTCACCTATGTTTCCACGGTGAATTGAAATGGTAGCTCACTCCAAGCTCATTTCACCTAAGTTTCCACGGTGAATTGAAATGGTAGCTCACTCCAAGCTCATTTCACCTATGTTTCCACGGTGAATTGAAATGGTAGCTCACTCCAAGCTCATTTCACCTATGTTTCCACGGTGAATTGAAATGGTAGCTCACTCCAAGCTCATTCCACCTAAGTTTCCACGGTGAATTGAAATGGTAGCTCACTCCAAGCACATTTCACCTATGTTTCCACGGTGAATTGAAATGGTAGCTCACTCCAAGCTCATTTCACCTAAGTTTCCACGGTGAATTGAAATGGTAGCTTACTCCAAGCTCATTTCACCTAAGTTTCCACGATGAATTGAAATGGTAGCTTACTGCAAGCTCATTTCACCTAAGTTTCCACGGTGAATTGAAATGGTAGCTTACTCCAAGCTCATTTCACCTAAGTTTTCACGGTGAATTGTTCACAAAATTGCACTAAAAAAATTATCGATACTGGCGCCGATTCTCTTGTTCACAAACTAAATTAATTTTAAGTTATGTGCATCTTTTTCTTTCTATTTTATTAAGAAAAGGATAGAAGATAAAACGTTAGTTTAAACCTGTCAAATTATTCCACTCCTGACGTAAATTAACGGATTTTTGGCCGCCATGTTTATAATCGCGTCTAAAGAGTCTATGGAGTATCTTAATTTGACAGGATTAAATATTAATTAATCGGGAAATGGAAAGGTAAAGATACACGGAACTTAAATTTAATTTAGTTTGTAAACAAGGGAATTGGGGACAATGTCCGAAAAAAATCGACTAAATTGGAAAATGAAAATTCTTTGTGAGGTGATTAAAAGATTTCTTTTACCGCTCCAGTTCAATAATACCTATTCAATGAACAACATTTGATTGCAGAATATACCAATCACACTAGTATGTATTATGTAATTGCTACAGTAAGTCCTGCTCCGTAATCAAGCAGGCGATTATATTCCACCTCAAGACAATACAGCACGATTAAGGCTCTAACCATTTGACCTACAGCCATGAGCCACTCCTAGAACTTATTAGTAAGTATATGTATGTTATTTGATCGTAAACTCTATCGTTTAACAATATGTGACCTGTACAGTCGCTAGCGAGTTTTTATTCGATAGGTATTTGCTTGTAAACTCATACTACCGATTTAGTTCCGTAAGTGACCGCCAGAGGCGCTGTCCAATTTGTCATACAAAATATTTACCGTAGTCGCTAGCGAGTCTCGTGAAATACTATAGCTTTAAACTCATGGTAGAGGCACAGGAAAACGATTGACCACGTGACGCTATAAATCACGTGGTCAATCGTTCCCGCCATTGGTTGGTATTCGATTTCGCTTCGCTACGAAACGATGTTACATTGGCTACAGACCCTGTATTTTGCCTTTATGAGCGGTGTGGGACGATAAGTTTTCACAATTTCAACACCTGAATGTCAGATGTAAGTTTGGAGTTTAAATCTAGTCCAGCGTCACACAAACAGTAGCGATGGCTTTAATTTTAACAGTTCGAGCACGTTCATTACGTCATTTACGTTATATTGTTGAGCAGACTTGAAGCATATGCAGCAAATGATTAGCAATATAATATCCCCTTGATTCTTGATAGTGGATTACATAATTAAGGTTCCAGTATAGACAACCATTTTCTGTGTATATTGTGGATTAGTTCAGCGTTACAGGGGCAGCTTCAGAATACATAGATCCAAATAACTGGGTCATCAATGATGCAGACTAGATTACTAATCCATGAAGATAATGGAATAGAACCCAGTATATCCATAAAGGAATCATGCAATTTGTGTAATGTCAATTTCATTATTATGGGCTCTAGTTTATGTCAAGGTTTTTTTTTAATAAGGTCAAAGGTGCTAAAGAAGAAGTCTTCGAAATGCTGACAGTTACTTGCATGATCAGAAAAGCGCCCGAACCCAAATCCTTATCAAAATCTATACATCCGTAAAAACACATTCCCAATAGATATTCGCAGACGATTTCACTCCAGACTCGTGAGTTTGCTCACTTCCACTAACAATTTTATGACTGTAAGTTTCACATGACGATGTCGTTTATTCATTCCACGTACATTCACATTCGTTCACGGTGAGAGAGACTCGCAGAATTTGAACCAATACATCGAATATTGTGATCGAACGCGAACTGAATCGTAAATTATGTAAAATGTCTTTAACAAATTCCCGAGGTGTGTCGGTCCATTGTTTTGTGATTCTATTTCAAATATTTTTGCAACGTACAGACATGATATGTTTTAGGGATTTTTGATTGTGTAAATCGTATGTTGAAAAATTTTATTTGGTAATATTTTTTTGGATTTAAGTTTAGAATACAGCCAAGATTTTTCAATTTAAAATCTAAACGGTCAGAGAATCTTGAATTTCCCAAATTCAAAATTGCAGTTTGTAAAACTTAATTTAATGAGAATTTAATAGATATGAAGAAGAAATAACTGCAAGTCTCCCATTACGAGCACCAGACAATAAACCAACAGGTAAACGTACATAATTTTCATTCACAAATCAAGACATAAAATAAACTAACAGTTATAAATGCAATCAAACAATAAACTTGGTATGTAAATAACTTAATAGTTTGGTCACCTAATAGAAAACGACAGAAGTCCTTTTAGGCTGAATAGAAGCCACAAACTACCCACCATTACTTTGGGATATTAATATATTTGCTTTATTATTCACGTATCGAAAAATCTTCTCTCCTCTTCACACTTGGATAATGTTTGTCTGAGCAAGTCTTTTTGTTACTTAAAATCATTTGTGTCACTCGTCACCAAAATATTATAACCCCTGCCTATATGTATAAAAATTTAATTTTTGATTCAAATTGACGCTATCTCTAGTTAAACAAATATCAATCTTATTTTAATGGAATTTAAGTTGACTTTCAGAGTTACTAGCACTATTAAAAAAATTATGAAAATTATTATTTAAGTCCTTTTTTTTCTTTCTTTTTTTATGGCTTTGCACGGTTTTTACATTTAGCCAATGTCACGTAATGAATTGTCCAATGTCGAAAGAAACGGCCGCGTGACCCGTCTTACTATGGATGTTTGAGACAAAGTGATGATGTGGCCACTATGCTGCGATATTTCACTGTTCTTTATGAATGATTTACTAAATGCACTTTTTACGCACTTTTATTTAATCAACAACACTATAAATAATTTTAAAAGTCCAATGAAAAATGAGCGTGACACTCAGCTTGACTTTCCCGCCAAAACCAATATTTAAGTCTATCCATCTTTGAGTTCACGACGTTTATTATCTGTGGTTGATTTAAGTGAACCTTCTAATTCAATATGTTAGATACCAAAAGCGCTAAGCCACCTGCGCCGGCGCCTCCGCCCGCGATCTCTGTAATTACCGCCGATGACTATCGACAAGGACAATGTGCCGATAGTCAGCTTAGCGATCGATATTAATGATTGTCGTAGTTTTAGAAATATTATGATGTGAAGTAATATTATTTAATCTTATCCGCATCTAAGCATGTAAATAGTATAAATAGTAATATACCATCCGAACAATGGATGGTCTGTAGGTACCGTTAGTTGTTGGCAGTCATAATCTGCACCCTAATTGTGTAACACACTATTAATATCAGTTGGAATCATTTCGAAGCATATTGCTATTTCATTGCTCCATATGTTCGAAAATGTGTCTGCTCGCCAACGTATATAACGCAATGATTGTTGTTGAACTGTCAAAATGAAACCCATTGCTACTAATAGTATGTTACGTAATTACCGTGAAGGGTATGAGATGTAAATAGAATATCGGAATCACACGTAGAAAATAAACAAAATTAGATTCATGTTTTATTTGAAAAATCTGTTAAACGTAGAACGGCCAAAACATACTCAGAGGTCTCAGTTTCTTTTAGAATCATAATCTTACTAGTTTAAAGACCATGTAGATTCATGTCAGAAATACTCTTTTGGTGCCCCTTTCGATAGCTAAATTATATTATCGTGATTGACTTTATCGAACCATTGTTTATACAATTTTATATAGGTATATACAGCGCATGATTCCTCTTATCACGATGTTCTTCGCGAGTTCTATTGATTATAGTAAAATTTTCCGTCTCTGTTCCGTTCTCTGAAAACATTAATGTCTAGAAGTGGTCAAGATACTTATTGATATCTGAGAGATCCTTGAATCTAAGACCATTATCATGACGATAAATAGTCAATCTAACTCCTAATCCCTTGACATAAGGCTAGGGTCTGAACAGAGAACTATTATTATCTGAGCAGCTGACATCATCGTCAGAGCCTAGACGTCATTAGACACTCCTAACTAAAAATATTCCACGTTTTGAAACTAAAGTTACAAAACCATTTAAAGTTTCTTAATGAATCATGATGTACACGCGGTAAATGTTATACTAACTGACATTTACAAGCAATACTAGACTTAATAATAACTATCGGTACTTGTTACTGTTAACATATGTAGAACAAGTATTTCCACGAGTAGCTCCGTAAATCTATTAACTTAACTTTGATCCAATATTTTGGTATCTAGAAGACGAAAATGATCGATTTGCTCTTAAAATACAAATTAATGATTTGGGATTCCAGGAAAAACGATTAAGGAATTAAGAATAAACATGTTAAACTAGCATTGAACGGGGTTTCTATGTTTATTTAAAAAGCTATCGCCATAGCCAAGAAACGTATTAAAGTACCCGAGTCAAAAATGAAACAGATTCAAAATGAAGTAGATCTAGCAAAAATTGGTTTTAAATTCTACTCATTTCTGGTTTCACTCGTACAAGCTCATCTTCAATACCAATACTCCTCTCAGGTCCCTTTCAGATCCTTTCACTTCGCAGAACCTCGGTTGAACAAACAGTTATATCTCAGATTTGGCTATCAGCATGAACTTAGATCCTCTGATAAACATTTTATGTATTTCTATTGTGGAATAATGATTAGGTTTTTATTAAGTGGCCTCGATTGTAATACGAATAGATTGTACTGATGTTATTAGCATTAGTACCTACTTAATACGTGTACATATCAGTGGCGAAGAGTCCATACAAGCCGATTCCCACCGGGTTACCTTTCAAAAATCAGTTCCATATTCATACAAAAGTATTTACATTCTATTTCATTAACAAAGTATTATTAATCAAATGCCGGCGCGATTTACAATAGCAATCGCAATTTTTAGCAATACCCTAAGTATCACATTTCATTTTATAGTCGTAAATTAATCAGCGCTTCAATTTTTCGTAATTCTTTTCGTAGTTCTCTTGAAGGAAGCCGTCGAATTTCAGCTTACCTATGTCAACGGTTTACTATGCCGCGAAAAGAGAGAGCGTGTCAGTCCATCTCTTTCTAATTCTCGCTAACCGTCGCGGTAAAACTTGATAAATATAAGCCGCCCGCGAGCGGCTTGTATTTCTCTCCTCTCCTCTATTAGAAAGAGACAGAAACCACGCTACTACGAGATAGCGTTCTATACCTACCTATGGTGCGTGAGTTTTTCGTTTGTTTTTAATATTTGTGTTATTTAAACTGTGACGGATTCTGTAAGGTAATTTAATCGCAGATTTGGTTAAATACTGTTAATTTTGTTTGTTATTATGGCTTTAATTCATATAGAGTGCTGTTACTGTTAATTCGTCTTTGAAAGACGCATTTTCTCAAGTTTCGACTCTTTGCAGTTTAATTCTGACCCTCCCCATTTCAGTAGGTTCAGCTGAGCGGTCATTTTCTGCTTTAAAACGCATTCACACGTATGTGCGAAACTGCCAAAAAGAGCAGAGATTGTCCGATTTGGCTATCATGTCAATTGAAAAAAATTTGCTTAATAAAATTAAAAGTAATCCGAATTTTTATAACAACATTTTAGCTCATTTTGTTAAAAAAAAAACAGACGCATTGCATTAGAATATAAATAACGTTGTGATTGTGTATAATTTGCTTTATTTTTGCTTAATATTTTTGTTGGTTTTGGATCGGTGTCTGTGTGGTTCGGTTTTTAACACTTTATTATTTTTATAATTTTTTATTTTATTTTTTCTTGACTCTTATTCCCTAACAATAGGTACTTAACTTAGTACTTACTAACAAGCATGCATGTGTGGTATAGAGATGCACGTCGAAAAAGGCTTTTCACAAAGCCGCTTTTATCATACTTGAAAGACATTGTTATCAAATCATCAGTCCTTTTTTGTAAGGTGAAGGTGGGGCTTTTCATATTATTCTTATCTGAAGACCTCCTCCAAGATATTGAAAGACATTGTTATCAAATCATCAGTCCTTTTTTGTAAGGTGAAGGTGGGGCTTTTCATATTATTCTTATCTGAAGACCTCCTCCAAGATATCCTGCAGTAGGTAAGTGTTTAAGTGTTTATTTTTTTGGACCGGCTTCCCTTTGTCAAAATTTCACCCTTCGCCACTGGTACATATATACTAGTTTTGCACGCGTCTTTGCCTATGTTGTATTGAGAAGTTTTTCCATGGGATTGTAATGCCGGGATGAAAACCGTCAAACACACAAACTATTTTATAATATTGATTATATCGTTGGACTTTTTATTGTATCATTTGAATTTGATTTCTGTGAACCATAAAATGCTTGATGATGATGATGTCGCTGTGGTTTTAGCAATATCACCATCATCATTATTACTTTGTTCCTCTAGTCTTAGTCATGCATGTTCTTCAAGCTGGGTTCTATTTTTCATGTTCTATTATCCACGTCAAGCCAGCGTTCTTCATCAAGGGTCTTTCAACATTATATGCCAATATCAACATACCATATTTTACGTGTTTAAAAAAGCATGGATCCTATACCGTCATAAATATGCGAATATCCCTTTGACTCCACCGATCCACCTATATCATGCAACAAGCTAACAAGTTTTTAATGAAACCTTAATTAAGAATATGCGAAACGAAATTATTACCTTTAACAAATTACAGTTTGACTGAAGACCTTAAAATTTGGCCCAAAGCGAGCCAAAAAATATAATGTCGTTATTGCAGATATCTTTCTAGAAGCCATTAATTTTGCATTAAAGGCTGAGGTTCCTTGGCAGCAAACATTTAATAAATTCTTGGACTAACTTATAGTAACCTGCAGTGTACTAAGACGAAATTTTACGCAATTATAAAAAAAAAATTCTAAAGATAAAAATTTCCTATCATCCTATATGAACGTGATCGACGAAAATGGTATGTAAGAATCGTATCAGATGGTGTTAATTAAGTTTTGACTACTCCTTGAAAAGAAGGCGTGAATTTAAGTATGTAAGCAATATCATCCACTTATGAAGAAACAAAAGTTACAATCATCAGAATAGAAAGTCCAAAAAACGCTCGTAGGTATAAAACTATTGAATAAGACAAAACAGAAAGTCACAATAATCGCGAAAAAATATCTAACTCTGAAGAACAAATTGCACTTGAAGACGTACTGAATCACCCTCGTCCACATTAGAATTCAAATACTAACAAAGATTCATTCGATTTTAAACACAATACTTATCAAACACATGTTCTTACAATTGCTGGACCGGAAGTTTTGAGTGACTGCCACATGACTAACAGCTTGGTCTGAAATCGTTGAAACTCGACCAAAGTGAGTGAATCATGAACGTAAATAAAGGGGTGTGTGAAACAGATTCATTCATAATTCTGTTTAGTGGTGTGAATAATCCCGGGTTCAAATATCAAATTCATTTGGGTCACTCTTAGAGTTTTTATTTAAATAAGCCGTTAAATTTTCGCACTTTCTAGAGCCTTACCCTTTTGTATCTTTGTGAATCTACTTGGACCTTTAAAAAATTGGAACTCTTGATCCTTGAAACACAACTAAAATTGCCCTTGGTGAACTTGAATTACTGAAGATTCATTGAAAGATTAATTAATTGGTACCAACTCTGTACTTTAAGTTCTTAATAGTTTTAATTAGGGTAGGTTATTATTTTTATTTCATAATTTGTAATTTATTTAGTTTTATAAGTTTGTAAATGTTATCTGTAATATTTTAACTTAACATAATACAGATACAACATAAGTTGAAAGATTTTATATTGGAAATTATTTTTGTTGTATTTCGCCAGTATCTACTAATTTAATTTGTTTAACCAATGTAAAATTTTACATTAGTTATTCTTGGTTCGTTCGCCAGAATATTTAAATACATAGAATAGTAATTATTCTTAAAACCTCTCACAAAATAACAGTAACGGTAAATATAATGACAATTTGTATACATTTTTGCGAAATTCCTTCAAGTAGAGGTGTGCCTTGAAGGTTACTTGCAACAAATACGGCCAGATGCTAAGACTTGCTAATGAGGTGTCACAACTCTACACTTGACCACTCAAGGTCTTGAAGTTCGAATATGTATAAAAAATACTATGTTTGAGATAAATATTATTTTCCGACTGTTAGAACAGTTACATTTTTACTTTGATGAAAGTACGTAGCAAAATGATGTCGTATTACGGTTATACATTATAGAAGAGTAACGAAAATTTCGTAAAGAAAGTTTTGAGTATAACGGAAAAAGGAGGAGACCAAAGAAATGGGAGCGACTACCGAAATGACTACGAACAGAGAAGTATGGACGAAATGATTTATTGCGCATAGTCAAAGTAAAATTTAATTCGTTTATTGCGACCTAAGTATACAAAGTTGGTAAGTATTATATCATGGTAGTACTAATGCTGATGGTGATGACGTATTACACGGAACATAACTGCATCTTTTGGATCTAGAAAAGGGTGTTGCTTCGCTACAGTTTTAACTTTTGTTAGTATCATTGCTTCACTTTTGTTCATTGTACTGTTGTTATAGACTATTTGTTTTTTATTTATCTTGGTTATATGACAAAATTCTTCTTTTCCAATACGAATATTAAGAATAGCTTAAATGTCGCAGCGTATCGCAGTCTACTGTTAGACATAATATATATATGCCTTTGCTAATTTGTGTCGCAACAACAGCGCCTCGGCTTTCCACGCCTCATCTGTTTTAGCTGCCTTTATTTGGAATTAGCTGGACTGAATACCTTAGTATTTAGTCCAGCTAATTGGGCGACTTCTCTTATGATAGCTTGAGTTAAAATATGCCAATATGCAATATCTTTAGTTGACGTTTGATCCAAATTCAGCTTCAGGGGATTTAAGTATTGGGAATTTCATTAGAAACGATGAGTAATATTTTCATAAACAGGAAAATAAATACACACATCAAAAGTGTCTAGGGATCAAGCATTTTTATGCGGATTTCTTGAGATTGAGATGTGGCTTTGTAATAAATTTATGATTTTATAAATTTATATGGATCCTTTTTGGTGCATTTCATAATTTGAATCAGGAACTGTGAATCAAATTCGAGTAAAAGATGAAAATCAGCTGTCAATATTTTCCCTATAAAAACATACAACGCATTGAAGACATTATTAGTGCTACTGTTTCCCTACTACTGATTAAAACCAACGTTATTATGGAGCGGCGACGTCATTTAAGCAGGGAAGAAATGCTCAGAGCCGTGGGAATGATAGAAGCTGGTTCCCGGCAACGTACTGTGGCTTTAGCTCTGAATACAAGTCAGAGTGTTATCAGTCGACTTTGGACACGTTACCGAAGCACTGGTACCGTGGCTGAGCGCCATGGAGGACGGTATCGCTGCACCACACGGAGACAAGACCGATACATTCAAATCTTAACTCGAAGAGCTCCAACAATAACCGCCATGATGTTAGCCGTGAGGCTTCATCACTCTTCAGGGAACTTAATTAGCGACCAAACAGTCAGAAACCGCTTGCATGAAGTGAACCTTCATTCCCGAAGACCGCTACGGGTACCACCTATAGCAATGCACAATCGTAGGATTCGATATCAATGGGCTCTTGAACACAGAAATTGGGCAGAAGAACAATGGCGTTTCGTGTGCTTTTCTGATGAGTCTCGTTTTGGTATGAGACCGGATACAAGACATATACGACACTGGAGAACCCCTGGACGCCAACAGCGATTAAAATCCTGCCAGGAAGTCCATCCTTATAGTGGTCGAACCATCATGGTATGGGCGGGTATTTGGATCGGCGGAAGAACTGAGTTGATTTGGATCAGAGGCAACCTCAACGCTCAAATTTATGCTGAGACGATTGTATCAGACGTCATCGTTCCTCTACAAGTGCAAATCGGTCCCTTATTTCAGTTAATGCACGACCGCACACCGCAAGAGTTGTAAGACAGACTCTCGCCGCAGCTAACATCAATGTCCTGCCCTGGCCTGCTCAGTCGCCAGACTTGAACCCGATTGAGCATGCATGGGATATGCTACAGAGAAGAGCTCTGCCGAATATGGAGGGTATCCAGTCGCAAGAAGACCTTTTTTTGTTGTTGCAACGAACATGGGCGGCCATTCCACAGCGTGATTTGGATGAACTCATTTTGAGTATGCCAAACCGATGTTCTTGTGTTGTTAGTGTTCGCGGTAGAAACACGGATTATTAATTGTTTAAGTTACCCAATAAAATTTTAGAGAAAACTGTTATTTCAGTCTTTTTTTCGAACTTTTGTGTTAGTGGTTCAAATGTCAAATATCCCTTTATTAGGAAAATGGCAAATTTCTTTATTAATGCAAAGGTGACTTGGTTTATCGTTACTGTGACAAACGAAAACACTTTATTTGATGAATCCTTAAAGAAAATTTTAATTAATATCAATCAGGAGAAAAGTTATTGCAAAAATATATGTTGATCCCTAGACACTTTTGATGTGTGTAGCATGCGCTTTACTCACTTTATGACTGGAGTTTCATAGCATTTTATCATTTGCGACTCACTCAATAAATAAGTCAGTTTGTAACTAAATCTCGAAGTATTTTTCAATTTCGTTTTATTTCTTGTATCAGTTAATAAGGTATCCCACATGGGCATAATTTATTTTAATGAAAACATTTACAAATAATATTGGTTTTATAAAGATGACTTCTTTGTCAGTCGGAAATTTGAAGCTTTCCCAATTTCTAAGGAGGTAGAGCTTTTACAAACTATGTAGGGGTCAGGTTTCAATATAACTATATATAAGGAGGGAATGTCTATAAGACATTAACTGATTAACACTATACGCTTTGGTATGACAGCTGATCAGTCTTTTGGGCGTCAGGCACAATGGCGCCGATTCCGATGTTCACAAACTAAACTAATTTTAAGTTATGTGCATCTTTTTCTTGCTATTTCATTAAGAAAACGATAGAAGATAACATTTTAGTTTAATCCTCTCAAATTAAGATATTCCATAGACAGTTTAGACACGATTATAAACATGAATAAAAATACGTCAATTTATGTCAGGAGCGGACTAATTTAACAGGTCTCAACTAACATTTTACCTTCTGTCCTTTTCTTAATAAATTAGAAAGAAAAATAAACACTGAACTTAAAATAATTTAGCTTGTGAAAAGAAGAATTGGTGCCAATCTCTCTTATTCATATATTGGCCATCTCAATTTATTATCATACTTTCAAAACAATTTTTAAATTAGTATAATTATTGTTTATCTATTTAATCAAGTTTTATGAGTTTACTGATAATTTATTTTTAAATGCTGCGTATGAGTGTAATGTATACCTAAGTGTGTCTATTTTTAGAATGGATTACTGTAGTAATTTTTTATCAAGCAGATAACTTATTTTTAATTATTATTATTATCTGAAGTTATACAGTATGTACTGTTTTTCTTTTTTCCTCTTTTGATAACATGTATTAACTACGTTGCTCTATATTCTACGATGCAGATTTACTTATAAGCCAAGTCAAATTATTACATATGAAAAAAATACTCGTCATCATCATCTCAGCGTTAATGCCAGTCGCATCCGAAGCTTCTTCAGCTTCTGAATCTGGGGTCTGCTTTACCAGTCTAACTGCTAATTTTGGCTAAACTTCGATATTTTCCGTGATGCGACTGCCGGCTGACCTCCACAACCCGAAGGCGATATCGAAGCATAAAAAAATCATAAAAAAAATACTAGTGACAAAATATTGAAGGTTAGGTATACAGAGTGGTGCT
The DNA here is from genome assembly GCA_037179545.1 of Sesamia inferens. Lineage (NCBI taxonomy): Eukaryota > Metazoa > Arthropoda > Insecta > Lepidoptera > Noctuidae > Sesamia > Sesamia inferens. Next base: position 26,754,319 of record CM073941.1, on the reverse strand, counting down.
GACAATACGACAATAAATTAAGCATCGTGTACCTCAACACATTCTCAGTATACCCATAAAAAATCATATGAATTTGTCCATTCGTTTAGTCACAGGAAATTATTTTTCATCTTTCACATTTTCTAATTTAATTTAATTTAATTTATAAATTATAAACCAGCGCTTGACCGCAATCCCGCCTGATGGTAAGCAGTGATGCGATCGTTGATGGTAAAGCGCGCTAGTTTATTAAGAGCCTATTCACTCTAGCCTTGAAGACACTCAAATTGTAATGTGACGGAAACACCGACGCCGGCAAATTGTTCCAGTCCCTCGATGTACGCGGTATAAAGGAGGAAGCAAAACGCTTCGTCCGGATCGCAGTGGTGTTAACAACGTAAGGGTGGAAACTCGCCGTACGACGGGTCGTCCGATGATGGAACGGAGATGGGGGAATTAAATCATGCAATTCCCTTGCACACTCACCAGAATGCATCCTATAGAAGACCGAAAGGCTGGCTACTCTACGCCTGTGCTCCAGGCTTTGGAGACCGTTTCGAGTTAAGTCTGGGTCGCCAATCAGCCTCTTCGCACGCCTCTCCACCGAATCCAAAGTGGCAAGGTGGTGGTACATGTTGATAAGGAAGCGCTTACAGGAGTTACAGGTTAATGACCGCCGCATCCTGCGGTACCAAACTTAAATAATAATAGCCCGAAAAAAGCAAGGGAGGTCAGTGAACCAATATTTTTATAGGATGTTCTATTCCGTTTGCAATTTTATGCGATTAAGTTTGTTTGAAATTTAATTTTTTTCATTTTTGATGGTAGGTTTTTTTCTATGGTTTAGGATTATTCCTATGAACCAGCATTATTCGTGTTTTCATTTACCGTCGTATTGCCAGCACCACTCTGTATAATGCAGGTATTATCCGTTTTTGATTTTGCCTAATTAAATGGAAACTTCATACCGATAATAATTGAAATATTAATTAATAATAAACAAGTGCAGTTACAAATAAGGTATAATTCATGACTAATTTGTTATTCAATTTTATAAGCTAACCTTGAATTTCAAAATAACCATAGGTTAATTAATATTAATTTATTAATTCCTTAAAGCTAATTATTGAGTTTCTATTGTTGTAATGCAGATAAAATCGCCTAATTAATTTATTAAAAGGTTAGTGTGACAATTGAAAGTTTTATTGATTGGCCAACTCACGATTTCTTTTAAAATGTAACAGTTACTGAACTGAACCTCGCCCACTTCACCAATCCAACACTTTCGTGGCAGCTGGTTCAAGGGCTTGGTTCAGTGTGGCTTCCATGTCTTTTCATTACGAGACTCGATCATATGCATCGAGGCGCGTTTGGTACTCTCATTGGTTGAGAGTTTTTACCTTGAAGCGGGACAATCGATGAGCCCAGCGCGGTCGATATCGATGATCAAGTCTTTGTAATGAAAACTCATGGTAGCCACACTGAAAGCGGTAAGTACTCCTGTCAATCTATTTTGTTAAAATCTTAGGGTCTTCTTCTTAGCGTGACGTAAGCATCCTATAGGGACTCTGCTACTTGTTTGGTGCTGTCATCAACTTCCATCAGTCCCTGTAACGTGCAGGTGACAATACAAGCCGGACGCGGTATTAAGTGTCATCTGACGTTGAAAACGTAAGTGAACTGAGCTTTTTTGATACGTAAAGTTAGCACATATTCCCCATGTCATCATCATCAACCTTTTTATCGCCCCACTGCTGGGCACAGGTCTCCTCTCATACAGAGAAAGTTTGAGCGTAATCACCACGCTTGCTCAATGGGGGTTGGCGATTTCAGATTTAAAGTTCAGGTCTCAGGATGTTCTCCTTCACCTTGTAATCAGTCATTGGTGTCCAAGATATACGTAGAAAGTACATATAACTTAGAAAAGTTAGTGACCTGGAATTGAACTCGCACACTCATACTTAAGAAGCTGGTGTTTTAACCAATAGGCCACCACATCTTGCTTACTCCCCATGTACTTCCAGAAAGCGACATACAGAAAATAATTGACTATTCAACAATTGAAGCGATCTGTCAATGGTCTCATCAGGTGGAATAACTTGCTCATCATAGGATTTTTACTAACTAAACTGATTGGACCCTGCTCCTATTGATTCCTCTTCTCCCTGGAGGCCACACTACCAATATTTCAGACCTTGGTTTTCTCTTTTTCTGTTATCTACTACTAACCTAAGTCTCTAATTAATACTTAAACGGTGTTTCACAATAATGTAATGAATTAAATGAATTTTGTAACCATTACTATATCGGACGCTAATCTGACATGCTGTTTAGAGACAATGTTGTAATACTAATCTTGAATGGTATTACAGTAATGTATGTCACTGTAAACCATAGACTTCTCGTACCGAAGTCTATGGATTACAGAAGCGAGCGCCATGAATGCTTACCGCGTATTTGTGCAATTTATTTTTCACTCGTAATATTTTGAATGCATTGCTTAGAAATAACAGTATTCTAAAAATGGTGGCTACCGACAGTCCGAACTCAATATTTTTGTTCATGCTAACCAACAATGTCCCACTTCTGGGCAAAGGCCTGGCCCTATTCCTTCCCACCTTACATGAGTTCACCTTCCAGTTAGATGGAAAATATTATCCAGCTCGTCCTGACATCTCCTACGAGGTCTAGCGACCTCGCCTCGCTGGCTCAGGGCATCAATTCTGTTCTATTTGGGCCCAAAACTAACAATAAATATGCATTATTGTTACAAAGAGTAACGAACATACAAACTTTTACGTTTATATTTAATATTATTAGGATTCTAATATTGACATTTTTCCTTAATTAGTCTGTTTCAGTGTAGTGTAAACTGACGAAATGAAATCATCACACCGGTTTTGAAATACAAGTGAATTAAGTACGCACGACGATATATCAACTTATTAACCACACATTTCCAGTATAGGCTGACTTCTTATTGCACGAAAAGCCTAAACAATGCGAGATCAACTAAAACTGGGAATGTATGTCTTGATGTGTCGCGGTGTGTACTACACACAGACAAACACTTGTGTTCAGTTAGTCGGTCAGTTCGTACTCTCCTAATCTTATCAATCGTCTGATAATATTCTGTTTACCTACCTATATAGTATATATGTACATATATCAGTAACGATTGGTAAATTACGCGGTTGGGAAATAAATATATGTTTATGTTTTACTTAATCAAATGCATATTATTAATTAAGACGTCAACTTGTTGTATGATGATTAAGTAATTCAAAAGCAGCTACAAGTTATGCCCTTTAGTAAGTAAGTAAATCAATTACAGGCATTTTTGAATTGGCAATGGGTTGGTCAGTCAGAAAGATGAAGGCCCATTAGAAAGCGTACATATTAAGGGGGAAGACAGGGGAATAAAGTTTAGCCAAAATCAACAGTTACACTGATAAAGTGGACCCCAGACTCCAAAGCTGAAAAAAGCTTCGGATACGACTGGGATTAACGCTGATATGATGATGATTCATAGGGCAGAACTGACAAAAATGGAGTTTTTGTCAGTTCTCTCTTTTGAATCATAATATTGTCAAATCATTCATGTTGAAATTAACTATATGAGAATGATGCAGAAAGACGTGCACGTTACAAGCAATAGCTAAAGTAATAAGAAGCTAGATGAGAGTAGGATTAATAATGCCCATGAAGTATGCATGTCGAATCGTTCAAAACAGAAGAACAAATAATTCGAATTCACCGAGATCGATACAAACTTGTACTAGAAGAGCATAACCAATCTGTCGTTGCGTTATTTATCACGGAAACATCGATATCGATCCCGCGACCATGAGAACTGTACTAAAAACTGCGGAAACTATACAAAAATATAAATAAAAGTTTAAAAAGTTGCGAAATAATCCGTCAAACTAGTTTGTTGCAGTGATAAGTTGCTCTCCTTTCAGTCGTACGGTCAGTGAACCCCTGAACAAACTTTGTTGTGGACTTTATTATAAACTGTTTTGAAGGGTACTCAGTCAATCTTTGACGCTTATAACAAAATAAAAATTTATAACATCCCTTAATATATTGCCTACATTTCAATATAGTTCTCTCATTAACATATTCGTCATTTTCGTTAAGTTTTTTGTTTCTCTCTGGAAATCCTCTCCTTTACCGGCTAAACCCACCGTGATATTTAACCGCAAATTATGGATATGGGTCCAGGATTCGCATAAGCATTCACCGCTCCCCCGACAGACCTCGGCTTTCACAGCTGATCCCACATGCCCATGCGGATATTCCCACAATGTTCGCACCCATTCTCCAGTGGCGTGCGTGGAACATTGCGAAGCCAACATGGTCTGATCAGGTCGGACGATGGACGCCCCAGTCTGCCGCCCGCAGGCTTATCAGCCTACAGCAATCCACTGCTGGATATGTCTCTCCTATTATACGTCATTTAGTACGATGTTCAGTAATTTTAATCCTAGCTACCAGCCATCCTGGAAAGATCGTCGCTTTATCTATCCAGGGGACGTCCCACCTTACGTTTACAGATTCACAATCTTGACTCAAAAACACGTCTACGTAACGGTCGTCGGTTCTACGGCTAATATGGCCAGCCCGACGGCCGATGTTGATAATCTTGATGAAAAGTGAAAGAACAATTAATGAAAAGAGTAAGTATATTTTTAAATGTTTACAGGAAACTATACAATTTTCAGAATATTTTGGATAAACTTTCCAATTACCTTCAGATTGGCGACGGAAATATACGTAGCTAATGCAATGTTCATGCAATGTATATCTTCATATTAGTTTAAAAAGGTAATCTGAAGTATACATCGCTGATAATAAATTATTGGCCTCTTTGCTACGATAATATTTGAGGAAGTTGTTCGTTATTAGTTTTACCTATTGCTGACGCAACAAATTATATATCACGTAGGTACTCGAGTAGGATTTTAGTCATAGATAAATGTCTCCGACAGAGTACCCGCGACGTGGACCCCACGTAGGGGAGAAACAATATGGTATAAGAGAGAGAGAGCTAGAGGCATGAGAGGTATGCTGGATGGCTGAATTTCCTGACAGCGTGGCATACAAAATCGTCCTTATTTTCTACATAATTAACTGGGTACAACAATCCTATCCGATCTGTGCAAGCGCATCTCTAGCGGTTCACATATTAGTTCACAATCAATAAATGTGACAAATCCATTTATTTTTGTAAAAAGTATGCAGAAACACTTTTAGAACTTCGATCATATTTTTAAACCATGAGGTCATTGTTAAGATATTTATGACCCGCCCCCGCTTCGGTTTTTATAACTTGTCAAAATATTAATATTTCTTCACTATCAATATGTTACTTTACGCATAGCTGTGAAGTACATCACACTGACAGATTGGAAAATAACGACGAAAACCTAGCTTTTCCCAATTACATAAGTCGTAGTCAGCTTCCCGTCTAACCGAATACCGCTTGCTACCACTATTTTATATCTAACGACTGCCTATCCAGTTACAGGGTAATATACCCTAAGGATACTCTTTGATATGACTAGTTGTTAGATTTTCGGGCCTCTGACGAGTCGTAACTACAGTCAACCACGAATAACAACCGAGACCAACGGCTTAGCGAATATTCTGAGGCACGGAATGTTTGTCTGTACAAACATCCTGCGACAGCACACCAAGCTACTACAATCTTTCAGTTTGGTTTATTAGATTGTCAACTTTATCTCACCCCATATAGTACCGGGCTTAGAATACTACCAACCCATAACCTCCCGTGGGTGTCGTAAGAAGCGGTTAAGGGAACTCTCTTACAGAGAAGAGGGCAGCAGCGCTTCTCCTGTCGAATATCAAACTACTGCGATCTCCAACCCGCCTACTAAGCGTTGGGATTATGGCAAGGGCAAGCCCCAAATGTAATGAAAGCCTTGCCTTTGTCCAGCAGTGGATCTCTATAGGCTGAAGAAGTAGAAGAAGAAGAAAAACTTTATCTCTAAAGGATTAAGGCTCAAGATTGATTGGGAATGAATGAAGGCAGTTGCAGGTAGCTTTTATATATATATATATATTTTAATAATTATAAACTAGCGTTTGACCGCAATCCCGCCTGATGGTAAGCAGTGATACGATGGTTGATGGTAAAGCGCGCTAGTTTATTAAGAGCCTATTCACTCAGAAAAACTGAGCGAATAGGAAGGAAGACGGTAGTTGAGCGAGGTGATGCAATGTTAAACCCAAAAACACGACCAACGATGCTGCGCCAAAGGGAGATTGATCTGGAGACCCTCCACGACCAAACTCCCAACAGAACAACATTAGGCGCATCGTACCCGGCACACATCGCAACACAACTGCTCAGACCCGTCCTCCGTACGGCTTCACCAGACATCATGCCGGAACACGACAAATCGCTTGGCGGCAAGGCTTTGTCTGGTGGGTGGTAACTTCTGCCGGCAGCCGATGTTATGGCAGCTGCCTAATTATGTTTTCGTGTTTGAATACGAGGCTTTTGCCTTTGGCTATTATAACCTAGTGATCGAGAGATCGCGATCTCGCCAGATGGTAAGCAGTGATGCATTCGTTGATGGTAAAGAGCGCTAGTTTATTATGAGCTAGCTCTAGCTCTATTATATTTTATGTGTTTTTTTATTATTACTGTTTACTTGCAATGTGCGTTTTGTTTGGGCTAAATAAACAATTTTGCGTTTCTTTCTTTCTTTATATCATAATCTGGATAGACTGCAGCTCATACCCTGGATGTTTGTGCGCGTGATCTGTTTACAAATTCCCTGTAATAATCTCTAATAGTGCAGGATATCCTGACGGGTAATGAGTACAAAGCTTTTATGTTTATCAGGGACGCTTTTAATATGCACATCTATATGCATCGTTCTAACATGGATAATATCAACATGAATGATGTAATCAAATATTTTGTTTCAATTTTATAATTTTAAAGAGTGAAGTCTCTTATCCGTTCTTCTCAATAGATTCCTATGCTTCTTTTTTCTTTGTTTTGTGTTTCGGCAGTAGATCGCTCAACCACTGCACCGACCGTGTCGTCAAGATTTCGCTTTTAAATGGGCAACTAGCTTTATCTAACTGACTGACGACCCTTTGACAATCTGTACTGGTTTATATTAAATAAATATTTTGATTTTTGTTTTTATCACAATTCATGAGATACAGTCTGGTGGCAAACAGAAGGACAGTGGAGTCTTAGTAGTAATAGGGTTTTAGCCTTTAGATATAGAAATTAAAAAAATAAGTCATATGAAGAACTAAAATAACTTTTTCCACAACGAAAATTAGGTAAGTGCCTAAGAATGAATTTGAAATTACCGTTTAACATTCGAGAAACTCGAAAATCCGTTAGAATTGTTGACCACAAAGGTGGACCACAAAATACTTATATCAATGACGTAATGGAAGTATTAAACTTTAATGATATATTACACAATACACTACAAATAAATATTACTCTACCACTGATTCTCAGAACTGCCACAAACAGGTAAAATCCTAATGTATTCGTAAACTTAGGTAAAAACTAAAATTTCATCATAATTTTTGGATTACTAATATCATAAATATAGCTGTTAATAAAGCTCTTCTATTTCTACGGAGTGAAGATTAGGTTCTCATGTCATTGTAACAACGTCATAACAACGTCCCTAAACTTAATAACATAATGTAGAAACGTAACGTATTTTAAACATACACAATTGAATTAATAACAATTAACATTTCAGTTGGCCTCTTTTTTCGTTTTAGTATTTAACAATGCTAAACTTAATTTGTTATTATTTGTAAACAATATCATTAACTATGTACATACATGTGTGTTGAATTTTTGATACCATCAGACCGCGCGTTTGTCTGCCCAAGTTAGTAATTCTAATTATCATTACCTAAAGGGCTATATTTCTTTTTGGCATTATAATCTCTGTCTTATATTTTTATAGGTTTAAGGTGGATTTCTTTTGCTGTAATGTCAATAAACGCATTTTTCTTTACTTTTAAATGTTTAGTATAATAAAGTCGTTTTTTATTTTATTTAAAAGACTGAGAAGTTTTAACGAACTCGTACTATTTACATGATAAATTGATAATTAATCTAATCGCAATTCTGTTTATTACTTATCTTAAAAAAATAGCTGCCTTATTCTTCTATCTATTTACGAATCATGGGGCATAATTACCACCAAGTGTACCAGAAACCGTTCGGCAATATCGAGGCAGATCCAGAAAAATAAGGAGGTTTGATGCCTACAAACAGGATCAAAGCCCAAGAACAGAGGTAAGAGTCTTCCCGTCTTATTACAATTTAAGTGTCTTCAAGGCTAGAGTGAATAGACCCTTAATAAACTAGCGCGATTTACCATCAACGATTGCATCATGCCGCCAAGCAATAGTTTATAACGTTTAAAAAAAGAGTCCTTTGCCCTACAGTAAGACAAGATAAAATAATATACATATCTAATCTACATTCACGAATGATTTGCCAAAAATCTAAACAAATATGAGCTAATTAAAAAAAAACTTAATTCCTATACAATATGTTAAGAAAACCCTGTTCGACCCATAAGGATAATAAAGGTTAGGTAAACACATGACCAAATATAATATAAAATTTTACGTAATCATCATAGTACATATAGGTCAAGGTAGATTGAGAAAATTTTACTGTTTCGGGTAATTTGACCCTGGCGTCTGTACATGTATTCAATCATTTGTCATTGCTTGTAAAGCCGTTATAACTGTGCGAAGTTGCAAGTCTATGACTAATTTAATAAAAATATGTGTCAAATAAAATCTTCTGTGAAAAGCCTATTAATAAGCTTGAACGATTTTTCTTATCTCTTATGATAAGTATTTAATTCAAATATTTTGTCGCCTCTGTGTTATCTAAATCTTGGGAGCTAAAAGACCAATGCTTCCTGTTGACTAAGTTTGTGTAAGCTGGCGCCAAAAATAGCTTTTAATGTGCAAGCAGCAGCTAAGTCGCCACACGTTTAAGCATGTGGACAAAGTTCGAACATATGTATAACATCTCCATCCTTTGGAAAGCCAAAAATATAATCAAATGTTTTGAGCTGTGGCGGTACTACGAGCCTCAAAAGCCAGCACCCACTTCTTCAACGGGTATCCTGACCACAAGCATGCAGCGACCGCGCATACCTGGTTATCACCCTCAACCTCATCAGCAACCTCGACGCAGCCTCAACCCGGCGCTGTACGGCATCCGACGCACTGGAGTAGAACGCAGCGCCCCACCACCCCGACTCACTGGGGAATCTTCAAAAGACAGTCCGACTCACCGTGAACTACGCGGCAACCGGTTCCGACTCACTGGAACCTCAGCTAGCCTAGCAAGAATCACAAGATACAAGACTCAGCCCACTATCGACCTCCGGTCTCCGGAGGGGAGTGATGTAGCGGTACCTACAAACGCCACAAAATGAACGACGCGTCATACTGACGTCACACGAATTCTACATCTCGCAATCAGAGTTTACTGTGCAATTAGCATACATACAACTTGCCAATTTCAACCATAGGGCAAGTGCCCGCCAGACATAACACCCGTCTGGTTGGAGGATCCTCCCTTTTCTATGGAGGATGAGTGAGCTTTACTCCCTGTTCCTCATGCCTCCACAAGCTATTAGCTGCTATTCATGCCTGACACCAGCGGTGCGATTCTGTAGCCATCTGCCGCGAAAACTTAGGTGAACTGATCGTGGAGTGAGCTGTCTTCCAATTATTGCTAGGGTTTGACACTATTGACAGCTCAATCCAAGCTGACTTCAGCTAACATTACACGGTAACATCTTTACAGAATCGATCGGTAGATTTAAACTCTTTGTTAATGTATAAATGTTACTTCACTAGGAAGACCAATTTTCGTAATTTTAAATGATCAAAATCTTTGCAGCATATTTTTTTAAATTTAATCTCGGTGACAAACAAATGTCAAATACTTTTCAAATAGTAGACGTATGTTTGACGTTATGAAACTGAAATCAGATTGTGAAGTTAAAATTTAAAGTAAGCTGTTAATGATGTAAATCGCTAGTAGAAAATGGAAAGAAAGCTCAGTACGTTTTCTCATATCACATCTGACATTGGCAGAATTGTTGACATCGGCACCACTACTCTACCATAGAGCAAAATAGAATAGAATAGAACACAGCAATTAAAATAGAACATAGCAAATAATTTGTCCATTCACTATGATAGACAGAATAAATCAGCGGCTTTAGATAACGCAAATCCCTTGACCAAATCTAAAATCTAGTCCCCTAAACTAAGTATTCCAACACCTGTAGAATAAATAATAGGTTTAAAAGCAATGAATAATGAAGAAACAGGTCTTAGAAACTTACCCTGCATAAAGCGACACCCGTGTCCAGCCTATCCAGGAAATTATCAGCAGTGATCCTGAGTTCTGGGTAGAGGACTGTCAGCCACTCGGCCAGGTCCTCTTTCATCGCGTACAGGTACTCCTCTGAGGATTTGAAAGGCCTAAAAGGCCGGGCCTCCAGGAGGACTGCGCCTGCGCTCGCCATTGTGGAAGACTTCAGGGCTAGATGGACATTACTGGTCTGTAACAATAGAAAAGTTGAGTTAGTTAAATGCGTAAAGAACATTTTTGAGCTGTTAATCCTAATGATGAATTAAAACGAAATGAAATAGCGTTTTTTGGCCTTATAGTTATAGAATAATATACCTTAAAACTATAAATCAATATAAAACAAAGAAGAAGAATGTAATAATTGTATTTTTATCGGAATGAAAATACAATTATCACGTTTTTCTTTTATTTATAGTGGATACAGTCCATTTTTATATCATCCACATACGCGAAATTGCTTGATTCTAAATTAACTTTATGCTATTAAGTATTAAAGTTTTGACTTATAGCCCAGTCAAATTAGGTAAAAAAAAGGGGTCAACCTCGGAATGAAAGATAATAAGCTGCAAATTGGTATGAACCTTTGTTTTGTCATTCTAAATGTTGTCTCAAAAGTCACAATCGTTATCGTGTCCGCGTCTCAAGATATTCAAGGTCAAAGGTCACAAAAATCGGTTTTTCGCGAATATCTGGCTTCCTATCGGTTAAATGAGATTTGCATTTATTATAAAAGTTGTAGGCTATAAAATTCCCTACAACTTTTGTTTAAACTTTTTTTTCATACGACCAACCGTTTTGAAGTTAGAGCGCGAAGAGTGCACATCGTACAGTCATATACGGCCTAATGCAAGGTCAAGCGTGAGTTATGGTTATCAGTACGTTATAAAGTCAATTATTTACTTGGAGATTATAATTATTAAACAGTGCCCATTATTTATGTACTAACTATTAATTATTTATATTTAATTAAAGTAAGTAACTTGATTATTTATATATAATTATTCATATTTAACTATTTAAGTATAAAATATTATTAATTCTGGATTATATATTTTAGTTTTATTTTAAGTTAAAATGATAGTAAGAGTATATATTTTACACATATTTTTATTTATTATTAAATACGGCATAATATACATTTATCAAAATGTGAGTTCAAATATCAAAAGTATCTTTGTTGATTTTAATTGTAATGAAATTGGAAATGGAAGCTAATTATATTCTTCTTCTTCGTGGTCTTCTTCTTCTTGTCGCTCAAAAATGTTCGATTCATTGTCATCATCCTCATTATCTGTCATGTTCATCTCCAAACCTTCCAGAATATCGGGATCATATGTATTTTCTTCATCGGGATTACTTGGATACAGTGAAGCGTTGAGACAAGCTTGTCCGTTGCACTGGCCGCAAGCTAAAGAACATTGTAGCCCTGATTTTCTGCATCCACAGCGGGAACCACAACCATTTTTGCAATTGCAAAATATTACGTTTAGTAGTTCGGCTGGTGCTGGAGGTAATAACGTTCGTATGGGCTCCAGGATTTCATTTTCAAGCATCCAGCCCCATTCTTGAGGTTCTAAGTCCTTCCCTAACCCTAAAAAGTAAATAATTGACTTTATAAAGTACTGATAACCATAACTCACGCTTGACCTTGCATTAGGCCGTATATGACTGTACGATGTGCACTCTTCGCGCTCTAACTTCAAAACGGTTGGTCGTATGAAAAAAAAGGTTAGAAAAAAGTTGTAGGGAATTTTATAGCCTACAACTTTTATTATAAATGCAAATCTCATTTAACCGATAGGAAGCCAGATATTCGCGAAAAACCGATTTTTGTGACCTTTGACCTTGAATATCTTGAGACGCGGACACGATAACGATTGTGACTTTTGAGACAACATTTAGAATGACAAAACAAAGGTTCATACCAATTTGCAGCTTATTATCTTTCATTCCGAGGTGAAACCCTAATATGACTGGGCTATTAAGAATTGATGATACTTAAAGAAGTATTTTAACTGCCTACTTGATGTTTTTTTTTTTTTTGTTTGTATCATCAGTAGTTACTACTGCAGAGCTGACGGTCTCGAATTCAATGTATAGGGCTATCTTATTTTGTGTTATATCGTGCTCAAGTCCATAAAATTTGTGATAAGTATCTCACAAATAGTTTTGTCAATCGAAAGAGCCCATAAAAATTTAACCTATTAACCCCGCACATAAAACAAACATTAATTATTTTTTTATCCCAATTACAGATTTCGTAACTGGCATATAACTATGACAAATGCTCTAAATGTCAGCTCATTCAAACATGATGCCCAATAAAACGTGAACTGTCAAAGTGGCGCCACTTGCGAATACAAATGTCAACTAAACGTCAAATTCAGTACGTTTTAAATTAGTTCCGTATTCCGCCGTTGTCAGCATGTTTTGGTGATGGCGTAGTTTTTAAATACTATATCCTTGGCTGTCGGAAAGTTATTTGACAGGCAACTGGCAATTGTTTGTAATTAGCCAGGCGACTTCATTTGATCCTGTCAGGAATATGAATGGTCAAGACAAATGTTTTAAAGAGAAAAAAGAATGATTATGATTTTGATGGGAGCTATAATCTTTGTAGAGTTAATTGAAATGGTTTGTGGTTTTCGTCATTGACCTTTTTGGTGATGTTGTAGAAAGGTTTAATCCGTACGAGTCGAGTGAATAAAAAGAGGCAATAGATACGTACTCACATGAAATAATAAACATTGTGGTATATATAGTCGACGATAAGATTACAACATGGAATAAATTAATATTAATAATTGCAAATTAGAAAATTGGATTAAGAAGTTTAATAAATTGAATGAACTTGACCAACATTAATAATGATACCGTTCACAGTTTCTAATTAATATAAATAGCCTTTTATAAGAAATTAATTAGTTATATTGCTAATTTAGGTGCTAAGAACTAAGGTGTTTACATCTTGAAGAGATTTGGGAACAAAAAAAAAAAATAACAAGTAAGATCGCAAGTACCTACGTATTTCAATCAAATCTGATGATCGAAGTGATCTATTATACAGATTTATTAAACCATTTCCGTTATTAACCATTTATTAACCAACTCAAATCCGTATTTTAACGTCTCAATGGCAATCTGAATGAACTCAGCCCAAAATCCTGTTACGTTTTTGGCGCTATCACTAGAGGAGACGCAGGGCATGTTATTAATGTGTGTCCCATCATTTGTGTAAGAGCAAAATATTTACACTTTAAGACGGATTAGTCTAAAAATGCACACCTCAACAGGGTTTGCTTGATTTAGCTAACCCGGTTCCTAAATCTGCTTAAAGACTTCCAGGTTACGGCAACCAGACCAGGGGCTATCCAATGGTTGGAATGATTCCGCTATTGTGTGATAATTTAATGAACCAAACACAACACAGACTTATTTTTATATTTATACCATCCTTTAATCTTAATGGTGAACATTTATTCCCATTAGCGGCCTCTAGTGGTAGTGGTGATTGATCACCATCAGTCGTGTCCACAGTGGGACACGGTTCATTTACCCACACGCTCGGTCGCACTCCGCGGCTCAGTGCTTGCTTTCGCGGGTTCCACTCCCGTGCCGAGTAAATACTAGTTCGGATTGTGTCTGTTATTTTGTCGATGGTTGGTGTTTGTGCCAGTTATGTTGGGGAAATTGTAGGTTTTTAAGAATATAAATTAGTAGTAGTACTGCGTGTTAAAGGATTTTTAGAGATAATTTAAAACATTAAATAAGTCAAGCAAATATTTCGATGTATGTCGGATGTCCAGCCGGCGTATATTTTAGTCTTTTGCGTTGCAATCAGTGGTATGTCTTGTGCTGCCCGCATCCATCGGCTTCCCGCGACCTTCACCAGGTCATTAGTCCTTCTTGTAGGAGGCCTCCCTACGCTAAGCTATGTCGGTGACTTTGGTTCTTCTGCGGATCTCCTCATTTCTGATTCGATCGCGCAGAGAAACTCTGAGCATAGGTCTTTCTATCGCCCTTTTGTGTGACTCTGAGCCTTCGTATGAGACCCATTGTGAGCGATCATTTCTTGGACAAAATCTACCGCAGCGCATTCGAACCAGTCCATCATCAACTGTCAGATTGTAAGTACCCAGGCCAATACACAACAAGCTCGGTGCCAACCCGTCTAGCGTCACTTCATACAACTCTTACTGCTGATCACCTCATCATCATACATAATCGTTACACGCATACCTTGCGGCTCATTACTCACACGAGAACACGATAGCTCTGTGAAAACTATAATTATTGGACCGTTGGCGATCTAATGTATTGATAATCGATTATGTTGAAGCTTGATTACTACTGACGACAGCACAACAAGCTACTATAATCTGTCAGATTTCTTTATTCGATTTTCAACTTCTATACTTAAGAATTAAGGCTCATGGTTGAGTGGGAATATCTGACAGTTTTGGGTAGCTTGACCTGCTGTCGTCCATACATTACATTAAAAGATTCTCGACCGTGGTTTCGAGATTGACGTTCGAAGCACTCAGGGCAGACAGTCCTACTGCGAAGTAGACTAATCTACGGCTACGTCTCAGGTCAACCTGCTGTTCCAGAGTTGGTAGAATGCAACAGATTATTTGATTATTATCACCAATACTCTTATATGATAAGAGCTAGCAGAGCACACAAGTTATGGTGTCAGAGGGTTGAGGATCTCGATTTATTCTCCATCAGTGTTCCTAAACTAAAAAAAAAAAAATAATTGTGATAACTTCTTTGTAAATCACTAAAACATTTTTAATCTTTGCTAAATATTCTCCGAGTACCTACAGTTACAGTCTGTTGTGAGAACCTAATATTGTCCGTGGAGATTTTTAATTGACCTTCTTTCACTAATTATCTTCTACCTGTATACATATAAGCTAGCTGTATTTATTTATTTATTTATTCTTTATTGTACACCAATCAAACATCGAACAAAATACATTGAACGCAAAACATAAAATGGGCGGCCTTATCGCTCATGCGATTTCTTCCAGGCAGCCAAAGAATGGACAGATTCTCCTGAACCACAAATGGGACTGTCGTTGGTGCAAATATCATTATTACAATATACTAAAGTAGATACACAAATACATACATAAATACATAGATACTTTAATAGTATAATTAGTCATAAAGTGTTTGTTTAACAAGGTCATAACGACAAGTAGTGTTCCCTCACAAGTCTCTTGAATTCCTGCAACGATTGTGCGCGTTTAATTTCAATTGGCAATGCATTCCATAAACGAGGGGCCTGAACAGTGAAAGATTTATAAAAATAAATAAATAAATACCTAACTATCATTATAACATTACAATATTATTATATCAGTCTATGACTAAAGTCAAATAAATCTTTGTACAGGTCTAATGGGATAAATCGTGGTGGCCTAGTGGTTAAAACACCAGCCTCTCAAGTATGAGTGTGCAGGTTCGATTCCAGGTCAGGCAAGTACCAATGTAAACTTTTCTTAGTTATATGTTATTTATTTATTATTATTTATTATCTTGAGGCAACCTGGACTTTAACCGCCTTATTCATAAACGATGTTTAATGTTAACTAGTGATTAGCGATTCTTTGACCATAGATTTTAGACGTTTGGACATCACTTAACTTTAATCATCGTTTATAAATAAACACACTAGTGTTTAATGGGTTTATTCATAAACGATGATTAAAGTTAAGTGACGTGCGAACGTCTAAAGTGTATGGTTAAAGAATCGCTAAACACTAGTTAACTTTAAACATTCTTTATGAATAAGGGGGTAAGTCTGAAATCGCCAACCCGCATTAAGCAGGCATGGTGATTACGCTCAATCCTTCTCTGTATGAGAGGTGACCTGTGCCCAGCAGTGAGACGATAAATAGGTTGATGATGATGATGACAGGTCTAATAGGCCTGTAATAGCACAATTACATGACGCCCCATCATGAATGATGCGATCACATTCCTTCTTCACTAGTGTTTTCTGCCTCGATCACGTCACAAACATCTAGGTTAACTATATAGAATGGCCTGAATTGTTCGCGTTCCTACTGCATTATTAACTTAGGCATTTGATGGGCCTACTTTGAGGTGTTCATTATAGGATTAATTGGATTTAAGTTGACTTTAGTTTGATTTCTAGGTCGAGATTAGAAGGTGTTTTATCAGATACGACGTAAACACGGGTTGGTTTTTAATAAAAGCTAGATTGAAAATTATGCAAATCATTATTACAAAACAGTTATGAACTTGCCACTTTGAAGTAATTCCTCCATCTCCGTTCCATCATCGAACGACCCGTCGAACAGCGAGTATATATTCACCCTTACGTTGTTGACTTACTATGATCCGCACGAAATGTTACGCCTCGTCTTTTATATCGCGTACTTCGAGGTACTGGAACAATTTGCCTTCGGCGGTGTTTCCGTCTGACAAGAATTTGTCTTCAATAGAAGACAATACAGTCGCAGTCAAGCATTAATTTATTAAATTAGATAAAAAAAAGAAGATTCACGATTTAAAAAAGTCCTGGACTTTTAGAATCCGCATCGCAAAACACTTTTTTATAGCTTATACAAATATAATTATATTGATATATGTAATGTCAAATGCATGACAGATGTTCTAATATATTTTTTCTCGTCTAACTCGAAGACGCCCATACATTTTAAAAGGAGGCCATATAACAAATTGTGCCCAAATCAAAACAATACCCGCGCATGCACGTGTGTATAAACATCACAGTAGGGTCAGCAACGACAAGACAATGGCAGATCCACCGCGCTTGCACAAGCGCACGCGCTGTTGACTTCCGTTGTCGCCGGGCTGTAGCGACAGTAGAAAAAGGAAATAAATATTTTTTTTTAATATTAAAAAAAAATAGCAACTTAAAATGAAATAAGCATAGGATATGACAGGCACATTATCCAAACAAAATATCAAATGGTGTTTTTTGTTGTTCATTGTCAAATCTTTGAGCACGTAATAAGTAAGCAAAATAAAGATAAATGATAAAGATTAAAGAATTATCTGACATTCCATTATTATTATTGCGCGTAATATGGTGATATATTATTTTAATCGGTTAGCAGTAATTCTTTTACGACATCAATTTAAGACCTATAAACACGAACACTTACGCGTTATGTAAAAAATATTTGTTTATTGAGCATGGCAACAAAAAATTTGTGGTGAAAATGTATTTATTGTTGTAATTTATATGCTCTCTAAAGATGGCCCAGTTATTCAACTACACACATCAAAAGTGTCTAGGGATCAACATATATTTTTGCAATAACTTTTCTCCTGATTGATATTAATTAAAATTTTCTTTAAGGATTCATCAAATAAAGTGTTTTCGTTTGTCACAGTAACGATAAACCAAGTCACCTTTGCATTAATAAAGAAGTTTGCCATTTTCCTAATAAAGGGATATTTGACATTTGAACCACTAACACAAAAGTTCGAAAAAAAGACTGAAATAACAGTTTTCTCTAAAATTTTATTGGGTAACTTAAACAATTAATAATCCGTGTTTCTACCGCGAACACTAACAACACAAGAACA
Organism: Sesamia inferens; assembly: GCA_037179545.1. Classification (NCBI taxonomy): domain Eukaryota; kingdom Metazoa; phylum Arthropoda; class Insecta; order Lepidoptera; family Noctuidae; genus Sesamia; species Sesamia inferens. Next base: position 26,736,315 of record CM073941.1, on the reverse strand, counting down.
TCGGTTTGGCATACTCAAAATGAGTTCATCCAAATCACGCTGTGGAATGGCCGCCCATGTTCGTTGCAACAACAAAAAAAGGTCTTCTTGCGACTGGATACCCTCCATATTCGGCAGAGCTCTTCTCTGTAGCATATCCCATGCATGCTCAATCGGGTTCAAGTCTGGCGACTGAGCAGGCCAGGGCAGGACATTGATGTTAGCTGCGGCGAGAGTCTGTCTTAAAACTCTTGCGGTGTGCGGTCGTGCATTATCATGCATTAACTGAAATAAGGGACCGATTTGCACTTGTAGAGGAACGATGACGTCTGATACAATCGTCTCAGCATAAATTTGAGCGTTGAGGTTGCTTCTGATCCAAATCAACTCAGTTCTTCCGCCGATCCAAATACCCGCCCATACCATGATGGTTCCACCACTATAAGGATGGACTTCCTGGCAGGATTTTAATCGCTGTTGGCGTCCAGGGGTTCTCCAGTGTCGTATACGTCTTGTATCCGGTCTCATACCAAAACGAGACTCATCAGAAAAGCACACGAAACGCCATTGTTCTTCTGCCCAATTTCTGTGTTCAAGAACCCATTGATATCGAATCATACGATTGTGCATTACTATAGGTGGTACCCGTAGCGGTCTTCGGGAATGAAGGTTCACTTCATGCAAGCGGTTTCTGACTGTTTGGTCGCTAATTAAGTTCCCTGAAGAGTGATGAAGCCTCACGGCTAACATCATGGCGGTTATTGTTGGAGCTCTTCGAGTTAAGATTTGAATGTATCGGTCTTGTCTCCGTGTGGTGCAGCGATACCGTCCTCCATGGCGCTCAGCCACGGTACCAGTGCTTCGGTAACGTGTCCAAAGTCGACTGATAACACTCTGACTTGTATTCAGAGCTAAAGCCACAGTACGTTGCCGGGAACCAGCTTCTATCATTCCCACGGCTCTGAGCATTTCTTCCCTGCTTAAATGACGTCGCCGCTCCATAATAACGTTGGTTTTAATCAGTAGTAGGGAAACAGTAGCACTAATAATGTCTTCAATGCGTTGTATGTTTTTATAGGGAAAATATTGACAGCTGATTTTCATCTTTTACTCGAATTTGATTCACAGTTCCTGATTCAAATTATGAAATGCACCAAAAAGGATCCATATAAATTTATAAAATCATAAATTTATTACAAAGCCACATCTCAATCTCAAGAAATCCGCATAAAAATGCTTGATCCCTAGACACTTTTGATGTGTGTACATGCATATGTCCAAAGATGTTCTATTACTTTTCTATTTTTAAAGTATACTATAAATTTTCAAATTTCGAATGATGTATTTTATTACTGGCAACTACTAGCCCCTACCCGTCTACTAATTAAAATCGCCATTGTGGTTGGCCATGAAATGGAATACAGACTAAAAAACATGACAAATTAAAAAAGAATTCATTGCTACGCCGTTGATTGTTTGCTGCCACTACAGTTACTAGGCTAATCTGTTTACAGCGCATCACACGCGTCGCCGAAGTATTTATTTCGAGTTTACCAGTCAACACTCGCATTTAATATGACTTGACTTATAGTTGTGGTGGTTGGGTTACAGATTAGACAAGATTTTCAGTAGTTTTACAAACAAACTCTTCAGCTTTATATATTACTATAGATTAGAATATTTTACATCATTGACATCAAAACAATGCACGACGGTGAGAAAAGTTCGTAAATAAATCACGATACCAGCTTGATAATTGCGTAACACACTATCAATAGTAATAAGTTTCATTCTGACAGATCAACAACCTTCATTGCGTTATTTACCTAGATGAGCAAACAAATTTTCGAACATGTGGAGTAATGGATGAGCAATAAAGTTTAAAATTGTTCAGATTGAAAGAGACGATGTGTTACTCAATTAGGGTTCATGTACTCGTATCACTTCTAATACGGGAATGACTCCGTCAATTTCAATGTTTTTTTTTTTTTAAATTCAATTGATTAACTGAACTGGCACACTTTATGCCACTCACAGATAACAATAATAGGTAACTCGTGGGATTCATGTGACTAATATTGTACTGTCACCCTACAAAATTAATTATAATATGAAAACACCTAGTAGTATATGTGGCATATCAAAGTTGTACAAGTGAAACAAGATGTTCCATTTTTACGGCTAGAAACCACAAAATCAAAATTAATTTACTCAAATTAGGCTGAGAATCAGCACTTTTGATCGTCAATATTACATAAGACGGTCCCACAAAACGCCCGCCTTTCGCATTACACACATTTACATTATGGTTTATAGTAGTTGTCTCTGAAGGAAACCCAAAGAGCTACAATTGAAGTTCAACTAAATGCCAATGCTTCCTTGTTTATCGATAATGTTAACTCCTAGTACATGAGCGTGACGCAGCCTTGTATTGCGGAAGTGACACGGCGTCGGACACACAAGATATGTTGATAGCAATGGTTATCTATGTTTAATTGGCGATATGTCGCTCATTTGACCAATTGAGAGGAAAAATCAATTAAGCAAAAAAAGAATACGACGATGTTTCTGATTTTTGTAAAGACATTTATGAAAACGATTACGTAGACACGTCATATACAGTTCGGCCACATTATGGACAGCTACAACATCGTGTCACATACGACATAAGATTAGTTCAGAGCTCGACCGAAGACAATTTGACAGTAAGTATTCAAGGTGAGATGGTTACAGAGTCGACGCTGAAAGCCGTCGACGAATATACAAGTTTTTCCGAAAGTAGTTGAAAAGGACTTCGGAGTGACTTGTACATCCCATTTTTAAACAACTAAGGAACTTCGAAGTGACATTTTTAAACAACTATTGTTTCATCCCAAGTAATGCTCATGATTGACACTAATGATAGCTAGCATTTATGATAGGAAATTTTCACTATGAGATTTTTACAGAATTAATTGGCTCATCAGAAGCACCAAATGACGTCGTGAAAGAGACAGAAAGATTAACAAAGTGGATAATAACTTTATATACCTACATAATTTCACTAAGAATGACACAACTATTTTTGTTTTTGCTGTTACTATCATTTTTGTAATCGATACGGATGAACGACGAAATCACGACCAACGCTAGGAACCACAGGTCTGTCTCCCAAATGACTTTCTTAATTGGAATTTTCGATCATTTTAAATGATTCACTGTTTCCACATAAATTAAAGTGATTTAGTGTTAATATTCTTATCTATAAAATGTTATTCCGGAGTTCTCGGTAAGAATTAGTGAGCCATGAGAAATGGGTTGAGTTTGTGTTACTGCTGATACTATCGTCATTTTACTGTCTTCATTATCTTTCTCGTCTGATATAATTATTCAAATCATCTTTAACAGTATCCAGTCAGTGCTTTAAATGTTAACTAAACGTTCTAAGAGTTACTTCAGTGTAAACTAGAATCAAATTAACACCAGTATCTATGTTTTTCAATATCGTCTCTTACGTTACTGTGTTCCCCTTGACAAAAGGTAGCTTCAAGGTTACATTAATGCTGTACATAAAGAAAATGAGAATCACCAAGACTGTCATGAAGCAGTACAACGGCCTAACTAAGATTAATAATTAAGAGAATAGAAATTTCGAAAATCAAGACAAAACTATCTTCAAAATACATAAATATAGACGGAGTATGAAGTGAAAATAATGCGAGAGTAATGTGCAAATAACAATGCATTTCCACCGTGTCCAGAGATAAGAGCTATCGGCTCGATACCAAGTTTTATATCGATAACAAGGAAAAGTCATAAAAATCATTCACGGTATTTTTTACTTTGAGAATAAAAATGATATTAAAAAAATGGTATTTAATAATTTATTATTGAAATTAAATCGTTTATTCTGCAAGTAGGATCACTGATCACTTTTACACGTCAAATTTTTTTAAACTAGTCGGAGCTGGCATTTCCTAACTGGACTACCTCTGAGAAGAAGCACCGAAACAAACTCAGGGATTATCATCTTTTTTCAAGTCCAGAAATTAAAAATGAAAATGTTTACAATAATTTACGTGATTTAATACATATTGCTTAATGACATTGGTTAGCAGAGCAAGCAGCTCAATCCCAAGCTTTATTGTCTTCTAAATTCTTTTATTCTCTACTGTCTTTTGTATTTAGTCTGAGCATTCACATTCATCACTGATGGTAGGTATTTTATGTTAATTGATTGTGTTAGCCAGCATCATTCAAAGTAACATCAGCTAAAAACGAACCAACAGTTAATTAAATCCAATGTTCCTTAAAATTTGAGCTTTTGACAAATAAACATTTACCAAAAACTCAAATTTCATAACGGTCCATCGATTTCTGCGAACGTAATCATTTATTTTGAATAAAAACCGGAAAGCATACTTTTTCGGTTCAGTAATTTCATAATTGCTTAGCTTTACGGTGTAGGTTATGTATGGGTGAAGGATTTTGGTAATAATGTACTAAAACTGCAGGTTTTTAGAGTTCTTTAATAATTGCTAGCCTTTTGGCAATTATTGGTGATGTCAGTATTGGCTTTAGTGTTTTAAAATTGTCGGTACTGTAAACCTTGGACCAATCAGGGTAATGGTTTTGTTTGGCACACTTAACTATTATGTATCATTAGAAAATAGTAAACATTTGATTTAATCTTTCTATCCTATCCTTCCTATCCTATTATTCCTATCCTTCTCTGTATGAGAGGAGGCCTGTGCCCAGCAGTAGTGCGACAAAAAGGTTATTGATGATGATGTTTTAAGCTTCATGAATTGTGTATAAGTATAGAATCATCTTATTACCATAACTCACCAAGATTAAACAACTCTAGATCAATCGATTAAAAAGGAAAATCATACTGAAGATGACAACCGTCCTAACATTAGACAAAAAAGTTTTAATATCAATAAAAGCTAACATAAAAGCCAGAGTACAACATGTGTGCGTGTTTAAACTAGCGTCTTAATATATTTGAACTAAACTCCCATGCGTAGTGATATAAATAATCTAACTAAATATGTAACATAATCAACGATTCTAAAAAATCTAGAAGCAAGTAAACTTTAATTTATAATCTAAAACTTGAAACATGTCAACGACTTTTGGTAAAATACTAAAATGTAACATTCAGAACACGTAGACGGCCATATGCTCTTAAAATAACATTCAAGAGACTTAATGCTCTCTTTGAATACCATGGGAAGCGTCGTTGGAGATATTTCAACCAGTGGAAGCTGTTGCTTTTCTTCTTATTTTTAATTATTTAACATCTGCCTGTTTGACCAGGCTTAATTATTTGTAAAGATACCGCTTCATTAATGACTATGATTGTATTTGTTTTTGAATTTGATTCTAGGAAGTGGTTAGAATTCTGTTTTTTGCAAAATTAAATTCTGTCTTCGCCTTCGTAGGTGTCAGAAATTTCATGGGTTCTAATTTTTTGCGGTTAAAAGTAAGTTCTAACTTACTAAGTTAAATGATACTTTTTTCATTTTTATTTATTGTATTAGACTTATACTACTGATTAGATCAGTCTAACCTTTTGAACTCGTGTGAGATTTCGAAATACTTAAAATATTTGTGTTACTCGTGCATCTGATCCGTTTTAACTTTACGTCTGCATTAATTATTTACATATAAATTGTAAAATATTCTAAATGTATTGAAAAACAAGTTTTCAAATGCATGTCAAAAGAATTATGATGGATTTATAAATAGTTTTTAATATCGTAGTTTTCCTTAATCACATATTGAGCATAAAATATTCAAATTTAAAATAATATCTACAGTACAGTAGTACAATAGTACAGTAGCATGTAATGGTTGTAAAATATTACTGATTTTTTTATTCTGACCGTACCAAAGTTTTTGTACGTTGGTACGGTCAGAATAATAATTTGATTTATAATGTGTCAAACGCAGTATTGTCATGTAAAATTTATTTTTAGCTTTATTTTGCTTAACTACAACTTATTGCATTTGTGATGAATTAATGATTTAGCTTAAAGCATGAGTTTAGGATTTGATGTATTTATTTACTTTAGGGATTGTAATAGCTATCTATCTATCTCGAATACTATTAGAAATGAGTCCCAGAGTGTTTGTGAAATCATGATATAAATCCCAAGATTTCATTACAAGTATCGGACTATCCACAGGGAATAATCGAAGTTTAGTACCCATTTATCTACACTTGTTGATAATACAGTACCTACGTCACTACTTGTAAATACGATCGATAAGACCCTATCGATAAATAAATGTAGTATAAAACTGTCCAATTGTATTTAAGTAGATTATCGCTTTTTTAGATAACAATATTAATTCGACGTCATTGTTTTTTGATTAAAAATTAATACTTACATCACTATGCGAAACGCATTGCAGATGCAAAATACCGGACTTTGCGGATATTATACATTTTATTGTTATAATCGTACTTTAGAAGCTACCTACTTGCTTATTGATTATAATTCTTCAGAAGCCTTTGGCGCGTTATCGATATTATTATTATTGCCTATTGCTTTCTAAACGATATGTTGCGCATTTATATAATTATTCTTTTTAAACTGCATTAATTACAAAAGTGTTATTTTAAAAATTCTCTAAAAATCTAATTAGAATTTACTAAATAAAGAATACTAATTATAAATATGCAAACAAATTAATGGAAATTTAAACCGTAGCCTTTTTTGCAGACGTTAATAATAAAAGGAATAGGTTCTATTCTTACAAACTATTAAAATAATTGAAAAATCAAAGACCAGAATGAAAAAAGCCATTACTTAAGGAACGAACCTTAGCAGGAAAAAAAACCTCGCCTCGTCCAAGTCGTTACACCACTATTTTTTATAACAAAATCCTTTTTTCGCCAAAAAAAAAATAACACTACACTGGTTTTTTATCGAATTGATCGCGGGCTGCGCTGTGCTATCGATGCGTCGATAGGCCGCGAGCGAGCGCGTCTGACTTCCACGGGGGTGGCGGATCGACTGACGCCCGACGCATCGCCGCGCGCGTTCTTCGATGCGCAGCCGCACCGTACCGTCAGCAACGCAACCTTGAATGCAATTTCGAGATTTATCTTAAATTGTTCCTTTTCCCATTTATGATAATTATTTAGTCTGAGTGTAGTTAGACGGCCATTGGTTACGTGCTTATTTATGTGTCTGAAAGATTTCAATTAATTTTGTTTGAACCCATTGTAGCCCAAATAAATAATGTACCACAGATTACAACTCTTCCTTTCTTTACAAAATAAGACAAAAATAATCGATTCAGAAACAGATGCTTGATTTATTTTTAAAATGAGTAATACTTACTTTTACTGTTACAATGACTTTTGTCTTATGCAAAAGTTGAACATATCAAGTTGTGTTTATTTGTAGTTTGTTATTGCATTTACACATAACATCACGGCTCCTATAAGGCAGGGGTGTTTCTAAATTAACGCTGATATTTCACCGATTATGTTTAAATCTCGTGTAATAGAGGTCAAGCTTTTGCCATCAAGCACGCATGAATTCAGATTCCAAGCTGCCACTACGAAATGCCAAATAAAATGGAACTCAGAACCTCGTGCTCAGCAGTAGCTTGCGGTCACTAGACCAATAAAGTACCAAATGATTTTTAGGGTTCCGTACCCACAGAGTCAAAGCGAATATTGTATTAAAATGTGCTCTATGCTACCATATGGGTAGGAGACCCGTGTCTTCGTACTCTTGGAACCGAAGCCGACAATTTATCCACCTACAAGAATCTTCCAAGTAGGTAGATTGAAATCGATTCTCAACTCATCGTACGGTAAGTTTCCACCCTTACGTTGTTAACACCACTGCGATTCGGACGAAGCGTTTCGCCTCCTCCTTTATACTGCGTACATCGAGGGACTGGAACAATTTGCCAGCGGCGGTGTTTCCGTCGGAGTACAATGTGAGTGTAGAGTGAATAGTCTCTTAATAAACTAGTGCGCTTTACTATCATCGATTGCGTAACTGCTTACCATCAGGCGGGATTGCGGTCAAGGGCTAGTTTATAATTTATAAAAAAACCGGCCAAGTGCGTGTCGGACTCATGCTCAAGGGGTTCCTTACCATTGATTTATAAAATTAAAGGATTTCAGTCATTTGTATGAAAGATTACGCGGTAATAAGAGTTTACGATTTACGAGGTATTAAAAAGACTACTTACTAGATCACGTTCAAAACAATTTTCGTTGGTAGTTTTTATAGTAATGTACCTACATCATATGTTTTGTTTAGACTTTTCATTTTCTTATTTTAGAAGTTAGAGGGGGGGGGGGACCAACTTTTTTCCACTTTTGAAACGTCTGTCACGCAAACTATTCGGTTTAGAAAAAAATATTTTAGAAACCTCAATATCATTTTTGAAGACCTATCCATGGATACCCCACACGTATGTATTTGATGGAGAAAAAAAAAAAAGATTTGTGTTTCAGTTCTAAGTATCAGGGAGCCCTCAATATTTATTATAATTTTTTTATTTTTGCATCAAAATCTTAATGCGGTTCACAGAATACATCTACCTATCAAGTTTCAACAGTATAGCTCTTATAGTTTCGGAAAAAAATGGCTGTGACATACGGACGGACAGACGGACAGACAGGACAAACATGACGAATCTATAAGTGTTCCGTTTTTTGCCATTTGGCTACGGAACCCTAATAAGGTACCTAACCTAGAAAAGTAAGTATAAGACTTACCACAGTCGCGGAGTGTCGTTGCCTCGTCTCTTGTTTGTGTTATGTGGTGTATAATGTTGACTTGCCGTGTGTTACTATGATGCAAAGATAAATACAATTAAATACTTGGATAGGTGTAACCTTCTTGAACGACGCAGCGCCCAGGCACATGCGCCCCTTGCAAAATAAGTTCCTGACTCAGCTGACCAACACAGTTCGATAACGATGGTATTATCCGAATATCGTAAGGTGCCAAAGGTTTAATCACCCAATATATATAGTTTTTTTTTCGCCAGCGACTGTGGAATGGTAGGGTCGTCGCTGTCTTAATGCTCCATTTCGTAAGTGAAGTTTTTGAATTATGCACGAAGTGTAAATATACCCTCCAATCTTGACAATAACAATTTAAATAAGCAAACCGTTTCGTCCCGGAGTAGTGCCCTGATACACGTGCCGCCATTACAGAATAACGTCACAGCGTTTGCCCCATTCCATGTAACAACTCTTATCGAAACGATCCCACCATCCACGACATATAAATTATCATACAGGACCCTTCTTGCGCCAGACCAGCAATAGATAGGTATACATATTATGCGACTATAATATGTGACAGTCCCACCGTACCCTAAATACACATACTGCTAAAGATTACATTTAGGTCATCAACCTGTAGTGGGATGCTGTAACCGTCTTACCGTCGAAACTTAGATGAAGTGAATTGTCATTATAACTTTTTTTTATAATTATAAACAAGTGCTTGACCGCAAACACGCTTGATGGTAAGCAGTGATGCAATCATTGCAATGGTAAAGCGCGCTAGTTTATTAAGACCCTATTCACTCAATAAATTGAGTGAATAGGAATGAAGACGGCAGTTGAGTGAGGTGATGCAATGTTAAACCCAACAACACGACCAAACTCCCGGCACAAGAATATTTGGCGCATCGTACCCGGCACACATCGCAACACAACTGCTTAGACCCGTCCTCAGTACGGCTGCACCATACATCATGCCGGAACACGATGAATCGCTTGGCGGCAAGGCTTTGTATGGTGGGTGGTAACTTCTGCCGGCAGCCGATGTTATGGCCTACCACCGTGACAGTTGTCTCTAAGTTCTTTTTACCTGACATTTCATGGTGAGATTCTTACAGAATCCATCAGCTTTACAGACTCTTCGCACCATCACCCATATCAAGTCATTGTTGAGACAAAGTTTTACGGAACGTGCCCATATGAAGTGCATTCAACCTCAAAACCCAAACAGATAACAATATGGCGGAACCACATGCCCCCTCCCCTGCTCTAATGCACGACAGATAAAAGGTCGATACACTTTGTGTTATCACATCATAGCGACATCAGTATAAAACACAACAGTAAGATAATGGGAATCAGTGAGTTTTCGTTACGATTTTGGACGCTTTTATGTTGAATGACCTTTCAGGAAAGATTCGAACTCTTTGCTATGAGTATTTTTTGTACTTTGGTGAGGAAATGTAGCTGCACTGATAAGTTAACGATCGTTCAATACAACATTACATGGACATAAACAAACAATCAGAATCGTAATAACCACAGAACAGATAAAAGATAATCTATTCCGTGGTAATAACATAATATTACTTTCAATTTAAATCATTTTGAAGCATATAACTAATGAATTGCTCTAAATGTTAGAAAAATGTGTTTGCTGAACAACGTAGGTAAACATAGCAATGTGAATGTAATTGAACTGACAAAATGGAACCCTTTGCTACTGATAGTGAATTACGTAATTACCCCGCTGTTTACATGTAGGTATTAGTAGGCGATAATTGTTTAATTTTAAACTAAAATATAATAAGACAGCTGTTTCGTGTTTCTGTGTGTGTTTTCGATTCCAAAATAGCTAGAATTTATATTACGATCATTTCACGTATAAACATGCACTCCCTAAAACTAAATACAGGATTATTTTAACCGCTTTAGTTTAGTTTACTTTTGTTACCTAAATTCATTTATTATTTATTAATCTGTTTGCATAGAATTCTCTAAAATTTCCAATTGTAAGAGGCCACTGGCCCCTGTAACACAGGTATATCACCTAGCACAGGAGTCAGGGACTTCACACTTATTTGTACCAATTTTTTGTGTAATAAAGATTATTATTATTATTATTTGTCTAGGGCCTCAGGACACAAAAATAATAAGTGGCTGCAACACGCATGGTACAATTAGCATTTCTGCCAATCGATTCTGTAAAAAATTCTTCATGAAAAGATAGGGAAAGTGACTAGTGAGTTTAGATTTTGGAGGGTGTGCGCGAGAATTTATGACTTAATTCCCCACCTCCATTCCATCATCGGACGACCCGTCTTACGGCGAGTATCCACCCTATTTCTTGTTTCTTCTTTGTTTGGAATAGGAAATCATGACCTCTCCCGCTCAGGGCGGAGCGGAAGGGTGTGTCAAACTTTTACTGACTAAAACCTACCCGTGTTTCTTCACTTACCTGTACGACAGCCAGGGCCACGGTTTCTATTTTAATCAACCCGCAACTCTATCCCACAGGAGGCATCGGTCTTCGTCGACCCCGTCACGATGTGCTGACATCTCTTTGAGGTGCCCGTGAAACGCAACGCGCCGTCGACTCGAGCTTGTAGGGTAATTGTGTAACACACTATCAGCTACAATAGGTTTCATTTTGACAGGTCAGCAACATTCATTGCGTTATATATGTTGTTGAGCAGACACATTTTCGAACATATGAAGCAACGGATTAGTAATTGACTTCGAAATGATTCCAACTAATAATAGTGTGTTAATTAGGGTACTTATCCTTACCGTGTGGCCAGCGGCTCACTGCTCACCGCCCACAGACCCGCGTCTACGATGGCTGGGAGTTCGATGTTGTCTGCCGACCAGGGCGTCTCCACCCTTATAATTGATATCACTACGATCCGGACGAAGCGTTTCTCCTAGACTTTTATACCGCGTACCTACATCGAGGGATTGAAACAAATTACCAGCGCCCTTGTATCCGTCTGACTACAATTTAAGTGCTTTCAAGGCTAGAGTGAATAGACGCTTAATAAACTAGCGCGCTTTACCACTACTAATTATTGCTCCTTTACAAAGAGATGAACAGCTCTTTGTAAAGAACTACAGAGCTGAACAGCTCTTTGTAGAGAACATTTTACATTTACAAGCGGCTTTTAATTTTCCCCTCTATGTGGGTGGTCTAGTCTATGCCAAGAGTACACAGTCCCGTACACAAGGTACCTACACAACAGTAAGCATTTTCTACTAATTTCTATGGTTCTGCTAAAACACATAACCGTAAGTTTTCCTTTTCCCGCGAACAATTTCCCCGGTGACGCGACGTATTGAAAACAATAACTCGACAAGACTTTCCCGAACGTGAGGCCGTAGTCACACTGATGGCGTGGAAATAACTGGAAAATTAATCAATTTTCAGAAACTTCTGAAACGGTCCTGATTAGCTATGTAAGTTGTAGCTGTTGGCCATTGAACTACTCCCCAGTTTATGGGCCGACAACATTCTATACGACAAAGCGTGATGATTTTGACTGACCTTTCATTTTCTTTCGAGCAAGTAACATCTTATGATTGCATGTAAAATACAGACGAAAGAAAAAAAAAATGTATTGTCACTCGTGCAGATCATAAAACTAATGTAACATCCAAAATAATAAAAAAAAATCCACGAAGTTAACTTTTTTTATAATTATAAACTAGTGCTTGACTGCAATCCCGCCTGGTGGTAGGTAAGCAGTGATGCAATCGTTGATGGTAAAGTGCGCTATTAGGATTGCAACTTCCATATTACTAAGTATTACGGAGTTTTTCTTTATCAGCTACTTAGTATGTGAGTCGTGAACAGACATCAGTACACTAGGGTTACGTCAGAACAATCAACAATAATGCAGATAATTACAATAAATTAACATTCACCATGCACCTTGATCCTCAGATCATGAGTATCTTATGTGTGCATGGTACATGTAAAAAGTTACAAAAACATTACTCTCCTTTCTTCTGCAGTCGGATAATTAATACCAATCTCAAAGAATATTTTATTAAGTTAATAAATAATTATTAAGGCTCTGGTCAAGTAAACACAATATATTAAGTATTGACATATTACCATCCAGAACAAATTTTAATGTCGGTATTGTCAAAAAAGAGTTATGGAAAATTCATAATAAAACCGTCTTAAAAAAAGTGCTAAAAATATTTTTCGTAGTTATTTTTAAAACTTTGAACATAAACTATATTTTATGTAGGTAATGACAATAAAGACAATTCAATCCACTAAATATGCACTGTAACTATATTCATTTTTAAATTAATTAAAACTGTAAAATTACTTTTATTTGTTATTTAATTGTTACAAACACTGTGAGTCTCATTGTTACTCATAATAAAGAATTTCTTATAATTATATTATTATTATAATTATCATTCGATTTAACTGTAACGTCTGGTTACAGTTCCTCTACTATTTTGACCCTTATTTCTTAGGAGAAATTCAAATGTATGGCAAAGTTTTTTTTTTTTTATTAAAGCAAAACAAAAAAAAAATGTAACAGTAGCTGAGCAATCGACTGCTGCGCTGTGTGTCGCGGGTTCGATTACCCGCGACACACAGCGTTAAAAAAATTACCATTAAAAAAAAAACTTTGCCATACATTTGAATTTCTCCTAAGAAATAAGGGTCAAAATAGTAGAGGAATTGTAACCAGACGAAAAAATTTTTGTATGGTAGTTGTTCCTGGTCTGGCTATTTGTGTATGTGAATTTAAAATGTTTGTAACGCACCCACGATACAGGATTCCTAGTGTGGGGAAACATTTTTTATAAAATAATAGAAAAATATGTGTCGTGTCGTTTAATACCTAACACAGTAAACATTTCCTGTAAACCATGTAAAAATAGTAAACAAATGTCTTTTTCTAATGCAATACTCGTTCATTTATTGATGTTGTATTATAACTGATTTTCAAAAACATCTAGCAGCTTTTTAACTTCATGCTGAAAACAAATATCACCAAGTCACCAGCTAATCGCTTTCTAAGCGACCCATGTCAATGTTACATCATAACAAGTGGTCAAATATCGAACAATTTATTTATCCAATTTTTTTTTATTTTTAGTAATTATAAACAAGTGCTTGACCGCAATCCCGCCTGATGGTAAGCAGTGATGCAATCGTTGATGGTAAAGCGCGCTAGTTTATTTAGCCTATTCACAAAAAAAAAAACTTAGTGAATAGGAAGGAAGATGGCAGTTGAACGAGGTGATGCAATGTTAAACTCAACAACACGACCAACGATGCTGCGCCACAGGGCGATTGATGGAGATTCTCAACGACCAAACTCCCGACACAACAACATTTGGCATCATAACCGGTACACATCGCAACAAAACTGCTCAAACTCGTACTCCGTACGGCTTCACCAGACATCATGCCGGAACACGACGAATCGCGCGGCAAGATTTTGTCTGGTGGGTGGTAACTTCTGCCGATAACCGATGTTATGGCCTACCACTGAAATGAATCAAGTGTTTTTCAAATGAGTCCATCCTCCTATACTTAATAATGTGAGGTATTGATGAAAATAGGATCTTTATCTAATTTCATCACAGCTAGGATACATGCCTCCTCCCTTTGGATAAAAGAAATAGAGTGGGCCGTAATCGACCATTCGGGTGCAGTTACGCACTTCTTCTTCAGCCTATAGAAATCCACTGCTCGACAAAGTCCTTCCTCAAGGCTTTCCACAATGACTGGTCTTGTGCTGCCCGCATTTATCGGCTTCCCCGCCCACTGCCACTTAACTTTAACGACTCGAAGAGTTATGTCGATGACTTTGGTTCTTCTGTGGAAGTTGCATACTTATTCTGCGTTCGAAATTTCCTCATATAAATAGTACAATAGCTATTTTGAACCGTCATTTATCGGAATCAGATCAGACGTATTGCGTGCCCCTCTTAGACTTCAAGTAACCGCTCTCACTGCGAGCTGGCTCTACAGATCAGCACATAACCAGTGATTATGTTGTTAACAACAAGCCAAGAGACTTTTACCATTGTTATCGATTAGAAAACATTACAAATGTGGGAACTTCATTAGCTCGACATGTGTTCAGCTTCTTATATGTTACCGCTAACACATAAGCATGTGAAGCAGTTGTATATTATGTTAGAAGATTATAATAATAGATAAATCTGGTTTATGCAAGAGTTTTTACGGAACAATGTTCATTTATTTCATCATTCCAGCCGAAAGACATCCACTGCAGGGCATAGGCCTCCCTAAGGATCTCCACGACGATCGGTCTTGCGCCTCCTGCAAACAGCAGTTTCCCGCGACCTTCACCAGGTCGTCAATCTACCTTGTCGGGAGCCTACCCACGTTGCGTCTTCCAGTGCGTGGTCACCACTCGAGAACTCGTCGGCTCCATCGGGCATCGGTCCTACGGCCAATGTGCCCGGCCCACTGCCACTTAAGTGTTGCAATTCTTCGGTCTATGTCGGTTACTCTCTTTCTTCTGCGGATCCCCTCATTTCTGATTTGATCACGCAGTGAAACACCAATCATTGTCCTCTCCATTGCCCTTTGAGTGACCATGAGCTTTCTTATAAAGCACATTGTTAGTGACCAATGTTATACAAATCAAATCATGTATTCATTTACAAACCTGGGTAGATAGTACCTAGGTACAACATTTTATAACATCTTCTACAATCATAAGTATGGGCAAGGAAATCATCAACACACTTCACATATATTCGAAGCTGTGCATTTTTGTACCACATATTCCAGAACCTATACCATTTATACTTAGACGATGTAACACTCTGTTCTCGAAGTTGTTGACAGTTACGTGTACCTGGGACAAACTATCCAGTTAGGAAGGTCCAACTTCGAGAAAGAGGTCAATCGTCGAATCCAACTCGGCTGGGCTGCTTTCGGGAAGCTACGTAAAATCTTCTCGTCCGAAATACTGCAGTGTCTCAAGACAGAAGTCTTCGACCAGTGTGTATTGCCAGTGATGACTTATGGAATTGAGACGTGGTCGCTAACAATGGGCCTTATAAGAGGGTTCAAAGTCACTCAAAGGGCAAAGGAGAGGGCTATGCTTGGGGTTTCACTGCGCGATCGAATCAGGAATAAGGAGATCCGCAGAAGAACGAGGGTAACCGACATAACCCGAAGAATTGCAACACTAAAGTGGCAGTGGGCTGGACACATTGCCCGTAGGACCGATGCCCGATGAGGCCGACGGGTTTACAAGTGGCGACCACGCACCGAAAGACGTAGCGTGGGTAGGCCCCCGACAAGGTGGACTGACGACCTGGTGAAGCTCGCGGGAAACTGTTGGATGAGAGAGGCGCAGGACCGGTCGTCGTGGAGAACCTTGGGGGAGGCCTATGTCCAGCAGTGGACGTCTATCGGCTGAAATGATAATGATAATGCTGAATGTAACACTATAGATATGATAAAAGACAACAAGTTGTATTTTAACAGTTTTGCAAGTTATACCAATTAACTTTGACTCACAAGGTCAAAACTTTGTTCTTGGCCTTAAGTTCAAGCACCATAGACTAATAACTCAATTATTTACCTTTTCAAGTATTCATGAATAACGTGGCGTGGGAATCCTGAAGGTTGTCACAAGTTCTGTGCTCGGGTGAGTCAAACCGAGGCTTTCACGGAATTCGGCGAGTACTGCTTATGTGCGTAATGATGTTATTTTGGTTATCATCGGGGCATTTACAATGTTATTGCTATATTTGGATATGAAGATTGAAGACAGACGTCTTCTGGAATGTTCGGAGAAAAGATGACTAATTGTTGTGTTGAGAGGGTTGCTATCATTGTCTGAAAAATCGAAATGAATTCTTCATTTATTTAAAATCTCTTCGAGAATAACTCTTATTTTATTAAATGATTTTATTTTATAAGTAGGTGTACTAATGAAGACAAAAGTGCATGGAGAGCCTAAAGTGGATTTTTGCTTGTGAGGTGTTGTTTTTTTTTTTTAAACTAGATAAGGTAGAAGTTTCCTTTATGAGTAGTTTGAAAAGGCCGAAACTTAGCATTAGAGATATGTAATATTCATCATCGGACGTCGTACGGCGAGTTGACACCACTACGATCCAGACGACGTAACGCTTCGTCTTTTATACCGCGGATATCGAGGGACTGGAACAATTTGCTAGCGCTGGTCTTTCCGTCTGACTAAAATTTAAGTGTATCTTAATAAACTAGTGTGTTTTAGCATCAACATTTGCTTCACTGCTTGCCATCAAGCAGGATCGCGGTCAAACATAAGTTAATAATATTTTTTTTAAAAATGGTGGAGTTTAGTGTAAGTTAATCGTCTTATAACGTGTCTCCTGGAATACAGATCTCCTGTGTGTGACAAGCAGTGTGTCGTAACCCATTATAACCCACTTCTTTGTCTTCTACCACTAGCTATTAATCTTTTATACATATTTTTGTCAAATTAATAAAAGACAACACATCTTAATTCACTGAACACTACAGACCGCTTTTTATCATATATTATGAGCTATCATGACTAAAACAAAAGGGAATAAGCAGAAGAGATAACAACAGGGCGTGTTACCGACACACACATAGTAACTATCTACATGTTGATAACAAAACGGAACCAGATAGTGGTTTATAAACATTGTAAACAGTTTAAACTTATGAAGCACCTGTATTTATCATTATTCTTTATTTTTGCTGGTTTATGATGCTGTATTAGTCGTGGTGGCCTGGGGGTTAAAATAGCAGCCTCTCAATTATGAGTGTGCGGGTTCGATTCAAGGTCAGACAAGTATCAATGTAAATTTTCTAAGTTATATGTACTTTCTAAGTATATCTTGGATACCAATGACTGATTGCAAGGTGAAGGACAACATCTTGAGGAAACCTGGACTTTAAGTCTGAAATCGACTACCCGCATTGAGCAAGCGTGGTGATTACGCTTAATCCTTCTCTGTATGAGAGGAGACCTGTGCCCAGTAGTGGGACGATAAAAAAAAAGATTGTTGATGATGATGGTGCTGACCTGGTTTAGGTTATGGTTGAAAGAGACACCGTGACCCTGGCACACAGGCCAGTGAAGGAACACGAGTAGCTTTTAATAGTAAAAGTCTGACACAGCCATCGGCTTCGCTCAGATTTGGATAGAGCATGCTGTTCTGGTGCCAAAAAAGGTGATTTTGATCAAAACAATCAACACCTCTCAACCCTGTTAGAGAGCCAGTGAATATTGTTTAACAATGAAGACAGGACTGCTCTTGAAACCTGTTTAGATCCGATGGTGTTCACTTAATGAAAGTAGAATGATGTTTGCCCTTAGTACATGTCGAGGATACAAACATTGACAGCAAGTACTAAGAATTCACGTTGCTGACAGACGAGTCTTTTCACCACAACCCAAGTCGTATCTTTTACCCGTACCCTAATTACGTAACACACTAATACTATCAGATGGAATCATTTCGAAGCTTATTGCTAATACATTACTCCATGTGTTCGAAAACATGTCTGCTCAACAACCTAAATTACGCAATGAATGTTGTTGAACTGTCAAAATTAACGTAATTACCCTGCAGGTCATTGCTCTATTTTATTTTCAGTAATTAACAGAAACACTGAGAGTGCTTTGAAATTCAAAGCAACAAACACAACAACGAAATCACCGAAACAAAGGTACTTACCCAAAGGGCCCCCTATAACGTAAAGACTCCACTGCCTGTATGTATGTCTGTCACCGGCTATATCTCATGAACCGTGATAGGTAAAGAGTTGAAATTTTTACCGGTGATGTATTAGTAATAATTTTTTATATAAATAAGTAGCGACCTGTGCTGCTGATACTAAATACCTACACTATAGAAAACTGTGAACGTACAAAAAGCAGATAGCCGTCCGCCCGCGCCGCCGCCGCTCCTGCCGCCCCGGCCGGCCGCTCTTGCCCGCAATTTTTAAATCTGTAATATCTTCGAAAATATTCATTTAAATCATATACTATAAAGGGCAATATAGATTTATATTAAATAAACAATTTATTTAAGGTATTAAATTGTTAATGATTAATGGTGTATTGGTTAAAATTGCTTCGAAAATTAGCCGGTATTTGTCGTAAAAAGTAAATGACAAAAAAATGTTATTGTGGGATATCCATAAGAGATAGACATATTCCATCGAGGACTTTTTTGTAGATCTTTCCAATGTGTATTAATATTTAGTACATTATGTTGATAAATCTCGTAGGGTTCAGCCTGCGTTTCACAGCAAACGTGCAAAAAATTAAATTACACACATCAAAAGTGTCTAGGAATCAACATATATTTTTGCAATAACTTTTCTCCTGATTGATATTAATTAAAATTTTCTTTAAGGATTCATCAAATAAAGTGTTTTCGTTTGTCACAGTAACGATAAATCAAGTCACCTTTGCATTAATAAAGAAATTTCCCATTTTCCTAATAAAGGGATATTTGACATTTGAACCACTAACACAAAAGTTCGAAAAAAAGACTGAAATAACAGTTTTCTCTAAAATTTTATTGGGTAACTTAAACAATTAATAATCCGTGTTTCTACCGCGAACACTAACAACACAAGAACATCGGTTTGGCATACTCAAAATGAGTTCATACAAATCACGCTGTGGAATGGCCGCCCATGTTCGTTGCAACAACAAAAAAGGTCTTCTTGCGACTGGATACCCTCCATATTCGGCAGAGCTCTTCTCTGTAGCATATCCCATGCATGCTCAATCGGGTTCAAGTCTGGCGACTGAGCAGGCCAGGGCAGGACATTGATGTTAGCTGCGGCGAGAGTCTGTCTTACAACTCTTGCGGTGTGCGGTCGTGCATTATCATGCATTAACTGAAATAAGGGACCGATTTGCACTTGTAGAGGAACGATGACGTCTGATACAATCGTCTCAGCATAAATTTGAGCGTTGAGGTTGCCTCTGATCCAAATCAACTCAGTTCTTCCGCCGATCCAAATACCCGCCCATACCATGATGGTTCCACCACTATAAGGATGGACTTCCTGGCAGGATTTTAATCGCTGTTGGCGTCCAGGGGTTCTCCAGTGTCGTATACGTCTTGTATCCGGTCTCATACCAAAACGAGACTCATCAGAAAAGCACACGAAACGCCATTGTTCTTCTGCCCAATTTCTGTGTTCAAGAGCCCATTGATATCGAATCCTACGATTGTGCATTGCTATAGGTGGTACCCGTAGCGGTCTTCGGGAATGAAGGTTCACTTCATGCAAGCGGTTTCTGACTGTTTGGTCGCTAATTAAGTTCCCTGAAGAGTGATGAAGCCTCACGGCTAACATCATGGCGGTTATTGTTGGAGCTCTTCGAGTTAAGATTTGAATGTATCGGTCTTGTCTCCGTGTGGTGCAGCGATACCGTCCTCCATGGCGCTCAGCCACGGTACCAGTGCTTCGGTAACGTGTCCAAAGTCGACTGATAACACTCTGACTTGTATTCAGAGCTAAAGCCACAGTACGTTGCCGGGAACCAGCTTCTATCATTCCCACGGCTCTGAGCATTTCTTCCCTGCTTAAATGACGTCGCCGCTCCATAATAACGTTGGTTTTAATCAGTAGTAGGGAAACAGTAGCACTAATAATGTCTTCAATGCGTTGTATGGTTTTATAGGGAAAATATTGACAGCTGATTTTCATCTTTTACTCGAATTTGATTCACAGTTCCTGATTCAAATTATGAAATGCACCAAAAAGGATCCATATAAATTTATAAAATCATAAATTTATTACAAAGCCACATCTCAATCTCAAGAAATCCGCATAAAAATGCTTGATCCCTAGACACTTTTGATGTGTGTATTTATGACACCACATTAGAAATTTCAAAAATAATAGTATTTCTCCAAAATTTAATGGATGTTATTATACATATAAACCTTCCTCTTTAATCACTCTATTTACTAAAAAAAACCGTATCAAAATCCGTTGCAAAGTTTCAAAGATTTAATCATACAAAGGGACATAGGGTAAGAGAAAGTGACTTTATTTTATAATATGTAGTGATGATTGGGAACCCTTTGTATGCGAGTCTGACTCTCTTCTCGACTTCTTTGGTTGGTCTTAATGCACATAACAATTAAATACATCAATAAGCAAGTATGTTCAAATATTCCCGCATTGTTTACCTCATTACCTGGCGGAGCATTCAATCAGCATTAAGGAATGGAGAACGTACAAAACGCAATAAGTTTTTCCACACACCCGTCAGTATACTTTTGCTTTCTCTCCCTAACCCTGATTTGTGAACAACATCAAGTCCAACCTCTTCATTATTTGGTTGTGCTTGCTCGCGGTTTCTCTCCGTATTCCAATTTCAGTATACAACGTTGTTTTTTGTTTATACGAAACCTGAATATAGTTTGTTCAGAATAAGTAACTGAATTGATTCCAATAATTTTTACACCATGTTATATTTTTTCTCAAATACATTCAGAAAATGTTGCAGTGTGGTTACCGAGCCCGCAACGCAGCTTACGATAGATACATAGTACGCGCACCAGCTAACGCCGAGCCGAGCGTGGACCATATTTTTGTTGGGACAGCCAAGTTGGATAACAAGCTCATAACTTTGTGGTTTTTCATTATACATATCATTTTGAAATTTTGTACATGAATTCTTTACTTAAAAAAACTTTTTACAAAAAAAAAAACAACTAATTTCGGAAGTCGGTGTCTTTGCTTTTTGTATATTCGTTTTTGACACCGACATCTGAAATTATTTATTTTTCACTTTGTAGTGGTTTTTGGAAAACTTTTTTTTTTGTAAAATAGTTTTAATTTTACACTTTTTAGTTGTAAAAATACTATTCAGTTGCATCCGGTCAGACTGGACGCTGACGCTAATATACTTGGGAAACGACGTAATTTTGTTCTATTTTTTTAATTTTTTTTAAGGCTGTAAGTCCAACCCACTGAACCGATTTCTATAAAATTCCTATGAGACCAAACTGAAAATATGAGCAATGCTAGACATGACACGATTACGCAACTTGAATTCAGTGACTTTATTTTATTTGATTGTTGCATAAGCGTAACGAGTAGATAGCAGTTGTAGATAGTAGGTAGTAGGCACTATATGTCTTTTTCTTCCATAGTTCTCTATTAGAGGTCATCCCCTTAATCCCCCCCCTCCCCCTTCATAACCATATCATCATTTACATATTCCATCCATCGTTCTTTGGTCTTCCTCTACTCTTATAGCCATCGACATAAAGAAGAAATACATAGTCCGGCGACAGCAGGTCCGCCGAAACTGCTAAATTGATTCCCAATCAATCTTGAGTCTTAATACTTAAGAGATAAAGTTGAAAATCCAATAAAGAAATCCTACAGATTGTAGCTTGACTTGCTGTCGTGTGTACCTTGAAAACTCATTCCACGGACACATTTTCCTTTGTCTGGAAACTAGCACAAGGGCACTACTTATCTAGAAGGACGAATAAAGAGAAACTGAGTGAAAGAAATAGAAATTCGATTAAATACTAGTTAAAAGAAAGAGTTAATTAATTATTTATACAATGAATGTTCGTCGAAATCACTAGGGCGGGCGGCGGTGAGTAGTACATAGAATTGGGCGGGCGGACATACCGATATCACGACGCCAAATCCCAAATGTTCTGTGTAGTTGAAAGTACACAGAAATTAATAGGGATGTATCCAAGGTATGAAAATAAAAAAAATAATTAGTCCGTCTTATAGATAATAAAAAAAAAAATTAAAACCCGTATTTTTTATTTTGTCGAAATTATCAAAAACTACTGAGATATAGCGTATTAAAGTTATGAAGTGGGGGCTAATTACGTCACGCCGTGGTATATTTTGTACCACGGCGTGACGTCATACGACATTTCAAATCAATATATCTAAGTATTTGAGTGAAAGAAAAAATAAAAAAAACATGTTCAATATTTTTTATAAATCTATCTGATGGACATTAAATTAGTTTTTAGGATACAACCCAATTATAGGTACATTTAGCGTTTTCTTTACCTGTGTGTACACTTTTTTATAAGTATGTAAGAGTTGTATAAAAAAATATGATAACACTATAAATTAAAAATATTAGGTATAACTTAATTTCAGCGCATATTTTTCTTTTTATTTCATTAACAAAAGTACAGAAGAGAATTATAGTATATTTCTGTCAAATTAGTCAGTGAAATATGAAGGAAAAGATACTCTTAACAACAGAATCAGCGCAATTGTCAGTTATTATATATTTATTACATCACAACAGTAGTACAATATGAAATCATCAATACGCGATAACGTAAAAGAATGGCAGGGGAAATCGCACGCTATGCAGTAAAACTCATAACTCCATAACTGCAGCGAGCACTTCCATGAAAACACACAACAAGCTCGAATTATGACTCACTTACCGGATTTCCCCATTGCTATCGAATTTTCTTCATTATCAAATGATTAACAATGTTTTAACTGATTGTTACGTGTTATAGTTAAGTGCTTCATAGAATATTGGTTAACTTCATTTTAATGATATGACATGAATATTAAATCATACAATAACTTCCGCTTTTGAATACAAAACTTTATCAAATAGTGCAGTTTTTAACTGATTTCAAAAAAGGAAGTTATTTGAATATTCATGCGGACATAACTAAGTCATATACATAAACAGATTTACAAAATTTTCCTTTTTTAAATGGATTATATCCCACACCCCAAAAAAGGGTATGCCTGAGGGATCCTTAACTTTGTTTGGGTAGTTTTTGTGTGGAGTAGATACAACTAAAAAGTGGAAAATATTTTTTTTTTTTTTTAAAGAAACATCTTATAGTTTCTGTTTTTTTTCTTTCTTTTTTCTCTTTAAGTCCCTAAGATTAGGTATTAAACAAATGCTTACTAAATTATAATAAATGTGAAAGTGAGTTTGTTTATTTGTTTGTTGCGCTTTCACGCCTAAACTACTGAAGGCATTTGAAAACACATAGTTCAAATATGAACACTTATTTGAACACTTGTTTGGATACAAGTGTAGCATGGGTATTTGAGCATTTGTTCAAAACTTTGTTAAAACATTTGTACTTTGCTATTCAAAGTCGGTCTTCGAGCGCACATCAAAGCGTTCAAAGTTGTCTGTGTTCAAATGTTTGCGTAGCTACACACGCGTAAAGTTCAGTTCAGTCAGTTGCTCGAAGCACTGCCCCGACTTACAATACATTTCACACATCCACTCGCGCCTTCTTCTTCTAACTATATTGTTTTGCATATGCAATAAATAATTAAATGCACTTAGATAATATAGAATTAGATTGATAGATACATGATACTTTATTAGATTGTCGCTGAGATTTATCGTAATATAATCGACTTTTGATAATTAGGCTAATATTATATAACAACAAAGTGGTGGGGGTTAGGCTAATATTATAACAACAAAGTTACTATATTTCAATTTATTATTTATTATTTTATAGGTATATCGCATCCACAAATCCGTCGTCCATCCTGTTTGTTGTCTTTGTAACAACTGATAATTGAAAAAATCTGTGAACATGTCTGGCAGGTGAATCAAACGAGTGTTCAAATATGTGAGCAAAGTGTTCCACAGAATTTGTACACATATTTATCTGTGTCTGGTGCCGGCTTAAAACCAGGAATAACTACTGAACTATGATACTTTTTATTCCAACAGCTAGTGTAACCATATATTTAATACCTATATGGTTGCCAAGGCCAAGGTGGCTGCCAGGAAACTTGGCTTTATCGCAAAGGTCCGGCGATACTTCACACCAAGGCAGCTTCTATTGTTGTGCAAAGCATAGGTCTGTTCGTGTTAGAAGTACTGCAGCCACATTTGGTTTGGTGCTGCAAAATGTCACCTGGCTACTTTTGATTCAGTTGATAGGCGTGCGAAGAGGCTGGTTGGTGCCCCAGATTTAACTCAAAATGGTTTCTAAAGCCTGCAGAACAGGCGTAGAGTAGCCAGCCTATCGGTGTTCTATAGGATGCATTCTGGTGAGTGTACAAGGGAATTGCATGATTTAATTCCCCCATCTCCGTTCCATCATCGGACGACCCGTCGTACGGCAAGTTTCCACTCTTACGTTGTTAACATCACAACGATCCGGACGAAGTGTTTGCGTCCTCTTTTATACTGAGTACATTGCCAGCGGCGGTGTTTCCGTCGGACTATAATTTAAGTGTCTTCAAGGCTAGCGCGCTTTACCATCAACGATTGCATCACTGCTTACCATCAGGCGGGGTTCCTGTCAAGCAATAGTTTATAATTTAAAAAATTATAATAATAATGCAATGAATATTAAAATGATCCCATTGCTACTGATAGTGGGTTACACGATCACTCCGCAGATGTATCAACGTAAACGAAACAAATGAAGCATATAAGGATCGGCTGGCTCTGTAGTTTCTTTGTTCACATGGGAGAAAGGCCTGTATATAATTATGTATGTTCCTTAAATATTTGTCCTACGTGGTTGTCATTCAAGACTCACTTGAAATAACCCCGTACATCACACCCGTCATCCACAACAGTTAATTGCATAACAGCCGGTCATTGGCCGAGCGCTAGCGCATAACTTGGATGCCTCGCACCTCGTTACTAACACCTGGCCCACTGCCAACCCTGCTTTAGATACTGCCGTGAAGACTGGTAATGATGTGTTTTCCGACGAAGAGATGTATATGAAGTGGTACTCATAAATAGGATTCTGATACTCAAAGAGTCCCAGCATAGGTAGCAACCTAACAATGTATTCATCCATTGGTTCTGTATTAACTAAACCAATGATCCCTATCTAACTGTCATCTTGACACATACACTAGTTGCCTGTCATTTTAGTTGCCCGATTTGTTTTGGGCGGAAATCGAACCAGCGACACGTAGTGCAGCACTCCCACTACACAAACTGTGGCTTCAGTTCTATTAGGTACCACCATCTGGGCTCTGGGCACACATCCAGACACTCAGCCGCTACTGAAAAGTTATTTTCTCAATTATGAACCGGGTATGGCAAGGGGGTTTTACAATAACCGCACTGGGCCTGCATGGTGGGTTAAAGCCCACTCACATCACAGAAAAGAGACGTACGTGGTTCAGTGGGAATTTACGCTAATTTAACTGAACCAAAATGACTTCTGGTGTGGAACTTAGACGAAAGCATCAAAATGAATTACTAAAGATGCAATTAATAGAACCAATTAATTTCAAACGCAATTTCAACTTGCAATATAATTGAATTTACACAGAACACAGTTCCTGGTAAGTAGTAAGTATTGTCGTACGGACGACAGCAGGCCAAGCTACCCGAAACTGCTAAATATTCCCAATCAACCTTGAGCCTTAATGCTTTAGAAATAAAGTTGAAAATCTAATAAAGAAATCTGACAGATTGTAGTAGCTTGATGTGCTGTCATCTGTACAATTACTTCACGGTGGGAATCTCCTAACAGGAGCCGCTTCGTTGACCGCTTAGTATTTATGTAATGCGCATACTCATAGCGCTCTCGTTTCGCGCATGAGACCTGGCGATCTGCCAACCATCTGAGTACCTGTCTAACTTGTCCACGGGACCATCAGATAGGAGTTTTGTAAGTATTTCAAACATTGATTTAGATGACTACGGATTCATGGTCTCCGGTAACTAAATCTGCTAGCTATCTTCGTATTCTCGGAGGAGGGTAAATTTGAGATAAAAATCACGGAAAAGTTATAGCTACCGATAGAGTTTGCACAAGTTGTTTATTGGAGAGACGGGAAAGAAGATAGAAAATCAACGATATAACAAAGAATTCCTAACGGCTAGATGGAGCAACCATCTAATAAAAGCAGCAAGAAAGGCCAGATGTGGGAAACTGCGCACTACAGATGGCGCAACGTGGGCAAACTGTGTTAACTTGCTGAAGTTGTATAAATTCTTCTCCTTCGTAGCAATCTTATCGGAACGGTCCTTGTCAAAGGTTAATGTGATCCACCTCACGATTTCTCGCTTTTCATACAAGAGATCACCCATTGTGGGTTTAATTTGCTAGGTCCATCTCATGGGTGAGCATCCGCATCTAGTGTGGTCCACCTGCACAATAATGCGCTCTATAATAACCTCCGCACATCTGAAGAGATATGTCTAAAGTAGTTGAGTATGCATGTTTGAACCAGAATATATCAACACTTTTAGATTTTGAGTTTTTTAATTGTGAATTGACACTGCGTATGGGAAGACGTAGCTTTGGAAGGTATGCCTTATGGTAGACCGCAGGCGTGTCTTTTCACCGCCAAAAGGAGCCCGTTCACCTTGGCTCCTACTTTTCGGAATGTATCCTTGGAGTGTACCGACCGCCTTCAGCTTTTGGGTGTTGAGATTTCCTCGAACCTAAACTTTGGGCGGTTCGTTGAGTCCAAGGCCAAGGTGGCTGCCAGAAAACTTGGTGTAATCGCAAAGGTCCGGCAGTACTTCACACCAGGGCAGCTTCTAATGTTGTACAAAGCACAGGTCCGTTCGTGTGTGGAGTACTGCAGCCACATTTGGGCTGGTGCTGCTAAGTGTCACCTGGCCACTTTGGATTCAGTGGAGAGGCGTGCGAAGAGGCTGATTGGTGACCCTGATTTAACTCGAGTTGGTCTCCAAAGCCTAGAGCACAGGCGTAGAGTAGCCAGCCTTTCGGTGTTCTATAGGATACATTCTGGGGAGTGTGCGAGGGAATTGCACGATTTAATTCCCCCATCTCCGTTCCACCATCGGACGACCCGTCGTACGGCGGGTTTCCACCCTTATGTTGTTAACACCTCTACGATCCGGACGAAGCGTTTCGCCTCGTCCTTTATACCACGTACATCGAGGGACTGGAACAATCTGCCGGCGGCGGTGTTTCCGTCGGACTACAATTTGAGTGTCTTCAAGGCTAGAGTGAATAGGCTCTTAATAAACTAGTGCGCTTTACCATCAACGATTGCGTCACTGCTTACCATCAGGCGGGATTGCGATCAAGCGCTGGTTTATATTATAATAAAAAAAAAAAAAAAAAAACCGATGATGTTGTGAAGGCTGAGGATGTGTTTATTAAGAGCCTATTTACTGAAAAAAAAAACTGAGTGAATAGGAAGGAAGACGGCAATTGATCGAGGTGATGCAATGTTAATCCCAACAACACTACCAGCGATGCAGTTAGACCAATTGTTGACTTTTGAGGGCTCCAACAACCCGTAACGACTGCCACTAGATGTTCGTATGGCAACCGGAACCAACGGCTTAACGTGCTTTCCGAGGCGTGCCTCGTCGTCTGGTCGTGACCAGACCAGGGCAAATATTCATATTCATGCATACAAATATTTGCACTGCGCGGGGATCGAACCCGCGTCTCCTTGCGCGGCGGCCGCGTTCGCTACAGCTACGCCACGGAGGCTGTCCTAAAAACTGTAACTGACCTATCTCAATTTCTACACATAATAGAAGTCATTGACCATTTAATGTACTATCATACTCGACATAGCGCCGCTGACCTGGCTCTCTTCCAGCCCCATTAATACCTGCCGTAATGTTCACACGACATCATTGATGTGGTGTGTGAGTTATATGTCAACTACAGTTTATTTGTGAGGTGAAGCTGTGCTTGGTTCGTTTAGAATGGAGATGGGTGAACTGCTTTTTGTCACAAGGTCACAGTTTTCTTCTTAATACTTTCTTCATTTTTATTTTTACAATTTTCATTTTTTTTATTTGCTATCCCGCCTGATAGTAAGCAGTGATGCAATAGTTGATGGTGAAGCGCGCTAGTTTATTAAGAGCCCATTCACTCTAGCCTTGAAGACACTTAAATTTAGTTAGACGAAAAGACTGCCGCTGGCAAGTTGTTCCAGTCCCTTGACGTATGCGGTATAAAAGAAGAAGGCGAAACGCTTCGTCCGGATCGTAGTGATGTCAACAACATAAGGGTTGATATATATAAGGGATACTCGCCGCACGGCAGGTCGTCCGATGATGAAACGGAGATGGGGGAATTAAGTAATGCAATTCGCACACACACTCTCCAAAATGCATCCTATACAACACCAACATACTGTTTCTCTCTCACTCTTACTGTGTCCAAGTACTGCGTACTTTATGATTGAAATAATTATCTGCACCCAAATTGCTTAACATATTATTCTCAATATAAATCATTTTGAAGCATATTACTAATCCATTACTTGCTTACTTGAAGAATGTGTTAGCTCAACAACATAAATTACGCAATGAATGTTCATTTGTCAAAATTGAAACCCATAATGTGTCCTGCTGTTCTTCTGCTTTTTCTTCTCAGCCTATAGGTCCACCGCTGTATAAAGGCCTCTCCCAAGGCTTGCATTCCATTGGGGGGCTATAATCCCCACGCTTGGCAGTCGGGTTAGGGGTCATTGACCACCCCAAATGGCAACTATGACGGTTAATTTTATAGACCGATCATAGTGTTAATGCTATAAGAAAACAAGGAGGTATAATAAACAGAATATTGATGACAGTTTATACATCCTTTTGTACGATTATTGGAAACCGGATTCGTAAAATTAAGGTATACATAATATACTCGTCAATTATAGTCGTTTTTCGTGACGGTCTGTGTGACCGCGTTGATCTTCTTAACTCCGAAATGGATTTTGTAGTAGTTTTCAACTTTTTTTTTTTGACAATTTAGTCGGAAAGGTTTAAAGGTCGTTAGTACATCAATAATAATGACATATAATAAAGAAATCTCGATGTTTTGTCAAGTCATAAAAACGGAACAAATATTTGTTCCGTGCGAGAATCGAATCCGCGACACGCAGTGCAGCAGTCAAACATTTAACCATTACGCCAACCATGCCGTCGTTATATATTAGTAGCCCATCCTTGCTTTTGCCTGGTTTTTATGACAACTACTTGTAGGTCATACAACATACATATGTATGTTGTATGACCTACAAGTAGTTGTTCTGGGTGTGGTTGTGTATCTGAGTTTATATAGGAGAAGAAATTCCTAGAGTGCGGCAAAGTTTTAAAAAAATGGTTTTTGTCATTCTTATATATTTAGGTACAAAATATACAAAAACATTTTTTTAAATTCGACAATTTGTTCAAATATACATGTATGTACATACATATTATGCCTTCATAAAGCAAGAATGTCACAAATGTGTAATTAATCGTGTAATAAGGTGAGCACTTCCGTACCGTACATTGCGCAACTGTCGTCACACTGGGCTGGCTGTCTGCAAGCCCCATTAATACCTGTCACGTGGCGCACATATATGAGACTTCCTTCCAGTCCGGTATTCGTTCAGCCTGGACTGTAGTAAGGCTTATCAATTCTAATGCTATTCATATTTCTTCAGCATTAATATAGCCTTTAGAAGGGGCGGTACTGAAAAGTAGTCTTATGTGTATCCAATTTCCTCTGGATGTACCGGAGGAAACTCAGCAAAGGAAAGCTCAGGAAAGTCAGCAGTTTATCTTGGCACTCCAAATCAGTGCCGATTTTAGAGTAGATATACACTTGTGCATATGTACATAGCTAAATGGACAGGTACATAGGTATCTGTGTATGGTAAATTTTATGTGTCGTGGTGGCCTAGCGGTTAAAACACCAGCCTCTCAAGTATGCGTGTGCGGGTTAGATTCCAGGTCAGGCCAGTACCGACGTATCTAGTAACTTTTCTAAGTTATGTGTATTTTTTAAGTATATCTCGGACACCAATGACTGATTACAAGGTGAAGGAAAACATCTTGAGGAAACCTGGACTTTAAGTCTGAAATCGCCATCCCGCATTGATACCGAACCGTGCAAGTACTTATATTAACACAAATACAAATACATACAGGGTGTATCTGACATCGTAACGTAAACTTCGCGAAAAGGCTAGACCACATGCCACTAATAAAATTATGATAGTCATTTATGTCGTTAACGAGCGGTTACGGAAATAACATTGTTTAAAAAAGTGTCGGCTCAGCCTTTGAACGTTGCAAGCGTGCCGCCGGTTGGGTTTGTAGGTATGACGTTGATCCCTGATGTAAACTCTATTAAATCAGCTGATAAGATAGTTTTTCGAGTTTTGTTTTCATTGCGCTTTTTTGTGTAATTAGCGAATTAATTATTTTTTACTTTAAAATCTTATTGCGTTATAAAAGTATGGCATTTATGAACGGTCTAAAGTGAGAAAAACTACATATACATTTTTTTAAATCATGAAAAAGCTGACGAAAAATTCCACCATCGGGAGGTTCAGAATCATGTACTGGATCCAGGGTACTCGTTTGTGCGTCGATGTCAGATACACCCTTTATAGCCTTCATTTAAATACAGCATTAGATTGTTATTTTAAAAGACAATAGTAATAAGATTCTCGGTTTCGTCATACGTTAACTTCTGCAACCAATCTGAAAGTTTCATTCTATCAGTAGCAATAGGTTTTGTTTGCAGTTTAATAATATTAATTGCCTATTTACGTACACTGCATTCAGAATCTATACTTTACCTATTTCTATACGATTATTATAAACCTCAAAAGAATCAATCAATTATAAACGAACATATCGTTTAAATGCGAATTGGCAGAAAGAACTGCATAAGATCACGCTGCGACCCATAGGAGCGAAGAATCAGTGGATAATATGTTCAAAATATCCTAGAAATACAATATGTATGAAATAATAATTCCTCTTCAAATGATTTCCTGAGATTTTCCTGTAGGTACGAGTCATAATAAATATTTTTCTTTCTTTCTTGATGTTGTTTGTGGGGCACCATTTTGTGGATTCGAAGCCTAGAAAACAGTGACACTCCCAAGATCAAGAAAACAATGTCAAGGCGACAATTTTTCTGCATTACTCAATTTTTACCTTTCACCTACGTAGTGAGCCCACGAAATGTACGCAGAAATCACCGTTAGATACAACATTTAATATCTCTTAATACGATAATGCAATAAGTACACTACAGTGAAATATTGATATAACTCGATAAACCTATGTGATCAATCAAACAGTTATTTCACATAATGACCGCCCGGGGCGACTGTGAGCAATACCACTTTTACCAAACCATTATTAATAAGACTTTTGTCAAAACAACATTATTAATTTCACATATTTTTCGCGAAGTTCCTCACGTCCGGAGATTAGAAATTGAGATGTAAAAGAGATATTTATTAATTTTCTCGACATTTTAGCTTGTTACATAAGTATTAAATCTATCTTCATAATTCTATGACAAGATTATATTCTTAGAGTTTAATAAAATTAATGAGCATAACATCCGCTTCCCATCAAACTACTCACACCATTCTAAATACCAGCTTGTTATTATAGGTACTACTGTGGTACTACTGCAGAGAAAATATTCCTGGGAACAGACAGGCTGGCGCACTATGCAAAATACTGCTATTTAGCTGCACCCGGTAAGATTGGAAGCTGACTGAAACATATTTAGAGTAAGGGTAGGTTTGGGATAATGAGAGGAAATACCTATAATGCAGAGCATACAAGAGGGTATACCACACCCCCTCCTTCAAGCGTACGGAACACTAGGTTTCTAATCTCTGACATATAAGCAAAATTGGAGTGTCTGTTTATAATATTGAAATAACCATTTTATACAACATGTATATGAATAAATACGGAATAAACCAAAAAGACATTTTTTTACAATGTCATTACATTGTCTCTCTGTTTGTTCCGGTAAATCTCTGAAATGGCTGGACCGATTCTGACGGGACTTTTGAGCTGATGTAATAGGGAGCAACTTCGGCTACTTTGTTAAGTGCTTTTTATCCAGATATTCCCACTGCATCGAAACTTACGCAGCGCGTAGTACTTCTCTGACAACTTCTTATTCTCCTTCTCAGCCTATAGAGGTCCACTGCTAGACGGAGGCCTCCCCCGAGGCTTTCATTCCATTGGGGGGCATTGCCATAATCCCCACGCTAGGCAGACAGATTGGGAGTTCTCTTAGTCGCCTCTTACGACGCCCACGAGGAAGGTACTATTCTATGCCCGGTACCACAGGGAATAGTCTCTGACATAAACTTTTGCTTTTTCCAGATATACTAAAGTAGAGATATCTTAAACTTGTGAATGGAATTGGGAAACTTATTGCATTCGCCCAATTTGGACCTACAAACGCTATTCCGTCTTAAATCTCCAGCCTACCTCGACCACTAAACAAAATCAGTCCACATTAACATGTAAACAGTCACTAGAAATGTCATGACATTCCATTCAGCACCTGAACCCCACCTTCGAGATAATAAGGCTTAAGAATACATTAAGATAGCTGTCACGACAATAGAATGGACTAAACGAAATAATTGTGACCATTCCCACGGGTCGAAAACAGCGGGGTTTTAGCCAAAAGTGTAGAATTAATTTAGATTTTGACCCGCTTGGTGGTGGAATAGAGTTTGGGTTGAATTACGTGTTGGTCTAGGGAATGGCAAGTGATTTATGTATTGCTAAGCAGTCACTTGGTTTCTACGTGATCGGTCAGAATGGGCCTCATTAAAAGACTAAAAGGAGAGGAGAAGGAGAGGGCTTTATGCTTAAATCATAAATCCAAAAGTGGAGGTGGAGGAGTGGAGGTTGTCCAGATCAATCTCCCTCTGCAGCATGTTTGTTCGTATTGTTGGGTTTAACATTAGATCACCTCGTTCAACTGCCGTCTACCTTCTTATTCACTCAGTTTTTTTGTGTAATAGGTTCATAAGCGCGCTTTACCATCAACGATTGCATCACTGCTTACCAACAGGCGGGATTTCGGCCAAGCGCTATATTAAATACCTATATAAAAAAAATATATATATTTAAAAAAAAAACTGGATTATTTAAAACGCTGGAGTACTAAGGTGAACGCCGTAGCCCGAAGAATTCGAAAGGCACGTTGCGTAGAGGAAATGATATACTGCGTTCCTATTGATCGCAGCGTTGTTATATAGCCTAAAACCTTCCTAGAATAATGGGCTATCCAACGGAAAAAGAATTTTTCAAATCGGGCCAGTAGTTCCTGACATTAGCGCGATAAACCAAACAAACTATTCAGCTTTATGTATTAAAATAGTATAGATTAGCAGTTAGCAGATTAACGCTTAAACAATTTC
Source organism: Sesamia inferens (assembly GCA_037179545.1). NCBI lineage: Eukaryota > Metazoa > Arthropoda > Insecta > Lepidoptera > Noctuidae > Sesamia > Sesamia inferens. The sequence continues at coordinate 26,702,425 of CM073941.1, read as the reverse complement.
CCATAAAGTCTTAGTTCCTATAAACATGAGGAATCGTTTTTCTTACAGGCAAAGTTTGCTATCACCAAACATGCAAAAAAAACAAACACATTGATTAAAAATAAAATAGTAGATTATTAAATTGTATCTACTATTATATTATTAGTACGCCATTCATTGGTAACACATAGATATCATATTTGACTTGAAGAACTTTTTTCAAATTCAAATTCAAATTTATTTATTTGTACACATAGGTGTTATAAGGTGGTATATAAAAAACAAAATAAGTTGCACTATGTGTCGCCTTGAAAGGCGTACAAATATTTACCAATTTGGTAGTGGGTGTACACTGTACATTAATGGCTGTAGACCTAATTATAAAATTAAGTAACAATATATATATATATATATATACAATGTTTAAACAAGTATTATAAAACAATCTTATGAACTAAAGTAAAAAAATAATGCAATAAACAGATCTGAGAAAGATGGTGTAGATTCTATATTTCACTAAGGTATTCGTTTATCGTATAATAAGCTTTCTGTATTAAAAACCTACGTAGTGTTTTTTTGAAGGTATTTAAGTCTTTTGAAGCTTTTATGGATTTGGGTAATTTATTATATATTTTTGGAGCCATACCTAGGAAACTTTTTGAAAATAGGGCGGTTTGATGGGTTTTAGATTTAAGAGCACCTGGGTGGCGTTTTGTGGAAAGAGTTTGAAATAGGTTTTGGTTATGTTTGATGAACATGACTACTTCAAAAATATATATGGACGGAAGTGTTAATAATTTTAGATTAATAAAAAATGGTTTGCAACTGTCAGTATTTTTAATTATGCATATTGCACGAAGACACTTTTTTTGGGCCTTAAAGGCTAATTCCCTATCTGTCGAATTACCCCAAAAGATTATGCCGTATCGCAGCGTGGTGGAAACGTATGCGTGATTCGCAGTAAGAACAGTGCTGCGATTGGCAACCTTGTTCAAATTGTGTAAAGCATAGCAATATTGATTGAGTTTTTTTACTATATGATCAATCTGTGTTTTCCATGTCATCTGCTGATCTAACCAAATCCCTAGAAATTTTGTGTTGTTTACTATAGCAATTTTGTTATCTTTATATTTAATATTCGTAACAATGCAGTTTGATCGTTGGTTAAAGTTTATTATGTGGGTTTTTCCAAAATTAATTTTTAGGTTGTTATTAGTTAGCCATTGAATAATTAAGTTTAAACTATTATTTATTTCATTTTCGTATTTTTCTAAGTTTTTTCCTATAAATAGTGTGGCACAATCATCAGCAAATAGAGTCATGGGGTGTTGTATGGTTCTTGGAATATCGTTTATATAACATAAAAATAACAACGGACCTAGCACACTTCCCTGTGGTACGCCGTATTTTATGCATTTTTCTTTCGAAAGGTAGGTGTGTTCTGTGTTTGTTCTATTACATATTCTTAAAATTTTAGTTATTTGTTTTCTCCTAACGAGGTATGACTTTATCAACTCCAAGACATTCCCCCTTATTCCCAGGTTACTTAATTTTATAAGAAGGATTCTGTGATCTACACAATCAAACGCCTTCGTCATGTCCATGAATAATGCTGTAACTGGAATTTTTTTGTCCATATTCGAAATAATTTCATTTATTAAATCATAGATCGCCATATTAATATTTTTATGCTTTCTAAAGCCGTACTGTTCTTTAGTTAAGATATTGTTTTTCTCTAAGAATGAGTAAAGACTGTTATAAATCACTTTTTCGATGATTTTGGAAAATATTGGTATAAGTGCAATAGGCCTATATTTTTTTATATTTTGTGGATCATCCTTTTTATGGAGTGGTTTTATAACAGATAGTTTTAAGTCATTAGGAAATTTACCAGTGTCTATACAAAGGTTAACTATATAACTAAGAACCGGTGAGATTTCAGTTACTACGTTTTTGATTGCATGTGTAACAATATCATCATAGCCAGTACTATTTGTATTTTTCAAACCAATAATAATTTTATGTATGTCATGTGGAATAGTGGGTGCTAAGAACATGGAATTAGGGTTTGAATGTATCAATGTCGGTTTATAATCGATGTTTTTTTTACAATTATTTATTGGTTGAACTTGATCAATGAAATAGTTATTAAATAATTCGGCAATCTCGTTTGGTGCTGTAGTACATTTATTATTTTCTGTAAGTATTTTGGAAATGTTTTCTTTTGGATAATTTAGTTTAGTTGAGTTTATTACTCTCCAGGTTGCTCTAACCTTGTTGTCAGCATTATTAATTAAGTAACTGTTTTGTGTTTTTTGAGTCAATTTGATAATTAGTTTTAGACGTTTAGTGTAGGTTTTAAATATTTTTTTGTTAGATTTATTTGGTCGACGTCTTAATTGCCATAGCATTTCACGCTTACGTTTACAACATAGTTTTATACCTTTAGTTATCCATTTCGGTGTTTTAGAGCATTGATTTTTAATTCTAACTATAGGGAAGCAAAGATCGTAAAATAACTTAAACAAGCTATTAAATTCACGGAATGCATCATCTGGGTCTGCACATTGGTAAACATTACTGAAGCTAATGCTTTGAAGAGCATTTTTGAATTTGAACATATTTTCTTTACAAAAATCTCGACTGAAGGTATACCAATGTGTAATGGTACAAGTTTTTTTAACTGGACATCTTAAGATTTGAGCCGTGTGATCAGATATCGCTAATTCCATCACCTCACTGGTGCAGCCTCTTATATTATGTATTATGTTGTCGATACAGGTACCACTGCCTAATCGAGTTGGTTCACGAATACTCAGTTTCATACGGTAGTTATGAAGAAGATTTTCAAATTGGACAGAACATTTCGTATTACTTAAAATATCTATATTAAAGTCTCCACAAATCAAGGCTTTCTTTTTGTTATTATAACATATCTTCTTAAGTATATCATCAAATTTGTAGAAGAAGGAGTTTAAGGTATCAATTTGGAATTTGGGTGATCTATAAATACATACAACAGTTATATGGTGATCAATTAGTTCAATAGCACAACATTCTAAAATATTAGGACAGCAGTATTCTTTTAAACTGAGTATTTTATATTTGTGTCTATTATTTATCAGAATACATGAACCCCCTCTTCGATTGTTTCTAACATAGTGAGTTGCGAGTGAGTAATTTGGAATATGTAAATGGATTTCATCGCCTTCTTTCATATTGTGTTCCGTTACACAGACGACATCTATCATTTTATTGTTACAAGCAAGTTCATGTAGATGCAAGCTCAATAGATCTGATTTACTTATTAGGCCATTTGTGTTTTGATGTAATACATGTATGTGTTTATACAAGAAAAAAATTGTTATTATTTACAATATTAGGGGTAAAAATATTATCAACATTGGGAGAAATTATGTTATTGATATCTGACAAATTACTGATATCGGGGTCTGAAACAATATTATCATATGACGGGATATCAGGAGAAATAGTATGAACAATACATTGGAGGTTTCTAAACATATTTTTTATCCCATTGTTATTTATCTTTCCAGTTGTATGCTTTAAAAACATCGTATGGTCGTATTTTAGGTCAAAATTGGAGTCAAATAATCGTGCATATTTGTGAGTTTCTATGTCAAGGTACAATAAATTATTAAACATTTCTATCCTTCCATTGTAGATAATATTAGAATGGTAATTGAATTTAAAAGTAGGTAAACAAAGTATTATATTAGTTTTATGCAGAGGCATTAGTGTTTCGCGTATATTAAAAATCAAATCAAAATAATTATCGGTTCTTCGAAAATCTTCCTCGCCTATGAGAATTATGCAGTAATCATTCATCGTGAAGTCAGTCAGTTTTAGGCTGACTTTACTAATGAGCTCGTTTACTCCGCCATATGGCGTAAGGTAGTGACATAGTTCATAGTTCGGGAACGTGTTTTTAGCTATAGATAATATTTTATTTACCTTATCGCTACTTAGAATACATATTTTGTTTTTTTGTTTTTGAGGTACTTTATTTATACAATGTTCACTGTTCTGTGAAGAGATGTGATTCGGTGTTATTTGAGTAGATGTATTCAGTATTGTTTGATTTTCAGCTAAATTCTGTTTCTTCTTGGATGAATGCGATTTTCTGTTAGAAGTAGACTGATTAGTGTTTCGGTTAGGAGTCTCCATGTCGGACAATGATTTTGACACTTGTTTGTGTTTGTTGTTGTTCATAGACGTGATGGTATTTTTTAAGATCGTGTTATCGGACGACAATTGGTTTATTACCTCACGGGCCTTTAATAAATCTGAGTTAAGTTTATCAATTTGTTTTTTAAGTTCCAGGATCTCATCATTTTCGTCATCCGATATCGTTGGTACACTATTAGAGGTGTCATTTAATGTCGATTCATTAGAGTTGCATACGTCGATTACTGCTTCAGCTTTTGACTGTGAACGGGTTGTATCTTGTATTGTGTTCTGTTGTAATTTGAAAGTTTTAAGGGATCCTTTCATATCAGCCATGACAACAGACATTTCATCATCATACTGGCGCTTACGGGCACGGCGTCTGCTGGTAACTTTACAGGAAATCTCATTGTCAGTGTCCGTGATGGGCGCTGAACTTTGGTTTTCATCAGATTTAGAATTTTCTTGCGGTGTGGATGGGGGAGTTCTTTGCAGTGGCATGATAACAAAAATCAGACTCAAGACTCCGCTACAGCAAATAAAAACAACAATACGCACCGTAGGTAAATTAGAGCAACGTCTCGTTTGCACACACAGGAGCTAATATACACACATCAAAAGTGTCTAGGGATCAAGCATTTTTATGCGGATTTCTTGAGATTGAGATGTGGCTTTGTAATAAATTTATGATTTTATAAATTTATATGGATCCTTTTTGGTGCATTTCATAATTTGAATCAGGAACTGTGAATCAAATTCGAGTAAAAGATGAAAATCAGCTGTCAATATTTTCCCTATAAAAACATACAACGCATTGAAGACATTATTAGTGCTACTGTTTCCCTACTACTGATTAAAACCAACGTTATTATGGAGCGGCGACGTCATTTAAGCAGAGAAGAAATGCTCAGAGCCGTGGGAATGATAGAAGCTGGTTCCTGGACTGAATACAAGTCAGAGTGTTATCAGTCGACTTTGGACACGTTACCGAACTGGTACCGTGGCTGAGCGCCATGGAGGACGGTATCGCTGCACCACACGGAGACAAGACCGATACATTCAAATCTTAACTCGAAGAGCTCCAACAATAACCGCCATGATGTTAGCCGTGAGGCTTCATCACTCTTCGGGGAACTTAATTAGCGACCAAACAGTCAGAAACCGCTTGCATGAAGTGAACCTTCATTCCCGAAGACCGCTACGGGTACCACCTATAGCAATGCACAATCGTAGGATTCGATATCAATGGGCTCTTGAACACAGAAATTGAGCAGAAGAACAATGGCGTTTCGTGTGCTTTTCTGATGAGTCTCGTTTTGGTATGAGACCGGATACAAGACGTATACGACACTGGAGAACCCCTGGACGCCAACAGCGATTAAAATCCTGCCAGGAAGTCCATCCTTATAGTGGTGGAACCATCATGGTATGGGCGGGTATTTGGATCGGCGGAAGAACTGAGTTGATTTGGATCAGAGGCAACCTCAACGCTCAAATTTATGCTGAGACGATTGTATCAGACGTCATCGTTCCTCTACAAGTGCAAATCGGTCCCTTATTTCAGTTAATGCATGATAATGCACGACCGCACACCGCAAGAGTTGTAAGACAGACTCTCGCCGCAGCTAACATCAATGTCCTGCCCTGGCCTGCTCAGTCGCCAGACTTGAACCCGATTGAGCATGCATGGGATATGCTACAGAGAAGAGCTCTGCCGAATATGGAGGGTATCCAGTCGCAAGAAGACCTTTTTTTGTTGTTGCAACGAACATGGGCGGCCATTCCACAGCGTGATTTGGATGAACTCATTTTGAGTATGCCAAACCGATGTTCTTGTGTTGTTAGTGTTCGCGGTAGAAACACGGATTATTAATTGTTTAAGTTACCCAATAAAATTTTAGAGAAAACTGTTATTTCAGTCTTTTTTTCGAACTTTTGTGTTAGTGGTTCAAATGTCAAATATCCCTTTATTAGGAAAATGGCAAATTTCTTTATTAATGCAAAGGTGACTTGGTTTATCGTTACTGTGACAAACGAAAACACTTTATTTGATGAATCCTTAAAGAAAATTTTAATTAATATCAATCAGGAGAAAAGTTATTGCAAAAATATATGTTGATCCCTAGACACTTTTGATGTGTGTATATATATTATAATATAAACAATAAATTAAATGAAGAAAATCAGCCGAACAGCAAGTGACATGACAGGTGTCAATATATTAACATTTTAACCTATGTACACAGATAAACGAATAAATAAACAATCAGTTGAAAGTTTATCTATTAAACATTTCCTACCAAATTGTACATAACTCTTAAACGGTACGGAAATGTCCCCTAGCAACTGAATCAGTCTAGATCAAAATAAGTTCAATATTTTGACCGGCACATGAATCACGTATCGTGAGTCACAGTCGTTTACATTGTCATAAGTTCACAACACTCGTAACTTATTACAATGGCGTGTTTGCCAAATATTTGTTTTACAGAATGCAGTCCATATTATGTACAGTCAACAACACATAAACAGCATAAGCACCCACAAACAGAATAGTAGATGAACCTCAAAATGCCAAAATTACTGACAGTTTATATGAGCTCATAATATAATTGTCTATTATTCTTCTTTTTTTTATAATCCGTATTATGAGCTGTCACGCCCTTTATACCTGGAAGCTTTTATTTAGTAAAAAGATTTTACTTCCTTACATTTCCAGTTTTAATTTTTTTTTTTTTTTTTTGTTTGCCTGGTATATTGACGTGGCTAGCTGTCATATGATGGATAGTTTCATTTAATGTTCTGTTCTGTTTTATTGACGTCCAAAAAGTGCTGGTTCTAAGCGTACTTTGAATAAATTACTTTTGATTTTTTTTCAGTGTTTTTTATATTTGATGCATTTTAGTACGAGATAATAATGAGCTTATAATGTTCCTAATACACACACACACACTTACACAGGCTTTCACTCGGAAGGTCCTGGGCCATTATCCACCACGTGGGCCCCGTCGTAGAATAGTACCATCCCATATCCTCACGTGGGTGTCGTAAGAGGCGCCTAAGGGAACTCTCACCAGGCAAGCGGGCAGCAGCGCTTCTCCTGTCAAATATCAAATTACTGCGATCCCCAACCCGCCTGCCAAGCGTGGGGGTTATGGCAATGCCCCCCAATGGAATGAAAGGCTTGGGGGAGGTCTTTGTCCAGCAGTGGATCTCTATAGGCTGAGAAGAAAAAGGAGATGTCATAAGTTTCCTCCCAATGTTATCCTTCCTCGTTATGAGATCGATAGTAATGAAATAATTTTTCCGTACCACTTGCTCAAAAAAGTGACATTCTATGCCACAAAAAGCGAACATAACAATAGACATTTTTAATCTTTAATAGATTAAAAATATCTATTGTTATGTTCGCTTTTTAGCGAAACAGCGAACAGCGAACACAGTTAAAGCAAATTGTACTGAATTTCATTCATCCTCTAGGGGGAGAATGTGATTTATTTTGGAATACTTACCAAAATAATATATATGGAACTACATCTGTATTTACACCATTGAGTTTATATATAAAGCATTATACATCTTTTTGAAAAAGGGATACGCATTTTTATGCAGTTATGGTTATTATATAAAATTACGAAAACCGATGAAGCCGTATGAGCTTGATGCCTATGCTTTTTCGGACAAAAAAAATATTAGGCTAGGAATTTGTCGCGACCCGTCCTCTGTACGGCATCACCAGACATCATGCCGTAACACGACGAATCGCTTGGCTGCAACACTTTGTCTGTTGGGCGGTAACTTCTGCCGGCAGCCGATGTTATGGCCTACGAACGAGAAACAAATAGAGCAGAGGTAGCCGAGTAGTATCGGCTACGACTTACAAGCTGTAGGTCGTAGGTTATTTCACCAGCACTGCTCTCACAACGGCAAAAGAAAACATCATGAGGAAACCGGCATGTCCTAGAGGCAAAAACTTGGAAGACTTGTGACATCTACCAACACGGACTGGGTCCACGTGGTAGATACCTTCTCACCAAGGCCCACGAGGCCTGGGTCCCAACAGTGGGGACAATATAGGCTGATTATGGATATGAGGTATACCTAATTATTATGAAACTCTTATCTGCCAGAGTTTGACTCGCCCTTAACACTTTTATATGTTTTTGTACTTTGTGTTTTTGCTTCAAATATCAGCATAATCTTCCTTTTTGTTTTTTTTTATTATTTTATAGTTTTTTTATTATTATTAATTTATAAACCGGTGGTAGACCATAACATCGGCCGCCGGCAGAAGTTACCACCCACCAGACAAAGCCTTGCCGCCAAGCGATTTGTCGTGTTCCGGCATGATGTCTGGTGAAGCCGTACGGAGGACGGGTCTGAGCAGTTGTGTTGCGATGTGTGCCGGGTACGATGCGCCTAATGTTGTTGTCTTGGGAGTTTGGTCAGATCAATCTCCCTTTGGCGCAGCAACGTTGGTCGTGTTGTTGGGTTTAACATTGCATCACCTTGCTCAATTGCCGTCTTCCTTCCTATTTGCTCAGTTTTTCTGAGTGAATAGGCTCTTAATAAACTAGCGCGCTTTACCATCAACGATCGCATCGCTGCTTACCTCAGGCGGGATTGCGGTCAAGCGCTAGTTTATAATTAATAAAAAAAAAACCACCACTTGACCGCAATCCCGCCTGATAGTAAGCAGTGACGCAATCGTTGATGGTAAAACGCACTAGTTTGTTAAGAGCCTATTCACTCTAGCCTTGAAGACACTCAAATTGTAGTCCGGCGGGAACACCGCCGCTGGCAAATTGTTCCAGTCCCTCGATGTACGCGGTATAAAGGAGGAGGCGAAACGCTTCGTCCAGATCGTATTGGTGTCAACAACATAAGGCTGGAAACTCGCCGCACGGCAGGTCGTCCGATGGTGGAACGGAGATTGGGGAATTAAATCATGCAATTCCCTCGCAGACTACCCAAAATGTATCCTATAGAACACCGAAAGGCTGGCTACTCTACGCCTGTGCTCTAGGCTTTGGAGACCAACTCGAGTTAAATCAGGGTCACCAATCAGCCTCTTCGCACGCCTCTCCACTGAATCCAAAGTGGCCAGGTGACACTTAGCAGCACCAGCCCAAATGTGGCTTCTTCTTTTACCACATAACTGCGGTTGACTGTACGCCAGTTGAATGCAGCTGCAGTCTTATTTGAATATTTCCACTAATTACTTATATTTGAAGCAATTAAATCAATCACAATAGTAAATTATAGTCACATAAAGTAGCTCGCCGTAGACTAAAGTTGTTTTAAAATCAAAGGATTTAGAAATTAGTTTACCTAGTTGTTGTGGATAACTGGCTTTTACTCACGAGTTTTTTCACATGGAAGTCGGAAGATAGGCATTTTTTGAAACTCATCAATAATAATAATCCCCGTCGCATCGCATTGCCTAAGCTATTTTCCCGCGCTATTACTTCCACCTTCTTTCTGCCCTTGTATATGTTTTTGCTCGGATCTTAAATTATCCTGGCGACGCTTTTAAGATTAATGCAAAAAAAAAGGAAATAAGCGCGTTCAAATAAATGACTATTCAAAAACCATTTCATCTTTTAATTTTTTTTTTAATCATTTTCGACTAACACCATATTTACTTTCGTTTTCGATAGCAATAGCATCTGTCATTTCATCTCCCACACGTAATTGCACCCCATATGTGTCATTGCGAATACCTCTCCTCATCCATCAGGCGCGCACGGCGCATAGCATCTCAAATAGAAAGTGAGCTATTACCTTTGTCACAACCAATCTGTAACACATGACCTATGACTTATCTAGTGGATAGTAATGAGTTGCTATCATTCAATCGGTTTGCAATCATACTTTTTGATAGATATGCTAATATTATGTATGAGGTATGCGAGAAGGAGATTTGTAAAGGTTGCCTTGTGTATATGTAATCCATACTAATATTATAAATGTGAAAGTGTGTTTGTTTGTTTGTTTGTCCTTCCTTCACGCCGTAGCTAAGCAATCAATCGACCTGATTTTTGGCAAACAATTAGTTGAAAAGAAGGAGAGTAACATAGGCTACTTTTGGTCCTAAAAAAACATCAAGTTCCCAAGGGAGATTACTGGAATATCTGTATGTGTACACCAAATATCGTAATATTATAAATCGGAAACTGAGTTTGTTTGTTTGTTTATTCCGCTTTCACGCCGTAACTACTAAGCCGATTGTTTTGAAATTTTGCAGACGTAAAGATAGAAGTCCGGATTAAATAATTGGGTACTTTTTTATCCCGGAAAAAAATTATATTCACGAGGGAAATCTAAATGCGCGATATAACCGATCTCCACGCGAGCGAAGCCGCGGGCGGAAAGCTAGTTGTATACTAAACTAAACTTTATTGGTATTTATGTCAAGTACAGTAGAATCCGCAATATCCGGATCTTATTTGATCCGGATATCACCGTTCACATCATCTCAGTTTGCTCGCAGGTTTGCGCGGTGTACTGAGCAGGTAAAACTGACGCTCTTTAGAGCTTACTGCCAGTCGTTTTACTAGTGCAGCTTGTGGGTTAGGTATACGCAGAAGGCTTACAACGCTCTGCGCGTCCAGTACAATAATGCGCTGAGGATGTTGTTGGGGCAGCCTCGATTTTGCAATGCATCAGGCATGTTCGCGGAAGCGCATCATACGCAAACGGTGTGCTTCGATGTTGGTGCGATTTCGGGGCGGCCCAAACAGTATCCTAGCTACACTGGTGGACAAGGTCGACGGACCTTTTATTAGGCTCTGGGCGGACAGACATGTGCGTGCACACATTCATGTCGCCAACTGATCCCTGTTTCTCTTTTTACTAACATAGGATAAGTTTTTTTTTTTACTAACAATATATGGGCCTTGCCTGAAATAAAGAGTTTGAATTTGATTTTGTTAATCCCAGTCGCATCCGAAGCTTTTTCAGCTTTTGGAGTCTGGGGTTGGCTGTACCAGTCTAACTGTTGTATTTTGGCTAAACTTCCATATTTTTCGTGAAACGACTGCCGTCTGGCTTCCACAACCTGAAGGCGATATCGAAGCTTTGCAGTTAGAACATTGAGGGCTCCAACAACCCGTACCGACTGCCATTATATTATATTCGTTTGACAACCGGTGCCAACGGCTTAATATTGAGGGCTCCAACAACCCGTACCGTCTGCCACTAGATGTTCGTTTGGCAACGGGGACCAACGGCGTAACGTGCTTTCCGAGGCACGACCAGACCAGTGCAAATATTCATATTCATGCATACAAATATTTGCACTACGCGGGGATCGAGTCCGCGCCTCTTTGCGCAGCGGCCGCGTTCGCTACCGTTACGCCGCGGAGGCCATCTGTGATTTATTATGTTTTTGGTGTTTGTTTTATAGCGGCAACAGAAATACATAATCTGTGAAAATTTTTAGTTACTTTCTATATTATGTATTTTACTAGCGACCCGCCCCGGCTTCGCACGGGGGCAGTGCTGATACTAAATACACTACAGAAATCACACAACACTCCTACCACCCCGACTGGCTGCTCCTGACCGCAATTTTTAAATCTGTAATATCTTCGAAAATGTTCATTTAAATCATGTACTGTGAGGGGCAATATAGATCTATATTAAATCAACAATTTATTTAACGTATTAAATTGGACAAGGATTAATGCTGTAGTGGTTAAATGCGCTTCAAAAATTAGCCGGAATTTGTCGTAAAAGGTAAATGACAAAAAAAAAAATATTTTGTGGGATATCCATGAGAGATAGATAGATACTGTCGTGGACTTTTTCTTAAACCTTTTCAATATGTACAATCATCATCATCAACTTTTTTATCGTCCCACTGCTGGGCACATGGCGATTTCAGACTTAAAGTGCAGGTTTCCTCAAGATGTTTTCCTTCACCTTATAGTCAGTCATTGGTGTCCAAAATATACTTAAAAAGTACATAACATACCTTTAGAAAAGTTACTATGGTACTTGCCTGAACTGCAATCGAACCGGCACATCTTACCTGAGAGGCTGGTGTTTTAACCACTAGGGCACCGCTACTTCACAATGGTTCACATGGGCAATTATATAACGTCAAAACTTTGATGCACGGTTCCAACTGGTCGTTTCTAAGGCAACGGTCGAGAGAAGCAGTCAGTAAGAAAATGCACCGCTACTTACTCATTTAAAAATAATTGACTTTTCCATAAGTGATCGATGTTTTTACAATGTTTTCTAATCACCGTGGGTGGATGGTGGTGGGAAGACAACAAGTACCAGGTACTTTTTTTTATTATTAATTATAAACTAGTGCTTGACCGCAATCCCGCCTGATGGTAAGTGATGCAATCGTTGATGGTAAAGCGTGCTAGTTTATTAAACCCATTCACTTAAAAAACTTAGTGAATAGGAAGGAAGACGGCAGTTGAGCGAGGTGGTGCAATGTTAAACCCAACAACACGATCAACGATGCTGCGCCAGAGGGAGATTGATCTGGAGACCCTCCACGACCAAACTTCCGACACAACAACACTTGGCGCATCGTACCCGGCACACACCGCAACACAACTGCTCAGACCCATCCTCCGTACGGCTTCACTCTGGTGAAGCCGTCGTGTTCCGGCATGATGACTGCATCATGCCGGAACACGACGAATCGCTTGATCAAATAAGAAATGGTCTACTGTTCTAAAGCAGCTTACTAGGCCTACAAATTCCTCACATTTACAAAATATAGAGTAATCTACCAAAAGGATAGATTACATATTAAAATCTACAAATGTGGCATGATTTTCATTACTACCAGTAATAGAGTTGAAATTTGAATTGTGTTAAATAACTGACTTTGTAGTACCATGCTACAACCAAGTAGTGTTTCCTGCGGTCATCTGTAAGTCGTCAATCCAGATGGGTGGGCGTTGGACTATTGGCTTTTGTCTAGCTATCGCCACATTAATTTACCTACCAATTTTCAAAGGAATCCAAAAACAAACAACTATTAAGTACAAAACACTGTTTTATACAAACGACATGTTAGACATTTAGTGACATGTTTGTTTGTCGGCGAGTGCGAATTGAGTGGACATTAGCAATACAATTGGCACAACTGTACTTTGTGGAACGAGGTGGTACTGCAAGCGGTAGCGGGTGCTACCTTGTACAGACGACAGGACATTAAGCTACTACAATCGGTCAGATTTATTTACTAGATTTTCAACTTTATCTCTAAAGCATTAAGTCTCAAGGTTGATTGGGAATACATGACAGTTTCGGGTAGCTTGACCTGCTGTCGTCCGTACATCGTATATATTAGTTGTGGAGAAACTATATACACGACTTACAGTGTCATACTAATGGCATAGCTAGAATAAGACAGCCGTGGCCCAGAAGTGATGGTGGAGTGGTGGCGGTGATCGTAAGTAAAACAGGATCTCCTAGAACTAAAATAATCAACAACAAAAAAAACTGCACGTTTAGCGCAGTGGTTAAGCTATTGACTGCTGAACTGCGGGTTCGATTCCCGCACGGAACAAATATTTGTATGACCTACAAGTTGTTGTTCCGGGTTCGCATGTTTGTGTATGTGAGTTTATGTTTGTAAACGCACCCACGATCAGGAGAAATTCCTAATGTGGGGCAATATTTTTGAGAAAAAAAAAACTTGAAGTTTACCAAACTGCGCTGGCCAGCGTATTGAATTGCGACCAGTTTCCTGTTATTGACAGAAAGGCCTGGTGAAGGTCGCGGGAAACCGATGGAAAGCCTTAGGGGAGGCCTTTGTCCATCATTGGACCTGTATAGAATGAAGAAGAAGAAGAAGTATCCCAGCAGTTGTGACATTATAGGATGATTACATGTGCATTTATCTAAAGAAATGTGGCCCCTTATTGGCTGAAGGGCCCCAGTTGGCAAAAAAACTAAAAGGAAAAATATTTTTATACGCTAATCGCTATAAGTTCCACCGCAGCCCCACAGTCCTTGAACCGTTAAGTAACGTGACCGGCAGTAAGTCCTTTGGTTTGCAAACAAATAACTTTGAGGTTAAGTACACGCTCAATCTTGACTATTTGTTACTTGCATGTCCGACTTTTACACAATTTATCGCACTTTTAAAGTGTAAAGAGGATTTTATAGACAATCGTTTTTGTAAGCAGTGTTTGTGTTTTGTATTATTTTGAAACGAACAAATAAAGTGAGTTGATGATTTCCTTATACCCATGAATTTTATGGGCGTCCATCAGATACAAAGTCACTGGGCTTTTTTCAGCGATTTTACAGAATCGTTTTATATATTATTATATCACTACATAGTATAAAACAAAGTCACTTTCTCTATCCTATGTCCCTCTGTATGATTGAATCTTTAAAACTACGCGACGGAATTTGATGCGGTTTTTTTTAATACATAAAGTGATTAAAGAGGAATGTTTATATGTATAATAACATCCATTAAATAGTAGAGAAATGCTATTATTTTTGATGTTTCTAAGGTGAAAATTAAAAAGCTCTACAGATAAGTCCGCGATAGTATATGTCTATCTCATATGGATATCCCACAATAAAATTTATTGGTCATTTACTTTTTACAACAAATATTGGGTATTTAGTATCATCATTGCACCCGAGCGAAGCCGGGGCGGGTCGCTAGTTTATAAATAAAGTAAGGCATACGAACATGATCACAAGTATTCACTTCTGTGTAAATACATCACATATCCTGTTCGTGTGTGGAGTACTGCAGCCACATCTGGGTTGGTGCTGCAAAATGCTAGGTACCTGGTATCTGTGGATTCTGTGGAAAGGCGTGCGGAGAGGCTAATTGGTAACGAAGATTTGGTTTAAAACTGTCTCCAAAGCCTGGAGCACAGGCGAAGAGTAGCCAGCCTGTCGGTGTTCTTTGCGGCAGCGGCAGTGTTTCCGTTTAACTACAATTTAAGTGTCTTCAAGGCTAGAGTGAATAATAATAATAATTACTTTATTGACCAAAAACTTACATAGATTAAGTTTGCAGGTATATGCCTTAAAAAAAATTTCTATGTAACAAAACAATAAATCCTGCCTCTTAAACTAGGGAATACCTGTATCTTAGGAGACAGTAATTCGAACTGATCGAGTTGAACTGTACATACATGTTGAGCCCTTATTTCCGAGTATCGATGTTACATCCAATCCTATCTTCACAAATATATATACAGTATGTTACGAAAACCCTGTCCGACCCGTGAAGGTGTTGTTAGGTATCGATAACTGATTCTACTAATGCATACAAAACCGGGCTTTACTTAAAAAAAAAATCCCCCTAAAAAAAATAAATATTATTTCGCAAAAGGAGGTAACTTATTAAATGTGCGTTGACCACCCTTCGCCTGCCGACCGCGGGGGGCGGGCGGCAGGACACGCGGCACGTGGTCGCATCGCTATTCGCTCATAATAATACCGGTGTTGTCACTTTTTAAAAATTACCAAATTTCGGGGAAATTGGAATTAATTCGTTGGAAAAAAAGATTATTTCAAAATTCATTTGTATTGGTACTATGATGAATACGTAAAATTTTATATTATATTTGGTCATGTGTTTACCTAACCTCTATTATCCTTATGGGTCGGACAGGGTTTTCGTAACATACTGTATAGAGAAATAAAAATATAAATTAAAGTAATTTAAGTTACTATATGTTTAATTACAAAAATAGGTGTAAACATTCAATTCCAGATTATTTGAGTATGGAGTAGAGAGAGTATGTGTGTTCGTAAGTGTAATGTGAGTTTATTGGATAGTGTATGTGTTGTGTGTTATGAGTTGATTATTTATATGTACAATTTAAGTTCCAAATTGAATAATGTTATGTAATTGGCTTGTATCCTAAAAAATAATTTAATGTCCGTCAGATAGCTTTATAAAAAATATTGAACACGTATTTTTTATTTTTTCTTTTATTCAAATACTTAGGAAGATATATTGATTTGAAATGTCGCATGACGTCACGCCATGGTGCAAAATATAGAACGGCGTGACGTAATTAGCCCCCACTCTGTAACTTTAATACGCTATATCTCAGTAATTTTTGGTAATTACGACAAAATAAAAAATACGGGTCTTAATTTTTTTTATTATCTGTAAGACGGACTAATTATTTTTTTGATTTTCATACCTTGGATACATCCCTATTGTTAAGCGATGTATGCCAATAGGGATTCAGTGTTATTGTAATCCTGCTGAAAGAGCCACTCCTTAATTTTAGATTTCAAATCAAATTTATTTAGGTTTATCATATTTAGATTTTTATGTACAATTTTGTATACGTAAGAACTTAACACGTAGTATTGATGATTTGCAAAAGAGGTTTTGTGTTTTACACTTGGGGCAACATGTGTACGCTTTCTAGGGTCAGGTGGGAGTAGAGAGCCATGGACTCTGAGAACAGATCACAAAACAAACAGCTGACGTACCGTCAGAACCTTGCAGTCAGAATAGAGCTTTGCTGTGGGGTATCTAAAAGGTTTCCCGATCATCACCTTTAGCACAGCTCTTTGGGCTCTCTCGGCTCTCAGAATAAAAGTCTTCGCTGCTCCACCCCACACGGTTATACAGTATCCGAGGACTGACTGGCACAAAGTAAGGTAATCGGCTCTTAATAAATAGATTGTTTTACCATCGACGATTGCATCGCTGCTTACCATCAGGTGGAATTGCGGTTACGCATTAGTTTATAACTATGGAAAAAATTTATTGTGATAATTTTAGGTTTCCTGTTGAGGTAATTTTATTTGTTTGTCAGTCATAACACAATATAGTCTGATTGTGTTGTGTATATATCACCTAATCTTACTATGATTTACAGAATCTGGGCAAAATGGCCGACAGCAGACAAAAAGATCATGGCAGCTTATTCCTTTTTGGTTTTTTCTCGGTCCTGCAGTACAGCTTGATAAGTTGCAAAATACCAATCCGTTGCTATGGACCTATGGTTTAGTATTAAGATGAAGTAAACTACTTGAAATCTGGTGCTTCCTACAAATTTTCAACTTTCAGGCTAGTCCCATTCCTTACACTGTGTTTAGAAGAATCCTGTTTACTGTAAGGCGCAAGGAAACTCTAGGGTGTCACCAATGCGTGGATACGATGGAGGTCTGCCCGATCTCGTGCGTTCGGCCCTAATTCAGGCCATGATACGGAGCAGGAGTGCGCGTAAGGGTTAGATAATCTCAGCGTCCTTTCGCTCTAGTTGCTGCAGGATACACACTGTACATCGAGAATCAGCAGTTGAATTTCGGTCACCGTAGTCACGGGCTATCGCAGGATTGCTTGAGCAATGTGTGACCAGATCCCGGCCGACGACGTGTTGTATCCTACACGCGCCTTGAAAGATTTGTCAGCAAATGGTGGCGGAGTCCGCTAGGGCCGATCCCTGACAGATGTCACAAGCAAATAAAGTAACGTGGGTGCGTTATAGGCAGTAAAAGTCTTTTGTTATCTTTTTTACCCAGTTAACATTACATTTATTCAAGCGCACAGTTCAGCATCATACAGCCGCCCACACTGGCCCACTATAAGTTACACGATGGCCGAGTTATTGCGATATAAACGTAATCAGGTCTAGGTCGCAGTTTATAGCTTTATTGTTACTAATATTTATTATCTGGTGGATGGAATATTTTTGGAGGGAACCGCGGAATTTTACTCAATAATTTTTTTCAGACCCTCAGCTACCCTGAAGCTGCGCACGCGCTTAACAATATTTGATGGAGTAAAATTATATTATTATTATTAGTTGGTATAACATCATTCCTGTACTCCTTGTAAGGTAAGGCAGATATGTAGAGGACACACACATATTGCCAGTTATAGCTAAAGCTAATCACAGCCAAAGTAAGCCGGCTATCAATCGGGTACTGATCCAGCTTTCTATTGAAAAGTCCCAGATTTAAAAAAAAAACATAACACTTTGCCCGACACTGATGTCTGATGACACTGATGACGACCTTGTCTATGTATATTATACTTAAAGAGGTAAAATTTGAATATATAACATTAATTTTTATTTATGCCGAACCCTAAACAGGTGTCCAGTATTTTTAAGTAAAATACTGGACTATTTATGTACATAATTTCAAAAAGATATAAAAAATCCACAAAATTATGAGCTTGTTATCCTATTTCATTGCCCCAACAAAAACATGACCCACGCTCTGTACGGGCGGGCGAACGGTGCGTTCACCTCTGGCGTCAGCTGTTGCGCGGGCGTGCGCAGTACTATGATCAATCGTAAGCTGCGTGGCGCGTTCGGTAATCACACTGCAGCAATTTCTAAATGTATTTGGGAAAAAATATAACATGATGCAAAAATAATTACAATCGATTCAGTTACAAACTATATTCAAGTTTTGCAATAAAAAATAATTTTGTATAGAATTTAAATATTAAAAATCCAGCCCTTTTTCAACTTATTACAACTTATAATTATGAGAATAGAAACCGTAGTGGACTAAACCGTGTAACACAATATTACTCTCAATTCGAAGGAAGCACCTTGCTAATCCATTGCTCTTTACATTCGACAAAATGCATCTATTCAATAAAGTAAACAAAGCAATGAAAGTCAAAAAAGCTCTAAGCCAGTCAGCCAGATAAGGTTTCTATACTTTCTCAGCACAATGTGGAAGCCATCCCCTGGAAAAACCAATAAAAGAACCAACTCCTCTATTCCAAATTTGCCCAATTTGGTGACCAATCCATAATAAATTATTCAAGTTCACCACTTTGTTTTCTATATACGTTACATGATGAGATTTTTTTCCCACCTGACTTTTTGAACCCGTGTCAAACTTTTGATGCTCCCACGTATTATGAATCGGGTTTTCAAAAGATGCCGAGGGAAACAAAAACTATTCTTACACCTTATTTGTCAACCTTGACTTTTAAATTAGGTGTGTAAAGTTGTTTTAATTATTATAAACTAGTGCCTGACAACAATCCCACCTGATGGTAAGCAGTAATGCAATCGTTGATGGTAAAGTGCGCTAGTTTTTAAGGGCCTATTTACTCAAAAAAAAAAAAAAACTGGGTGAATAGGAAGGAAGACGGCAGTTGAGCAAGGTGATACAATTTTAAACCCAACAACGCGACCAACTATGCTACGCCAGAGGGAAATTGATGTGGAGACCCTCCACGACTAAACTCCCGACACAACAACTTTTCACGCATCGTACCCGGCACCCATCGCAACACAACTGCTCAGACCCGTCCTCCGCACGGCATCACCAGACATCATGCCGGAACACGACGAATCGCTTAGCGGCAAGACTTTATCTGGTGGGTGGTAACTTCTGCCGGTAGCCGATGTTATGGCCGACCACCGAGAAAGATTTTTATTTTGTTTAAATATCAAAATATTTAAATAAGTCTAATTAGTTCATTATTTGCAGAGTAAGCGCACACGCCTTCCCTAAAATAACGCGACGAACTTTTTAAATTTCGCTACGTAATGTTTGACTGTAATTTAGGTATTAGAATAGTTGAAATTACACTCATGTAATTAATTTTAAAGGCCGCTACACTAAGCACTGTCGGCGGAACATATTGTTCTGACAATATTTAATACATACATTAGATAAACGAGTTTCCTTCATTCGTGATAAAATCATATCCTGGTTAAAAGCAATGTCTATCAAACCCAAAATATTGTTAAATCAAGCACAACACGGCACACGCTTGTAACAACGATGATGTGATCAAGTGATGACACTGCGCACAAAAACGCGTTTATTTCAATAAGGTCATAAGGCTATTGTCAGTCCGGTTCGGTTATAAGATTAATGGGATACTATTTGTATGTTTGTCTATTTTTTTGGCAAACTGCTGGCTTGGTAGGTTCAAAATCACAATTATTAAGCCACAGAAATTATTATTAGTTTGTTCCGTGTGGATATCAGGATGCGTCATCTGCTACAGCAACCACCGACCTACCTGACCAAAATTCCATTGAATACTAAAAGTATGTCGTGGTGGCCTAGTGGTTAAAACACCAGCCTCTTAAGTATGAGTGCGCGGGTTCGATTCCAGGTCAGGCAAGTACCAATGTAAGTTTTCTAAAGTTAAATGTACTTTCTAAGCATATCTTGGACACCAGTGACTGAAGGTGAAGGAAAACATCTTGAGGAAACCTGAACTTTATAAGTCTGAAATCGCCAACCCGCATTGAGCAAGCGTGGTGATTGCGCTCAATCCTTCGCTGTATGAGAGGAGACCTGTGCCCAGCAGTGGGACGATAAAAAGGTTGACGATGATGGTGACTAAAAGTATTGCAGGTGGGTTTATATTTCAGAAGCTTAGCTGATATGTGCTGATTTCCCCGTTAAAACGGAGCACAACTAAGCTGCAGGATTCTACATTTTTTTTAAATAAATATAAACTAGTGCCTGACCGCAATCCCGCCTGACGTTAAGCAGTGATGCTATCGTTAATGGTAAAGCTCGCTAGTTTATTAAGAGTATATTCACTCAAAAACTGAGCATTCACTCAGTTTTTTCGGTAGTAAAGCGAGTTGATACAGTGTTAAACCTAACAAAACGACCAGCGGTGTTGCGCCATAGGGAGAATGATCTGGAGATCCTCCACGATCAAACTCCAGGCACTACAGCATTTAGCGCATCGTACCCGGCACACATCGCAACACAACTGCTCAGACCCGTCTTCCGTACGGCTTCACCAGACCTGCCGGAACATGACGAAATCGTGGCGTAAAACGTCTAACGCGTGATATTACCCAATGCCGGTAGCGAATAAGAACTATGCACCTGATCTCTCTGAAGTAAATATCATAAGACTGATACTGTAAAAAAAAACTTCACCACGGCAATTATTAATCTTCTTCAAACTGACAAGTTCGGCCACATGGTAAAGCTAGTTCTATGTTTGACAGACAGCCGAAACTTCCAATATAGTGGGAAGGTGGATGTAATGATGTCATGCGCCGTTTAATGTACATATTGAGTGAGTGCAAAAACTAGATTGATTCTATTGAGCAACAGTCAACAAAAACTAACAATATTGTTATGTACATAAAAGGCATTATTAGAGTTAGATATTGATAATTTATCATTTTGTTTCTATTGTTGTTAAGTTTTATGTTAAGATTACATAATTAAGACTACAATGTTTGCCGGTTTTTCACACGGTATGATTTCAGCTTCATTTAAGCTGCTTAGATGACTCCACCGTCTAGAGGATTGGAATCAACGCACTAAGTAGATGAAGCTTCAATGAATCATTTTATTTTGGTGTGAATGGGAAATCAAATGACTTCTCCCGTTTTGGGCGGAGCGGAAGGGCGTGTCAGACTTTTACTGACTAAAAGCAACCCGTGTTCCTTCCAACCAACCAACCTGCAACCCTGACACAGGCATAGCTTCAATGAACCTGCACTCTAATCGCGTAACACACTATTACTATGACTTTGAATCATTTTTGAAGCAAATTGCCAATCCATCAATCCATTAATGTGCGAAAAATATGTCTACTTAACAACGTAAATAACGCAATGAAACCTTCATTAATTGCGTTATTTCAATTAAGATTCATGTTGAAATGTTAAAATGAATCCCATTGCTAGTGATAGTTTGTTACTATCAATTATCTTTGTGGTGCCCTGATATACAGGCTTCGGTTTAGCTTAAGCACCTGTGTCCTACAATATTTTTCTTTAGACCCATAACTGGACTTTATTGTTTACATGCTTTTTATTAGCTTCACTTGTATGTTTGCTTGTCCGTCTCTAACTCAATATTTTTTCAACCTTACCTTACGTTAATTTGTGCAGGCAAAGTATTTTTTAGTTTAAATTTAGTTTTAGATTTATTTACTTAGGTAACGCTACGCGCTTAGGTCAGTGCTAAAATTCGTAATGATACGAATTTTAGTACTTGGTATTTTGTCTGTTGGAGATCAGGAAAAGTTGGGTAAAAACATTTAAGCACCACTTAAGCGTTCATGTTATCCGTATATTATTTAAAAAAGAATATCGAACTAAAAAGTTGAAAATATACAATATGTAAAGAAAACCCTATCCGATCCGTGAAGGTACTGTTAGGTATCGATAACTGATTCTGATAATGGATACAAAGCTGGACTAAACTTTAAAAAAAAATCCCCCTAAAAAATAAATATTATTTCGCAAAAAGAAGTAACTTAATACATTTGCGGTAAACAACCCTTCCGGGGGCGGCGGGGGGCAGGGCACGCGGCACGTGGTCGCATCGCTATTCGCTCATACTAATACCGGTGTTGTCACTTTTTACCAAATTTCGGGGAAGTTGGAATTAATTCGCGGGAAAAAACGATTATTTCAAAATTCATTAGTATTAAGTACGTAAAATTTTATATTATATTTGGTTAAGTGATGACCTAACCTTTATTATCCTTATGGGTTGGACAGGGTTTTCTTTACATATTGTATATAGTTTAGAAAACTAAAAAAACAGGCTTTTAAAGAATATCGAACCCATGTGCCATAATTTTTATATATTAAGCGCCTCACGCTTTTTTCTCATTTTACTAGTATTGTTAATATATATTGTCATAAATTAAATTTCAAAATTATTTTTAACTGTTTAGTTTGATATTCTTTAAAAGCATGATTTTTTAGTTTTTTAAACTATATTTTTGTTATTATTTTATATTGATATTGCTGTTAGAAAATAAATCAATATTATTATTACTCGACGTTCTCAAACTGCAACTTACTACTGTCAGACATTCAAACAGTAGAATGGAGCTTTACTATTAGACACTTAGCACAGTTCACCATAAAATTAGGTCAGAAATCAATGTCCTTTCATAAATGACTCGCTTTCATGAGCTTCGAAACTAAATTCAGGCTTGGTTTAAATATTTTTTTTTTGCTTGACAGCATAAGCACAAGGCGATCATTGTGTGTCCTATTACACAAGTGAAAAGTGTTCCGAGCGTCAAAGCGGGACAAGCGACAAACATCCGGTTATCAATCGTTTAAAATATCGGGTGACCCCTTTTATATCTTGGTATAGAATAGCAATTGGTAGAGGGGATATTTCTTTTGAAAGCATTTTCTTGTATGATTTTTTTTTTTGACGAGTCAACGTCTTATACCTAATTCGATGGAGCCGGCTGCACGCACGAAAAAATATACGGTGTTACCCCGTTCCATTTAAGGCTTGAAGTGCAAGCGAGAACGCGGAACGATCGACAAAGAGGTACAATCGGCCTCCGCGTTCGGCAGCGTTCGACATCTGTCTCTCTCCTACTTGAGTGAGCGATGCGTCCGCGTGGACAGCTGCTATACAATAATTCATTTAAATGTTTTCGTCAAGCATGAAGTGCAGTGAAAAGTGAATGTGGTGTCAATTGTTTACTGCAACGATAATTGCGCCAATAAAGGTTTGAAAAATGCAACAATTCCATCAGTATTTTCTTATGCCGTTGTCACGTTCATCGTCAGTGAACCGACGTTACAGACAACAGATTTTTTTTTAATTGTTAATTTGGTTATGTTATTAGTACCAGCCCCGTGTGGTACCGGGCTTAGAATAGTACCAACCCATATCCTCCCGTGAGTGTCGTAAGAGGCGACTAAGGGAACTCTCACCAGGGAAGCGGGCAGCAGCGCTTCTTATGTGGAATATGAAATCCTGCGATCCCCAACCCGCCTGCCAAGCGTGGGGATTATGGCAAACCCCCCCAAATGTTGCACACGACTAAGCCAAGGCCCCTAGTCCCCGGCAGCTCCGCTATTCCTGGTCATTGTGGTAGCGGCCAAGGTAACGGCGGGGCAAGGGGTGCGAAGAATCTCCGGAAGAGATCCGGCTACCACAAGCAACGACGGATCGACCTGGCAACACTAAACATGCGCACACTGCGGACCGACGAGAGGGTTATTGAACTGGAGGAAGAATTGAGCAAGTTGCGATGGGGTGTCCTGGGATTATCTGAAGTCCGAAGAGAGGGTGAGGACTCGATAATCCTTAAATCCGGTAACTTGCTCTATTTCCGGGAGGGCGACCATCAGTCCCAAGGTGGTGTCGGGTTCCTCGTCCACAGGTCCCTTGTCGACAATGTAGTGAAGATCGAGAGTGTGTCGACCAGGGTGGCGTTCCTGATACTCAGAATAACCAAACGGTATTCGCTGAAGGTCATTCAGGTATACGCCCCGACCTCGACACACTCCGACGATGAAGTAGGTAGTAGTACTATGTATGAGGACATCTCTAAAGCCATACATAGCTCTAAAACTCACTACAGCGTTATCATGGGGGACTTCAACGCTAAACTTGGTAAACGGAGTGGTGAAGAGTTCGGACTGGGAAATTTTGGATTTGGGCGTCGGAACCACCGAGGCCACATGTTAGCTGGCTTCATGGAGAAGGAGGGACTCTTTATGATGAACTCCTTCTTCAAAAAGCGTGAACAGCGAAAGTGGACTTGGATCAGTCCCGACGGGGTCACTAAGAATGAGATAGACTTCATTTTGACGACAAAAAGGCACATATTCAATGATGTCTCAGTGATCAACTCGCTCAAATGCGGCAGCGATCACCGTATGGTCAGAGGCACATTGAATCTGAACATAGTGTCCGAAAGATCTCGCCTGATGAAGTCCACGCTCCGGCCAGCACCCATTCAGATCCACAACTCCGAGGGTTTCCAGCTCGAGCTCCAAAATCGCTTCGAATGCCTAAGTGGCGACGTGGACGAATATAATGACGGGTTTGTAGAAGCTGTCCGTACGGTCGGGACTAAGTATTTTGGGACCCGCCGTACAAATAGAACTAAAAAGCTCTCGGACTACACTCTCGAGCTCATGGAGGACAGACGTGAGATGATTTTGCGTTCGTCAAGTGATGCTTGCAGATACCGGCAGCTCAATAAGCAGATCTCAAAGTCTCTGAAGCGCGACCTACGTCGGTATAATACCGAGCGTATAACGGAGGCTATAGAGCGAAACAGAGGCTCTAAAGTTTTCGCTAGAGATCTGACTATTGGGCATAGCCGGCTAAGCAAGCTGAAGACTGACGACGGCAAGATCTTAACGTCCGGGCCCGAGCTTTTGAGGGAAGTCGAGAATTTCTATGGACAGCTCTACACTTCAACGACAAGACCCGCATTAAATCTTGCTGAAGACCCTAGAGCAAGATTAACCCGACACTACACTGAAGATATCCCGGACGTCAGCCTGCAGGAGATTCGATTGGCTCTGAAACAGCTTAAAAACAACAAGGCGCCAGGCGATGACGGAATAACGGCAGAGCTACTGAAGGCGGGTGGTAAACCGATCCTTAGGGCCCTTCAGAAGTTATTTAATTCCGTCATAGATAAGGGAAAAACGCCACAGGCATGGCACAGAAGTATGGTAGTACTCTTTTTCAAAAAGGGTGACAACACCCTTTTGAAAAACTACAGACCCATCTCACTTCTGAGTCATGTCTATAAGTTGTTTTCAAGAGTCCTCACAAATCGTCTCGCCTGCAGGTTTGACGACTTCCAGCCGCCCGAACAAGCCGGTTTCCGAAAAGGCTACAGCACAGTAGACCACATACATACGCTGCGTCAGGTTATACAGAAGGCCGAGGAGTATAACCTACCCCTTTGCTTGGCGTTTGTGGACTACGAAAAAGCCTTTGATTCGATCGAGACCTGGGCTGTACTGCAGTCTCTCCAGCGGTGCCAAGTAGACTATCGATATATTGAAGCGCTGAAGGGTTTGTACGAAAACGCCACCATGTCAGTCCGAATACAGGACCAGACCTCGAAACCAATACCTCTGCAGCGTGGTGTCTAACTACCTCAGTAGGGCCTCCAAGCGAGTCGGTCTTAAAATGAACATGGGCAAGACGAAAGTCATGTCTAATGCCCATGTTGTACCGACTCCTATAAAGATTGGAGACTCTGTTCTCGAAGTTGTTGACAGCTACGTGTACCTGGGACAAACTATCCAGTTAGGAAGGTCCAACTTTGAGAAAGAGGTCAATCGTCGAATCCAACTCGGCTGGGCTGCTTTCGGGAAGCTACGTAGAATCTTCTCGTCCGAAATACCGCAGTGTCTCAAGACAAAAGTCTTCGACCAGTGTGTGTTGCCAGTGATGACTTATGGAATTGAGACGTGGTCGCTAACAATGGGCCTTATAAGAAGGCTCAAAGTCGCTCAAAGGGAAATGGAGAGGGCTATGCTTGGGGTTTCACTGCGCGATCGAATCAGGAATGAGGAGATCCGCAGAAGAACGAGAGTAACCGACATAGCCCGAAGAATTGCAACACTGAAGTGGCAATGGGCTGGACACATTGCCCGTAAGACCGATGCCCGATGGGGCCGACGGGTTCTCGAGTGGCGACCACGCACCGGAAGACGTAGCGTGGGTAGGCCCCCGACAAGGTGGACCGACGACCTGGTGAAGGTCGCGGGAAACCGCTGGATGCGGGAGGCGCAGGACCGGTCGTCGTGGAGAACCTTGGGGGAGGCCTATGTCCAGCAGTGGACGTCTTTCGGCTGAAATGATGATGATGATGATGATTAGTACCAGCAACTGCAAAGGGTCGTAAGAGATTCATTATCTGCCCGCCTTTTTCCCAACTATTTCGGTGTCGGCTTCCAGTCTAACCTAACCGGATTCAGCTGAGTTCCTGTATTTTAGATGGAGCGACTGTCTAACTGACCTCCACAACTGGGCGAAAAGATACCACCCTTTCAGTCTTCTGACAATCCGAAACGACTTTCAAAGATCTACAAATGACACACAGAACTAATGGTTTGACGTGCATTCCGAGACACGGAGGGGTCTTGGTATGTAAAGATCACCCATCCACAGTCCAACCGCCACATTTTAGCCACGTGCTCCTCAAAAGGTGTCCACTCCCTTAAGAAATCGATGGTCAATCCTACCTTTGCATAACATGCTTTCTTATTTAGGTTTAAATTCAAATTTCAAGTCATATTTACAAGTTTGAATAATTAAACTCCATTCAGGATATAATACATGTAAGCAAACTTTTTACAGTGCGGTCAAAGGATATTGACGTGTACGGTGGTAGGCCATAACATCGGCTGCCGGCAGAAGTTACCACCCACCAGACTAAGTCTTGTCGCCCAGCGATACGTCGTGTTCCGGCATGATGTTTGTTGAAGCCGTACGGAGGACAGGTCTGAGCAGTTGTGTTGCGATTTATGCCGGGTACGATGCACCAAATGTTGTTGTGTCGGGAGTTTGGTCGTGGAGGGTCTCCAGATCAATCTCCTTCTGGCGCAGCATCGTTGGTCGTATTGTTGGGTTTAACATAACATCACCTCACTCAACTGCCGTCTTACTTCCTATTCACTTAGTTTTTTAGTGATTAGGCTCTTAATAATCTAGCGCGCTTTACCATCAACGATTGCATCACTGCTTACCATCAGGCGGGATTGCGGTTTAATGTGAAAAAAAAAAACTTTTTACCCCGATATAGTCTGGGAATCCAAAGTTATGCAGGTAAAACCGCGGGGCACAGGTGGTATTAACCAGAAGTGATTAGTTTCTTAATTATTACTTACTACACATATGAAAGATCTCGCTCGACTGGTGTATTCCTGGCCATCAACAGTGCCACTCAGCAGCTTCTTTCTATAAATAACTAAAATTGTAGCACATTTATTTTATCACTATAAGTGCATTACAGAATATATTATTCATTTATTAATTAAGATGTCTAAACCTTTTAGTTTGCCATATACTTCAAATTCTGCACTAATCCTGTCCTTAAAAAAAATCTTGACTGCAATCCCTCCTGATGATACTTAAGCAGTGATGGAATCGATGGTAAAGCGCGCTAGTTTATTAAGAGTCTATTCACTGTAGCTTTGATGACACTTCAATTGTAGTCAGAAGGAAACACCGCCGCTGGCAAACTGTTCCAATTCCTTGATGTACGCGGAATTAACGACGAGGTGAAACGCTTCGTCCGGATCGTAGTGGTATCAACAACATAAGGGTGCTTACATAAAGAAACAGGTTTCCGGGACAGACAAATCTGTGCGGTTCAGTGCCGACCGGTGCAGTGTCAACTTGCATAAAGAAACGAACACGTTTAAACCTGTTTCTTACATGTCGGTACTGACCCTCACAGATTTGTCTGTCGCGGAAACCTGTTTCTTTATGTAAGCACCCTAAGGGGGGATAGGTACTCCCCGTACGACGGGACGTTCGATGATATGTATTCCCACGGCGTCGAAACTTACGCAGGTAAAATCGCAGGACCTAGCTAGTACAAAGCTGATGAGTTTGAGAAATTGACAGGGTTTGAAAAAATACCCGCCCCGCCCCGCCCTTTTAAAATGGACGAACATTATCACCGTATAAAAAATCTTCTACCATATTTTTATTATATCAAAGTTTACATCTGCAACTTTATCTATGTGTCAGATATGGGTCAGACTCAGAGCCCATATGCTGGCTTATCTAATCTGATGCCGAAGTCAATGACCGCCCAAGTGGTTGACAATGCTCCTCGATTTGTAATGTGTGTGGAGTTCCTCTGACCCAATTTAATTCAACGAGGGGAGTTCGATAGCCTCGCTGTAGGATTACTCCACACATGGTAGGGGAAAGACTTTTTGTGAGTTACTTAATTTGGAAAATTGGAGCATTTTTCTTTGTGATGTCTGGTTTTTATAAGCGAAGGATTAAGTATTTGTTATAAGCTCTGCTGAAGGACTTTTATTCTAAGTCAGTCCAACTGTCTAGGCTTTTCCCAGCTAGCCACGGACGGGTCTTGGTATGTAAAAAGGTCACCCATCCTTGGAAAGTAAAGCTCAACCAAATCTATCGCCCATCCTCTATAGCTCATTTATTTTACTTTTAGAAAAATGTTGCCCCACACTAGGAATTTCTCCTGTATCGTGGGTGCGTTTATAAACATACAAACTCACACACACAAACATCCAGACCCGGAACAATTACTTGTAGGTCATAGGTCATAGAAATATTTGTTCCGTGCGGGAATCGAACCCGCGACACACAGCGCAGCAGTCAATAGCTTAACCACTGCGCTTAAAATTTATCGAACTAATTAAATATATATATTCCACTAGCTTTCCGCCCGCGGCTACGCCCGCGTGGTGTTCGGTTATATCGCGTTTCCAAGCGAACTCTTCAAAAGTCCGTAATTAAAACTATCCTATGTTATTTCTCAAGGTCAACTCTATATTTGTACCAAATTTCAATAACATCTGTTCAGTGGTTTAGACGTGAAAGCGTAACAGACAGACAAACAGGCAGACAGAGTTACTTTCGCATTTATAATATTATATTATAATATATAATATTATAGTGGGGATTTAATACATCAGCGAATCTCTCCACGCATGCGCCTTACAGTTGCTAGAACGCTAGCTAGGCCTAGTGGTTTCACCTGCGGAATTTCAGGATAAAAAGTATAAAAATATCCTATGAGATATTCCTGGCTATAATACTATCGTGTGCCAAATTGCATACAAATCTTTTCAGTAGTTTTTGTCATCAATCAAACATCCATCCATGCATACACCCTCGCATTTTTAGAATTACATAGTAGGATTCTAGAGCATTTTCAACTGTATTAGGAAAAATATAGAGTAAAAAATAAATATCTATTAAACAAGAAAAAAATTATACTTCTACGCATTGTGGTAATTATAAAGAATTTTAAATCTTATTATAATTGAGATAAAGTTATAATTCGAAGAGAGCTATTAAATTTTAATTGAAGTCCTATTCTTTATGAAAAGCATAAAAGACGTAAAAACTTACTACGCAGCTTTTATTAAATTAAAAGATAATTTTCAACTCAATTTTCTTTGAGTTACGGTTTAGAATTCATTAGCAAAACAATCTTATCCAGGTTTATATAAAATTAAACACGAATTTTAAAGACATAAGGTGAGTTTTCGAGTGGCAACGTTAAGATGCGTACACGCACATGTTCCCCTAATAACAACACGTGTTTGTTTGTCGCTAAGATTGTAACGATGCGGGCGATGCCCGGCGGCTGCATAAGTATTATCGAATACACAAGTGTAATGTAATAAATGTTACAAAAACTTCATAGTTTCAGCCATCAATAAAGGTTTAGATTAAATTAGCTACCAAATCTCCGCTCGGGGGTCGTGCGGACCATGGCCCTTTACAGATCACCGCTGTGTGTGACTCAGTAAAAGTCTGACATGCCCTTCATGATACCATCTTCAAAAAAAAAGAACTATAAACACAGACTATAATAGACCTATCAACAAGAACCTGATACTAGATTAAATAAGCAGTGGTCTACAGATCTAAAGTCTACAAGGCTCACAAAGTCCTCACAAATAAATATAGGAGAATCTATCAAAGGGGTAGATTAAATAAAGAAACCTAATAAAATATAGTATAAGTTATAAAGTAATCTAATAAGTGTCTAAGTAATTGCATGCCAAAGATGCATCTTTGCGATACTACTACAAGCTGCTAAAGGGTTTATTTACCTTGAGCCTAAGGCACAAACACAATTGAACTGAACTGAACGAACTAGTTCATCCCTCCATATAGATAGTATCATCGACATATCGACAGTAATTACGAGCATCTTCGGCTGCCGGCAGAAGTTACCACCCACCAGACAAAGTCTTGCCGCCAAGCGATTCGTCGTGTTCCCTTATGATGTCTGGTTAAGCCTTACGGAGGACTGGTCTGAGCAGTCATGTGGCGATGTGTGCCGGGTACGATGTGAAATGTTGTATCGGGAGTTTGATCGTGGAGGGTCTCCAGATCAATCTCCCTCTGGCGCAGCATCGTTGGTCATGTTGTTGGGCTTAACATTACATCACATCGCTCAACTGGCGTCTTCCTTCCTATTCACTAAGTTTTTTTTAAGTAAATATCTTTAATAAACTAGCGCGCTTTACCATCAACGATTGCATCACTGCTTACATCAGGCGGGATTGCAGTCAACCACTAGTATATGTATAGTTAATAAAAAAAATGGAGATGTCAGCTGTATACAAGAAACAGAACAATTGTTAAACAAATTACTCTCACAGCATAAAAAAAGTTGCATCATTTTGCAAGCACTTTTTGAAACCCCCATAGCACCCGACTGTACCCGATCTATTTGTCGAGGGTTCGGGTGGTCTTGGGGGCAACTAAGTTAATTCCGTACAAGATTTTTATTGGGTAATAAAACATTAACCCCTGTTTGTTGACGTACTATAGGGATACGATGAATAAGCTATGGTGATGTTTAATGACTTCTAAGTAGATACTGCTTCTATCTATGGCCCATGATTTGGTCTCTTCGAACATCGGCTGCCGGCAGAAGTTACCACCAACCAGACAAAGTCTTGTCGCCATGCGATTCGTCGTGTTCTGGCATGATGTCTGGTGAAGTCGTACAGTCGCACACTAAGTGCGAATGCACTATTATTCTTATTTGGTATAATTTTGAAGCTTATTACTAATCCATTCCTCCATATGTTCGAAAAAAGATTTCTCAACAAAATAAATAACGCAATGAATGTTGTTGAACTGCCAAAAAGAAACCCATTGCTACTGACAGTATGTTACGCATTTACCCAGCGGGTCTGAGCAATTGTGTTGCGATGTGTGCCGGGTACGATACTCTTGTGTTGGGCTTGGTATAACTTTTTATAACAAGATACCCTCTGCTTTGCTAGACTTGCCTAACAATGCATTTAAAACACAAATCAAATCCAAGCTTTGTTCAAAGGCATATTATTCTGTAAGTGATTATTTAAATGATAAGAACAGCTGGTCGCTCTGATTAACTCAGGACAATGTTTGTGTTCTTTCTCCGGAATTAGCTTACTGACACGTTATATGAGTTCATATAATTTACTTTTTTTTTTTTTCAATACATAAATATGTAAGCTGTCGCGCCTTTTATGCCTGGCGTGGTAGCTGGCATATTTTCAATAATTTCATTGTTGTTATATTTTCTTGTGTTCATCACAATACATAGTATTTTATAAAGTCATGTGTTTTTTAAATGAACAGATAGCTGTGCTGCTGGGGAGTTTCTTCCGCCACTTCTTCTTCCCAGCGAAAACGCTAGGAAGTGTCGATGGGTGGGCGTTTTGGGGGACTGTCTTATGTAATATTGACGTTCAAAAAGTGCTGATTCTCAGCCTAATTTGAATAAATGACTTTTGATTTTTGATTTTGATTTTGATGCGTGAAATGCTGTTGTGTCGTGAGTTTGGTCGTGGAGGGTCTCCAGATCAATCTACCTCTAGCGCAGCATCGTTGATCATGTTGTTGGGTTTTACATTGCATCACCACAACTATCGTCTTCCTTTCTATTCACTCAGTTTTTTTTCTTAGTGAATAGGCTCTTGATAAATTAGCGCGCTTTACCATCAACAATTTCACCACTGCTTACCATCAGGTGGAATTGCAGTCAAGCATTAGTTTATAATTATACAAAAAAATTATTGGTATTAATGAACGAATAACCCACTTCTGCGGAAATACAGACAAAACCTTGTTATATTGTATATAGGAAAAGTGCAATGCGCACTTTTTCTAAGGGTTTTAGCTGCTCACCCCCGCCCTATTAGATGTTAGACAAATATCAAATGTATTGTAATGAAGATTAAGTGGATTTTAGAATGACTAGCACTATTGAAAAAGTTAATAAAAATATTAAAAGTCGTAACGTAAATTAAACAGTATTGTGTACGAATTAAAGTTATTTTTTTATTAATTCATATTTGGTCTACATTTTAGGCAAATAAATCACAAACGAAGGATAGATAGTGTTTGCCTATTTTAAGTTGCTGCAATTAAAAGTAGACAGTTGGACCAGTAATATCAGGTTATTCGCAAAATTACCAACTCTTTATAACATTAAATCAATCTTCAATTCACTACAGTTACAAGCGGTCAGATGTAAGATTACAGGGAAATAATGTTTTAATAATACACTGCAATAATAAAAATAACACGCTACTCATAAAAAAAAAATTGAACATGGCAGTTTTAAGCTAATACGAACTTCCTAAAATCCATAGTCTGCGCGTCTTGCAGCATCTTTCCAATTCATAAAAAAAAATGAAGTTACTAGAGCTGCTCCACTGAGTTGCATTCGTCACCTTACACATCAGGTTCAGTTGAAAACCAGCGTCAGGCGCAAGTTGTCTGACATTTTTATTGAACTTGGACCTTTTGGTGCAACATAAACTAGCGCTTGACTACAATCCCGCCTGATGGTAAGCAGTGATACAATCGTTGATGGTAAAGCGCGCTAGTTTATTAAACCCATTCACTTAAAAAATTTAGTGAATAGGAAGAAAGACGGTAGTTGAGCGAGGTGATGCAAATTTATAAACCCAACAACACGGCCAATGATGCTACGCCAGAGGGGAATTGATCTGGATGGACCATGATCAAACTCCCGACACAACATCATTTGGCGCATCGTACCCGGCAAGCTTCACAACACAACTGCTCAGACCCGTCCTCCGTACGGCTTCACCAGATATCACGCCGGAACACGACGAATCGCTTAGCGGCAAGACTTTGTCTGGTGGGGGGTAACTTCTGCCGGCGGCCGATGTTATGGCCTACCACCTACTACTGCCGTGAGATACACTCCGTTATTGTCTTTTAAACGGTCTTGATCATGGGCGTACTTTATTTACCTAGTAATTAACGGAGTTCATACATTTTCTGCAAGAATTCCAGGGGGGCATGAACCCCCCAATGGGCACGTCTTTGGTCTTGACACATTCCATTCTATTTATTGTATACTAGCTGCACCAGACTGTTTCACCCACGTTTTTTTTTATATGCCCCGCTGTTATTGGTCACAGCGTGATGTTAAACGACCTTATTTATATATGTTATAGCCTAAAGCCTTCCTGGATTAATGAGCTATCCAACGCAAAGAATCTTTCAAATCCGACCAGTTGTTGCTGAGATTAGCGCGTTCAAATAAACAAACAAACAAACTCTTCAGTTTTATATATTAGTATAGATTTGTGACTCTCTGATGTACCTATGTATTGCGTAACTGTTAGTCGATTCGATCGAGTATATTCAGTGTATTGTGTCTTTTAGACTCACCTCTACTTGTTAACTCTGTAACAAATAAGAGTCAGTAGAGTTAAAAAAGACGGCAAATAAAAAGCGATTGTGTGGATGTATAAAAGCACGGTAAAAGTGACTCTTTTTTGACTGCTCTGACGAGCGCCTTTCACTTTATTCCTACTCCGCGGCCGACCGTCACGCGACATGCAACACACAGACAAAAACGTTTGAGACGATGTAATAAATTTTCAGTTTTGTAGTTGTCCTTCAGCACGTTCAAATGCCTCGAAAGTTGTTGCCCATAAAAAAACGCAAAATACACGATATAGACAAGATAGATATACGCTACTTCAACTGATTATGATGGGCAAGGTAGAAGGGAAGAGGCGCGCTGGACGAAAGAGAAAATCGTGGCTGCGAAACATCAGGGAGTGGAACGGCATTCCTATCCGTAAATGGTGTAACCATCCTTGGTAAAAGATCCAATTAATTTAATTATCTTTTTTTAAACATAGCCTCACTCTATGAACTACTCCTGCATCGTGGGTGCGTTTACAAACATGCACAAACAGCCATATCCAAAAAAACTAATTATACAAATATTTGTCCCGCGACACGCAGCACAACCTATTACTTAGCCACTGCGCCCACTGTGTCGTCAATGATTCAAAGTAAGGTGAAGTGAGCTTCGAGTGAGTGGTCAGTAGTGTGCATCAGTGACTTGGTTACAAAATCGCACTACTGATCACAACAAAGGAAGACGAACAGATAATGATCGTGTAGGCAAGTCACCGGTATGTGGTCAGTGCGCATACTTGACCCGCTGACTGGCGCCGGCGACAGGAGACCTGGACAGATGACTGGCACTTCTGCCAGTCATCTGTCCAGGTCTCCTGTCGCCGGCGCACACCTACCTTCCCTTCGAAAGTAGGTGTGCGCATGATATAATTGAGGACTATTATAGACTAGGATAGTTGAATTTCAATATCAAAGTCAGAGAGTTTTTTTTTTCACAAACACAAACAGCCAGACCCAGATCAAGTACAAGTGTAGGCAACATAAATATTTGTTCCGTGTGGGAATCCAACCGCGACGCGCAGGTCAGTCGATCGCTTAGCCACTGAGCCAATCGTGTCTTCAAACATTAGATGTGTATGGTCTGAGTAACCCAACAGAAAGAACACCCTCTATATACGTTGAGTAGTCAGCCTTTATAATGATAAGATTATACCATATACAACGTTATCTTTTTAACCGACTTCAAAAAGGAGGAGGTTACTCAATTCGACCGTATATATATGCTTTTTTATGTTTGTTCACGGATAACTTCGTCGTTTATGAACCGATTTTGATAATTCGATAAATTTTCTGTTAGAAAGATGACATTCCCAAGGTGGTCCCATGATAAGGACATCAGGGTTTGATGGTGGAAGACCAGAGAAATCAAGGGGAACTTTCAAAAATCTTAGGGGCAACCAGTGCGTTTGTAAGTTTTTTCATTAAGTATTTTAGCGTCAGCATCCAGTCTAACCGGATGCAGCTGAACAGTACTTTTCACAACTAAAAAGTATAAAATTAAAACTTTTGTTACAAAAGAAACAAGCGACTTCCAAAAAACACTACAAAGTGAAAAATAACTAATTTCGGAACTCGTTATCAAAAACTAATATATAAAAACCAAAGACACCGACTTCCGAAATTAGTTATTTTTCACTTTGTAGTGTTTTTTGGAAGTCCTTTGTTTTTTTGCATATAGTTTGTTCAGAATAAGCAACTGAATCGATTCCAATCATTTTTACACCATGTTATATTTTTTCCCAAATACATTTAGAAATTGATGCAGTGTAGTTACTAAGCGCGCCACGCAGCATACGATAGATCGCATTGCGCACATTTTTGTTGGGACAGTCAAGTAGAATAACAAGCTCATGGCTTGTTATTCTACTTGAAAATTTTGAAATTTTGAAAAAAAAAAAACTTTCTGAAATTTTGTAGATACATTCTTTACTTAAATTACTGGACACGTGTTTCGAGTTTCGCAAAAACAAAAAATAATGTTTTAGATCTGAAAGTCATCTCTTCACTTCACGAGCCTTTTAAAGCTGTTTAAGTGAGCTGGCAGCCAGCTGCACAAAAAAAATATTTATATGCAGAGGAGTACTAGAAACTAACTTATTAAATAAAAATGGAGACTCAATCTAGAATCAAATATGTAGATCAAAGAGTCGTAATATCAGTCCGGTCACAGGTACTTGAAGGCCCATGGCATACTCAGCTGTCCTACCCACCTAACTGTACCTACCTGTATTAAAAAAAAATCGGGGATATTAAAAAAGGGGATTCGTTCTATTATATTTTTCATTTACATTAATGTGTCAATCAGTTGTCGATTTATACAAACGATGGATTCTTGCAAACGCGACCAGTACTTTGAAGACACTACTAAATGACGTGACATTTGATAGGGGCTCTATACAAAAATGTCTACCTATCTTATACATAGGTACGATGAGACGGATATTTTTATTTTATAAATTGTCAATGTCTAATTGTCAAATAGCATGTATGTCTTTGACCCGGTAAGATAAATGCCACGCGCATTTTTCATTGGTCTTTTAAAATTATTTATAGTATCGTTTACTAAATAAAAGCTCGAGATTTATGTAGTAAAAAGAACATTTAGTAAGTAATTCATAAAGAACATTGAAATATCGCAGCATAGTGGCCACATCATGGCTTTGCCTCAATCCTCCAACATAGACCAGGTTCACGCGGCCGTCTTTTCAACTGTCATTGGCGAAATCCGCCATTATTGTGAAATAAAATTTATAAAGAATTTCTATAATTTGTTACACGTGTTATTGGCAAAATTGTGGTATCTGTTCCACAGAGACCATTGATCAAGAGTTGAGGTGGAATCTCACCTTAAAAAAAAAAAGAAGAAGACCCGGTTTATGACATCAGAAAAACGTTGTTTTAATTTGTTTATGTTTGAGTACGAGGCTTTTTAGTGATTATATTTGTTCGTTTTTTTCTTTATTATGTGTTCATTTCATTGTATTATTATTGTAACGTTCGTTCTGTTTGTGCAGAATAAACAATGTTTCTTTCTTTCTTTATTATAAAAGATTAATGTGCAAAAAAGAACTACGTTAAACTTCTCATTACCCTTTACACTAACATCCGCTGTGACCCACAAGTTGATATCGGCATCCATATACAGAATCCTCGGCTATTTATAACTTACCTTATCCAGCGGATAACTGACTGATCTCAACTGAGACAGGCTAAAATTGTGCTCTAATTGCATTCCTGTACACATAGAATGTATTTAATCGTGTATCGACGGATGTAGATTGTAATAAACGTAAGATAATGTCCGAGGATTTTTTATAAAATAACGCTATTTATATTTTAACTTGGGGGCGAAGAGATAACGGAATCTTGGTATTGTAAGTCTAGAAAATTAAATATGGGTGTTGTTTTATATTATTTCAGTTCAGAGGCGTGCGAAGAGGCTGGTTGGCGACCCAGATTTAACTCAGAACGGTGTCCAAAGCCTGGAGCACAGCCAGCGTTTCAGTGTTCTATAGGATACATTTTGGTGAGTGTGCGAGGGAATTGCATGATTTAATTCCCCCATCTCCGTTCCACCATCGGACGACCCGTCGTATGGCGAATTTCCACCCTTACGTTGTTAACACCACTACGATCCGGCCGAAGCGTTTCGTCTCTTCTTTTATACTACGTACTCCGAGGGACTGGAACAATTTGCCAGACTGGTCACGTCTCGTTGCATCACGGTTTATTATTTGCATCATCTTGGTTGGATTGCGGTCAAGCACCAGTTTACAATTTATAAAAAAAAATAGTTAACCATCAAAATTTCAGCCGAATAATCGGTCTCAGGAACTAATTCAGGACATATCAAACAAATGGGTTAAGTTAGAAATATAATTAACCACTTGCAAGCCGAAATAGCGGAACCTGACGACTAAACGGCTAATTAAATCAGTTGACTGCGAGTATCACAATGATAAACTTAACATACGTGAAGCTCGTGGCGGGTTGATAACACCGCACGGTTCGGTCAGTTTTCAGATGGGTGATCATACGTTACATATGGTGACCCCACCGTGCGTCTTTCATACTTTCATTTTATAGATCTTTGATAGTCGTTACCGTTTGTAGTGGAGTAGTAACATTATCTTTTTAAGAGCATCGAAGTCAAACTACTGCCGACTACAAACTACTGCCGTATACTAGTACAACGTTATTTTTGAAGTGAAACTTCTTTAGGCACGCTTGACTTGGGGAGTAAACTGGCGAAAGCGTTACGAAAAATGATCGGGCAAGGCGAACGGAAGCAAAGTATAGTCCTATTTCGTCTGTACTACAACCAAGGAGTTGGCTCATGTAAATATTGCATGACATGTCGAGTATCAAGTTGTGAGTTCGCATCTCGCCGAAGGCAATATATATTTTTTGGATCTTTTTAAGATTTGTTAACAATTGAGTCGAGTATGAAGTCGTGAGTTCGCATCTCGCCGAAGGCAATATATATTTTTTGGATCTTTTTAAGATTTGTTAACAATTGATTTCCTAAGAGCACAAATAATTTATAAATTTCGTTCTGTTCTGGCTTTTATATTGTTTTATATATTTTTGCTGAACATTTCTGATATAATTGAAAGTATAGAAGATATCGTCACAATACGATAATTGGACACAAAGTACAAATTGCTTTCGAGCCTCATAAGCTCAATTATTAAGCTAAGTACCTTG
The DNA here is from genome assembly GCA_037179545.1 of Sesamia inferens. Classification (NCBI taxonomy): domain Eukaryota; kingdom Metazoa; phylum Arthropoda; class Insecta; order Lepidoptera; family Noctuidae; genus Sesamia; species Sesamia inferens. The sequence continues at coordinate 26,663,401 of CM073941.1, read as the reverse complement.
ATTGATTAAGAACTATGAATTTCTTCGAGAACATGACGCTGCGAACACCCCCCGACCCCCCTCATTGATTACCTCACCCCCCCGAGGATTATCTCGGGAACCAGAGGTCGTGGACTACCCGAGTTTGGGGTCCCCTGAATCAGGAGGAGGAGCCCGACCTTTTGGCCCCGAGGGAATCCACTCCCCCTCTCCCCTTCATCCCTCTCCCCCTCCCCCCTACCCCCCGCAACCCCACGAAATCTACCCCCCTGCCCCCTTTAGTTACCTCACCCCCCCGTGGATTATCTCGGGAACCAGAGGTCGTGGACTACCCGAGTTTGGGGTCCCCTGATTCAGGAGGAAGAGCCCGACCTTTTGGCCCCGAGGGAATCCCTTTTTTTTTTTTTAAATTGGAGGTCTATGCAAAAATATTAATTTATAAATGAAAGCATGAAATAAATTTAAATATTTATAGAAAATTAATATATGTATATTTGTATACATGTATATATTGTACACATATATATATATATATATATACATACAGATGGTGCGAAAGAAGTTTCACTTCAGTCGTGTGGTCATAAGCACACTCGTTTTTTGTTTATGCGAAATTCGAAACACATATATTTTACATGCTTATTATCATGCTTGTTTGTCCGTCTCTAACTCAAATTTTATTTTTCCATCTTTCCTTACATTAATTTGTGCAGACAAAGTATTTTTTTTGTTTAGATTTAGATTTATTTACTTGGGTAACGCATCATTACGTATTTTAGCACTTGCTATTCTGTCTGTTGGAGATGAGGAAAAGTTTGGTAAAAACAAATGAGCACCACTTAAGCCTTCGTGTTATCCGTATATTATTAAAAAAAAGAATATCGAACTAAAAAACTAAAAATAAATAAAGTTTAAAAAACTAAAAAAACATGTTTTTAAGGAATATCAAACTAAAAGTTAAAAATAATTTTAAATTTTAATTTATGACAATAGTATTTAAACAATACTAGTAAAATGAGAAAAAAGCGTGAGGCGTTTAATACTATACAAAAAGTATGGCACAAAGCATTATCAAGCAAATATTTTTAAGTTAAAAGTCTATGTACAAAATTTAAAAACAGATATCATGAAAAACCACAAAGTTATGAGCTTGTTATCTTACTTGGTTGTCTCAAAAAAAAACACACCGCCCGCCCGCCTGCGCCTATACCGGGGGGACTCCTAGTACTATGATCTACCTTCAGCTGTGTTTTGCTCTTGGTAACCACACTGCAACAATTTATTAATGTGTTTGGGAAAAACATAACATGGCGTAAAAATGATTGGAATCGATTCAGTTGCTTATTCTGAACAAATTATATTCAGGTTTCGTATAAACAAAAAATAACATTGCACATGAGCGAACAAAACTCTATTACTTTATACCTAAAATAATTACGGAAACACAATCACATCTAACTTTAAAAAGCTATTAAAAAACAATATTCAGAAAACTGTTTCAATTTGAAGTCTGTAGGTACTCTTATTTATTTAATTCGTACAGTTTATATAATTTTAGTCCATTATCATAAATCATAAACCAGCGAAACCGTTGCCTATCTTAATGTTACATTTTCCCTTTAGAAGTGAATAATGGTATTCGTTTTGGGTAAAATATATTATATATTTTTTTAAAATCATAGTAGGGCTTGGTTGCGATCCCGCCTGGTGGTAATCAGTGATGCAATCGTTGATGGTAACGCGCACTAGTTTATTGTAAATCTAGCCTTCAAGGCACTTGAATTGTAAGCAGATGGGAAGAACGCCGCTAGCAAATTGTTCTAGTTCTTCGATGAACACGTTCGAGAAAAGATCGCATCGATTAAATTATCAGTATTCTGTAATCCACTTACTGGGTTGTGGGATCGCTCCATATACAGTATGTTAAGAAAACCCTGTCCGACCCGTGAAGGTGTTGTTAGGTATCGATAACTGATTCTACTAATGGATACAAAACCGGGCTAAACCTAAAAAAAATCCCCCTAAAAAAATAAATATTATTTCGCAAAAAGAGGTAACTTAATAAATGTGAGTTAAGCACCCTTCCGCGGGCGGCGGGCGGCAGGGCACGCAGCACGTGGTCGCATCGCTATTCGCTCAATAATAATATCGGTGTTGTCACTTTTCTAAAAATTACCAAATTTCTGGGAAGTTGGAATTAATTCGCGGGAAAAAAGGTTATTTCAAAATTCATTTGTATTGGTACTATGATGATTACGTAAAATTTTATATTATATTTGGTCATGTGTTTACCTAACCTTTATTATTATGGGGTATGGTATTACCTTATGGGTCGGACAGGGTTTTCTTAACATACTGTACCTATAACCTACTGATAATCAGCTGCATCGACTTAGTCTGGGAGCCGCCACCAAATTAGTTTGGAAATTGCTTGAAGTCTAACATTCCTGTCTCACTCTGAAGCCATTTTCGTAAACCGCTCAGACATTGAAAGTGTCAAGTCCGTTCATTAATCCGCCACACACACTGCGCAAGAGTATGTGTGCGCGAGTGACTCACGGGCGGGTAGGATGGCCTGCGCGCGCGCTGGGTCAAGGCGACGCGCTGACCTTCCGTGTGTCACTACTGCTATCTAACGACTGGCCAAGAATAATAGCGGTTGCTGGTTATTTTATAACGTATGGCTGTCTCGTGACTTTTAATTTATTAATTATCTTCACCTCGCGACAGAGTTCTCGTTGAGACACCACAATTTTAACTAATATTACCATAAGTCTCTTCAAATATACGTTTTAAGGCGTACAAAAACGGGCAAAGGGACTGTTCATACCAAATAAAAATTTAATTCCCAAGGAAAAGAAACAAAACATTACGTAACTATGATAATAGATGGCGCCACGTGTGTTTTCAGTCTTAATTGAATTATATTAGAATTTTACGCGGACAAAGTAGCGAGCAGAAATTAATGTACTGAAATGCTTTTTCTGGAGAAAAATGAAATGTCTTGTAACAGAAAATCTGTTGGGGATATTGACTGCAAGTAAAGAAAAATAAGTAATCAACACAGTGTTCATCATATAAACGCAGCATTTGAAAACGCTGAACAGAAGTGGACTTTTTTTATTAAATATTTTAAATACTCCCGTAGAAATATCGAGGTAAAAAGTCCTTGTGTCAATACTGGTAATAAACTGTCCATGTGCTAAATTTCATCTAATTCCGTTCAGTAGTTTTTGCGTGAACAAGTAACAAATAAACATACCTACATACAAACTTTTACGTTTATAATATAATTAGGACAGTAGGTATGAGGTGTCTGCTCTGATATAGATTTTCATAAACACAGTGTCCGTGCGTTAAAATTCTCAATAGCGCAAATTCCTTGGATTCTAAAACAACACATCACATCAACAAATTCTCATAGACATAAAAATAGTTCCAATTAACAGAATTGTTACATAGCTACCATACAGGACTAACGTGAATCAATACGATGGTAATGAATCGAATGCTGTCACTAACTATGTTAGTTCATTACGTCAGCCTCGGTGTGTTTCAGCCGATCGATCTGTAAAAATATCACCTAGAAAAGTAAGGAGTGGTGTTTTTTTTTTTTTTAAATTATAAACTAGTGCTTGACCGCAATCCCGCCTGATGGTAAGCAGTGATGCAATCGTTGATGGTAAACCGCGCTAGTTTATTAAAGATACACTCTCTCTAGCCTTAAAGACACTTTAATTGAAGTCCGACAGAAACACCGCCGCTGGCAAATTGTTATTGTAAAATATAAATAAATATATACGAACAAATCACACAGATTGAGCTAGCCCCAAAGTAAGTTCGAGACTTGTGTTATGGGATACTAACTCAACGATACTATGTTTTATAATAGATACATATATAAATAAAGATCCAAGACCCAGGCCAATCAGGAACAGATCGTTCCATCATGACCTGGCAGGGGATCGAACCCGCGACACGCAGCGCAGCATTCGATCGCTCAGCTACTGCGCCAACCGTGTCGTTATATTTTAATTAACGAAATAACTGTGTTTTGGCGGGAAAGTTAAGCTGAGTGTCACGCTCATTTTTCATTGGACTTTTAAATTATTTACAGTGTTAATTACTAAATTAAAGTGCGTGGTTTATGTAGTAAAAAGTGCATTCAGTGAATAATTCATAAAGAACATTAAGATATCGCAATTCGTAGCATAGTGGCCTCATCATGACTTTGTCTCAAACCTCCCTCGTAGTCGTTCACGCGGCCGTCTTTTTCGACATGAATGAAAATTCATTACGTGACATTGGCTAAATGCACAAACCGTGTGAAGCCAAAGAAGAAAGAAAGGAATAATTAGCGAAATAAATAAAAAAGGTAAAAATAAAACAACACCTTTTTCGTGTGTACCTAAATTCCCGTGGATAATCCCATTACTTAGAGCTCTCTATCGCTCAGAGATCCCGGATCGATCGGCTACTTTTATTCGATGTATAAAATTGACGTTTGACAGGTGTTGTATGAAATCATAGATTTAATATGATTCCTATATCTATCAATGAAATAACCAAATAACTGTCGAAATGTTTACATTATTCGTAGAATAAAGTTATCTGATGATTGAAATAACTGGCCCAAGTGCGGGTCGGTTTTATGCACCAAAGTTTCCGTACCATTAACTTATACAAAAAAATGGATACCTAGTGGCAACAGAAATACATCATCTGTGATAATTTTAACTGCCTAGGTATCATGGTTTATGAGATATAGCATCGTTACAAGCAGATAGACCGTTAGACGGACAGTGGAATATCAGTAATAGGGTCCCGTTTTTACCCATTGAGTACGGAAGCCTATCCTGATTTTAATCAGCTCTGAGATATGTGTGTTTCAGGAGGACACGCCAGAGTCACCACTGTGAGAATCACTCTTAGGAAATGGTGGTGGTCTGTCCGACTTGTTGTATAGACGTCCCGCCATGGTTCATGCCATAGACCGGAGCAAGACAGGCCGTCACCTCCTTCTATAGTCTGGAGAAAACATCGAACTCCCAGCCACCATAGGCAAGGACTTGCGGGCGGTGAGCAGTGGGCAGCTTGCCGCCCGGTAAGGACCAGGCCCGCGCGTTATGGTTCACGCGCGCCTCAGAGATGTCAGCACATCGTGACGAGGTCCACGAAGACTGATGCCCCCTGGGTCAGAGTTGCAGGTTGGTCAAAAGAGAAACCGTAGCCTTGCGCGCAGGCAAGTGAAAGTGAAAAAAGACGAATGGAAAATTACTAATAACTAATTAAGTCTCACTCGACCATAACTATGATTTTGATTAAATATTTGTGTTAAAGAAAATCTACGAGGTAAAATTAAATTAGCTAGTGAAACTCTAAAGCCTAGGTACGTATATTTAAATACGGTATATTAAAAATTACAAAAAAAATATCTGTTTTTTTTTAGGAATCAATAGCTAAACGTACTAAAATAAAGGTTTTCTAAACCCAAGCTTGAAATAATTATACTAAAAGCGGTCGCTTGACCCCAAAAACCAACGATGACCTTGGATAGTTGGATCTCACAGCCCTTATATTTCCACGCCTTATGGCTCCCATAACTAAATTTAAAAAAAGAAATCACTCCCATAACATTGTCCAACTAAGTGTTATTCCGACCCCTCCCCCCTCCTACCTTACTTCCCCACAAGCTAGATTAGTCAATTGTTTACAGTAATCCAATTAATTTAAGTCTAACTGTATAGTAAGTGTGTACAACAGCAGCTACCTAGTGTCCAACATGAGTCACGTGCCGACTGTTTGATGTAATTAGAGTGGGCTCGGGTGAAACAGACGTGTGCTGTGTGTCAAAGGAAAGGGGAAATATGGTTATAAAATATGGAAGCAGTACCCTAATTGTTAACACACTATTACTGTCAATTTCAATAATTTTGAAGCATATTATTAGTCCATTGCTCCTTGCGTTCGAACAATTTGTCTGCTGCAACCCATTGCTACTGATACAGTAGGTATTATGGCTGGCATTACTCTGGAGGGTCTCTACATCAATCTCCCTCTAGCATCGTTGTTCGTGTTGTTGGGTTCAACATTGCATCACCTCGCTCAACTGCCGTCTTCCTGCCTATTCACTAAGTTTTTTAAGTGAATAGGTTTAATAAACTAGCGCGCTTTACCATCAACGATCGCATCACTGTTTACCATCAGGCGGGATTGCAGTCAAGCACTAGTTTATAATTATTAAAAAAAAAAATACAATGGCATAAGAACACCTAATAAGAACATCCACTCGTACTGATCTGCATGTCCCGTTCTCCCCTAAGCTGTACAGCTACCACCTAACGCGGCAACTCTGACGTGCGTAGGAGTCTCAGATACGACGCACTGATAACATACTTCACTGTACTTTATTTAGACAGACAACGTATGTACGGAAGGCAGTAGGTCAAGCTACCCCAAACTGCCAAATAATCCCAATCAACTTTGAGCCTTAATGTTTTAGGTATAAAGTTCAAAATCTAATAAAGAAATCTGACAGATTGTAGTAGCTTGCTGTGCTGTACACCAGCGCCTTATGTTCTGTTAGTTAGGACGGCTTTCGTGATTCAAGTTGCCTTTATATTTGTTGGTTTGGTTATACATTACTTTGGCAGAATGGGTGCCTCAAGAGGATTAGGAAACTTGCTCCAATTTAGAGTGACGTTTCGCAAAGAAATGTAGGTCATCGGAGTTGGTAGTATCTGAGTAAGAAATAAACCGCCTCGTTGACTTTAGTCGTACTTTTGCACGAGATCCTGGGTTAGTTTCCCGGGTTGGGAAAAATATTATTAAATTTTTCCGTTTAAGGTAAGGTTAGGTAAGGTTTAAGTTCTGCATTGATCATCAGAAGAGCAATGATGGGATAATAGTAATACTACACTACTTATCCTTACTAATATTATTAATCGGAAAGTGAGTTTGTTTGTTCCTCTTTCACGCCGTAACTCCTGAACCGATTGCTTTGAAAGTTTGCAGACGTAAAGTTGGAAGGCCGGTTTAAATAATAGGGTTTTGTCCCGGAAAAAAATGATATTCCCGAGTGAAATTCCGCTGACTTATAAATTAAAGATCGTGGCTTCAATTTATAAGTTCATCATCAACCTTTTTATCGTCCCACTGCTGGACGTAGGTCTCCTCTCATACAGAGAAGTATTTGAACATAATCACCACGCTTACTTAATGCGGGTTAGCGATTTCAAACATAAAGTCCAGGTTTCCTCAAAATGTTTTCCTTCATCTTGTAATCAGTCATTGGTGTCCAAGATATACTTAGAAACTACCTATATATTATAACTTTAGAAAAGATACATTGGTACTTGCCTGACCTGGAATCGAACCCGAACACTCATACTTGAAAGGCTGGTGAGTTAACCACTAGGCCACCACGACTTCTTATACTTATAAGTTACTTTTACTTAATTTTACCAGAAATACAAACATTGTCTCTGATTTGTTCTTATGGTATCTACAAATCTAACTTATATACCTAAGTACCACTACTATATTATTATTCTGTAAGTACATGTTATAGTCGTGAATCATGAAGTCATATCTTCATTGCAAAAAAAGTAAGAAAAATTGAATTGCGAATTTGCCTTAAATAGATAACTTAAACTGCTTCAACTCAGCCCCAGAGCTTGCGGGAAGGTGATTGGCCGAGGTCAACACTCGTGAGATTTGATAAGTTTTGTCAGTTCTGCGAAATAACGGCTCGCATGTGACAACCGGTACAAGTGTACCAACAGTGATACCTGTGTTAAAGTGCGTAAAGTCATTACTTCGTTCCCGAGACCCACGGCGTAGATTTAAGATGGAACACCGGGGTGTTTTTGGTCAAAAACCACCTTATTAGTTATTACAAAACATGGATTTTATTTAGATCAGGTTTAAACCACCTAAATGGTTACTGAATTATGCACCCTATCATTATAGAAATACAGTTTTTTTTTTTTTTTTTTTTAGTGGTATGGCTCCATCGATGACCGATGATTCTGCCAACGTCAAGGTGGAGAGAACAAAAGTAAAATAATATTATACGTAGAGGAAATAGACTGTTGATCGGTAGTATTAGCAATGGTTCTTCTTTGGGCTAAAACAAACACAAGACAACACAAATATTAGTAAACATAAAGGTTGGAAAAGGTTAAATTTTGATTTTGTTAAGGGAAATAAACTTATATAAGATTTTAATGAGTGGGGTATGAGCCAATGTTAAAAGGAAAGGCAGGTTGACAGGACGAGGAATCTGTTTAGGAAGCAGATCATATAGAGGATGGGATAGTTTAGGACAGGAAAAAAATATATGTTCTAGAGATCCCTCTTCAAGACCACATTCACAAAGGGAATGGTCCCTGACCCTAATTTTAGCCAAGAATACTGGAGAGCAAACAAAACCAAGCCGGAGACGAATTATGACAGAGGTAGCTAACTTGTTGACATATTTATGCTTAAAAAACCACGGTTTAGGAGGGATAGAGGGTTGAATAGACCCATAAAATTTACCTTTAAGGAATCTGGAAGATTGCCAAAGGACATTCCATGAACGAAAGAAGGAGGGACGGGCTAGAGCGCGTAGGTCACGTGGGAAGCAGTAATTGTAAGCTATGCTGCCTGATGTAATTGCAGTTTTTGCACAAGAATCCACAAATTCATTACCAGTAATGCCAGAGTGACTGGGAATCCACGCTATAACAACCTCGATTCCCATTTGATGACACTTATACAGCGATGCTCTTGTTTTAAGTGTGATGGGAAAGTTTTCCTTTGCACGGAATGGGTTTTTTAATAAATCCTGTAGGCAACTTTGAGAGTCTGTAAGAATGAGGGCCTTATTAAGTTTATGAGACTCTATGAATTTCACAGCTTCTAATAGAGCTATTGCCTCAGCTGAAAATATAGAGTTCTGAGAGGGGCTCTTAAAATTCAAAATAACATTGAATTTGGGGATCCAAACCGCAGATCCCACCCAGTCCTCGTTGGAAGATTTGGATGCATCAGTATAGACGGTCACCCAATCAGACCAGTCACTACCAAGAATACCAGAAAGGCTTTCATTGGCATTCAGGCAGTCCTTGTTGATGCCAAAATTTAGAAATATTCTTGGCTGATATATCAGCACTGGGAAATCAGTTTCAAAGAGAGGGTTGATGCTAGTTTGAAAGATAGGGGCAGACAGGTCCTTATATTTTCTGAAAGAATTGACAAGGAGAGGGGAGGCTTTATGTTTCCAGTATGGGGAGGACGAAATATGAGAAGATAAAGAGTATATTAAAGGAAATAAAGGATGAGAACTAGAGCGGATACAGTTAGTAAAAAATCTATCCGCAAGGTACTGACGACGGAGGTGAAGAGGAGGATCAAGGCATTCCACCTGAAGAGCATTAATGGGGGAGCATTTCATGGCACCTGTTATAATTCGAAGGCACTTGGATTGAATTCTCTCAAGCTTTGACAGAGCGATTTTATTGCAAGGTTCTAATAAAAAAGAAGCATAGTCAAAATGGCTGCGAACTATTGCATTGTATAGAAGCTTTTGGCAAAAAGGGTGGGCACCCCAGCGAACGCCCGATAGGGCTCGCATGACGTTAACACCCTTTTCTGCTTTTCGCACACAGTGATTTAAGTGATCTATACCTGAGAGCTTAGAATCCAGGATAAGGCCCAAAAACTTCACCCGATCCTTAATGGGAATCGATTCATGACCTATCAAAATATTGATGTCTGGAATGTTTCTCCTACGAGTAAAGATTACTGCACTACATTTGGGGACAGATAAAGAAAGGTTATGATCCAAGAGCCAATTATTTAAATAGAAAAGCGCAGAATTAAGTTGGGTAGTAGCCACAGAGAAAGAAGAAGATATAAAGGACAATGTCATCAGCATATTGAAGAATTTTACAGAAAGGAGAGACAGTGAGATCTAAGCTAGAGGTGTATAGGTTATAAAGGATGGGACTTAAGACTGAACCCTGCGGTAGGCCCAACCAAACAGAGCGAGGAGGGAGAAGGGTAGCTTGATACCGGACTGAAATGGATCGACACGCCAGTAAGCTGCTAATTATGTTAATCAGTCTCACAGGGATACTCAGCTCGAGCATTTTCTGCCTGAGTATTGGAAGCTGGACACAATCATAAGCTGCTGAGATGTCAAGGAAAACACCAATAACATGGTTATTCTGAGAGAAAGCAAGGCGGACGTCTGAGGTAAATATGCTTAGGTTATCTAAAGTACTCTTTCCTTTTCTAAACCCAAACTGACTATTTGATAATAGGCCTCTACTCTCTAAAATCCATTCCAGTCTATTTTTGATTAGATTCTCCATTATTTTGGCGAGCACAGAGGATAAGGCTATTGGACGATAAGATAATGGATCCTTTGGATCCTTACCTGATTTAAGGATTGGGATTATAATTTGGGTTTTCCAGGAAGGAGGAATTTCGCCAGAAAAGAATATTTCATTCATAATCTGTAGTAAAAGTGTTTTGCAGGAGTCTGAGGATTTCCTAATGAAAGAGTAGGGTATGCCATCTATGCCAGGAGCGGAATCACGAAGATGGTCAAGAGCAAGAGAAAGTTCAGAAAAGGAGAAAGGGCCGTCCATTATATTGGAAGAAGAACTAAGGTAGGAGAGTTCGTAGGGTGGAAGACATTCACGCTCAGGAACAAAAGGAGGGGCTAACCTACAGTGGAAGTCATGGAGAAAGAAACTAGGATCGTTGGCAGTAATATTAAAATATTGCATGGCTCGACGATAAGATTTGAGTCTATTCCAGACGATAGATAGAGATGAACAAGGGGAAAGGGATTCACAGAACTTGCGCCAGCCAAGGGATTTCTTATTGGAAAGAAGTCTGGCAGTACGTGAAGCAATCTGCTTGTAAGATATATAGTCACCCATATCTAGAGATGTTGAAAACCTGTTCTCCGCCTCCTTGCGATGGCGGACGCTTAAAGTGCACTCAGCATCCCACCAAGGAGGAGAAGGAACTAGCTTACGGGAAGTTGGTTTTAAAGGAATAGATGATTGAGCCGATGACAAAAGAGCAGATACAAAAAGCTCATAGAGGAGAAGGAAGTTGGACGAGTTACATTGAGGGAAAGTATCAATTTCTCTGTCAAGGCAATTAGAAAATTCATCCCAGTTGGCCTGAGCCAGACAGTACTTTAGGAGAGGTTGGAATGGTTTAGGTGGAGGAATAGCAAAAGGAGGGAAGTAAGAAATAGAAATAGGAAAGTGATCACTACCAAAGGAATTTGATAACACTGACCAGGATAGATGGCAGACTATAGAGGGAGAAGCAAAAGAAAGATCTGGGACACTAATGTTTTGAGATGGAGAAACTCTGCGAGTGGCAGATCCATCATTCAAGATACATAGATTGATGTCATCCAGGAGATCCAACAGACAGGAAGAACAAGGATCATTGCAATGGGATCCCCAGAGTGTATTTCTACAATTAAAGTCACCTAAAAGAATAATGGGGGGAGGGATAGCAGTAAGGATGGATTTGAGTTCAGAAATAATGTTAGGATTGGGATGGGGAATATATACGGAGAGAAAAGAAATATCTGAAACCCTAGCGGCTACAACATGAAGACCTGAACAATGATTTGGTAAGGGAATTTGGGTGAACTTAACACATCTGTTGACTAAAAGGGCAGAACCTGCCCTTCCATCATCTCTGTCATCGCGAAGACATGAGAAGGCTGGTATCCTGAAATGGGACCCAGGCCTAAGCCATGTCTCCGATACGGCAAAGACAGATGGTTTAAACTGGTTTATTAGAAAGATCAAATCCTGCTTATTACGTTGGATGCTTCTACAATTCCATTGTAGAATTTTGAGATCCATTGGGAAGATTGTTTTGGGATAATACAGATAGTAATTGTTCTACAAGAACAGAGACATTGTACGGTAAAGAGTCTGAGAATTTGGAAAGCATATTAATAAGAGAGCAGAGAAGAAGTTCAACCAGATTATCATTGGGTGTGGCAAGTGGAGAGGTTTCAGGAGAAGAAACAAGAGCACAACCATTAGGTTGTGAAGAAGAAGGAGAGGCAACTATGGAATTTTGAGTATTAATGTCATAGGACTTGCCTAAGACAGCTTGAGGGCGACGCGGAGTGTAAACAGTTTTTTTGTAGGAAGTTACTGGAGACGTAGGAGGTAGTAAAGGAGGAGATTGCACATGTTTAGATAGAGTATGGGATAGATGGGGAGAAGCAGCAGCCTCAGAGAAGAGACGCTTAGGCTGGGGATACCTCATTGAAGCTTCCAGGTAGCTAATGTTTTCCTGAGACATGACCGTTTTTATGGCCTTCTGACGGGCATGCTCGGGGCATTTTGGGTCAATGGCTTTGTGATTACCACCACGACATAGGAAACATGTGACATCCGAGTCCTTAACTGTGCATGATTCGCCACTGTGGTTTTGGGAGCAACTATAGCAGCGCGGCTGTGATCTGCACTGATTTGCTATGTGACCAAAGCGACAGCAATTACGGCATTGGATGGTAGGAAGCTGGTATACGGAGACCGGAAGCGATGCATTATAACAAAAGACTCTTTCCGGCAGAATTTGTCCTAAAAATGTAAGGACCACAGAGTTAGATGGGATCCAGGTTGTGGAGCCATCCTTTCGGGATTTTACGTTTAACCGCCTAGCTCTGATCACCTCGCCAAAGTTTCCATTGTAAGAGATTCCTTGAACCAGTTCTTCAAGAGACCATTCAGTGGGGATGTCTCTGACAACACCCATCCTATAAATGTGGAATTTAGGTATGTAAGCTTCGTATTTATTGCTCTCCAGTACACCAAGGGACAAGAAATTATTTGCATTGTCAGCTGACTTAAAGTCTACAGAGATTTTATTCCGACCCATATTTTTGATACCTCCCTCTTTAATGCCTTCCACATTATGCTTATGCAGGAACTGTGCAAACTTTAAAGTTTTAAAGGACAGACCAGCTGACGGTTCCGACTCTGCCCTTGTAACATAGACAATGAAGGGCCCCTTGTCGAATTGCGAATAACTTAATTTCGCATTGGTTTCGTATCCAGGTTTGGTATAAACAGACTGGATCGATTCCGCTGGAGACCGAGTCTTCTTAGCCACAGAGCTTATATTATTAGATTCGGCTAGAGGTCTCTTAGATGCTCTTGGGATATCAGGAGGTAATCCTCCGCCCCCATCAGGCGGTTCATCCATAATAAAAACGACTTACCTTTTTATGTACAAATAGTCCACCACCGAGACAAAACAAACACACAAGCCAGAACAAACACACAAGTCAAAAGATTAGAAACAATACGCAGTCAATAAAAAAAATAACCTAAAAATCTGACACTCTCAACCAAGTGTTGGACGAGAATCCAAATACAGTTCTTTATACAGATAAATATGACAGTTTAGTTCGGCACTAAGTTGTCACTTTTGTATTAAGAACTTTGACTTAACCTCGATAAAGTTTGAAATACCAGTACTTACTCAAATGTTATGTTTGGAACTAAAGATAGCTTTCGTTTTGTAATAAGGGGGGTAAGAGTCTGACAGACCCCGCCACCCTCCCCAGGCGTATTAGGACATCCATGATACATACTTTTGTCGTCCTCCATGGCGCAGCGGTCAACACGCCTGCCTGCGACGTGGAGGCCCCGGGTTCGATCCCCGGCCAGGTCATGATGGAAAATGATCTTTTCCTGATTGGCCTGGGTCTTGGATATTTATCTATTATAAATATAGTATCGTTGGATTAGTATCCCATAACACAAGTTTCGAACTTACTTTGCGGATAGCTCAATCTGTGTGATTTGTCCGTATATATTTATTTATTATACTTCATTCCATGTTAAAAAAAAGGGTATAGTCCTTACTTATTGAACAAACAAGCTTTTTTTTTTTTTTTTTAAATGGGACAAACCCGCCACACTTTTCCCAACCACTGCAACTCCTGAAAGCCAGAATCAACAGTGGCGACCGCCAGAAAAACGCCGAGCAATGAAGCTCAACGAGTCCCGGAGAAACGATTCAACTGTCTTGGGTCCCGCAACGAAATTAATCAGAAAAGAATAGCGGAGGAGTAAGAAAAAAGATATTTTTTCCACTTCCCTCCATAACAAGCAGGAGACAGAACAGAACTAGGCCAAACGGCACAAAGGGACATTATTGCAACTGGGAGAAGCCCAGATTGCCAAACACCACGGAATAAAATTTGATTAAGTTAATGGGTCCTAAGTAGGTATTAGCTGTTACAATTGATTCCAATAATAGGTATGGCAAAAGCGCCTGAACGCACGGAAATTGGTTCTAGTTTCTACAAGGTCCGTATAATAAACGACTCCGGATGTAACTTGTACACTATCCAACATAATATTGCGTTCATTCTGCCAAAGAACACACTCCCACAAGATGTGATGTGCGGACTGTTCAAATTCCCAGTTCGATGTAGAACACTGACACAAAGGGGAAGGAACAAGTTTAAAAGAATACAGTTTACTTTTAAAGTTGCCATGACCTGTGAGAAATTGGGCAACGCAGTGGTCAACCACCAGCCATGTCTTAGCCAGCCGATCGCCAACGGATGGAAAGAACAGATGGAGGTGCCGGCCCTTGATGGAATTATCCCACCTACTTTGCCATTCGGATAAGAGGTCCTCCCAGACTTCAGTCTGAGGTTTAAATAACAAACAAGCTTATGGATTACTTGGCTACGAAGGTATGGCTGAAGGATAATGATACATAGGAGATATTACGAAAGTTAAAGGAACTTGGAAGGAGGCCCATCTTTACATGATTAAGTTTGGTTGGTGCCATCTTTCATTGATCTGTGACCGTAGTTACAGGTCGTCAAATACTTGAAAGAAACATATATAAAATAGTAAAAATAACATTCTCTCGGTGGTAGGCCATAACATCGGCTGTCGGCAGAAGTTACCACCCACCAAAGTCTTGCCGGCAAGCGATTCGTCGCGTTCCGGCATGATGTCTGGTGAAGCCGTACGGAGGACCGATCTGAGCAGTTGTGTTGCGATGTGTGCCGGGTACGATGCGCCAAATGTTGTTATGTCAGGAGTTTGGTCGTGGAGGGTCTCCAGAACAATCTCCCTCTGGCGCAGCACCGTTGGTCGTATTGTTGGGTTTAACATTGCATCACCTCGCTCAACTGCCGTCTTCCTTCCTATTCGCTCAGTTTTTTTTTTCTTAGTGAATTTGCTCTTAATAAACTAGCGTGCTTTACCATCAATAACAGATTTTTACTAAATCCTAATGAAGGTATACGGTAGATATAACAAAAATTATCGTTTTTGGGCCTTACACTTTGCAGATATTAAAACTTCGTACCAGCTTAAATATGAAAACAACTTGGAAATACTACAGTTATATTTTGGTATGCCATATATTAAATTATCATCATCATTAACATCACCCTATAGCAGTCCACCGCTGGACATAGGCCACTCCTATTACACGTCATTCAACTCGATTTTCAACAACTTTCATCCTGCTAGCTGCCATCCTGCGAAGATAGTATATTAATCCTCACTAATCTCATATGATCGGCGCGGGCGCGTCGCTGTCACTGAACTGACCATATGCGCACGCGCCGCTCGTAAAACACTAATATATATTTAGTTGTCACGCGTAACGCGCTTAAAATTTCACAAGCCTCCGCGTGAAACTTGTTCCGCGGGAAATTTGTTGTTTCCCCGACCCGGTCCGTCGCATCGCATCGCCATTCTACGTTATTGCTACGTTTTCGCTTAGCATTATTTCTGACATTTACCTTTTAGTTCAGTTCCAAAGAGTCCAAACATATTTTCTAAAAGTCCATTACCTTCCTCAAGCATTGGACTAACAAAGGCAAAAGAATTTTTTCAAATCCGATTGATGTTAATTCTAGATTCGCGTATTCAAACACACAATCACTTCAGCTGTATTATTAGTAAATACAAGATTTAACTGTTTTAAGGTATTTTAAATACTTTTTTTGTCTGCACCACTAAGCTACACTGATCTTGCGCGGCCCTCGGACCACTCCCCCTTTTTAAGAAGAGATCAGAGTCAAAATGAGACTAGGTCAATATCCCTACGTCATTATAAAAAGGAAATGGACAGTCCACGTGAATTGACTATGTTATAGCAATTTTATATCACTGTCAAAGAATGTTATTTGTGATGTGAATAATCGAACAACCTAATTACTTTGATTAACAATTACTTTGTCTCACTTTACTTACATTCTAATAAGGCAGGTCAGTCATAATCATAAACGAAGATAAGGAACCAGGGTCATCAGATATATGTATGTAGTTGATGTTTAGTCAGAAACCAATGCACGTTTTCTAATAAACTAATACAAAACAAACAGTTAATTTATAAAATTAAATTTCATTGGCATATATCCATCGATTTCTTACTAAAGATCAACTATATCTAAAAATTACCGAGGTTACACTCTTTTGGTGACTGTACCTAATCTATGGTACACAGGAAGTCGATCTTCCTAGAAAAAAAAAACACTCCAAATAAGGTTCACTTCAGATCAAAGAGGAACCTTCACAGAAGTTCAATGTCTGCAACCAAAGGTGCTGGCCGAATAGTACGGAAGTGGCCGAGCTTTGCCGAGCAATGCCGAGCGGTCACGGCCCTTAGTTAGTTGTTCGCGGGCTACTATGTTTGGGCATCAAGTGCTGTGTGACTCAGAGTCGGCAATTAAACTTGACAGGCGAGGAAAACTTCAGGGAAGGAGTTTTGGGCATGTTTTGATGTGCCTTTTTAGGGTTTCCTTTTCACGTCTCAAAGCCCTTATAGTTTCGTCATATCATCCGTCGTTCCTCGGCTTGCCTTGCGGTGAGTGCTAGACGAAACTGCATGGTATGTGTAATTACCATGTCGACAAATTAAATCCCCGGCGCCAAGACTCGAGATCAGTTCATAAAGGTAGTGTTAACGAGTCATTGGGGGTCACAACTTATCATAAGCGATCACCTGAAGAAGGTCAGGTTTACAAATATTTGCGGAAGGGCCTTAAACACAGCTGTTTATTAGTTCTTCACGGTATGACCATATTAGGGCACCAGAATGCACGTGATTCACTTCATAAAGTGTGTTGTTTATTACTATGTTTATTACTGAATAATGGTTTGTAGTAGGTCGAATTCTTTTGAGTGGACTCTATTGGCCTTGTTAACCAAATATAAATACGAAAAAAAAACACAGCGTGGAGCACAGGCGAAGAGTAACCAGCCTGCCGGTGTTCTATAGGATGTACTATGGAACATGTGCGAGGTAATTGTTTGATTTAATTCCCCCATCTCCGTTCCATCATCGGACGACCTGCCGTACGGCGAGTTTCCACCCTTACGTTGTTGACACCACAACGATCCGAACGAGGTCTTTTATACCGCGTACATCGAAGGACTGGAACAATTCGCCAGCGGCGGTGTTTCCGTCTGACTACAATTTAAGTGTCTTCAAGGATAGAATGAATAAGCTCTTAATAAACTAGCGTGCTTTACCATCAGCGATTGCATCACTACTTACCATCAGGCGGGATTGCGGTCAAGCTCTAGTTTATAATTTAATTAATTATAATTTATTTAATTAATTTAATTTATAAAAAAAAAAGATATTAATATTCCTACAAACGTGAAAGTTAAATGTTTTAATATTGCGCTACGTGTCGCGGGTTCGATTCCCTTGTTCTGGATGTTTGTGTATGTAAGTTTATATGTTTGTATACGCACCCACGATACAGGAGAAATTCCTAGTGTGGGGCAACGTTTTTAAAAGAAAAAAAATTGTTGCTCTGTCACTTAAAAACTACTCAACGGATTTGACAGACAAATGGTTTATATTCAGGATTAACATTTAGGATAGTTGTTATCCCGATATTCCTACGGATTCCAAACGTATGCGGGTTCAATCGTGGCTGCAGCTAAGAAAAAAAAAAACCGGCCAAGTGCGTGTCGGACTCACGCACAAAGGGTTCCTTACCATTGATTTATGTGTATGAAATTGTAATAAGCGGTTTACGATTTACGAGGTATTAAAAAAACTACTGACTAGATCTCGTTCAAAACAATTTTCGTTGATAGTTTTTTATAGTAATGTACATCATATGTATTTTTTAGATTTTTCATTTTCTTATTTTAGAAGTTAGAGGGGTTGTGACCAACTTTTTTCCACTTTGGAAGCGTCTGTCACGCAAACTATCTGGTTTAGAAAAAAATATTTTAGAAACCTCGATATCATTTTTGAAGACCTATCCATAGATACCCCACACGTAAGTGTTGATGAAAAAAAAAATAAGTTTCAGTTCTAAGTATGGGGAGCCCCCAATATTTATTATATTCTTTTTTATTTTTGCATCAAAATCTTAATGCGGTTCACAAAACATATCAACCTACCAAGTTTCAACAGTATAGCTCTTATAGTTTCGGAAAAAAATGGCTGTGACATACGGACGGACAGATGGACAGACGGACAGACAGACATGACGAATCTATAAGGGTTCCGTTTTTTGCAATTTGGCTACGGAGCCCTAAAAAATCGCTGCACGGCTCGAGAAAAACCGGCAAGAATTCCACGGTTGTCCTTTTTTCCTCAATCATATCAACTTCCAGCAAAGACGAGCGATTCGTTTGTGTTCCGGCATGATGTCTGGTGAAGCCGTACGGAGGACGGGTGTGAGCAGTTGTGTTGCGATGTGTGCCTTGTACGATGCGCCAAATGTTGTTGTGTCGAGAGTTTGATCGTGGAGGGTCTCCACTTCAATCTCCCTCTGGCGCAGTATCGCAATTTTTTAAGTGGATAGGCTCTTAATAAAGTAGCGCGCTTTACCATCAATCGATTGCATCACTGCTTACCATCAGGAGGGATTGCGGTCAAGCAATATTTTATAAATATAAAAAAGAGCTGTATTTCTGCCTACCCTGAAGAACTAGGTGTTCTACCCGTTACCTATATTTGGACATCAGTATGGATATGATTCATCAATACGAAGTGTCGCATTTATTACAAGAATACCTACGAAGCGCAATGGTCACATTCCTGGGAACAGATGACTTGCAGGGATTGTTTACTTTTTAAGGTAAGAAGGGCGAGGTGATCGGTAGAATAGGCACAGTTCTTTGAATGTATGCTGACGATGTTGGATTTGTAGAAGAAATGGTTTATTTATAAATGTTAAAACTTGCTTGAAATTAAGACCCATTATTTATATGGAGGCCGGAGCGTTCCGTGCAAGTCCACAAATGTATACTTACTTAAAAAAAAGTAAGAAATTCTATTTTTAGTAGGTATTAGTTGTTATGGCGGTAACAGAAATACCTGCACCATATGTGAGAATTTCATTTATGTGATGACCACGGTTCATGAGATTACGTACAGCCTGGGACCCTAGTCTACTACACTTATAAATTTGTCATTCCAACACGATTCCATTGTCATTGTGCTTAAAAGTTCGTAATCTTCTAAATTCATAATGATCGATCAGTTACCTCAGTCGTCTCGTAATGGATTACTTATAGAATGACATTGCCGTATTGCCGTTATCATAAAACCCGTTATTAGAAATGATTTTCTTTTGAGATTTAAACCAATACTCAATTCGAACATTTTATAAACTTGGAGTGCAGTGTCAGTGATTGACCACTGGAAAGTCATTTTGTTAGTAGACTACGAAACTTGTTAAAATGCATCATAATGAGATCACTGATCGTCTATTCTGACACTATTGTAATAGCAGACTAGGGCACCTGGTAACAGACAGACAAGCAGTGGGGTATTATAACTCAGTGATAGTTTTCACTCTTTGGGTACGGAGCCCTAAATAATGTACGGCTAAACAGTCGCTAGTCATTGGCGCCTTTTATTTTGTTCACAAACTAAACTAATTATAAGTTAAGTGCATCTTTTTCTTTATATTCAATTAAAAAAGGATAGAAGGTAACACTTTAGTTTAAACCTGTCAAATTAAGATACTCCATAGACAGTTTAGATGCGATTATAAACATGGCGACCAAAAAATCATCAATTTACGTCAGGGGCTGACTAATTTGACAGGTCTAAACTAACATATTATGTTCTGTCCTTTTCTTAATGTAATAGAAAGAAAAAAGATTCACTAAACTTAAATTTAATTTAGTTTGTGAACAGAGTTTCGGGGCCAGTGTTTAACTTTGAGCAACGTCTATAAATAAACACGTTTATTTAGATTTGCTGTGAATTATACAGATATTTTCTAAGACAAATAAAACTTCATTGAATTCAAATCATTTCATACCGTTACTTTTTAGGGTTCCGTAGCCAAATGGCAAAATACGGAACCCTTATAGATTCGTCATGTCTGTCTGTCCGTCTGTCCGTCCGTATGTTACAGCCATTTTTTCCGAAACTATAAGAGCGCCCCCTTCTAACTTCTAAAATATGAAAATGGAAAATCTAAAAAAACCATATGATGTACATTACTATAAAAACTAATAACGAAAATTGTTTTGAACGAGATCTAGTAAGTAGTTCTTTAATACCACGTAAATCGTATACCGCTTGTTACCGCGTAATCTTTCATACAAATAACTTAAATGATTTAATTTCATAAATCAGTGGTATGGAACCCTATGTGCGTGAGGCCGACATGCACTTGGCCGTTTTTTTTTTTTTAGTTTCATTCTTTTCTCAATCTACTGACAGAGACATCGCGAAGAGAGGGAGTGGACCATGCGGCTCTGGTGCGCGTTGGCAAGATAGCACATATCTTAAATTTTTTAGTTCTAGCACATTTCCTCACGGTATTTCCCTACGCCATTTTGAGCTCATATTGGCAATGTTTCTTATAATTTAGCAGACAGCTAAAAATTTATGCTAATCAATAGATTTCAGTTCAATAATATGGCTCTTTATTTGCTTAATTATGCTTAGCAATATTTGTTTGTAAATTCTGGCACATATAAAATCTTCAAATTTGAGTCACAATCTCATCTCAACGAGAATGTCAAAAATGTAGTTAAATTGATTGTATTTCACGAAAAATCAGAAGGGTAATTCTCGTTTAGGAATGTTCACAAAAACCACATTGACATTTCTGTGTCACCGACATGAGACTTGAGACTAAATTTTGTACATTTTAAATTATTTTTTTTTTTTAAACGTTGCTCCACACTAGGAATTTCTCCTGTATCGTAGGTGCGTTTACAAACATATACACTCACATACATAAACAGCCAGACTGGGAACAACTTGTAGGTCATACAAATATTTGTTCCGTGTGAGGATCAAACCCGCGACACGCGCCGCAGCAGTCGATCGCTCAGCCTCTACACCAATCGTGTCGTTTAAATTATGGGAGCCTTAATAGCCTTCAAAATGTTAACGTTCATAATAAATACATGGATTGTCACTCAGATATAGTAAACGCCAAAACCTCAATTTCAAAACTTCAAACTATCAAGAGTAGCTTTATTTCGTTTTCGTTCCAAAAGGCACCTGACCTTTGGGAGTGAGGTCAGTGAGTGTTGGATTTTTACCTCACTAAACCACCCCGGATCACCATCCGCACATAAGTATGGTCCCAATTCCTCTTAAAACATCAATTCCGGAACCGCCCCTACGCACCGCTTGTAAGGCACATCCCTGGCATCAAACATATCCACATGCTTTTGTCTTTTCCTCTGCAATTATGAATTTGTGTCATTTGCGTACGTTCTGGTATTGCAAATTGCGAACGTAACGACAACAGCTGGAAAACAAAACGTTTTTGGAAACTATCAAAATGGTATGTTGTGCACACGACACACTGAGTGGAGTGAGGGTTACCGTGTGCTAGGAATTTTCTTGGATTTTCCCGAATCAGCTTTTATTGCTTCATAGAAGCTGTCGGCCTGCTATAAGACGACATGGTTGGTGCAGTGGCTAAGCGATCGACTGCTGCGCTGCGAGTCGTGGGTTCGATTCTCGCACGGAACAAATATTTGTATGTCCTACAAGTAGTTGTCTGGCTCTGGCGGTCTGGCTGTTTGTGTATGTAGCACCTACCATACAGGAATAATTCCTAGTGTAGGGCAACATTTAAAAAAATAAAAATAAAGACGAAATGCTTAGTTTCTGTGGCACCTCTAACCAGCAAATAGCAATGGGGCACCCAATTCTCGTAACTCACTATCAGTAACAATCGGAATCATTTTAAAATACATTGCATATATTCCAAAAAATTTTTTGCCTAGTCAACAACGTAAACAAAGCAATTAATTTATTTGAACTGTCAAAATTAAATCTATTGCTACTGTTAGCTTGTGGAAAAAAAATCTCTGCCTGTCACAAGGATCTTTAATCATTTTCAACTATTGTGTGTTGTCCTTTGCATACAATCAAGATGGCGATCCTACGAAAGCTCATCGTATCTTGCCGATCGTCACGTGCGGACAAGTAAACAGATTATTATGGGCGCGCCGAGGATATTAGGGCGCCCACTGGAACCACTGATATGGTTACAACGGCTACCAGCGCCAGACGAGAGGCAGTAGGTCAAGTTTAAACGGTGGTCGAAGCTAATATGTTTAAGAAAATATTTGTTGTGATGCTAAAAATCAACTAGAACATCATCCAAGTGGATACAAATTAAATCAAACATACAGGAACCTATTTAAATCTTATCAACATCATTTCAGCCGAAAGACGTCCACTGCTGGACATAGGCCTCCCCCAAGGATCTCCAAATCTAATCAAATCAAATAGTTTATTTGTGTCACAAACAACATAGGTCTTATCATACAAAGTGAGTTCGTACTGTGATCAGCTCCACAGGCAAACAAATTCATTGAACAATAACAATATTCTATCTATGTTAAGGGTTCGGTTTCCGTACTGGTAATAACTAAACTACGATTATGATATTAATGTCAATAATCCCTTTGGATGCGAAAAGCATAGAGAAGATAATAAGATAAGTGTGGTTACCTATAATGATTCTGCCCCAGATACCTATTCAGTTTTTAAGGTCAAAGCTGAATCAAATATTGCACATGTTGCATACTATGTGACGCGCTCCTAGCCTGAGATGGTAGAATCAATGCTCCTAGCAAACCATGATCTCCACCATTAAATATACTTGCCAGACAGACGCTTGGTGCCTTTTTTTGTTTTGGATAGGAAAACATCGAAATACCTCTCCCGGTCTGGGCGGAGCGGAAGGGCGTGTCATACTTTTACTGACTAAAACCCACCTATAAATAATTTATCACTAGTTCCAGCTACACCCCTATAAAACCTAATACCAGGCGTAGCTCCTGGTTATGAGATCTCGGCCTGATACAATCCTTCAATCCGTACCTATAGTGGATATGTAAATGTTTACGACTGAAGCTCGCATAAAACAATCAGCTTAAACTTCTCCATCTCTCCTGCATGGTGACAAATCCCCGTGGGTGTCTCGATGGCATTCTTGCGGTTTCGCAAGCTGACCGGTAACAGGCTACGCGCTTGATCTAGCCGAGATACTGGCAATGTGGAGGACATCTTCATTACCATATCATTTGGTAATGCTGGTATTAAGATTGCCTGTTAGTGTGTGCTGCAATACTTGTTGTTGGAATTGTTACAAATAGTTGAAGTCCTTGTGAATGATATTATCAGTCTACTACATTCCTGCAGTGAAATTGCGTTACATGTGACTTTTCTTCTTTAGTTTTAATGCTAGCAATGCATTGGCAATTTTTTTCGTGACCACAATGGAATTGTAAATCTTGCTTATCTAATAAACTGTTCTTACATATATGCTACCATTTTCGCAATAAACTTCCGTAATAGATAACCATATGCTGCTTACGGTCAGCTTCCATGGCGTAGCTATAGCGAACCGGCCGCTGTGCAAGGAGGCGCGGGTTCGATCCCCGCGCAGTGCACATATTTGTATGTATGAATATTTACACTGGTCTAGTCGTGCCTTGGAAAGCGCGTTAAGCCGTTGGTCCAGGTTGCCATACGAACATCTAATGGTAGTCGTTACGGGTTGTTGGAGCCCTCAAAAGTCCAACAATTGGTCTAACTGTAATACTTCGATATCGCCTTCGGGCTGTGGAAGTCAGATGGCAGTCGCTTCACGGAAAATATCGAAGTTTAGACAAAAATCAGCAGTTATACTGGTAAAGTGGACCTCAGACTCCAAAGCTGTAAAAAGCTTCAGATGCGACTGGGATTAACGCTGAGATGATGATGATGCTGCTTACGATCAATCTCTTCTTATTCTGCATCTCTGTACGGCTTACCTACATTTAATGTCTGTGTGTATAACTCTGTATGAAAATCGATCAGCAACGGCATAGAGTCGACCTCTTTATGAAATAGATCCCTTGCAGCTAAAATAACGGCAAGTGTTACAGACTTTTTCTTAGCAGAAAAATCGGTAATTTAATCTATAAAGGTATGAACAACAGGACGTAAAGTTCAGTGAACAAAGAACAAGTTGGGTGTCATATTTGGTGGCTCACTGTCCGATGATTTAGGGGCGTTATTAACATACTAATTACACGGTAAACTCCGCTTGCGCATGCGATTCAGAATTTTGCGTGGCGCCAGTGTATTGTGTAGTTCACATAAGGCGATATAAATGTCCACAAATCTGTTAATAGAATGGAATTTTCTTAATTGATTTACAAAAAACAACTTTGTAACAAAGACGCTCGCAGATCAGAACAACGCTCATTATATGAACTGAATCATCTAATTCCTATTCATTACAAAACATAAACATAATTAAAATAAAGCTCTTAATAACCGCATGCGCATGATAAACATCATAAATAATTAGCCGAGTGTCGCATAAGGAAGTGTTTACACTAGACGCAGCGCGTGGACCGTCTCGCGTTGTGCGAACTGGTATTAATATATTTTATTTATAAGTGTTATGCAGAAAAGAAGAATTGGTTAAAACTAACATATACATACTGACTAATATACATCGGAATGAAAACATTTGATCTTATATTTTCCCCACATGAGATAGAAGAAATGCTATGCAAACTGTTCTCTACTTACAGTTTTGGTACAACTTTCCCATCAATCGCTCGGTGGAATAGTCCAGCAACTTCTTTATGGTGCTAACTGCTAAAATTCAACATACCTGCAACAAAAATACATTATTATCATCATGATACATAATCAGCCTAATGTTCCCACTGTAGGGACGCAGGCCTCCTTTCGGTGAGAGGGATAAAATACATAAATACATGCAATATGAGATTAGAATAGTACCAACCCATATCCTCCCCTGGGTGTCGTAAGAGGCGACTAAGGGAACTCTCACCAGGGAAGCGAGCAGCAACGCTTCTCCTGTGGAATAACAAATTACTGCGATCCCCAACCCGCCTGTCAAGCGTGGGAATTATGGCAAACCCCTCCAAAGCAATAAAAAACTTGGGGGAGTCACTTGTCCAGCAGTAGACTTCTATAGACTGAAGAAGAAGTAGAGGTTAAACTACTAAGGCCATATTTTATCCGTGGAACAAAATTAACTCCCGACAGTATTGGTGTAGAAAAACTGTCCAGAATTCAAGACTTACAAAACTGGCCAGAATTCAAAACTTATTCTCAAGACAGGACTTATTTCGGGTTTAGTTTGGTCGAATTCACCGAAATCCTCACTGTAAATCCACAATATATTATCGTTGACAGAATTAGATATTCTTACAGAATTTTCCAGTGTGCGTAACCCAAGAGCTGTAAACTATAAAATAATGGTTAATAGGCAGGCCCTGATCATAAACAAATGCTAGAAGATTCTAGCGTCCATTTTTAAGTTTTGTCAGTTGTTGTGGCAGCAATAGCAACTTCTCACATGCCACCATCCTCTTTCCAAAAAGGAATCGTCTCCCACTCTTTAAGTTTTTGCGCGTCGCCTGTGCACCCACGCGGCCTGGCTAACAACTAACTACTCATTTATGAACTAATGGACTTGTTCGCAATTAGGTACCCGCCCCGTTCATCTATGATTGGAATGTTTCTTATTGTAGAGCCTGTTTTTTTTTTTTTGGCTGTTTTTACTAGACTTATGTTAATGTCATGTACAGCCTACAGAGTAGACATCGACCCGCTTCACGCTACATGTTATATTGGCTTCAGTAAATGATTCTAAACCTTCTAAATATTTTCATTAATTGTAATAAAAACCAACCATACACGACACTTGGCACATGGGAGATAAATATTTATTATAATTTAATCATTTATTCTTAAAGTGAATAATTTAAAAGTGTAGCTTGTAGAAAAATATTGTGGGAGACTGGTGCCTTAGCTCAACGGAAGCCTGTATTTCAGGCCACCAGGTCTCCACTCAATGGGCCTCATACAAAGGCTCAGAGTCACAAAAAGGGCTATGGAAAGAGCTATCAAAAATCAATCAGATATGGGAAGATCCGCAGAAGAACCAAAGTCACCGACATAGCTCTTCGAGTCGCTAAACTTAAGTAGTAGTGGGCAGGGCACATAGCTCGTAGAACCGATGGCAGATGGGGCAGTAAGGTTCTGGAGTGGCGGCCATGTACCGGACGTAGCATAGAGAGGCCCAAGGTGGGAACAAGGTGCCGGAAAGCCGATGGATGCGGGCAGCACAAGACCGGTCATCCTGAAAAGCCTTGGGGGAGGCTTTTGTCCGGCAGTGGACATCTATAGGCTGAAGAAGAAGGTCTCCACTCCAGATATACATTTTATCATAGCTTCCCGTATAGGTAACAATGATTTAAATTTTACTGATAGGAAGGAGTTTTCGTGAGGAGTGTGTGGGTATGTAAGTGTGTGGGTAAGTGAGTGTGTGAGGTGTGTGAGTGTTGTGTGAGTGATGAAAAATCGGTGCTTGTTATACTGCATGTTGTATGTGCGTGTGGTAATTGTCATCAAACAACGTTTGTTGTATGGGTGAGTTAAAATTTATTGTATTTAGTTTTAAACATCTGTTGTAATAGTGGCTACAGATATGTAAAAGTTTCAGCTTTATAGCTATCACTGTTCATAATGAGATACAGCCTGCAGTGTAATTAAGTAATACATTTTCATTAGACATGCGTTTTCTGTTGACAGTTCAACAACATTCATTGCGTTCTTTATGTTGCTGCGGAAACACATTTTTCGAACATATGGAGCAATATATTAGCAATAAGCTTCAAAATGATTCCAATTGATTGTAATAGTGTGGTATTACTATTAAAGATAATGCAGGTAATAAATTTAGGAAAATATTAAGTGTTGTGAAGAAAAATATTTTGATGAAATCCATCTTGAAGTTTTGTAGCCTTTTGTATGAGACGCTTAAACTAATATAAGAAGAGCAGCAGTGGCCTAGTGCCACAAGTTGAAGGTCGTAGGTCCGTTTCATCACCACTGCTCTGAAAACGGTGAATGTAAACATCGTGAAGAAACCGACATGTCCTAGAGACAAAAGACTTCGAAGGTTTGTGACATCTACCAACCCGCAGTGGACCCGCGTGGTAGATTACGGCCCACTCCGTCTCACCGAGAAGAGACTTGTGTCCCAGAAGGGAGAACATTATACGCTGATTATGCTTGAACTAATTATATCTTTATTTCAAGATATTTACATAAAATCGCTAACAATGGGCCTTATAAGAAGGCTCAAAGTCACTCAAAGGGCAATGGAGAGGGCTATGCTTGGGGTTTCACTGCGCGATCGAATCAGGAATGAGGAGGTCCGCAGAAGAACGAGAGTAACCGACATAGCCCGAAGAATTGCAACACTAAAGTGGCAGTGGGCTGGACACATTTCCGACCGATGCCCGATGGGGCCGACGGGTTCTCGAGTGGCGACCACGCACCGGAAGACGTAGCGTGGGTAGGCCCCGACAAGGTGGACCGATGACCTGGTGAAGGTCGCGGGAAACCGCTGGATGCGGGAGTCGCAGGAACGGTCGTCGTGGAGAACCTTGGGCGGGGCCTATGTCCAGCAGTGGACGTCTTTTGGCTGAAATGATGATGATGATGATGATTTACATAAATATATTTTTTAAATATTACAATATAAAAATATTTAAAAAAAAAGACGTGTGGCACTCGGAGACTGCCGCGGTAAAGCTATTGCATAGCCTTTTTTTTATCAACTATAACTTGCAATTATAATTATTTATTTATTTTATTTATACAGTAATTTTTCCTTTGTTTTTTTTTCTTTGACATCAATTCAAGTTTTCTTTCTTTTTTGTAATTTATTTATTTTTTACCAGCAACGTCATCAAAAGAGTGCGAAAAATGGTGACGATTAAGCGACTAAACTATATTCAATGTTTTCTGTTCGACTTTGATAAAGAGATAGAAAGAAGCTAAGCAATAGCTTAAAAATGACGTCATGTTCGTTATCACACCCATGTCAGAATGTCATGAAATATGATGTCGGCCATCTTGGATTTCAAAAATGAAATCATTTTCGTGATCAGCACCCTGAGTTTTGGCGGGAAAGTCAAGCTGAGTGTCACGCTCGTTTTTCATTGGACTTTTAAAATTATTTATAGTGTTGTTTACTAAATAAAAGTGCGTGATTTATGTAGTAAAAAGTGCATTTAGTAAATAGTTCATAAAGAACAGTGAAATATCGCTGCATAGTGGCCACATCATGACTTTGTCCCAAACCTCACTCGTAAGACGGGTCACGCGGCCGTCTTTTTCGAGATGAATAATTCATAATTACGTGACATTGGTTAAATGCACAAACCGTGTGAAGCCAAAAAATAAAGAAATAAAGAAAAAACCCATGAAATCTATTATATTATCACTCGAGTCAGTAGGCATGTAAAATGAGAAAACTAACATAGAACGATCCGTGTGAGAACTAAACGATCACTATTACACAACAACACTGATACCTTTGAGAAAGCGGACTTCATCTACAATAAGGCAATTCCTCCGTAAGGTCTATTGCTTATAATCTCTGTCATTGTGTGCTGTTTCGGTGCAATCGCAAGACCGGCCGGGCACTGAGGGGCAGGCAAGACAGCTATAGTATCCTTATGACTCCACCAACTGGTATTTCGTTGACTCGGAAACGGCGCACAGGGAGCACCACGAAATATACTCAAAGACTCCGAGGTTCTTTTTCAATATACCCCACTGTTTTGTCGTGGTGGCCTATTGGTTAAAACACCAGCCTCTCAAGTATGAGTGCGCGGTTTCGATTCCAGGTCAGACAAGTACCAATGTAACTTTTCTAAAGTTATATGTACTTTCTAAGTATATCTTGGACACCAATGACTGAAGGCGAAGGAAAACATCTTGAGGAAACCTGGGCTTTATAAGTCTGAAATCGCCAACCCGCATTGAGCAAGCGTGGTGATTACGCTCAATCCTTCTCTGTATGAGAGGAGATCTGTGCCCAGCAGTTGGACGATAAAAAGGTTGTTGATGATGAACGGCGTCGGTGTCGAATTATTTGTTATCAATTTAATATTTTCGAGCTGATCTTTAGTAACATAATCACTTCTGATTACGTTAACATCTGACCGTAGAATTAATAAATCCTTCATCAACTTCTTTACATACGTTCTACGTAGTCAAAGCAAACTGATGGCAATTTGTAAAGGTCATATGCCACAAAAACTGGGATTGTTCGGGATCCGTGATTTTAAACACTGTAATCGTATATTTTAGGTCTTTCTGCTTTTTGTTCTTACGCCTCGATACATGTTTTTGTCTTGTCTTCGTAGAAACAAACAATAACTTTTTTGCCTCATCAATGTCTTCCTCAGAAAAAGCCGACGAGCATATTTTTATTAAATTTTCGTTGTTTCGTTCTTTCGTTAAATGTACTCGTATTAACATTGTTCACCGACGTCTTTCTGTAATATTTTATTTAATAAAAACTTCAACTCTTGATCTGGTCCCTGTGGATAGATACCACAATTTTGCCTATAACACGTGTAACAAATTATAGAAATTCTTTAAAAAAATATTTCACAATAATGGCGGATATCGCCAATAACAGTTGAAAAAACGGCCGCGTGAGCACTTTTTACTCTATAAAATCACGTGCTTTTATTTAGTATACAACACTATAAATAATTTAAAAGTCCAATGAAAAATTAGCGTGACATTCATCTTAGCTTTTCCGTTAAAAAAAAAACTATTTTATAAAAACACTACTAAATTAATTTGAATAAAAGTACTTAATAATTAATTATATGAAAAGTTTTTAAGGTAGCCATGACAACGTCGATGACGTCTATGACATATCTCTATAGAAGACCTATTTCAGAGAGAAAATTAATCACAAGTTTAGCACATCGCGACTATCAGTAACATGGCAAGTGTGTAGAACTGAGTTCGCGCCCTGCAATATGCATGCTCTTTTTGAAAATCTATAAATTGTTTTCAAAAGATGTAGTCGCACGCACACAAACATACCGTGCCGAAGATTGACGAACTGAAACGACGTTAGACGATGTACGGCCTTCAAGCCACACCTCCGTGCCCGTCGGAGTGGGGAGCGTGAGGTTTTTTCGTTACGGAATTTCTGGATTCGGTCCCCGCGCTCAAGGCCCGCGATAGAAGCTATGCAATAGCTTAAAAAAAATAGTAGCTTACCGGTATCGGAAACAGGGTTCAAGTTACCGGCAAAAAAAATAACAATTACAATGCGAGCCATGTCCAGAAGTACCGCTTTTAGAATCAAGCCCTTGCCAGCTGCTTAACGAGAGCCTTCTGAAGTGTTGTCACGACATCAGTACAGAATCCACATCCCACATTTCGACAATATCGCGAGCCAAATCCATACTTGATATGGTTATCTTTCTCGGGTTTCACTGGGTTGTCATCATGTAACTACTAATTTATTAATTATTATTATTGCTTAAAAAATACTATAGTATAAGTGGAAGTGTCCCGGATGGATAGTTCACCTCCTAGTGATTGCGATTGTATTTATTCTAATAAATATGCAATGTGGTATTCTGTGAACGCTGTGGGCTACACTAATACATGAGTTAGATACGTTTTCTGTTCATAATATTGCATAATGCAGTCTGTTTGTTCCTATATATTAATAATTCCTATATATTATACATAAATATTTAACAGCGAGAAGGCCGGTCTGTCGATAAACATCAGCAAGACAAAATTTATGGTGGTCTTTAGAAACCCAGACTTACGCCCTAGCATATCAGTGGCAGGCAAACAACTTGAGCGGGTACGACAGTACAAGTATCTCGGTGCTTGGGTAAATGAAGCATGTGAGTCCGACCAAGAAATTAAGACCCGGATAGAACTTGCCCGAGCATCTTTTAACAAAATGAAGAAAGTTCTGTGCTGTCGTAAACTTCACATAAAGCTCCGAGTCAGGTTACTGATGTCCTACGTATGGCCTGTCGTCATGTACGGCTGCCAAGCATGGACTCTAAAAGAGGACACTACACGACGCTTGCAGGCTTTTGAAATGTGGTGTTACCGTCGTATGCTGCGCCCAAAAGATCAGAAATGACACCGTCCTTCAGCGCGTTCAAATGCCTCGAAAGTTGTTGCCCAACATAAAGAAACGCAAAATAGATTATCTCGGCCACGTGCTCCGACACGGTAGATATGCGCTACTCCAACTCATTGAAATGAAATGAAATGAAATGAAATCGTTTATTAAGCAAGTAGGATCACCGATCACTTTTACACGTCATGTTTTTTTTTTTTTTTTTTTTTTTTTTTTTAAACTAGATGAAGCCGGCATTTCCTAACTGACTACCTCTGAGAAGAAATAGCCGAAACAAACTCAGGGATCATCGTCTTTTTTAAAGTCCAGACATTAAAAATGAAAATGTTTACAATAATTTACGTTATAATTACGCATATTGCTTAATAACAATGCTTAACAGAGCGAGCAGCTCAGTCCCAAGCCTCTCTATCCTCTAAATAATCTGAGATTTTATAATACCCCTTTTTGCAAAGTTTGGCCTTTATATAGGTTTTATATCGTTTAATGGGTAAGTTTCGAATGTCCATGGGAAGCTTGTTGTAAAAGTGTATACATTGACCCATGAACGAGTTGCCTACTCTGTGGAGACGAGTGTGATGTACAGCAAGATTGTGTTTGTTCCTGGTATTTATATTATGAACTTCGCTTATTTTCTTAAAATTAGATATATTTTTATGTACATACATAAGATTTTCAAATATATATTGCGAAGCTACAGTCAGAATGTTCACCTCTCTGAATTTTTCTCTAAGAGAATCTCTAGGACCAAGGTTGTAAATGGCTCGAACAGCCCTTTTCTGTAAAACAAAGATGGTATTGATGTCCGCACAAGTTCCCCAGAGAAGAATCCCATAAGTCATAAGACTATGAAAATAACTAAAATAAACAATTCTGGCTGTATTCACATCAGTTATCTGTCTAATTTTCTTAACAGCATAAGCGGCAGAACTGAGTCTACCCGACAGCTTCTCAATGTGAGGACCCCATTGTAACTTGGAGTCAATAGTCAATCCAAGAAAAACTGTCGACTCGACAGGGATCAACTCTACTCCATTCAGTTGAACATTGGTACTTAACTGCCTGACATTTGGCGTAGAAAATTTAATGAATTTAGTTTTTTTTTCATTCAAAAGAAGGTTATTTACATTAAACCAATGGACAACTTTCGAAAGTGCATTGTTAACTTCGTCAAAATTTGCTAGCTGACGCTTGACTTTAAAAATAAGAGAAGTGTCATCCGCGAACAATACTATGTTGTGATTATCCCTCACGTGATGAGGTAAGTCATTAATATAAATTAAAAACAAGAAAGGACCTAGAATTGAGCCCTGCGGAACGCCCATGGTGACCTCAGATCCTGCAGATTTGTTGCCATTAACATCAACCCTCTGAATTCGATTATTCAGATAAGAAGTCAGAAGGTCGAGAGCTCTGTCCCTTAAACCATAATGGTACAGTTTCCTAATAAGAGTATCATGATGTACGCAATCAAAGGCCTTGGACAAATCACAAAAAATACCAAGAGCATCTTGCGATTCCTCCCAGGCCCCAAATATGTTCTTTAGCAACGCCACGCCCGCATCGGTAGTTGAACGACCCTTTGTAAAACCAAATTGTTTCACGTGTAATAAATTATATAAGTTGAAATGTCTCAACAACTGTTTCAAAATTAATTTTTCAAAAATTTTGCTCAAAGTTGGTAATATAGAAATTGGCCGAAAATTCGTGGGATCAGTTGTACTACCAGATTTGAACAGTGGAATTACTTTGCTAAGTTTCATCAAATCAGGAAATATACCAGATGTGACACAAGAATTAAAAACAATTGCTAAGAAAGGTGCGATAACATCTATTATTGAAGCTACAGTATATACTGACAAACCCCAATGATCGGCAGTTTTTTTTACATCAAGATCCTTAAAAGATTCTATAATGTCTTTAGCAGTCGCAAACGTAAATTCAAAGTGTTTGTCACATTCTGGAACACATTCTTTTAGTATGGCGTAGGCAGAAGTGGAGGAAGAAGACAAAGTTTTTGTTGTTATTATTGGAATACTAGTAATGATGGGCAAGGTAGAAGGAACAAGGCGCGCTGGACGAAAGAGAAAGTCGTGGCTGTGTAACATCAGGGAGTGGACCGGCATTACTTCCGTCGAAAAACTGTTCCGACTCGCGGTTGACAAGACCGAGTACAAAAAGCTGACAGGCAACCTTCAGGATTGAAGAGGCACTGGAGGAAGAAGAAGAATGAATAAAAATCAAGCATAGTTTTACAATAAACATCTTTTATAGGACTTATATGTACCTATATTATTTCTGATGACCTGTTCAGTGACAAAGGAATGAGAAGTAAGATTCAAATTCGGTGAATTTGAATTGAATGCGAGTTCCAAATTTAGGAGTAGTTAGACTTATATGATAAGGTGATACACGATGACGATATATGTCGCAGCCAACTAGCTAAATTAGCCGTTTAGTTAACTACCTGGCGTTTAGGGAGAGCGAAGCGAGCACTACTTGCTGTTGCCCGCTTCGTTTCGCTCTCTCCACTCGCCTGTGGTTGATCACAGTTCTAACTTAACCTATTTGGTCGAAGTATTCTGGCTTAGTTACTGTGACCAATTCGGGTTGTACGTTCACTTCACGTCACTCACTTTTTTGATTGAATAGGCTCTTAATAAACTAGCGCGCTTTACCATCAACGATTGTATTGCTGCTTACCATTAGGCAGAATTGCAGTCAAGCATTAAATTATAATTAAATATATATATTGCATATAATTCAGGAAGTTATAGCGAAAGCAACAATTTATAGACCTAATAAATATCTTACTAGAAACAAGGCCCTGATCGCGCCATCAAAGTTACTAGGAAAACAAAACTAATACAACATGAACATGTTCAGCAAAACAAATAACATTTTAATTGAAACAATACAAAACGCATCAGCTCCAGGACCCATTCATTACAATATACGAGTACTTTAACGCCGTGGCGCCTGCGGCCATGCGTTCTCATACAAATCTCATACATCCTCATACAACTGCACACATTACGATCAGAGTGATGTGTCGCACAATAATTGCATTATCTGAGACGCCAAACAGATGAGATCATACAAGGGGCTGGGAATATTCCTTAATTCTAGCACGTTTTTCTAGTTGGAGTCTGTTCTTTTTTATGATTTGGAAGAATTAGATACTTAGTCTGTTCTTTTTGGTGATTTAAAAAGACTGTTCCTTTGAAATTTTTTAAGGATTAGGAAATCTGTTCTCTTTAATGATTTTGAAGAATTAGAAAGTCTGTTCTTTTTGATTATTTAGGAGAATTAGAATGTATTTATCCTACTAACATTTTTGTCGGTCTCCGTGGCGCAGCGGTCAACACGCCAGCCTGCGACGTGGAGGCCCCGGGTTCGATCCCCGGCCAGGTCGTGATGGAAAAACGATCTTTTCCTGATTGGCCTGGGTCTTGGATGTTTATCTATATATGTATCTATTATAAAATATAGTATCGTTGAGTTAGTATCCCATAACACAAGTCTCGAGCTTACTTTGGGGCTAGCTCAATCTGTGTGATCTGTCCGTATATATTTATTTATTATTATTTATTTATTTATGAATGCGAAAGTTTGTGAGGATATACGTGTATGTTTATTACTCTTTAACGCAAAAAAACTACTGAACAGATTTGGATGAAATTTGGCACACAGATGGTTTAAAACCATCTTTATAACCTTTTTATATCCCTATATTCCTTCGGGATCGAAGCTTACGCGGGTGAAACTGCGCGGCGCAGCTAGTGTTATATACGCAGTTCTACACATATGGTGTACAAATATTAAAACTTCATTATTATAATTAAATTAATC
This sequence comes from Sesamia inferens, assembly GCA_037179545.1. Taxonomy (NCBI): domain Eukaryota; kingdom Metazoa; phylum Arthropoda; class Insecta; order Lepidoptera; family Noctuidae; genus Sesamia; species Sesamia inferens. The sequence goes on along the minus strand of CM073941.1, from coordinate 26,628,063 downwards.
GTTGCTTTAAAATCAATTTAAACATTAAGGACAAATTATCTTTGATTTTTACAATATTCCATTCACCAACGTCATGAAATCAATAATTATCCAACAGCTGAAAATCAGTGTCAGATGGTATACCTTGTATTGTCATCTGACATTATGCTGAGATAAGCCCCATTTGGCATTATAATCTTTGTTTTATATTTTCATACTTTTAAGGTATATTTCTTTTGTTGTAATGCCTAGAAACGCATATTTCTTTCTTCAATAACCAACTTGTCCACATGAATAGTTACGGTTCAAATGATATAGTCCTCTGCCAGACTTAAACCAGAACAGATTGTGTCTTTTTACATATCTATCACGAGACTGAGTGAGTCTCAAGAATCGTGATAGATAAACAACAAATGCATTTTTTGTATAGATAATAATGGTACGGCGACCATGACTTACGAAAGTCGTGGTGGCCTAGTGGTTAAAACACCAGCATCTCAAGTATGAGTGTGCGCGTTCGATTCCAGGCCAGGCAAGTACCAATATAACTTTTCTAAACTTCATAATATCTTGGACACCAATTACTAATTACAAGGTGAAGGAAAACAACTTGAGGAAACCTGGACTTTATAAGTCTGAAATCGCCAACCCGCATTGAGCAAGCGTGGTGATTAGGCTCAATCCTTCTCTGCATGAGAGGAGACCTGTGCCCAGCAGTGGGACGATAAAAGGTTGATGATGAAAGGTGCGGAACCCTTCGTGAGCAAGTCCAATGAGAAGTCAACATCCTTGTTGAAACTGCATACAATTAAGGGTAATTGAGATATCAGCCACATAAGTAAACAGATGAGATCAGACGTACAGTTGTGTGGCGCCCTTTACAGATAATGCTGATGTGCTCCTTGACTTTGATCTTGAGTGGTTTTTAATTGATTTGGAATAGAGTTTCTTTATGTATGTATAAAGGAGGTCTATTCCAAAGCCATCAATAAAATGGTACAGTAAAAGGCATCATAAACATTCTACCATAGTAGAATGATGCTTTTTATTTGTGGATTAGAGATATTTAATAAGCATAATGGTACTTATTATTGGACTCAAGTTAAAGTCTGACGGGAATCTTCCAAATGGGTTCGTGAGTTTGATTAGCACAATTTCGTGAACCAAATCATAACCTATGCAATTGAAGCTCGAAGTAGTTACGTACTGCCAGGGCCGCGGGTCCCTAACAATGGGCCTTACAAGAAAACTCAAGGTCACTCAAAGGGTAGTGGAGAGGGCTATGCTTGGGGGTTTCACTGCGTGATCAAATCAGGAATGAGGAGATCCGCAGAAGAACGAGAGTATCCGACATAGCTCGAAGAATCGCAACACGGGCCGGGCACATTGCCCGTAGGACTGATGCCCGATGGGGCCGACGGATTCTCGAGTGGCGACCACGTACCGGAAGACGCAGCGTGGGTAGGCCCCCGACAAGGTAGACCGATGATCTGGTGAAGGTCGCGGGAAAAAATATGGGATAGTTACGTAATCATCAATCACTATCAGTAGCAGTACTGCCTGACATTATCATTGTTGATGCTTAGACTAGTAAAGGCTGAAGTCAGTTCGTGGATGGTTGGCTGGCCATTTTATACCAAGACCCCGCCATGACTCAGAAAAGGCTTCGGTGGTCCCGGCTTTCATTCCAAGATTTTTGTCAGACGTCACGGGATGCCAGATAGTCCGACAATCGGACTTACCAACGCATTCCTATCACGTTACCCATTAAAGTAACTGAGTTTTCAAAATCAGATAGGCGTCGCTTCATGTACAAATAAGGATACTCAGCTCAAAGCTCAGGCTAAAGCGCACTACACACGACGGGCTAGATTAGCGGCTTCAGTCATTACAAGTCGTAAAACTTTGCCGGTGGCATGGCGGCGGCTCGACATCAGAAACTTATGTACGGAATGGTGCTGACAATACGACAATAAATGAAAACACGAACAATGCTGGTTCATAGGAATAATCCTAAACCACAGAAAAAAACCTAGCATCAAAAATAAAAAAATGAAGATTTCAAACAAACTTAATCGCATAAAATTGCAAACGGAATAGAACATCCTTTAAAAATCATTGGTTCACTGACCTGCGATCGGCGACAGCGCGATTCTGTATCGACTTGCTTTTTTCGCGCCATTATTATTGAAGTTTGGTACCGCAAGGATGCGGCGGTCATTAACCTATAATCGCTTCCTTATCAACATGTAAGTACTCATGTAGAAAAATGAAAAATAATTTCCTGTGAATAAACTAATGGTCATTTTTATGGGTAGACTGAGAATGTGTTTAGATACACGGTGTTTAATTTATTGTCGTATTGTCATACCACTCTGTATATTAACTCGACACTACAGTTCAAATGTCGACGGGCAACTGAGCACTTGCGTATGCTAGCAGCTGGCAAGCCGCCGACATGTCAGCGGGCAACACGCGCGCGTGAAATTGCCGACATGCTTCTTTTAACTTAAGCAGGTTGTGTCGGCGGGTTTGGTGTGTAGTGCGCTATAGACTAGACTGGATGCTTACCATAAAATCGGAGACAGGCTCTGAGCAAACGATTATTTCAGATAATTAGGAACATTATAACAAACTATTTGTTATTCATACATTATCCTTTTAATCGTTTTTTAGAAATTCCTAGTGTGGGTAACACTAGGAATTTCTCCTGTATTGTGAGTGGATCTACAAACATTTAAACTCACATACACAAACAGGCAAACCCGGAACCCGGAATCTATGGGCAAAACATACATATTGTTCTGTGCGGGAAACAAGCCCGCGACACATCAGAAAATTAAAACAGTTACATTTATATTAGATGTCCCAAGCTTCTATTGTTAGCTTGCATCTGGTAACTCTACAGTAAATTATTCGTTCTGGCCACACGACATGGCCTGTCATTATCTATTATAGACAACTGACAGCCCGGCCTTCTTGCTCGAGACGCGGACCGGCGACGAGTATATTTTTTTTTTTTTTTTTTTATTAAAGTATAAACCAGCGCTTGACCGCAATCCTGCCTGATGGTAAGCAGTGACGCAATCGTTGATGGTAAAGCGCACTAGTTTATTAAGAGCCTATTCACTCTAGCCTTGAAGACACTCAAATTGTAGTCCGACGGAAACACCGCCGCCGGCAGATTGTTCCAGTCCCTCGATGTACGCGGTATAAAGGAGGAGGCGAAAAGCTTCGTCCGGATTGTAGAGGTGTTAACAACATAAGGGTGGAAACTCGCCGTACGACGGGTCGTCCGATGGTGGAACGGAGATGGGGGAATTAAATCGTGCAATTCCCTCGCACACTCCCCAGAATGTATCCTATAGAACACCGAAAGGCTGGCTACTCTACGCCTGTGCTCTAGGCTATGGAGACCAACTCGAGTTAAATCAGGGTCACCAATCAGCCTCTTCGCACGCCTCTCCACTGAATCCAAAGTGGCCAGGTGACACTTAGCAGCACCAGCCCAAATGTGGCTGCAGTACTCCACACACGAACGGACCTGTGCTTTGTACAACATTAGAAGCTGCCCTGGTGTGAAGTATGCGATTACACCAAGTTTTCTGGCAGCCACCTTGGCCTTGGACTCAATGAACCGCCCAAAGTTTAGGTTCGAGGAAATCTCAATACCCAAAAGCTGAAGGCGGTCGGTACCCTCCAAGGATACATTCCAAAAAGTAGGAGCCAAGGTGAACGGGCTCCTTTTGGCGGTGAAAAGACACGCCTGCGTTTTGGCGGCATTGAATGCTACAAGATTGGCATTGCCCCATTCGGAGACTGCCTGAAGTGCAACAGTCTTTCGCTCTACCATGGCCTCTCTTTCGGACCGGATTGATTCCCTACTAGCCCGAGCATCCGGCAGGTATCTCTCCACAACTGTGCTGTCATCTGCATACCCATAGATACCGGGCATCAGCAGATCGTTAATATGCAGCAGAAACAGAGTTGCAGAGAGAACAGAACCCTGAGGAACACCGGCATTAGTCGACATGGGCTCAGATGAGCATCCGTCGACAACAACTCGGAGGGACCGTTCAGTCAGGAAGTCTTTTACCCAGCCAGTCAGGCTAGGGGAAATGCCGTACGCTGGAAGCTTACTCAAAAGGCCAGCGTGCCATACCCGGTCGAAGGCCTTCGAGACATCAAGGGAGACAGCAATTGCTTCCCCATTCCTCTCGAGTGCCTCGCCCCACAAGTGAGTGGCATACACTAGTAGGTCCCCAGTTGACCGATTGCGGCGAAACCCGTACTGTCGGTCACTGAGGAGATCGTTACCTTCCAGGTATGCCAAAAGGCGCGAGTTCAATACACGCTCCATAATTTTGCAAAGTATGGAGGTGATCGAAATCGGCCGATAGTTGTTAGGATCGGCACGACTACCCTTTTTGGGCACGGGCTGCACGTTGGCAAGCTTCCAGGACTTGGGCACTATACCAGTCCCAAATGAGAGGCGATTAGTTACTTACTTACTTACTTACCGCTGTGCGATCGGTAGACACAAGTGTAAACAATTTTGTCCACACCAGTGTCAACCAACAGCCATAGGGACGAGAAATGAGGGTCTTCGAGGTGACGGAGGCGCCGGCAACAAATGTCATTGCGGACATACACACAGACCCCAGCACGCTGCAGAAAATGGTGCTCCAATGCGTATCCCGGGTAGCTGAGGTATGCCGCATCAGACGGACATCTGATCTGGGTCTCCGTCAAGAAAAGTAGATGGGGCTTCTCAGTCTCAAGGTGGTGATGTACTGCAATGAGATTGGAGTGCAGACCTCGAATATTAGAGAGGTGCACTTTGAAAGAGAGGACGTGCGCCCGCTGTACACACCTACTTTTCTTTTTAGACCTTTTCATTAAAAAAAAAAAATTGAGTGAATAGGAAGGAAGACGGCAGTTGAGTGAGGTGATGCAATGTTAATCCCAACAATGCGACCAACGATGCCGGGCCAGAGGGAGATTGATCTGGAGACTGCGGGGACGCCCGAACCCCCCCAGGGATCACCATCGGGTCCTCTCGCCCGGTCGCCAACCGGCACGATGGGGCCACCCTGGGATTTTTCGCTGTTGGCGGGGCAGCCTTTCGTATGTGGCTGGCACACTACTTGGGCCCCCAACCACCTGCGGTCGGCCAGCGGAGCACCGTGCTTCGGATCCCGCTACCCTCCACGACCAAACTCCCGACACGACAACAATTGGCGCATCGTACCCGGCATACATCGCAACATAACTGCTCAGACCCGCCCTCCAAACGGCTTCACCAGACATCATGCCGGAACACGACGAATCGCTTGGCGGCATGACTTTGTCTGGTGGGTGGTAACTACGCCGGCGGCCGATGGTGAGGCCTACCACCGAGAAAAAAAAATAAAAATATTGGGTTACTGTTATTTTTTGGAGGTTAAGTCCTGCAAGTAAGTATTTTTAGGTAATGTACTGTTATCCGACTAATGTAATGGAAAGGATAATAAATATGTTTTTGTATTAGCAACGACGTGTTCAGTTTTATTGCAAACCCTTTTTCATTTCTGAGCTGTAGCTTACACTATTGTACTTCTAGAAACATCTAATGATGAAGTTCATCTGCAATGCAAACCCAGCCAACCGGAATGCATTCATATAAATCTGTCTGCTAATTACGCTTGATTGGTAATTAACATTTGTATCAAATGCGCGTGCGCGGCTGCACGTGATCCGTCACTCAATCGGTTAATTTATTAATTAAAAGGTTTGCTATACAGTAGTATTAATTTATGCGTTGATTAAAATGTGCTTAATCTTTTGTAGGTACTGATAATTGCGTATGACATGGCTAAGTGGAAATCAACTTGCAAGATTTACTAAACATGACGAGATTTACTACGATGACGACAACTGATGGCAGTCGGGAGCTGCAGCAGTGGTGGCCTGCCGTCACTTACGAGTTGGGACGTGGGTCCATACCCAAGCAAGGCACTTTATTTTCGTAATTTATTCTATATATATCTTCTTTTTATTCTATATATATCTTCTTTTTATTCTATATATATCTTCTTTTTATTCTATATATATCTTCTTTTTATTCTATATATATCTTCTTTTTATTCTATATATATCTTCTTTTTATTCTATATATATCTTCTTTTTATTCTATATATATCTTCTTTTTATTCTATATATATCTTCTTTTTATTCTATATATATCTTCTTTTTATTCTATATATATCTTCTTTTTATTCTATATATATCTTCTTTTTATTCTATATATATCTTCTTTTTATTCTATATATATCTTCTTTTTATTCTATATATATCTTCTTTTTATTCTATATATATCTTCTTTTTATTCTATATATATATCTTCTTTTTATTCTATATATATCTTCTTTTTCAGCCTATAGAGGTCCACTGCTGGACAAAGACCTCCCCCAAGGCTTTCCCCAAGACCGGTATTGTGCTGCCCGCATCCACCGGCTTCCCGCGACCTTCACCAGGTCATCGGGCTTGTTAGGTCTCCCTACGCCGCGTCTTCACTCCAGAACCTTACTGCCCCATTGGCCATCGGTTCTACGAGCAATGTGCCCCGCCCACTGCCACTTAATTTTAGCGACTCGATGAGCTACATCGGTGACTTTGGTTCTTCTGCGGATCTCCTCATTTCTGAATAAAAGGCACTTTATTTTTGTAAATTATTGTATAAGTATAGTATTATAGATCTCAAAATGGGACGAGAAAATGTAGGTGGGTATGTTTTTTTTTTTTTTTTAAATAATTATAAACTAGCGCTTGACCGCAATCCCGCCTGATGGTAAGCGGTGATGCGATCGTTGATGGTAAAGCGCGCTAGTTTATTAAGAGCCTATTCACTCAGAAAAACTGAGCGAATAGGAAGGAAGACGGCAGTTGAGCGAGGTGATGTAAGAAAGGTGAGGAGAGGTGGTCTAAGAAATATATAAAAAAAATAATACATGTGACATCCAACCAAACCATTTCGTGGATTATGGACTCTACATTCCCTCTCGCAGAAAGATGAAGCCTAGATCCTAACAGTGGGAACATTATATGCCTCTTTGCAATGATCTTAGAATGTCTTTTCTCGGTGGTAGGCCATAACATCAGCCGCCGGCAGAAGTTACCACCCACCAAACAAAGCCTTGCCGCCAAGCGATTTGTCGTGTTCTGGCATGATGTCTGGTGAAGCCGTACGGAGGACGGGCCTGAGCAGTTGTGTTGCGATGTGTACCGGGTATGATGCGCCAAATGTTGTTGTGTTGGGAGTTTGGTCATGGAGGGTCTTCAGATCAATCTCCCTTTGGCGCAGCATCGTTGGTCGTGTTGTTGGGTGTAACATTGCATCACCTCGCTCAACTGCCGTCTTCCTTCCTATTCGCTCAGTTTTTCTGAGTGAATAGGCTTTTAATAAACTAGCGCGCTTTACCATCAGCAATCGCATCACTGCTTACCATCAGGCGGGATTGCGGTCAAGCGCTAGTTCATAATTATTTTAAAAAAAAATGTCTCTTCTTCAGAGACAAATTCAAATCAAATCAGGATGAATTTCACAAAAGTGCCTGGTTACGATTCTCTCGAAGACCTACTTATGATTCTGGAATCAAGTCTTGGTATGTACCATTGATAACCTGTGCGTTTATTACGAGGTACATTACCGCGCCCGCAACAGCACGGAATGGCATTTCAGTTATATTTACATAAGTCACCGCGTTATCGGGGCCTGATGACTGGCCCAGGAATGTACTGGTTAGCGCATAAATCATATCGAGGGACGTCGAAATCAAAATGAAAAGTCATTTATTCAAATTAGGTGATTGAATCTCGTTGTACCGTAGGTACTTACAAACCATTTGACCTACAACCTCAATGGTGCAGAGGAGACTTAGCTTCGTTTGCACCATGCAATATACCATCTTATTCTAGACTCAGGTAAAATAAAAACAAATAATAGATTCTGTGTGCAAAACCATTTTTTAATATAAATAAACAACCAACAACAATAATATGTTTAAAAAATAAATTCCGCAACTACTTCATGCAATATTATAAAAATACTGGCAACACACAAACATTTTTATTCTATTGTTGCCTAAAATTACTAATGGCAACTTTATACATAATAAGAAGACTGAGTTTTTAGCTTAAAGGTCTAGTAACAGAGCCAGAAACTTGCATAAAAGAACACTGAATTTTTAATAATAATCGTTTTACTACTTTAGCCTAATTCTAAATTCAAATCTTTTTTGTTATAATTTTAAGCTAGTGCTTGACCGCAATCCTGCCTAATGGTAAGCAGTAATGCAATTGTTGATGGTAAAGCGCGCTAGTTTGATAAGAGCAATATTAAATGCAATGTTAAACCTAACAACACGACCAACGATGCTGCGTCAGAGGGAGATTGATCTGGAGATCCTTCACGACCAAACTCCAGACACAACAATATTTGGCGCATCGTACCCGGAAAATAACGCAACACAACTGCTCAGACCCCTCCTCCGTACGGCTTCACCAGACATCATATATATATTATAAAGCAAATGTGTAGGTATGTAATAAAATTGGTAATCATGCCGAATTGTTTGTCTTATTTATTTATTTATATATTCTTTATTGTACACTAATCAAACATCGAACAAAAACATTCAACACAAAAATCATGCAATTGGCGGCCTTGTCGCCAATGCGATCTCTTCTAGGCAACTAAAGAATGGACAGATTCTCCCGAACCACAAATGGGACTGTCAACAAGTAAACAAATAAATTAGCGAAAAGTGTTTATTGAACAAGATCATAACGACAAGTAGTGTTCCTTCACAAATCTCTTGAATTTGTCTTCGTCTTGTGAATCTTCCATGTCTATCTCGCCTTTACTGAGCGGAGATTGCATGGTAGCACCAATAGGCCGCAGTCTCTACAGGACCGTTACAACTGGGCCGCCACTGCACGCCTTACCCAAGATCATGTAACACTTGTGCTTCCACCTGTACCGGTCCCCAGCGTCATGGCGGCACAGGTAACGTTGTACAAGCACTAGCGCTGATAAGCTATCGATCCGTCAACTGGACACAATTATACCAAGTTTATATCGACGCAGGCGCATTCATCATACTGCAGAGAGATCGGGTTACAACGTGGGATCATTTTGATATTAATCTAGGGTATGCAATGCCTGCAACGAGATTGAAGCATGAGCATAATGAAAACACTGTTGACGAAAAGTACCTAACTAATTTTTTTTTTTAAAGAACGTTGCGCCACACTCGCAATTTCTCCTATATCGTGGGTGCGTTTACAAATATATAAACTCACATACACAAACAGACAAACCCGGAACAACTACTTGTAAGTCATACAAATATTTATTCCGTGCGGGAATCGAACCCGTCACACGCAGCGCAAGAATTAGCATCTAAACCACTGCGCTAACCGTGCAATCAGATAGATTATAATAACATTACAAATATTCGCTAAAAATATAAACAAATATGATTTATGAAAAAATAACTTTAATTCCAACAGGCAATTCTCTTCCATTCTAAGAACTCGTGCTTCTACAATGATGAACTAGCCGAAGTTTTCATTAAACATGAATCACAGAACAATAACATTCTTCTAGATAACATCGTCGATGTGGAGAACACAACACACAAAGTGGCAAACAATGTTTATTTATTGTTACCTCGTATCTCACATGTTTGATGGACAATGCATAGCAATAGGTGCATTGTAATACTTCCTAACACTAGATACGGGATACCGCTCTAAAAGCATGAGAAACAGCATTTAAAAATCACTCATTCTCCATAAAAAAATGAACGAATCTCCGACCAGAGTGGTATTGTCTGGCGGGCATGTATCGTGAGTGCGTTTAAAAACATATAACATATTAACTGCTGATTCTCAGCCTAATTTTAATAAATAACTTTTGATTTCAGACGGAGTTTCAGAGTCCATAAGGTTAGTAACAATTTTACTTAACTTCTAGTGTTAGTAGGTTACAGACACAGATATATCTAAAATCAACTTACAACTTAGCGTGGAGCTGCATCCACCTCTGCCACATGGGATTTTGAACACAAATACGATATTACATTAAAAGGAATACTAATGGATACCCAGAAAACTAACTATGATTTCCATGCTACTCCATTATGTGATGGGAAAACGTGCACACTACTGTAGCATGGTAATAGGTTATGTAATGTTGACATATAATTGTTTTATATATTGTGGACAAACAACTGATGCACTATATTGAGATGAGTTCGTGACATGTTGATTAAGTGCTTAAAGATCAACTCAACCCAAGGGGTGAAACAGTACCCCTATCATTTATACCCTAAGATTCCAATGTCCGTGTATCTATCACCAGTATGTATCTCATGGACAGTGATATCTAATCAGTTGAAATTTTCAGAGAATATGTATTTCTGTTGCGGTTTTAGTTTGTGAATAGTTTTAGTACAATTAGGACATAGTCCCCCTTATTCATAAACTTTTCTTAAGATTAACTAGTGATTAGTGACCGTTTAACCATTAATTTTTGACGTTTTAACGTCACTTAACGTTAATCATCGTTTATGAATAAACACCATAGTGTTGAAGGAGTTGATTCTTAAATGCTGATTAAAGTTAGTGACGTGCAAACGTCAAAAACGTATGGTTAAGCTGGTTAAGCAGTCGCTAGTTAACTTTAAGCAATGTTTATGAATAGAGGTGAATATTGTTAACGCTGAGAAAATATACATCATACTGCATCTTATCATCACAACGTATTCCTTAAGTATTAATCTATATACATATAAATCAATGCCACTTTCTTTGTAATTTTATAACTCAAGAACAGACTCACCTGTCCAAACCAAATATTTAGGCTTTGTTTTGACTAATTAGTAGATGGTTTATGTGAAGTTTGAACAGAATCGGTCGAGTAGGTCTTCATTTATCACATTTTCTGTAACAAATGAATTCAATGATTGGTGGACCATCATCTCATCTATATATACAAAAATCAATGCCTCTTTCTTTATTATTTTATAATCCACCAAAACTGTAATGACACCAGATTGGCAGTAAAAGATTATTGCCAAATTTAATTGAAGCTAAGATCTTAACTGGTAAATCAAAAGGAGAAGTTTGTTTGATACCGCGTATCCCTATGATCCCAACTGATACGATACTGATATTTGAGTTCAAACGATTACAATATCCTGTGCGTTTATCATTTGCTATGTCCATCAACAACGCCCAAGGGCAAACATTTCACATTTGTGGTCTGAATTTGGAGGAATCGTGTTTTTCAGATGGTAAACTTTATGTTGCCTGTTCGAGAGTCGGTACCCCCAGTCGTTTCTTTAATAATCTAAATGTTTTGGATTAAGTTTTAAAATTGCTAGCAATTACAAAAAATATGTTATGTTTGAATAAATAATTTGGATGATCCAATAAATTTGTTTTTATTGTTTCACTTTACACGTAGCGAAGCACGTATAGGGCCGCTAGTTAATTATAATTATTCATTACTTCGATATATGTAGTTGTGAAGCATACAAATGAGTGTGTAGAAGTAATTATAAAAACTAATAATTTATGATATCAGTATGATATCTGTACCATAGTCTCTCTGTCACAAAGCACATCAAGCTACTACAAACTGTCAGATTTTTATTAGATTTTTAACTTTATCTATAAAGCATTAAGGCAGTAAATATTTCCACATATAATTTGGGTTGCAAACTCCGATACGTAATTTGGAATTCCCAGCGTCTTGAAGAAGCAGTTTTATTTTTTGATGGGAAATCATCAAATGAGAGGTAATTTGATGATTCCCGCTCTGGGCGGAGCGGAATGGCGTTTCAGTCTTTACTGAATAAAACCCACCCGTATTTCTTCACTTGCCTTTGTAAGTGTACCAGGGTCACGGTATCTCTTTCAAACAATCCAGGGCCCAAGAAATAGATTAGAGATAGGAATACAAACTGTCAGATAGTTATGAATATCTGAAGAATTGTTTACCGAGGGACCTTTCGCTACTTACTTCAGAAAAGACAAGACCTCACATATCATCATCAACCTTTTCATCGTCCCACTGCTGGGCACAGATCTCCTCTCATACATAGAAGTATTGAGCGTAATCACCACGCTTGTTCAATGCGGGTTGGCGATTTCAGACTTAAAGTCCAGGTTTCCTCAAGATGTTTTCCTTCACATTTTTAATCAGTCATTGGTGTCCAAGATATAAAAGAAAGTACATATAACTTAAAAAGGTTACATTGTTACTTGCCTGACCTGGAATCGAACCCACGCACTCATACTTGAGAGGCTGGTGTTTCAACCACTAGGCCACCACGACTCGAGCTAAGACTACCTGGCACAAATCACTGGAACCGTATACCAATCGTATCATCCTTTCTGTAGTAACCGTATGTTTTGCCCTTTATTTCGTTGTCGATACGGAATATTCCACCCATCTTTATACCTACAAATCTACACGATGGTTGGTCTCACTGCCTTGTATTGAAGCGGCAGATAAACTTTCTAGAACATCATAAAGTTACACAGTTTTTTACTACGCGGGGGTGTGATTGTTAAACGTGGAGTAGGCAGAAGTCCCGCCCTTTCATTGTATTTGCACTCTTCCCACAGTCCCCACAATTAGCAATTTTAAAAATATAAACAAGCCACTGCCATGTTACTGCAGTGCGTCAACAATGTTCGCTGAGTAGCGCAGAAACGGCTTTGATAGAACCGGAAAAAAGATAACTTCAATGCTATGCAGATTACGTAAGAGCAGTAACAACAGCCTCTAGATAATAAATAAGCAGGAAGCTAGACAGCCCTCTGGTGTAGAGCCTCATCCAGAAGATCTCTTAGTAATTAAATACTAACATAGTTTCTAACAATATAAATGTAATGCATCAATGGTTGTCGAAAATGGAATGGTGCAGAATGTTGTTGAATTAGTAAAAATATTAGCCTTTGGGGGAACGAGATAAGCATTGACGAGTATTACAGGTTTTCTGACAAATTCTAGATACGCAAAGTTTTAAATATATATTTATCTATGTATATAGGTACGTACTTATTAAATATACATTCATCTATGTAACAAATGTGTGCATGCAGTAATATAGTATAGCCTGTGATAACGGCCCCAACGTACGAATTATTTGCCGCGAATCCAGTCAGGCACTATTACTTTCTCACCATCGTCGTTATCAACAACCTTTTGATCGTCCCACTGCTGGGCACAGGTCGCCTCTCATACAGAGAAGGATTGCTCGTAATCACCACGCTTGCTCAATGCGGGTTGGCGATTTCAGACTTAAAGTCCAGGTTTCCTCAAGATGTATTACTTCACCTTTTAATCAGTCATTGGTGTCCAAGATATAAAAGAAAGTACATATAACTTCGAAAGGTTACATTGTTACTTGCCTGACCTGGAATCCAACCCGCACACTCATACTTGAGAGGCTGGTGTTTTAACCACTAGGCCACCACGAGTATTTACCACGTTACTTTATGCAAATAATTTAATCATCCTTGCTTGAAATGATGAAGAAAAACAGTGAGAAAACCACGACCTACTCCGTCTCAAGGAGATGAGAATTGTATACGGGGGGCATCCCACTATTAATATAATATTATAATAATATCCATTCGAAATTTATGCGAGCAGGACGCAACTAATATGAATAGGTATATTTTGTATGAACATTAATAGAATAGGACATACGTAGATCCTGAAAAAATAAACCATTCCTTTGATAATCGTAACCACGAGCACGATATCTTTTTAAAAACCATCATCAAATTAACTTTACAACCACTGGAACCCATCAAACATGGGTGTTAAGTAAAGTCCAAGACAGCCCCCTTCCCCCCATCAGTATGGGGACGTGTGTGTCTAAACTATGTACAGAAATACATCGCCATCTGCACGCCATAACATGTTACGAAACACGATACTGTAGCAGGGCTGCCCCTGTGTCACATAGAGAATGTAAACAAAAGAGATTTTTATTGCAAATTGATTTTTATAACAAAGTTACTTGATAAGTAAGCACATGCATACAAGGCAAATTAAATTTGCTAGTGATATACATAATATAATAATAATAATTTTTATTTTTCGAAAGTACAAAGACGTTACAAGAAAGAGTTACATATATTTTGGTAAGGTAAAATGTACAGAGGCAAATAAATTTAAGACAACGACTCCCAAACTGAGATATGCTCGTATCTTGGGTAGTCGGCGGTCAGCCGTTTTAAATGTCAATATACTCCGCAGACATGAAAAAAAAAAACAACATGACAAAATCAAAATAATTTGTTTTTTCGTACTTAATCATATTTGGATATCGATCGAAAAACTGAATTTGTTAAACTGTTAAATTCACATGTAAGAAGACGAAATTGGGTATTTAGTTTTGCCGCAAAATTCTATCCGTCACATGCAAGATGAAATGACATGCAATGGATTTCATTTTAGCAGTTCAACCACATTCATTGCGTTAGTTACTTTACTGACCAGACAAATTTTTCGTACATACGGAGCCATGCATGTCGTTCTAAAAGATTATCAGTTTCGATACGAAATTGGGGTGCTGTGCACAAATTGTCAGTAACAAGTACTTTTTATATTGAAAGAATAAACAGAAGACTAATTATTACCCTGAAATTCAATAGACTGCACGGTTAGCGCAGTGCTTAAGCTATTCACTGTTGCGCTGCGTGTCGCGGGTTCGATTCCCGTACGGAACAAATATTTGTATGATAATGTTGTTCCGGGTCTGGATGTTTGTGTATGTGAATTATATGTTTATAAAAGGCACCCACGATATAGGAGAAATTCCAGTGTGAGGCTACGTTTTAGAGAAAAAAAGAACCGTATGATCATACGAGTATATAAAATATTCATTAAAAAGCTTACAATTAGGAGCAGCCCTAAGATCAACATCTGCCTTTTAAGGCGTTCCCAATGCACATCACAAGGGGCAAACGTGATTATTTTATAACGTAATGTGGTACTTTTAGTGCCAGTGCATCCTGCCCGTTGCGACACGGTACCGAGAGTACAGACTGAAATATTATGAAAGAACCAACCAAACTTTGTGATGTACTATGATGTCTGGATTTGGGTTTCAATGGAGTCTTCACCCAGGATAAAGACTAATGGAATAGAAAACTTTTATTTCAGGCAGGAGTCTATGGAGAGATTCATCATCATCATCATCATTTCAGCCGAAAGATGTCCACTGCTGGACATAGGCCTCCCCCAAGGATCACCACGACGACAGGTCCTGCTTCTCCCGCATCCAGCGGTTTCCTGCGACCTTTACTAGATCATCGGTCCACCTTGTCGGGGGCCTACCCACACTGCGTCTTCCGGTGCGTGATCGGCATCGGTCCTACGGGCAATGTGCCCGGCTAACTGCCACTTTAGTGTTGCAAAAAATTCGAGCTATGTCGGTTACTTTCGTTCTTTTGCAGATCTCCTCATTCCATATTCGATCAAGCAGTGAAACCCCAAGCATAGCCCTCTCCATTACCCTTTGAGGGACCTTGAACCTTCTTATAAGGCCCATTGTTAGCGACCACGTCTCAATTCCATAACTCATTACGGGCAACACACACTAGTCGAAGACCTGTCTTGAGACACTGCGGTATTTCGGACGAGAAGATTCTACGTAGCTTCCCGAAAGCAGCCCAGCCGAGTTGGATTCGACGATTGACCTCTTTCTCGAAATTGGACCTTCCTAACTGGATAGTTTGTCCCATGGCGAGGTTACATACACAAATATAAAACACGTGAAATTAACACTTAGCGTGGACCTGTATCCACCTCCGCAACATCAGGAAATCCCACCCATCCGCGAACAGACTGAGAATACTGTTGTTGGTGCTGCCGCGAACACGCGTCATCAAGGATGCATAATACCAAAATAGTGATTATTATGGTGATTTCAAAAGGTCAGGATCACGTTGAGATCATCATAAACATGAACCAAGTCTTCAACAAATATTTTGATCCTTAAAAGTCCTACTACGGTTAGTCGTTACTGTACCTACACAGCCGGGGGATGTTAGTCAATATAAACACATTTAACTAGCCTATGGACCACACTTCCTTACAAGATGGAACAAAAGCACGTAAACCGCTACAAACACAAACAAGCCCGGAATGTGGCTTTGTTACAAAATCAAACACATTTACAGCATCTGAAATTAGACACCAAACTACAAACTAAATTATATCGTATTGCCATCATAATAAAGTTTAAATTAGGTTAAGACGTATCCTGAAAATTGTTTAACCTAACACATTCAAAACTACATTTTACTATTTTTGAAATAAAGTTCAGATTCAATTGTGGTTTGTAGAAAATAATGCATAACGGTTTTTGGTGATGGATGTAGGATATTGAATGGTCCCAATTTGGTTGAATCGTATTTCTTCCTTACAGGATACATTGGGGGGTAGTTATAAATAACGTAATGTTACGGTGGTCCATCTAAGATTGGACTCGCAGGAAGACAAATGGAAAAATATGGAATTCGTTATTGGAATAATGATTGATTGCTTTTCCTTCTTCGTTTGTTTTTCCTTTTAACTTATTATTACAGAAGATTGAGATATAGGACCACTAGGCCACCACAGTCGTGGTTAAAACACCAGCCTCTCAAGTGTGAGTAAGTCTCAAGTCTATTGGACACCAATGACTGATTACAAGGTGAAGGAAAACATCTTGAGGAAACCTGGACTTTACGTCTGAAATCGCCAACCCGCAATAAGCAAGCGCGGTGATTACGCTCAATCCTTCTCTGTATGAGAGGAGACCTGTGCCCAGCAGTGGGACGATAAAATGGTTGATGATGAAATATAGGAGACTGAGTTTTTTTTATTATTATTATTTTTTTTTTTTATTGAAATATAAACCAGCACTTGACCGCAATCCTGCCTGATGGTAAGCAGTGACGCAATCGTTGATGGTAAAGCGCACTAGTTTATTAAGAGCCTATTCACTCTAGCTTTGAAGACACTCAAATTGTAGTCCGACAGAAACACCGCCGCCGGCAGATTGTTCCAGTCCCTCGATGTACGCGGTATAAAGGAGGAAACGTTTCGTTCGGATCGTAGAGGTGTTAACAACATAAGGGTGGAAACTCGCCGTACGACGGGTCGTCGCACACTCCCCAGAATGTATCCTATAGAACACCGAAAGGCTGGCTACTCTACGCCTGTGCTCTAGGCTTTGGAGACCAACTCGAGTTAAATCAGGGTCACCAATCAGCCTCTTCGCACGCCTCTCCACTGAATCCAAAGTGACCAGGTGACACTTAGCAGCACCAGCCCAAATGTGGCTGCAGTACTCCACACACGAACGGACCTGTGCCTTGTACAACATTAGAAGCTGCCCTGGTGTGAAGTACTGCCGGACCTTTGCGATAACGCCAAGTTTTCTGGCAGCCACCTTGACCTTGGACTCAATGAACCGCCCAAAGTTTAGGTTCGAGGAAATCTCAACACCCAAAAGCTGAAGGCGGTCGGTACACTCCAAGGATACATTCCGAAAAGTAGGAGCCAAGGTGAACGGGCTCCTTTTGGCGGTGAAAAGACACGCCTGCGTTTTGGCGGCATTGAATGCTTTGCATGGTTTTTAAATAAGAAAATAGATCAAGCTACCCAAAACTGTCAAATGTTCCCAATGAATTTTGATCCTTAATGCTTTAAAACTATAGCAGAAAATTTAATAAAGATATTTCTTATATTGTAGTCTCTTGTCATCTGTAAAATCCATTGTATCATTATAGCTTCTTTCAGAATTATGTCGTAAGAAGCATTTTTAAGCTATTGCATAGCTTCTATCGCGGGCCTTGAGCGCGGGGACCGAATCCAGAAATTCCGTAACGAAAAAACCTCACGCTCCCCACTCCGACGGGTACGGAGGTGTGGCTTGAAGGCCGTACATCGTCTAACGTCGTTTCAGTTTGGCAGTCTTCGGCACGGTATGTTTGTGTGCGTGCGACTACATCTTTTGAAAACAATTTATAGATTTTCAAAAAGAGCATGCATATTGCAGGGCGCGAACTCAGTTCTACAAACTTGCCATGCTACTGATAGTCGCGATGTGCTAAACTTGCGATTAATTTTCTCTCTGAAATAGGTCTTCTATAGAGATATGTCATCTATGACAAAATATGGGACCACCATTGACGCGGTATTTTCTAGGTATTTAGAGGATATTAAGTCGCAAACTTATGTTTCTTATTTCAGTTATCATAAACCTATAGTTTCAATGATAAATATTCCTGAATAACCAACAGCTACTGTAAGGTAATAAAACCCACATGTATTGTAAAATAATAAACATATTTTAAATAATATTAACTTTTTATTTATTTAATAAAAGAAAAATTTGTTTTCTTATCGGTCACCACGCTCAAAAAGTGTAACTTGAATTAATATCAAAGAAAAAGAAATACTGCATAAATAAAATAAAAAAATAATTATAATTGCATAAATTGATACAAAATGCTATGCAATAGCTTTACCGCGGCAGTCCCCGAGTGCCACACGTCTTTTTTTTTTTTTTTGAGACAAAAATGTTTTACGAATAATATGATACATGACAACTAGAAAAACACAAATCTATAAAGCATATATAGATTTAGATAGGTACTTATAATACAATTTAAAGCACATTTAGTTATATAATGTATGTACTCGTGTGTGTAGTAAACACATAGAGCACCCATTTGGTATTCCCTTCGTAATTATATCTTGCCCCGTAATCATAATAGTAAACCAAGTCACCAAAAGCACTGTAACATTCAACAGTACACCTTACTTAATTCTATATTTACCACAGCTTATACATTTATATTTTTTTTTTTTTTAAATTATAAACTAGCGCTTGACCGCAATCCCGCCTGATGGTAAGCAGTGACGCGATCGTTGATGGTAAAGCGCGCTAGTTTATTAAGAGCCTATTCACTCTAGCCTTGAAGACACTCAAATTGTAATGTGACGGAAACACCGACGCCGGCAAATCGTTCCAGTCCCTCGATGTACGCGGTATAAAGGAGGAAGCAAAACGGATCGTCCGGATTATAGTTTATTCTACCCTCTATTTGCGACGAAAGCTAATAAAGATCGGAACACACGATGTGATTCATTGCGAGATGGGCTAGACGCGTCGAGCGACGACGAGATACATTCCCTGTGTACACACAGTAGGGATGGGACGTCGTTGTTTTTTATGATGTCGATAAATTTATTTATCGACATATCGATCCTGTAAACAAGCGATTGTTCGCATTCCCGCCTGATGGTAAAGCGCGCTAGTTTGTTAAGCATAGTAAGTCTATTCATTTTTACTTTAAATGGTTTAAATAAATGTTAATTGGTGTGTAAATAAACATAATTCGTATAAGGTAATAAGGTTAACTAATTAACTTGATTTTAATTAACAACTTTCAAGCTAGCAAGTACAATAAATCCGTATTGAAAACAGCAACACTTTTTTGTAAATCACTAAATTTTGATTTTATAAGAGGTCGTTATAAAAATAAATACGGTAGTAAAAAATAACCACACACGCTTATTTGACAAGCAGCTTTTCAATTCCGTTTTAAATACATAGTAGATAAGGCCTTGAGAACTTACGCAAAATTCACACTTCAATCATGGTACGACCTTCTATTTGCCAAACTATACCATAAAAAAGATATCACAGCGGCACGGCGCCGGTCAAATCACACACCATTAAAAAAATACCGAGATCATTAAGCCTGACCACACCTGCTACTCAACAAGACAAATATTGCGAAACATTACAATCACAATCACTCATTACTCTAATAGTTATTACCAAACAGAAATTACTGATTGATTTTATCGGTGATCTCCGAATCAATCGAGTCTTGCAATCGAATCAACGCTGACAGGTACTGATGATTGATTTGCATATCACTTGCCTTGTGAGGTGGCGAAATGTCAGAGAGTTAAGTATGTGCTCACTTGACTGGAGGTCGCTGTATGTTGTAGTTGTGTTAAGCTAAAATATTTATTTAATTTTTTATTGTAGGTAATATGTTTAAAGAACTAATTAAACTACCTGTTACATTGAAGGACTGACTAGTTATTTATACAATTTTTTTATATACATAATTATAAACTAGTGCTTGACCGCGATCCCGCCTCCTGGTAAGCAGAGATGCGATCATTGATGGTAAAGCGCTTTAGATTATTTAGAGCCTATTCAAAAAAAAAACTGAGTGAATATAAAAGAAGACGGCAGTTGAGTGAGGTGATGCAATGTTAAGCCCAACAAAACTACCAACGATGTTGCGCCAGAAGGAGATTGATCTGGAAACCCTAGACGACCAGACTCCCGACACAACAACATTGGGAGCATCGTATCGTATCATCGTAACACGACTGCTAAGACCCCTCCACCGTATGGCTTAACCAGAGATCATACCGGAACAAGACGAATCGTTTGGCGGCAAGACTTTGTCAGTGGGTGGTAACTTCTGAAGGTAGATGATGTGATGGCCCATCGGGACCCGGTACCATCGAGAAAAAAGAACACTTAGGCGTACACGTCTGCATCGCTGTCATCCGAAAAGTGACCACAAAACTGACAGGGTTGGTACGCTAAATGGCAATGCTAATTCTTCGGCAAAAAAACGACACAATCCTCCGATTACGTTAAGTGTCGACCAGCAGGCGAAGATTTTCTTTAAAATGGAGAAAGGTTTGGGAAAGCATTTCGACATCTCGTTGTTAGATTCTTGTGATCTTTAATAGAAATATTGACAATTACAGGGAGATTGGAATTAAGGCTGGTTCGACTCAGTCTGGAATCCCGCTTAAAACTAGATTTGAGTGGAGATAAGTTATGAAATCTAGAATACAAGTCTAGAACCAATTAATACAAGCGTTAATTTATGTTTGGAGTCAACTTTAATATGAAGCACACAGGTGGGAAAATGTTTAAGTAAAAATTATAAATATTGCTAGAGACGACGATAGATCAAGCTACTTATTTCCAGTTTTAGCTATCCTCTCATTAAATAGATTTTTCGTACAATTAGTAGTCAGTTTATGAAAAAATATTGTGAAAATCTTCTTCTTATCATGTCGCCATTCGTTTTAATCCGTCGTCCCTATGTCATTTGAAAGATATTAATCCATAAATAGTCGACGATAATAATTTTCGCAAAAAAATTTATTGATAAACCATAAAAAAGTCAGCCTATAATTAAACATTTAATGCGCTCGAATAAGCTCACAATCGATCTCTTAACTTTTATTGAAGTGATTTGCATATCTGGCACCTCGCAAGGTGATATTGTTAGGAACGCGTTACACTCGCTGTTACAAGTTACAACAGATACATTGAACTTTATGAAAAAGATTTTGTTACAATTTTTTTCTTTTTTGAGAGTTTGACAATGACTAGTTTAAAAAAAGGAATATTTTTAAGAACTAATTTCAAAATGTCAAAAAGCCATTTAAATTTCTTAATATTTTAACAACTTTTCTACATTGATTGACGCTGAGAAGTAATTGCGAGAAAATTCTATAGATTTTTATATTTAAAAAAAAAAGACAATGAAAGAAAAATATAGGTACCCAAGGAAGACTATATAAAATATACTCTAAAAAGCTTACAAAATAATACAATTCGAAAGCTTTCAAAAGCATAACAATGCATCAATGAAAAATTAAAGCGTCAGAATGCTTTCGGCGATACTTACCGTCCTTAATAAAACCCGATAGCTCCTATCAAGCAGTCATTGTTATCAAAGTTTCGTCAATGGGTGGCAGGACTGGCAGTCATATAAGTTATACCCTTACCTTTTTTATCAGTACACTAAAAGCTTTAATTGAGAAATGAGGGCCCGTGTTTATGAGCTACTGAATGCATTATGTTTTATGAAATTCTTAATCATTATCGCGGGCAGTGGGATGTGTTAGATACTTATCCTAATCTTAAGAATAAACTTTATACGAATGAAACAAAAAATCTTCCCCAATTTATATCACGAGTCAAAGAAGTGTATTCGACTACCAAGACCATCATCAACCTTTTAATCGTCGCACTGCTGGGCACAGGTCTCCTTTCATACAGAGAAGGATTGAGCGTAATCACCACGCTTGCTCAATGCGGGTTGGCGATGTCATACTTAAAGTCCAGGTTTCTTCAAGATGTTTTCCTTCACCTTGTAATCAGTCATTGGTGTCCAAGATATACTTAAAAATACACATAACTTAGAAAAGTTACATTAGTAGGTACTTGGGTGATCGAGAATCGAACCAACACACTCATACTTGAGAGGCTGGTGTTTTAACCACAAGGCCACCACGACGAGTCCATCAAAATTAAGTAACTATAACATCTGTATACCTTGATATGATGGATGTTAGAAACAGAGTAATCACAATTATTAGCCGTCCCAAACATTTGTGTTGAGTTATCAGTTTTGTATGGAATAACTGATATTTTTCTCATCACACACACACCTCATAACTTTTTAATACATGATGTGTCGTTTTCACTTTATTCGATATTATTAAATTTCAGATTGTTTTAGTTTTTTAAACGATTTCCTCCTAAACTCCAGAATCAACCACCTAAAAGTTCAACCGAGTCTATGAAGAGACAATTTTTCAACTGTCAGACTATTTTCATTAGAAGTACAAAAGTTTATAAAGCATTCCCTTGATAACATCTGGAACTATTGACAACTTACAAACGGACTGCCCTATATCTATCAACAAACAATCACATTATTGTAAAAGCAACAGAACTAGTCTTGACACAACGTAGGCTGTGCTAGAAGCATTAACGAGTCGACAATGAAATGTCTCGCGTGGGTGGCGCCGGCCAGCGGTACAGATGCCAAGCAGCCGTTTGAACACACACTTTAATTATTAAATGGAATCATAATTAAAGATAATCGTGTTACTGTCAAGTTGACGTTTTGTGTAACATCAAGTTGTTGTGAAGTGCAGTAGATTCACACGAAGGGGCTTGTGTTTACTTTGCAAGGGATTGCTAAATGCATATTACACACTTCATATTAGGCTCGGTCTCTTCTTATCTGTGATTATAGAGAAATGTCATGTCCTCAGGCGTTACATCTGTTTACTGTGTAACAAGCATTTTAGGCGCTCAAATGATGTTGATAGGGGGCGCTGTTGGTACTCCAAAACATTTGCGCAATATTGTTTGAAAAAAAAAAGATGGCTGCTTTTTTTCCATTTTAGTCACGCTTTAGCAAATCTTTGTACAATAACAAGCACTGTCATATTTACCTAATAATTTAGTCATTATAAGCAGATAACTTTATAACGAATGTAGAAGTTAATTTAGAAGTGACCAGCTGACCCGTGCTGACTTCGTTGGGTGGTAAACATTTTTACTTGTGATGAAATCCGTCTATCACGGAAAAGTCTTGTCATTTTTCGGATTAATTATAACTCACAAATAACGTAGCGTAGCGTAGCCATTTATATCAGTAAAATCATTTTCAAAATCGTTTCAGTAGATCTAGAATTCTAGAGGTTTCCCCCTACAATCTCGAAAACTTTTCGTTCAATGCACGATGATATACCTTATCCGATGATAATCCTTAAAACAACCTCTAATCCATTCAAATACGTATGTAAATCTGTTTAGAACTGTCACTTGACATACAAGCTCTCCCCGCCGCTTCCCTTGTCACACAGAAGGTAAATATCATTGATTAACATAAACTTGTCTTCCTGTCCGCCAGCTTCCGCATCCGGTATTAATATAATATAAAAATTATGATAAAGGACAACCTTTTCGTAACTAGGAAAGTTCATTGCTTTATATTTTATTGGATATAAGACGTATTTCATGTTTTGTAAACTAGTATTATTTTTTTGTTTAATGAAAGACCTACTGGGCTCGAAAGATATGAGATGCCTTATAATCTTGATTTATGTCAACTTCATAATTATGATACGTAATGATTATTACACACTGAAACACACTTAAAGAAAATAAGTTGTTTGTGATAAGAGGATTTTGACAGAACCCTGTTGTGCTTTACAAAACAACGGAACTAAAAAATACAAATAATTAAGTATACTTCAATGAAGCATATTAATAACCCTATACCATAAATGATTACAGAATAAGCGTCACTTATTACTAAAAGTTAACAAAATAAATCAAAACGACCTTGATTTTCTGATGAAAACACTGGAATGAGTAGGTAAGACACATGAGTCACTCAAATATCAGTAATTAAATATTTTAAGTGTCAATGTCGATAATAAATATTATCTGCAACAAATCTATCGATATATCAGAAGTCACATCTCCCATCCTTATTGCTAGCCAAACTGACGTTAATGAACTTGGTCTGTTTGAAAATAGAACGGTGTTGGCGCCGACGCGGTGCAAGCGTCATAATAGAACTGCATTACAAGCATTGATTTTATGATCAACGCGCATTCTGATGCCGTTTCAGGAAGCTGAAAACGTGTCTCGTTTTACGGTTAAAAAACACGTCGTGGATTAGATTCCCGCACGAAACAAATATGTGACTTTAAATGTTTGGAAACGCATCTAGATGTAGGGGTAATTGCTAGTGTGTGACAAAGAATTTTAAAATAAACCCTAAAATAACTACATAGTTGCATAGTGAAAAATTTTACTTTGTACTCCCAATCATAACGGGCTAAAGGGCATTTAAATATATAGTAACGCTTATCTATATTTATTGGAATGTTCTTATAAAATGTAAAACCCACATCCTGATGGCGTCACACACTTTCAAAATGAAACATTTCAATGGCTAATCCATTACTTCGATGTTCGACAAATCGGTCTGCTCAACAATTTGAATAATGCAATGATTATTACACAATAACCCACCACATATTGTAGCGCAGATTGGGAGGGAGAGGCTTATATCCAGCAGTGGACTTCGACAAACTAACTTGATAATAATGAGAAAAGTAATCTTCCTATGTTCTATGTTACAGATTTGGTTAAAGGAAGAACTAAGGGCGGACCCTTAGTCTTTCCAGTGGACAATTGTACACGGGACATGGCGGCCGTTGGCGGTTATTCCTGGTAAGTAATGCTATTTCATAAACTATAAACTAGTGCTTGACCGCAATCCCGCCTGATGATAAGCAGTAATGCAATCTATGATAGTAAGTAACGCTAGTTTATTAAGAGCCTATTCACTCTAGCCTTAAAGACACTAAAATCTTACGATGTTCGCGGTATAGAAGACGAGGCGAAACGTTCGGATCGTTGTGTTGTCAACAATGGAAGGGTGGAAACTCGCCGTACGACGGGACGTCCGATGCTGGAACGGAGATGGGGGAATTAAATCATGCAATTCCCTCGCACACTCTCCAAAATGCAAAAATAGAAATCCTCCTTAAACAAGCCTTTTTTTAGTAGGAAATCATGAAATGCCGTTTCCCGTTTTTTATTGACTAAAACCCTTGCTATCGCTTTTGCCAGGGGCCATCTCTTTATCTGTTATATCTGTATCTCTTTCAAATAACCCGTGGTCCTAGTAGGCATCGCCCTTAGCTGACATCGCCACAATGTGCTGACATCTCTTTCAGGTGTACGTGGAACACAACGCACCGTCGACACAGGCTTGGTCCTTCTAGACGGCGAGCTACCCATTGCTCGCGGCCCTAGAGCCCGCGCCTGTGGTGGCCGGGATTCAGCTACTGACTCCCGACGTCCAGAGCGTCTCTTACGGCGTAGCGAGGTAAAGGCAAAGAGATTGCTTCTCCATCTCGCGCTCCACCTTCTTTGCGAGCATTACTGCTTCGCAGAAGGAAGTGAACTGACCGCCAAAAATCTTCAACATTAACGTACAATAGATTGTATTTTTTGGGAATCCCAAGTTTTCCCACCAAGTCTCTTCGTAGTACTCGACACATGCCTATGTGATTACCAGCACGTACACCCACAATTAATGAACAGATAATGAAATTATCGCCAATTTATAATATGCTATTTATTTTCGACAACGTTGCCGATAGCGATAATATTGTTATCTGTACAATGACTAATCTGTTAATATCACTAAAGAAAGTCTAACTTTTGACTTAACTGACTTCTAGGACAGGTACACCTATTAAGTATATAATAACTATGGCTTGAAATGATGCCCGCTAGGGACGTGAGTAGTTCGAAAAAGATACCGTGGCTGTGTAAAGCAGCGGTGGCCCAGTGGTGTCTACTTACATGTTGTAGCTCGTAGGTTCGAGCCCCGTCAGGCGCTTTTATCATCATTTCAACCGAAAGACGTCCACTGCTAGACATAGGCCTCCCCCAAGGTTCTCCACGACGACCGGTCCTGCGCCTCCCGCATCCAGCGGTTTCCCGCAACCTTCACCAGGTAGTCGGTCCACCTTGTCGGGGACCTACCCACGCTACGTCTTCCGGTGCGTGGTCGCCACTCGAGACCCGTCGGCCCCATCGGGCATCGGTCCTACGGGCAATGTGTCCAGCCCACTGCCACTTTAGTGTTGCAATTCTTCGGGCTATGTCGGTTACTCTCGTTCTACTGCGGATCTCCTCATTCCTGGTTCGATCTCGCAGTGAAACCCCAAGCATAGCCCTCTCCATTGCCCTTTGAGTGACTTTGAGCTATCTTATAAGGCCCATTGTTAGCGACCACGTCTCAATTCCATAAGTCATCACTGGCAACACACACTGGTCGTAGACTTTTGTCTTGAGACGCTGCGGTATTTCAGACGAGAAGATTCTACGTAGCTTCCCGAAAGCAGCCCAGCCGAGTTGGAATCGACGATTGACCTCTTTCTTGAAGTTGGATCTTCCTAACTGTATAGTTTGTCCCAGGTACACGTAACTGTCAACAACTTCGAGAACAGAGTCTCCAATCTTTATAGGAGTCGGTACAACATGGGCATTAGACATGACTTTCGTCTTGCCCATGTTCATTTTAAGACCGACTCGCTCGGAGGCTGCAGAGGTATTGGTTTCGAGGTCTGGTCCTGTATTCGGACTGACATGGTACTTTACTGCTCTCAAAACGGTGAAGGTAAACATCGTGAGGAAACCGGAATGTCCTAGAGGCAAAAAGTTGGAAGACATATATCAACCCGCACTGGGCCTTCGTGGTAGATTACGGCCCACTGCCTCTCATCAAGAGGAGGTCTGTGTCCCGGTAATGGGAACGTAATAGGCTGAATATGTATGTATATACATATAAGTGGAAGGGCTTGTCAGACTTTTACTGACTAAATCCCACCCGTGGTCCTTCACTTGCCTGTGCGCCAGGGCCACAGTTTCTCTTTTAACCAACCCGCAACCCTGGCCTAGGAGGCATCGGTCCTCGTGGACCCCGTCACGGTGTGCTGACATCTCTTTGAAGTGCTTTAGTAGGAAACCTTAAAACGTTCTAGTCCAGTGTTCTAATTTACTAATCTAATTTACAAAATTTACTGTCTTTTTCAACTGTTACGGTGCTATTATTTTTTAACGTCATCAAATAGGGCTCGACCGCAATCCCGCCTGATGGTAAGCAGTGATGCAATCGTTGATGGTAAAGCGCACAAGTTTATTAAGAGCCTATTCACTTTAGCACTTAAATTGTAATCAGACTAGTAGACCGTCTCAGGTATAGTGTTCCAGTTCCTAATAAAAGAGGAGGCGAAACGCTTCGTCCGAATTCGTCCGACCGGTCGTCCAGGTGCAGTGTCTAATCATAGCCTTTTTCAGTTAATCTGTTTTTATACACCTCAGCGCCACCTATCACGTTGATAACAGAAACAGTGATAAGACAAAATAGAAAGTCATTCATGTAGTCTCAGGTAACCTATTTATCGATATTGGTATGTAATGCAGACAGGTTATATCAGAAATCCTTGCGATATCGTGTTATTATCTAGTAGTCCAAAACAAAAGGAGAATCTCATCGTACCTATGTGTAATAATTACAATTAAGTAATTATTGGACTTTGTAACTTCCTCCTATCATAGTAACAAGTGTGAACATGTGTGATATAGAGCAACGGTGGCCTAGTGGTGTCGGTCACGACTTACAAGTTAAAGGTCGTAGGTTCGAACCCTATCAGGCGTATTACTTTGTGTAAATTATTTCATCACCACTGCTCTCTAAAACGGTGACGTAAGACATCAAAAACAAAACACATTACCTACATACAAAACCGTGCATTACAAAAAAATCACATATTTTATTAATGAGATAAGAGCCTGGTGATAGACAGACAGTAAATCCTTAATAAAGGGAACCGTTTTCCACTTTGACGACTGAAACCTAAAAAGCATCTTATGTTTTAATTTCGGAAATGGTCTGTCTATGTGCAAAATACTTAAAATGTTCAAACATTAACCACAAACGCAAAATAATAATTATTATCTATGGGATGGTCACAAAGTTATGAGCTTTTTATTTTAGTTGGTTGCCCCAGCAAAAATATGGTCAACCCACCGCTTGCTCGCCCGCCCGCGCCTGAAGCGGTGTGGCGTGGGGGCCCTGTCTCACTGTGCCCCTAGTACTATGATCTACCTACCGTCACATCAGTTATAGTGCGCCCGGTAACCACACTGCAACTATTTCTAAATGTATTTTGGAAAAATATAACATGGTGTAAAAATGATTGGAATCGATTCTGTTGCTTATTCTAAACAAACTGTATTCAGGTTTCGTATACATAAATTGTATACGAAAATTCGTTGTTGAAGAAGTTTATGGACTGTCTAACTACTACTTGCAAGGCTGAACTGCATTTATAGATACAATATTATTCAGTTCTATTTAGGTGTTTATTTCGATAAAATATCCCACGGCTCGAGTAATTTTAATGTCCTTATACAAAACACATTGTAGTAATAGGTACCTCGAGTGCAGCTGCAACACTCCACTTACAGGAACCACTTGAAACTCAAAAACAATTAAATATTACCCTATAGATCTCCCCCTTGGTTCTGTTAACAGTTTAATAAGTGAATGACCCGCATCCCCCATGTCAACATATCAATGATAATTAATTATAATTTGGTTGAATTAACTGTGACCAAACACATTTTGTATCCTAAAATGTGTTTGGTACGATCAGCAACAGAACTCGATTAACATTACATTCGATATTCCCTTGTGTACACAAACTTAACCTTTTTTTTTTTGTTCCGGGGTGGAAAATCTAAACTAGTGCTTGACTGCAATCCCGCCTGAAGGTAAGCAGAGATGCAATCGTTGATGGTAAAGCGCACTAGTTTATTAAGCCTATTCACATAAAAAACTTAGGAATAGGAAGGATGACGGCAGTTGAGTGAAGTGATGCAATGTTAAACCCAAGACCAACACGACCAACGATGCTGTGCCAGAGAGAGATTGATCTGAAGATCCTCCACGGCCAAACTCCCGACACAACAACATTTGGCGCATCGTACCCGGCACACATCGCAACACAACTGCTCAGACCCGTCCTCCGTACGGCTTCACCGAACACGACGAATCGCTTGGCGGCAAGACCTTGTCTGGTGGGTGGTAACTTCTGCCGGCGGCCGATGTTATGGCCTACCACCGAAAATCTTCAATGGATTTTCGCCGCCCTGGGGTGGATGACGCGGTATGTCAGACTCCTACTGACTAAAAACCACCCCTGTGTCTCTTCGGTCACGTGCGCACGGAGCCGTGGGAGTAAAAAATTTTGTAAGTTATTAGATTTGAACTCGAACCACCTTGAATGCTTATGACGGCGAGGACCGCTTAGCCATTCGGACACTTACAGAAACTTAACCTAATTTAAGTTTAGTACCTACATCTTTTTCTATCTATATCATTAGAAAAAGACAGAAGATAAAAATTTGTTTAGTCCTGTCAAATTAGTCCGCGCCTGACGTCAAACGATGTATTTTTAGTCGCCATGTTTTAATCGCTCCTAATTATGTCTATGAAGTATCTTAATTTGAAAAGACTAAACTGCTATTCTTACTAATTTGCTTTAAAGAAATAGAAAGAAAAACATGAAGTAAATTTTAGAAAATTAGTTTATTTTTAGTTTCTAAGGGAAGTCCCATCAGGGAAGTGGGCAGCAGCGCTTCTTCTGTGGAATATAAATTACTGCGATCCCCAACCCGCGTGACAAGCAATTATGGCAAACCCCTAAATGCCTTGGGGGAGGCCTTTGTCCAACAGTGGACCTGTATAGGTTGCCCTAAATACCTTGGGGGAGGCTTTTGTCCAACAGTGGATCTGTATAGGTTGAAGAGGAAGAAGTTTAGTTTGTGAACAAGTGAATGTATTTTTTGGCTTTTTCTAATAGAAGCTAAGAGTTAGAATGATGTCCTTAAATTAATGTCACTTTCGTTTCGATTTTAATGAAATATGTATTTTGTTTAGTTTAAAAAATAATAACGTTAATCGACTTTTTTCCTGTCTCTACTTACATACGTCGATGAAAGTATAACAATGTATTCTTTCTAAATATATAAGTAAATTGGAAGCAATTTCCTTCTTTAGAAATCTATAGAATAAAATAATAATGGCCCTACAAGCTTTATTCTTTACTTTTGTGTTTGAATAACACTATAAATGGTCAAAGAAAAATCAACGACAACATTGAGGTATTACCTACGAATACGAATTTACCTACGTACCTTAATTACGTAATACGTACCTGAATTACGTAATACGTTAGACACTATTACGCTCTCATTTGAGAATAATTTTTGAAAGCTAATCCATTGCTGAGTATATTCGAAAAATACGTTCGCTCAACAGTAGGTATAAACGATGCAAAGAATTTTGTTGGACTGTCTAAGAGAAAACCCATTGCTACTGAATTACCTGCAGGATTAAATATTTACTTAGGTAATCATTTTAAAGCATTCATTTGCAAGTGGCGCTTAAGGGCCTTAGTCTCATTTAGTAGCGTAAAATGGTCACTTTAGGAAGCTAATTTCTAATTAACGGCTGGGTTTTGAGATTTGAAAAGAATATATCTTGTCTATTGATTCATGTACAACATTTACTAAAGATGATTTTTTCGTAGGATTTTGCCTGTTGCCTTAAAAAAATATTTACCAAAACGCTATTTTTGGCTAATATTCGTTATTACTTCTAAACGGCATTGATGTGTGGAAATATTTTTACACTGAAAAATTCGTGGTTAGAAGTACTACAGATATGCAAGAGCGTATTTAAATCCATCAACATTTGCCAAGAAAATATCCTTATTTTGAAACATAGGTTTAGAGGTGCTCTGCGCGGGCGCGGGCGGCAGTCGTGCGTTAGCATTCAGACGGGAGGGTTGTGTCGCTTGCTGCTCTGCTCCGGCTATCGCCGACTACGCGTGGTTGTCTGTCTGAGTGCAAATATTTACGAGCGAATCGTGTCAGTGTACGTTCATAGATTAGCTCGCAAATGAGAATTGAAGATGCGTCTGGTGGCGTAAGTATCTATCTACCTATACTCTTGTATTTATACCTACATATTACTGTATTTTTCTTTATAATTACTATTAGCTTTTGTAACCATTTTTCTTTTACAATTGAAGTTAAACAATTACGAATTGTTCCAGGAAATCTAGAAAGAAATCTTTAGACTTGAAAGGCAATAATCCGACTAACTACATCCGCTGATAATATAGAAGACTCTATTCAGGTAAGTAAACACTCGCACTTAGATTATAATTTATAGGTTTGTAAGGAGATTTAAAAATAAAAATCTTATTAGAAATTTACGTAACTTGAAAATGTGATTTTTTGTTTATGGTGATATAAACCAAAAATTAGGACTCAATTAAAGGTTTTGGTGTAAAAACAGTTTTACAAAAAGTTTTGAGTTGATAGGACTTTTAGTTTTTGCGATATTAGCAAAAATGTGTAATTAAAACTCTTACTTGGATTATTTTAAATGATTCTTCCTGTAAATATTTTATTTCTATATGTAATTGTTTAAAGTAGCCGAAGCCGATGGACGCGGGCTGGCGGGCTTGGAATGTCACAGTTATCAGTAAATTTTTTTGACGTCCTCCGTGGCGCAGCGGTCAACACGCCTGCCTGCGACGTGGAGGCCGCGGGTTCGATTCCCGGCCAGGTCATGATGGAAAACGATCTTTTCCTGATTGGCCTGGGTCTTGGATGTTTATCTATATATGTATCTATTATAAATATAGTATCGTTGAGTTAGTATCCCATAGCACAAGTCTCGAACTTACTTTGGGGCTAGCTCAATCTGTGTGATTTGTCCGTATATACATACAGTATGTTACGAAAACCCTGTCCGACCCACAAGGATAATAAGGGTTAGGTAAACAAATGACCAAATAAAATATAAAATTTTGCATAATCATCATAGTAACAATACTAATGAATTTTGAAATAATCTTTTTTACCAGCGAATTTACTGTAACTTCCCCAAAATTCGGGAAATTTAAAAAAGTGTAAACACCATTTTAGACCTTGAAACTGTCGGCGGCGTCAGTGTGTCTAGCCGCCGACGCGCAAAGGAATAATTAGAGCTGTACTAGTTTTTACGTAATATCGTTTTGTTTTTGTCGATACTAACTGCTCGAATGATTTGTTGTAAAAACGCAGATTACCTAATGGTAAAAGTACTTTTTTTGATTATCGATTAATTATTCATAACAATATTGTAACACAAGTACCTATTATTAGTAAATAGGAACTAGAAAGGTCTTATGAAATACGATTTTAGGAGAATATTTTAAACAATTTAAAGCATTTAAGTTCACCTGATTTAAGTTATGTGAAAGTTCTAAAATCTAAAGAATGCCATGCGATGTTGAATCGATGCGTGAAATTCTGAAATACAAAATTGATACCAAAAATCGATACGAGAAATATTTTGAATACTTTCACACCTCTAGTCAAAGGGCACCGCCGTGCAGTTAGAGTACCTATTTTTATGAAATAAAAATCATTTTTATTTTAAATTTATTAGTTTCGCGTAGACATTGAGTCCGTGTAGACGTATCGTTTATTGTGTGATCATAATAGTTTTCTAACGTAATGTAACCTGCTGATGGAAGGTACCTAGTAAAAATGCAATGAAGAATGTTCACTAATATTTTTTTTTAGCTCCGCGTAAACTAGGTTGAAAATAAAAAATATGAGTGAAAAAACTATTACGATACGTCGTTTAGTTTCCAAGATATTTAATTTCAAAATAAGTGCGCGATTCGGAGTTCCACCAGGCCGGCGCTCGACGCGATGACGTCACAGCACAACGCAACACTCGGTCAGTCCACTCGCGCGCTCCGGTAACGCCGCGTTGCCCGTACCTTTTACTATTAAAGTGTAAAAATGTCTGATCTACATGCTAGAAAATCATGTGTTGTGCCAAAATGTACAAATACCAACCAAGACACCAGAAAAGTTGTTTTTTCACGTTCCAAAGGATGTTTTAAGGTGTTCCAATCACTGTTTAAAAAAATACCAGAACCCATTATTTTTAGACCTTTTATTTGAGACACCACACTTATAACATCTTTTTCTAAGATTTTTCCTCGCTTGATAGCAGCAGTTTCTTTAAATTTTAGGGCACCAAATATTTCTTCAACTACAGAGCCATTCTTTGTAGTACATTGCGCAACTTCATGCATTTTTGAAGCCGTTGTGCGTCCATAGCGCATCTCAAACCACAAATTCGAATCGGATTGCGCCATTGTATCCTTTTTTATTTGTAAACATCTTGATTCTGTCATTTCGTTCTTACAATATGTAATAAAACTATTGACATCACGTTCTACACAAGATTTTTTGAAATTATTAATTAGGTAATGAATCGAAATCTTTTCAACATCTTTTCTTTCACATACATAATGTGAGAGCGAACATTTTATTTGAAGTTCTCTCACTTTGTCGAAAAAGTTACCTTTATCCTGTTCTACTTCATTATGTGTTGTGGAACTAAAGTCTTTAGCCTTAATCATTTTGAGTGTAGTCCCGATCCCCGAGAGCTTCGATTTTTTCCAATAACACTTTATAGCAGTTGTTGAAGGCTCCTCGCTTCGGCGATGCAGCCACATTAAAAATGCTACGGCGTGCTTACAACCACCACTACTAGCGGCACAATCCTTACACATTACATTTAAAATTTCATTGTCTTTTTCATCGCATTCTAAACTGCAATGATATGGTGTTGCACGTACGCGATGTTCCGGTGTAATCCTACATTTGACCGTACAAATATTACCTACTCTTTTGACTTGAACGTAACCAATAGCATCATCACCGTAGTTGTCTCTTGCCGATCTGAAATAAAAAACAAATATGTATAAAGACACTTCACGTATTTGACAAATAATATGTACACATTAAAAAAGGTTTAGTACATCTGTTCAACTCACAGCAGTCTTAGCTATAGTCGATGGCTATAGTTATGTATATTATATAGGTACAGTTCTTGAAAAATACGAGCGCGCGTGGCCCTTCGTCGTGGTAAAAACGTTTCTGTTTATACTATAATACCTACATCAATTTATTTAGTTAAATAGATCAAAGCCAAATCGATTTTCAAATAGGTAGGTACTACCTACCTCATCATCATCTCAGCGTTAATCCCAGTCGCATCCAAAGCCTTTTTCCAGCTCTGGAGTCTGAGGTCCGCTTTACCAGCCTAACTGCTAATTTTGGCGAAACTTCGACATTTTCCGTGAAGCGACTGCCGTCTGACCTCCACAACCCGAAGGCGATATCGAAGCATTGCAGCTAGACTAATTGTTGGACTTTTGAGGGCTCCAACAACCCGTAACGACTGCCACTAGATGTTCGTATGGCAACCGGGACCAACGGCTTAACGTGCTTTCCGAGGCACGACCAGACCAATGCAAATATTCATATTCATGCATACAAATATTTGCACTGCGCGGGGATCGAACCCGCGCCTCCTTGCGCAGCGGCCGCATTCGCTACCGCTAAGCCACGGAGGCTGTCAAAGGTACTACCTACCTATTTCAACGAAATCACTATTCTTCGTTAAATAGTAGGCAACCATAAGTCCATCTATTTTAGGTAGGTTATCCGATTGCCCTTTTTCAAGTCCGTCATCCATTATACCATATATACACTAATTAAACTGAATATTACTCAATGTACGGAAGAAGCAATATAAAACACTATAAGTATCTCGGCAGACGCGGATTGCCAGCGAGCGGCCGGCGGTGGCGGGGGCGCGTTGTGTTATGACGTCACACGCTTCACGCGCTCTTGCTACGGAACGCAAAATTTACGAGAATTTGAAATGTCTATAAATTCATTAATACTTGGTCTTTTTCAATGAAACAAAAACTAGTGTATTTGTAAAGATACAAGCCCTACTAGGACAATAGTTTTAAGCGATTTTGTATACCTATTAACATTCTTCATTGTGTTGTGTTGTGATCAGGTGTTGAACGATTCGGATGTGACTACTTCTTGGTCAATGTGGTTCCAGCATGACGGTGCCCCATCATATTTTTGCCGACCTGTACGTGAGTACCTCCACTATCAGTTCGGCGAGCAGTGGATTGGTAGGAGTGGACTAACGTTGTGAAACACCGTGCTAATCTCGTGGGACGGTGCCGGTATCGTTCTTAGTGAACGAAATATGGAACAACATTTCCGCCACAGCCATTGTGCTCATCGAATGAAATTCGAAGATACATTCGGAGGGTCAGACGACCTTCCTACTTAAAAAAAAGTTCTTTTCACGAGCTGCGTAAGTAGGTATCATTGTTTCTTTCTAGAGTCGATAAACGTGGTTAGACTACCAATACCTACATGCATGAGGTCAACTGAGGTCATGGCCTGTGCCTGTGTTGCCATGAAATTACTTATTTATTTTATTTAAGTTATTTATTTTTAAGGGGGTATTTTTTTTTTTAGTTTAGCCAGGTTATGTACGCATTAGTAGAATCAGCTAACGATACCTAACAACACCTTCACGGGTCGGACAGGGTTTTTGTAACATACTGTATACAGTATGTTAAGAAAACCCTGTCCGACCCGTAAGGATAATAAAGGTTAAGTAAACACATGACCAAATATGATATAAAATTTTACGTAATCATCATAGTACCAATACAAATGAATTTTGAAATAACTTCCCCGAAATTTGGTAATTTTTAAAAAAGTGACAACACCGGTATTATTATGAGCGAATAGCGACAGCGATGCAACCACGTGTCGCGTGCCCTGCCGCCCGCCACCCGCGGAAGGGTGCTTAACGCATATTTATTAAGTTACCTCTTTTTGCGAAATAATATTTATTTTTTTAGGGGGATTTTTTTTTAAGTTAGCCTGGTTTTGTATGCATTAGTAGAATCACTTATCGATACCTGACAACACCTTCACGGGTCGGACAGGGTTTTCTTAACATACTGTTTTTCACAAATAATATTGTAATAACATTTTTCGACTTACAGAAAAGAAGAGAAAGAAACCAATCGACAGAACTTAAAAGTTTAATTTGCTTTTTAGGTCGAACACTAACGCAGTTGATTCTAGGTCAGACATCCATACAGAATGTCGTCAAGAAAATGATAATATTATATATCTCTATGTGCACAAAAAAACGACGCAAGTTCCATCATCATCATTCAGGTAAAATTATGCCTGCATGTCCTACAACCTATATTTTTAGTTTACAAATATATCATATACCTGTAAAATTATTTTTTTGTTAATTCTTAATTAATTTTATCTTGATAAATTCTTAATTCCTTGACAAAAATCTCTAACAGTGTTGCCAGGGTTAATTAAAATGTATGTTATATCTTTTTTTAGCTCAAAATATCACCAAAACCTCAACAAATCTCAAGCTTGTTTCATCGAAGGGCGACGCATAATTAATATTGCTTACTTTTATTCAGAACTAAAGAAAATTGCCAAGCACGGAGAATTATAGACTGTGGTTTAGGATCTGTGGATATTGTTGGAGAACGACAAGTGGGACTACATTCCCTATTTATTTTTAAATGCCGTATGTGTATGGAAACATTTTGCACATCCTACAGAAATCAATATCAGCTGTGCAGTTGTAGGAACAATAGAAATAGACTGTGGCCATTCTCAACTGCAAGAAATTTCTGCAGCTTTAGATATGCCTATAATCTCGCATGTTATTTATTGGATCGAAGAATTAAAATTTACAGATTTTAAAATAACTCGTGTTTTATTTGAAACCTCATTACGACGAAGTACATTCAATCCGACGTCACTGACACAGTATAAATAGGGTACTATCTCTTTATGGAAAATGGTCGAAACTACGCGCTTTGTAATCTCAAGGCATCTATATAAAGCACGGTTAGCGCAGCGGTTAAGCTATTGACTGCTGCGCTGCGTGTCGCGGGTTCGATTCCCGCGCGGAACAAATATTCAGAACATGTCCTACAAGTAGTTGTTCCGGGTCTGGCTGTTTGTGTCTGTGAATTTATATGTTTAAAAATGCACCCACGATAAAAGTAATTTCTAGTGTGGTTCAACGTTTTTTTTTTTTAATAAAAATATCACAAGTGCCTAGTGCGCGTTTGTTTTACGTTAACGCGATGAACTCGTTTATGTTATTCGCATTAGTAATTAATTCAAGGACATTGCAAAGACATGATACTCATATACTGAAAAGTAGTGAAAATACGAGTGTGCTTATGACCACACGACTGAAGTGAAACTTCTTTCGCTCCATCTGTATGTAATTATGTATATATATATATATATATATATATATAGATATCCCTTTGGGCACTTTGTGGCTCAGACGTGCCGTATAGGTAGTAATTTGTTGATCCATTTTCACTTGTTGATCCGGGGGCCTTTTGTTGATCCGATGCCATTTGTCCATAAATATGTAGGTCCGTTCGGAGCCACATGTGTCACGTTCAATAATAATAGCCAATAACAATAATTAAGGGCTGTTTTATACAAATCCACCTTTTAGGCGTCTGGGCAGTTGTTGATCCAATTCAAATGGGCCAATCAGGGCGCAGCATTTGCCAAGGGCGCGAAGCGATTGGTTAAGCAGCCGTTTTGTTTTTTATGTATGTTCACTTTATTAATCTTAGATATTAATCTGAGACACCTGGACTGATTTGCTAAATTCTTTTTTGTTTGAAAAGGTAAACTTTCTAATTGGTCCCATAGTCACCAAGTCAGGATCTGATGATAGAAGACTAGAGAAATCAAGAGGAACTTCCAAGAACCGTAGGGGCGACTAGTGCATTTCTAAGTATCTTCATTAAGTATTTCAAAGAACTACAATTTGATAATGGTCTGGTGATGGAGCCGGGAGACAGTCGAAGGAAGTCCTCAACTATTCATAGCAGTTACCTTGAGTATGTGCTTGATTAATTTGTATTAATAAGAACTTTTCACCAAGATGGGTTGTGACTGTCATTAAGGCTCTGATGATGAAAACAAAGGCCAGTTCCGGGAACTCTTCAAAGGTTTACAGTAGTTACTTTGTGTTTGGATTTAATTCATTTATAATGATGAAGACTTTACACCTATGTGGGTTAAAATGAAGGTCTGCATTTGATCTGATGATAAAGACCCTAGACAGTCAACGGAACTCCTTAATAATTCACAGCAGCTACCTTGAGTTTGTGATTGATTAATTTGTATTGATAAGAACTTTTCAAAAGATGGGTTATGACTGTCATGAAAGCTCTGCTGATAAAAAAAAAATGTGTGCGTGTACTAGTGTACACACGTAAGAAGTGAAACTTCTTAGAAAAAGAAGGCGCGCAATGCGCGGGGCGCGTAAAATAACATTAATAAAAATTAAAACTTAGCTTCCCCAATAGGGGGACGGTCCACGACTAAATACAACACCAAATTTAAAACTAAACTAACCTAAAGATACAGCCTGTATGTCCCAACAATTGCACGCGCCAGCACCAGGTAAGTCAGTGTGGAATGCAAAATGCGGGATGCGGGATGCGGAATCCCCCGGGGCCAGAATGTTGGGCTCTTCCTCCCGATTCCGAAGAGCCCAAACTCGGCTAGTCTAGGACCTCCGGATCCCGAGATAGGCCGCGGAGGGGGTGAGGTGGCCTGAGGAGCAAATGGGGGGGGTAAGGGAGTGTAGAGGCGAGGGGTGGGGAGGCTAGGTTGAGTCTAGGGGGAGGGGGGATGGATAAGTTGGGGGGGGTTTGTCTAAGTGTTGGGAGGATCCTGTCCACTTGGGGTCACAACATGAGGGGAGAGAGGGAGGGGACAGGACACTGGATCTCGGAATGTATGTGCTATATGGGTATTGGGGGTCAGGTACTATGGGGTCAAAATGGGGGTCTAGGGGTCCTATCTGAATATAGGTTCCGGCTAGGAGGGGGTTTGGTAAAGGGGGGGGGGGGAATTTTGCCAGAATTTTGAAATTCCCAGCCGTTTCCGAGATATCCGGGATTTTAGGTAGGGAGATGGGGAAGGACTTCGAGGTGGATAAATATAGTAAAAAAAAAATTAATAAAAAGATGGCGCATAACCGAAAAATGTGACGGTTAATTTTTTCCAACGCCGATAAAGAAGTTTCACTTCAAAAAATGTGTGCGTGTACTAGTGTACACACGTAAGAAGCTTTAGAAAAAGCAGGCGCGTAACGCGCGTGGCGCGCAACGCGCGTGGCGCGTAAAATAACATTAATAAAGATTAAAACCTAGCGTCCCCAATAGGGGGACGGTCCATGACTAAATACAACACCAAATTTAAAACTAAACTAACCTAAAGATACAGCCTGTATGTCCCAACAATAGGGATGTATCCAAGGTATGAAAATCAAAAAAATAATTAGTCCGTCTTACAGATAATAAAAAAAAATTAGACCCGTATTTTTTATTTTGTCGAAATTACCAAAAACTACTGAGATATAGCGTATTAAAGTTACGGAGTGGGGGCTAATTATGTCATGCTGTGGTATATTTTGTACCACGGCATGACGTCATGCGACATTTCAAATTAATATGTCTTCCTAAGTATTTGAATGAAAGAAAAAATAAAAAATACGTGTTCAATATTTTTTATAAATCTATCTGATGGACATTAAATTATTTTTTAGGATACAACCCAATTGCACGCGCCAGCACCAGGTGAGTCAGTGTGGAATGCGAAATGCGGGATGCGGAATCCCCCGGAGCCAGAATGTTGGGCTCTTCCTCCCGATTCCGAAGAGCCCAAACTCGGCTAGTCTAGGACCTCTGGATCCCGAGACAGGCCGCGGGGGGGTGAGGTGGCCTGAGGAGCAAGTGTGGGGGGGGGGGGGTGGTTAAGGTAGTGTAGAGGAGAGGGGTGGGGAGGCTAGGTTGAGTCTAGGGGGAGGGGGGAGGGTTGTCTAAGTGTTGGGAGGATCCTGTCCACCTGGGGTCACAACATGAGGGGAGAGTGGGAGGGGACAGGACACTGGAATCTCGGAATGTATGTGCTATATGGGTATTGGGGGTAAGGTACTATGGGGTCAAAATGGGGGTCTAGGGGTCCTATCTGAATGTAGGTTCCGACTCCCCTCATGTTGTGACCCCAAGTGGACAGGATCCTCCCAACACTTGGACAAACCCCCCTCACCTACCCCTCCCCCTCCCCCTAGACTCAACCTAGCCTCCCCACCGCTCTTCTCTACACTCCCTTACCCCCCCCCATTTGCTCCTCAGGCCACCTCACCCCCCCGCGGCCTATCTCGGGATCCGGAGGTCCTAGACTAGCCGAGTTTGGGCTCTTCGGAATCGGGAGGAAGAGCCCAACATTCTGGCCCCGGGGGATTCCGCACCCCGCATCCCGCATTTCGCAATCCACACTGACTTACCTGGTGCTGGCGCGTGCAATTGTTGGGACATACAGGCTGTATCTTGAGGTTATCGACCAGACCAGTGCAAATATTCATATTCATGCATACAAATATTTGCACTGTGCGGGGATCGACCCGCGCCTCCCTGCGCAACGGCCGCGTTCGCTACCGCTACGCCACGGAGGCTATCCTGTGTGTTTTTTTTCTTTATTATGTGTTTGGTATTGTTTTAGTGTATTATTATAATAAGGTGCGTTCTGTTTGAGTGGAATAAACAATTTTTCTTTCTACCCGATTAATACCTAAAATAAAACGGCTACGCAAAGTTCAACCCTTAAATTTAATAATAATATGTATTCGCATACAATTTCTACCAAAGGAACCTTACAAGCAGTATTGATTGCATTGAATGTAACCGAGGCCGTCCACACAATATTTTCAGCACAAAACATACAGCGGCGATATCATCTTTGGACTCATTAGTTTGGTTTCGATGAATTTAAAAACTTAAAATAAATGGTAAATTAGAAATAAAGTATAAAAACCCAATACGTAAAATTCAACCTCTTTAAATATTAAAAACAATAACGTTGACTTCATACTAAACATAATTGATACGGTACGGTATCAGTACCTATTCAGATCAAAATAAGTATTACGAAGTATGAGAGCTAAATGGATCAACATAAGTAAATGAATTTTGAAATATATTACGAGCCAAAACGCCTTCGTGCATTTAGAAAAAAATGGTCGTTATGGATCTACTAATGCATGAAATGTTAACAAATATATATAGATCTTACAATGTATGGAGCATTGCGAATATAAAGTTTCTAGATTAGGTTTAATAAATTCATAATTGATCAACCGTTACGGTATAGGTACCGGATCAAAAGAAGTATTACTGGAAGTGCGAGTATATAAATGGATCAACACAAGTTATTGATTTTTGAAATATATTCAGAGCTAAAAAGTCCTGGTGGGTTCAAAAAAATTATCCGTTACGGATCCACTAATGCATAAAATTGCTGAAATTTTTTTGTCGAGTATATGTCCTAATCGACGAATATATTTGGCCACATCCCTAAATAGAATACGACCTTGCCACTCCGCCCGAGAAATACGCAACTGGAATCAAGTTATTCCGTGCTAAAGGTGGAGTCTATAATGAACGGCATCGTGGCTGGATCAACTAAGTGCCCAAA
The DNA here is from genome assembly GCA_037179545.1 of Sesamia inferens. NCBI lineage: Eukaryota > Metazoa > Arthropoda > Insecta > Lepidoptera > Noctuidae > Sesamia > Sesamia inferens. Next base: position 26,586,055 of record CM073941.1, on the reverse strand, counting down.
GAGGTGTTTATATATATATATATATATATATATATATATATATGTGTGTACAATATATACATGTATACACATATACATATATTAATTTTCTATAAATATTTAAATTTATTTCATGGTTTCATTGGTAAATTAATATTTTTGCATAGATCTTCTATTTTTATTGAAAAAAAAAAAATAACTCGTTGTAGACCTTGTAGTACTAAGCTCGCGCCACGGGCGCCTCTGTGCTTATATCCCCCACTTAACTTCCGTTCGCCTTGCCCGATCACTTTTCGTAACGCTTACGTCACGCGTTCGCCAGCTTACTCCGCAAGTCAAGCGTGCGCAAAGAAGTTTCACTTCAAAAAATTAATATTATTTCGCATAAAGAGTTAACGTAATACATGTGCGGTATGCAACCCTGACGCGGGCGGCGGGAGGCAGGGCACGCGGCATGTTGGCGCATCGCTTATAATAATACCGTCAAAATAGTGTTGTCACTTTTTACAAATTACCGAATTTCGGGAAAGTTGGAATTAATTCGCGGGAAAAAAAGATTATTTCAAAATACATTAATATTGTTACTATGATGATTACGTAAAATTTTATATTATATTTCATCAACAATCATGCTATATTTGTGAACTTCTTAAATTCGCCGCATTATTAGAAGCTGTGCTTGTTCGGCCTAAAAATTTGAATGAAATTACACGCCCACGTACGCAAAGATTATGCACACAAGCAAATAATTTTATTCACAGACGCGTATGGAAGAGGCACATTAGTAACTGCTTATGTCGCTACGCGAACTGGCGCGAGCGTCGTGACGAAGTTGAGTTGCGCGGACAGCATTGTAATGTGTGTTAGTAGTTTGCATTAGCCCCAATAGATGGCAGTGTTATCAACAGTCTTTCAGTTTTAAGTTTGTAGTATATAAATTATTTTAATGTAATTATTATATATTTTTTTAGAAAATTATTAGGGTATGCAATGCTTATCTGCTTCTAAGGAGCGCACGCGCCTGCTCGAAAGCAATTTGTACTTTGTGTCCAATTATCGTATTGTGACGATATCTTCAAACTTCTATACTTTCAATTATATCAGAAATGTTCAGCAAAAATATATAAAACAATATAAAGGCCAGAACAGAACGAAATTTATAAATTATTTGTGCTCTTAGGTAATCAATTGTTAACAAATCTTAAAAAGATCCAAAAAATATATATTGCCTTCGGCGAGATGCGAACTCACAACTTCATACTCGACTCAATTGTTAACAAATCTTAAAAAGATCCAAAAAATATACATTATCTTCGGCGAGATGCGAACCCACAACTTTATACACGGCATGTCATGCAATATTTACATGTGCCAACTGCTTCGTTGTATTACAGACGAAATAGGACTATACTTTGCTTTCCGTTCGCCTTGCCCGATCATTTTTGTAATATTTTTCGTAACGCTTTCGCGAGTTTACTCCCCAAGTCAAGCGTGCCTAAAGAAGTTTCACTTCAAAAAAAATTCAAATATGTTGAATCGATAGATATTACCATCTACCATTAATTTTTATGTTAATGTTATGATATATTATAATGTGTGGGTACTTGTTTTACAAATGTCTGTCAGTCTGCGATCGGCCATTAAACTGTGTAACGAGCACTCCTTGATTTTATTTAAACATTGATCAAGAATACTAAAAATATATTATAGTACGATATTACCATTTATCAATGCAAAATATACATTTATCGTCTTGCATCCATACCCCCGTCTGAAATCGTAGGCACAAATCGCGACCTACACGCGGCTTGTCTGCATCTCTGGATATTCTTTGATTGTCGTTTTAGTTTAGCGCGCCACCGCGCGCATTTTACGAATTCGGGAGTACGGCGTTTAGCTCCGCCCACATGCACAAGGTCATTGAGGCTACTATAACCGTTAAAATTGTCATCTGGCGTTGACATTTACGTTTTCTAACCAACTTGTTTACAATTTCATCAAATATTCTTTGAACAAATTATAGATAGATACAATTTAAGTTGCGCCCGAGCTGCCACAATCACATCTAGCCTGACACAATCTCGCGACTCGTGACTTTGTAATGTTATGTACACATAATACACTTATTATTTGTACTCATTCTTGTATCTACGTTCGGCGAGTTTCCACCCTTGCGTTGTTGACACAACTACGAACCGAACGAAGCGTTTGGACTCCTCTTTTATACCGCGTACATCGAGGGACTGGAACAATTTGCCAGCGGCGATGTTTCCATCGGGCTACAATTTGACTTTTATTTTAAACTAGCGCGCCACAAACACTAGTTTATATTTTCCAAAAAAAAAAAAAAAAACTAAAATCTCATTCTTTAATACAGGTCATAATGTGTATTTCAATACTATAAGACGCTATTCTCACCAATTTTCACTACACCGTGACTCATTATTCAGCTCACAGTTGTTCGAAGCTCATGAAAATTATTATTGTAAGAATGTAATCGTGAGTGATATTAAATTAAAAACTGTTGTGTTTAGTAGGAAAAAGTAATACCATCCAGCGGAGGTACACCTTGTACACCCTACGCTGAAATGACACTAAGTCGAAACTTAGGGTTAAAGTTGAGGGCTGTATCTGTGAGCTGAATATTGAGTCCTGGTGTAGTGAAAATTGATGAGAACAGCGCCTCATAGTACTGGAATGCGTATTGTGACCTGTAGGAATGAATGAAATATAAGGATTAGTTCAAATAATAAGTGTGAGTATATGTATATATGTATGACGGGGAACGTCAGGAAACGGGGCCGAAGCTACGGGCAGCTGAGGTGCGCTCCCATCCATCGCGGGCGGCATTACGAGAAAACGTTAAAAAACAACTAGGTGCAGTGTGGCGCTCGACTCCCATTATTCCAACTGTACAGACACCCAGATCAACCCAACATCAAGGGACCACAATGATAATCTCAGACCAAAATAAATAAGAGCAGCTGGATTTGAGCACAACCAACACACTCGATCGAAGCCCGAGCAAAGAATGCCCGCGCTAACGGTCGCTTGCTATGGCAAATGCAACTCCAGTCGGTGTTACCCGCTCTTAAAAAAACATAGTTTATCCGAATACCGCTCGATTAATCGACTTCAAAAAATAGTTGAGTAATTTACGGACAATTGATACTGATACAAAACAGATTATAATATTCAAAATTAAATAGTCACGAGTGTTATGTACATCACATAACAACATCTCCCCTATTTATTTAACAAATCAGATTCAAACAATAATATAAGTTAATAAGTAAATCGCCTGCATCCCCTGTTTCGTCTGTACCATGCCGTTGTACATACACTTGAGCTCAGTTGACCCGGCGCCCATTTAGATGAATGCGTTGCTTCCGATTGAGTTGGGATATTGTCGATATAACAATATCGATAATGGTAGAAATATACTAAGCCTAAAAGCTTGTTGACCAGATGTACTAAAGGCTATCGTGTCACTCAGTATCTGGGTTGTAATAGTCAAGTAGACAGTCGCTCCGTATTAGATGATGGCTGCATCCTGAACTACACTCACTAAACCTGAAAATGCTACGCAGATGATATTGACCATAATAAACAAAACCATAATTCAATTAAGATCAATTAGAAAGACAGGTTAGTTTATCCTAATTAATCCTCAATATTAGGCCATAGGAAACTACTACATATCTCTCCTGTAGTGGTGTAGCACAAAACAAGTCGGAGTGGAGGTCCTTGATGAATCTCTTTATTCAGCAGTAAACGTATATACGTTTACTGCTGAATAAAGGAGAGAAAGGAAGGGAAGGGATATACATATGTAAATCAGTTATAATGGTAATGTAATGTTAAAATCTGTAGGGTAATTACATAACACACTATCAGTAGCAATGGGTTTCATTTTGACAATTCAACAACATTCATTGCGTTATTTACATTGCCGACTAGACAGTAAGCATAGACTCGTTTCGAACATATATACACATATACCAATGGACTAGCAATATGCTCCAAAATGATTCAAAATGATAGTAATAGTGTGTTACGTAAATAGGGTGCGGCTGCAATCGATACAAACTTTAAGTTTTCAAAGGAGAATGCCAACTTTCGGCCTACACAACTTTTATTATTAAACTCACGTTTTCACTAAGTTCTTACTCCCAACAATTTAAATATAAACTACAAACTTAAAAAAACATATTTAGTACTTTACGGAATCATGTCCAATAAAAAATCATTATAATAAGTAATTAATTTAAGTTCTTGAATTCAAGATTTGAATACCAAAAATGTTGCCAATCTTGTTACTGTAATCGATAACTCTAAATAAATAAAATCCTGCTACTGTAATCGAGAATTGTATTGTAAAAATATTTTTTTATTGTTTAGATAGTTTTAAATAAAAAATATACTCTTTACTTATATTTACCGCCTCAATATTCTTTTTTCTTATTTATATTTTCTTAATTAATACGTTCGTCCTATTTTACAGTTAATAGTTTCATAGATTATTATAAAAAAACGAAATTAAAAAAACGATTTTCCATCTGTGATCGATAACATAATCGTCTTGTAATGGCAACCCTGCATATCTGTCAAAATCTCGTATTGTTTTCTGAGAACTCAGAACGGTTCGGTTTTCTTTCGCTGTTTTCTTTTCGTATTCCTCTGCGTTTGCGTAAGTAACAGACTTATTGTGTTGAATCTGATGATGTACGAGCATTATTACGGCAATGGACTTCACTTTTTGAGGTAAAGTACGATTCATATTAATAGAATGTCAACTATTTTAGCCGATCTAAATGTTGAATTGTAACATAACTGTATTTTGTTTGTTTTAGATTCCAAATAACAGTGTAATCCAACAAGCAGCAATGCCCCAAATGAATATATTGTGCATTGAAATCTTTATATTGGTTGCGGTCATTCATTGTGTGGTCTCGTTCAGAAAGAGAATACGCTATCAGATGCGTGATATAGCAACAGATCGAATCACTACAGGTAAGCAATATCCTTCAATGATTTTATGTGTTGCTGCTGGTTGATGTTTTATTCTGATTGCAATAAGATATTTTTGTTTTTGTTACAGCTTAGATCAACAAATAAGATCTGTCACCCATGTTGGCAAAGAAGTTACCGTTCTGTTGAACGGAACTTAAACACCCCATATCATCAAGTATTTATCAATCTTCTACAGCCTCTGTTGTATCAATGCCAGCAAACTACACTAGGGCTGTTAATATCTGCAGATGGGTGATTGCAGTTGTGAATGGGATTTTTAAGCAACAGTTTAAAATATTCCGACACGAGTTCAACAACAGAGCTTCATCACATGGTCATGATTGACTTTTCTATAGCTGCTGCCCTAATTAATAGATTTCGACCACCGCTCACAGACAGGTTTGATGCTGCCCAGATATTAGAAATCATCCAACAAAAAATGTTCCAAACAAATACTTTAAGTGAGTTTATTATACAAAATAATTATAATAGAAGAAGGGCACAATTCTCAAATATAAATGTTGATAACAGCAATGTCGCTGAGTTTCCCCAGCTAGATTTTCATGATTTGATTTTAATAGCTTGTGGTACCTACCAACTCCGTCAAGCTCGATCTTACTATGGTGAGCACATCCGTTTTAGTGGCCAATATAAGATAGAAGTGTGTAGGGAGGCATCAATCGGTAATCTAAGAGAGCAATTGTCTCTCTCAAAGAAGAGCAAAAATTCAAAGTCGCCATATAAGAAGAAAAGAATATTTTGTGTACGTTTTGATTGATAATAATTTAAATGGGAGAGAGGCAATAAGTCAATATTATTGCAATTGTAAAGTAGGCAAACGAACTGTGGGATGCTGTTCCCACATTATGACCATTTTATGGTATTTAGGGTGGGCTCGACACCAAAACAATATTGAACCCTCTGCACAGTTTCTTGATGATTTGTTAATCGAATTTGATAATGAAATTGATGATGATGATAATGAATGATTATGGTAAAAAAAATAAAACTATTCATCAGTTTATTTGTTCTTTAATTTTCTCTGCGTAGAAATGCATAACCTCCAATTTAAAATGTCTGAATAACTTCTTTCTTACAAGTTCAATTTAAAAATGGAGATCACAACATACTTTTGACATTAAACCACACAAAAAAACGTAAGAATATTCACTGCACACAACAAATTCATATTGAGCCAAAGTTACTATGGAGTCTTGGCATTGTCCTTTGTCGACATGGTAAAGCACAACACTACTCAATCAAGCGCACTGGGCGCAGCGGAAATGCGCGTATGAATGCATTAATGCGCTTAACTTGCACTGTTGTACTGGAGCACTGTACTTGTGTAGGAACCGTTGGTACTTAGCATAGTCCCCCGATGAAACATTGCTTATAACAGACTGTAAAGAAGATGTCTGGTGTGGACGATTAAGCAGTATTTGAACATTACCATAGATAAGATATTTTAATGTCTGTTGATATTTTAATTTTAAATGTGACTCAAATAGAAATTATCATACATAATATAAATATAATATTAAATTGCCTTGTACAAAAAATATGATCTATACTAATATATAAAGTTGAAGAGTTTGTTTGTTTGAACGCGAAACTACTAGTCTGATTTGAGAAATTAGGAAAGAAGGCTTTAGGCTATATAACTAACTTCACGCAAACGAAGTCGCTGGCGGCCGCTAGTTTATTATAAAAGTACATATTATATGTATTACATATTATATGTATTCGTGTATGCCACTCGTATACACATTACACAACCAACTGATAATAGGAATTAAGCATTTAAGTGGACATATATTTAAAACAACGTTAGAGAATTTATTAAATGAAAATGTTTTCTATAATTTGAATGAATATTTTGGTAAAAACTAATTTAGAATAGGCATGTTTCCTGGGTAAAAAAAAATTATTCTATTTAGTCCGTCATGCAGATTATAGAAAAATATTGGATACGTATATTTTGTTTTATCAAATCAATAAAAATGGAAATATAAAAGGCATCAAAGATCAGGAGTGATGGCTGGCGACGTCACTGCGCGCTAAAAAGTGTAGCGTGTAGTGACGTCACACGAGTTTTCAACGGACTGTGTCGTCTTTATTTTTTGTTTATATGAAAAAAGATAAAATAAGGAAGAGGGAAATCTATATGCTAGTTGTACTGTAAACTTTGCTTGCGAGATGCAGAATCTGTGTGACGTCAGTATGACGCGTTACTCGCATCTTGCGTTTGTAGATACAGCTACAGATTTATAATTTATTGTTATTTCACACTTGACACCACTTAAAGATATGTATAACATCTATATAGAGGACAACAAATCGATTCTGTGACCATCTCACCGTAAAAACTTCGGTGAAGTGACCTGTCATTCCAAATATGCTTGGCATTGACACTATTCGTTCTATCTCAAAATAGTTACGGAATTATCTTACTGTTTATCTATCTATATGATACCACACGCACATACAACATGCAGTATAACAAGCACCGACTTTTCATCACTCACACAACAGTCACACATACACACTCACCCTCCCACACACTCCCCACGAAAACTCCTTCCTGTAAGTAAAATTTTAATCATTGTTTAGTTGTAGTATACCTACGGGAAGCTATTATAAAAATGTATATCTCGGCTGGTGACCTGGTGGCCTGGAATATAGGCATCGGCTTAGCTTAGGCACCAGTCTCCCACAATATTTTTCTACAAGCCCAAAACTAGACATTGTTTTTATTTTGTTATTATTTTATATGGATATTGTGTTGAGAACATAAATAAATATTATTATTATTCATTTAAATTTTTTCAGGTATATAACACCCTACATCTAACACTACATCTACACTACTACTTCCTCGGTGGTAGGTCATAACATCGGCTGCCGGCAGAAGTTACCACCCACCAGACAAAGCCTTGCCGCCAAGCGATTTGTCGTGTTCCGGCATGATGTCTGGTGAAGCTGTACGGAGGACGGGTCTAAGCAGTTGTGTTGCGATGTGTGCCGGGTACGATGCGCCTAATGTTGTTGTGTTGGGAGTTTGGTCGTGGAGGGTCTTCAGATCAGTCTCCCTTTGGCGCAGCATCGTTGGTCGTGTTGTTTGGTTTAACATTGCATCACCTCGCTCAACTGCCATCTTCCTTCCTATAATTTTTCTGAGTGAATAGGCTCTTAATAAACTAGCGCGCTTTACCATCAACGATCGTATCACTGCAAGCGCTAGTTTATAATTATAAAAAAAAAAAAACATTTTATATAATATACAGTATGTTACGAAAACCCTGTCCGACCCATAACGATAATAAAGGTTAGGTAAACAAATGACCAAATAAAATATAAAATTTTACATAATCATCATAGTAGCAATACTAATCAATTTTGAAACAATCTTTTTTTTCCGCGAATTTCCCCAAAAATATGATATTTTAAAAAAATGACAACACCTTTTTAGGCGGTATACCTGTCGGCTTTCCTTTCATTCTTTTGTTAGATTTTTTATTTCTTTGGCGGCGTGGCGCGTGAGCGTTGTCGGCGACGTAAAAGAAATAATTAGAGATGTACTATTTTTTGCGTAATAACATTTTTTTTGTATCGCTATTAATCGAAATTTGTGTCTGGTTGAATAATCATTTGTTGTAAAAACACAGATTACCCAATGGTAAAAGTACTTTTGTTTGATTATCGATTAATTACTAATAATATTATTATAACACAAGTATTAGTAAACAGAGACGAGAAGGCCTTATGAAACACAATTTTAGTAAAATTTTACAAATATTTTAACAGTCAATATCATCGATATTGAGACAGAAACTGAAATTAAACCTTTGGCATGGTTTTCATTTACAGCAGTGTACATAACTAATTTGAGTTCTGTAAAAGTTCTAAACAATTCCATGCGATGTTGAATCGAGAATGATAATTGAAACTATTATACTAAATCGGTATCGATTGAAAAATCAATATTTTGATTACCTACACATCTCTATTTGCTCAAAGCATGCCGCGAGGCCAGCCGCGTAGGTACCTATTTTATAAAATAAAAATCATTTTTACTTTAAATTATCAGTTGCGCATAAACATTGCTTCCGTGTAGCTGTAGACTATTCGTGTATTGTGATCATGTCGTTTTCTAACGTAATGTAAAATGCTGATGGAAGGTAGTAGTTCTGCAATTAGTTGTGTTGTGATCAGGTGTTGGACAGCTGCTTATTGATTCATGTGGTGACACGACGGTGTACCACCATATTTTTGTCGACCTGTACCGGGCTGTACGTGAGTACCTCCATTATCAGTTCGGCGAGCAGTGGATTGATAGGGGTGGACTAACTTTGTGAAACACCGTGCTAATCTCGTGCGAAGGTGCCAGGCGTGTATAGTTCTTAGTGAACGAAATATGGAACAACATCTCCGCCACAGCCATTGTGCTCATCGAATGAAATGATACATTCAGAGAGTCAGACGACCTTCGCACTTAAAAAAAGTTCTTTTCACGAGCTGCCTAAGTATCATTATTTCTTTCGAGAGTCGATAAACATGGATAAACTACCTATACCTACATGCATGAGGTCAACTGAGGTCATGACCTGTACCTGTGTTGCCATGAAATTACCCATTTATTTTATTTAAATTATTTATTTTTAAGGGGGTATTTTTTTTTTAGTTTAGCCAGGTTATGTAGGCATTAGTAGAATCAGTTATCGATACCTAACAATACCTTCACGGGTCGGACAGGGTTTTCGTAACATACTGTATAAAGAAAACCCTGTCCGACCCGTAAGGATAATAAAGATTAGGTAAACACTTGACCAAATATAATGTAAAATTTTACGTAATCATCATAGAAACAATACTAATGAATTTTGAAACAATCTTTTTTTCCCGCGAATTAATTCCAAGTTCCCCGAAATTTGGTAATTTTTTAAAAGTGACTACACCGGAATTATTATGAGCGAATAGCGATGCGACCACGTGCCGCGTGCCCTGTCCCCCGCCGCCCGCGGAAGGGTTGTTTACCGCAAATGTATTAAGTTACCTCTTTTTGCGAAATAATATTTATTTTTTAGGGGATCTTTTCAAGTTTAGCCCGGCTTTGTATCCATTAGTAGAATCAGTTATCGATACCTAACAATACCTTCACGGATCGGACAGGGTTTTCTTTACATACTGTATATGTATTATACAGTCTATACAAATTTTGCGATTAAAATTTTACTGAATCGATCGTGTTTACTTACTTTGCAAATGTTAATAGAATAAATTATTCTCATCCAATCAATTAAATTACTCAGATTAAATTATTTACATGACAGTAATTACATGTTTATAAACAGAAGTAAAGCGGTTGTATTGATCATTTTAATTAATGATTGTTATTATGTAAATACGCTCATTAATTATAATTATTTTGTTTGATACGACCCAACACTGACCTGCAAATTGCAAAACACTGGTTAAGTGTGACTCGAACTCGTGTATGTATACAAAAAATAGCAGATATACAAAGTGGTGCTGACAATACGACAATAAATTAAACATCGTGTACCTCAACACATTCTCAGTCTACCCATAAAAAATCATATAAATTTGTCCATTCGTTTAGTCACAGGAAATTATTTTTCATGTTTCACATGTTCTACATTTATAGATGGTTGATGACCGCCGCATCCAGCGGTATTAAACTTTTATTATAACGGCGCGAAAAAAGCAAGTCGATACAGGACCGCACTATATCGCCGAACGGAGGTCAGTGAACCAATATTTTATAAAGGATGTTTTATTCCGGTTCCTACATTATGCGATTTAGTTTGTTGGAAGTTTTAATTTTTTTTTGTTTCTGATGCTCGATTTTTTTCTATGGTTTAGGATTATTCCTATGAACCAGCATTGTTCATGTTTTCATTTGTTGTCGTATTATCAGCACCACTCTGTATATTTAGAGAAAAAAGGACGTTCTTTTTTTATAATTTGTTTTATAGCAGCAACAGAAATACGTCACCTATGAAAATTTGAACTGTCTAGCTAGATATAGCCTGGTGACAGACAGAGAAAGGGCTAGTAAAAGGGTCCCATAGAATTTAGAATATTCGAATTTTGCGGGCTCCTAACTCGCATGCTTCTTAAACGAACATTTTCAGCAGAAATCTCCATTTTAAATGGATTTTCTCATAGAATTGAGTTTTATACATCTAAATTGAGCTCATTTAAACGTATTATTGATAAAGAAGGGCCTAATCAGTGTTGTCTATAAAAAGTTATTAAAGAAAGTTGTATAACTTACCATGCAAATTAAGTTACGAAGTTCAAAGAGACGAAGTTGAGGAAATTCGTTAAAAAAATTGTTAATCAATTTTTTTGCTGACTGTACCCAAATATTGAGTTTCTTGCCAATTCTTCTTTCACACAAGACTACGTCTTGGAAAGGACGACTAGAATCAGTTAATTATCTTGTAATTTTTCACATAAAAGTGCCTCGAAATGGCCAATTCGAAAGAAATAATTTGACTTTCAAATCAAATCAAATAAAAGTATCTTATTTTTCATAAAACAACAGATATGATACGTCAGAAGCTATGTGCGTGCTTCCAATTGGGCATTTTCGTCTTTCCTAATACGGAATAATATCTACATTTCTAACGACCGTCTTATACTACCGATACCTAACACATACATATAGAAAAGCAGAAAGATTACTAACACCCCATTTTATTTTCAATTTAACCCTAAACAACCAGTTACGTACAATTCTCAACAAACCCAAGCACACTGTAGCAGGCAAATGAAATGAAAAGAACTAATCAGATTCCCAGAAGGCTGCAAGCTGCACAGAACAGGCCGCTGCTTCTTTTTGTGCCCAATTAAATGGGCACGGCTCTAAATGAATTTGGATTCGTTAGTACTGTAAGGGAGAAGATAATGAAGTTTCGGGATTATGTTATAGAATGTGAAAAACTCGTTTCGAGTTCAAACAGAGTTACAATTGTTGAGAGTTAGGTAGCTGATGACTGTCTGGATATTTTTCGTCCTCACCTACATAATACACATGCCTTGTATTCCTTGAAAAGTTGTTCATAGGTGTACCCTAAATATAGTATGGGTACTGGGTAGGTAAACATACTCCCAAATTTCATTATGCCGTGTACTAACAGTAGGCAATCCTATTGCCATCAACCGGGCGCATTTATCTACTAAACTGGTCAAGATTCACCCTTTTTTTGAATAATTATAAACTAGTGCTTGAACGCAATCCCGCCTGATGATAAGCAATCATCTTTACTAATATATAAAGCTGAAGAGTTTGTTTGTTTGTTTGTTTGAACGCGCTAATCTTAGGAACTACTGGACCGATTTGAAAAAATCTTTTTGCATTGGATAGACCCTTAATCCAGGAAGGCTTTAGGTTATATAACATCTGCGACCAATAGGAGCAGAGCATACCAAAACCTACGCGAGTGAAACCGCGTGGCGCAGCTAGTTGATGATAAAGCGCGCTAGTTTATTAAGCCTATTCACTCAAAAAAACTGAGTAAATAGGAAGGAAGACGACAGTTGAGCGCGAGGTGATAACCCAACAACACGACCAACGATGCTGCGCCAGAGGGAGATTATTATGGAAACTCCCGACACAACAAAAATTATCATTTACTACATCTTATTTACTTCTAAATAAAATGTAGTAATCTAGTACCCTGTGGCGGACACTTTTAATCTATTTAGTTGTAGACAATATAATCAATAAACATTTCCGAACGAAAAATTCTTGGTGGCATTGGAATAGATAAATAAAAAGTCTGACAGAAGTTTATCGATCTTAGTGACTTAAGCGAAATAATTAATGTATTTTTAGGTTTTTTAATAGAACATTTATTATCATAAAAATATTTTAATAGCCATACTTATCACAGCTTTCGAAAATATCTTAGGACTACGTCATAGAACCTAAACGTGAATATTTCATTTGCAAGGTGAAAAGCATGATCGCACGGCCTTGGACTCGTAAATATCTAAGCCTGATCAATATTCTATCGCATATTTGTAAAGCTGAAGAAGTCAGGAATATTTTAGTTCGAAATCAAGACCTCAATATATGTATAGATGACTTCTTCGCCTAAATAGATAACTCGTCACCTGCCTTTTCTCAATTTAGTACAGTGGCATCTAAAAGTTAGTTGACAGTTTTCGACCTAAAATCCTTTCTTATCCTAAGGGTACGTCTTCCCTACAAAAAGCATGCCAGACAGTCTACTCGCTGATATGTACGAGTAATGGTCGCTGTATCACCATGAACTTGATGCAGGAGCTAGTGTGAATTTTGTAGTTAATTTGATTTATCGAGTCTGGTCAAACCACGCTGGTTCGGTTTAATTCACTCATTCATTAATGCAGCTGTGATTCCACATGTACGTCCTAAAAAATAACAAATATATAACACCTTACAAATATATAATTACTTATATTTGTAAGGTGTTATATATTTGTTATTTTTTATGATAAGTCAATTCATTAAGCTCCTTTTCTCTTTGACCTCTTATAAATAAACTTTTCCTCTTTACCAATATTCTAAATTAGCAGTTATCGTTCACTTACTAACGTGATAACTTCACAAATTTAATCTGTAAAAGAGCTATTTTTAAATCACTTTAACTTCGGCCGAGTTCTGTCTTCAACTCAACTTACTAGTACCTACGACAATTTAGGACATTTTATCACTTTAAAAAGTGGCTCACACAACTATATATATTTATTCGAATGCTCTTATCCTAAATTAACTCTGTATGTTTACCAAACATCCCATAACACTACTTTACGACGTTTTCCTCAAAGGGGAGTGTTCATAAACAGTCAGCACTGATCCCCTTCTAAAGCGAGTGACTTAGGTACATGCACATTGCACAAAGTCATGCAAGTTCGTGGTACGATGTAGAATATACAGGGTTTTTTTAATATTAAGAGCGCTCGAACATTGAAATAAAATAAAACAATCTGTTTAAGTGATATTACCACAATTTTTATTACATTTTAAAGAATATTCCATGACATTATGTGTGGAAGATAATATCAGCCAAATGGCCTCCGCGAGTCCGCTGCAGATGGTGTATTCTGGTGGACCAATTTTGAAGGACGTCTTCGCATAAATGGGACTCAATTTCACGAAGAACGCGAGTTATGTTGGCCTTTAGGGCAGCAATATTTACTACAACACTTCACAATTATCAACCGTCATACTGTGTCTATTCTGTTTCACTGGCAAGCAGCATTGCTGTGTTGGATTATACAGGCGCAACAGACATTTCACTTACTACCACAATGTAGTGGTTAGTATTTATTTAGGCTTTTAAATCTGACATTTAATACAGATTTTTGACAGCCTCCGTGGCGTAGCGGTAGCGAACGCGACCCCTGCGTAAGAAGGCGCGGGTTCGATCCCCTCGCAGTGCAATTATTTGTATGCATGAATATGAATATTTGCACTGGTCTGGTCGTGTCTCGGAAAGTTAAGCCGTCGGTCCCGGTTGCCATACGAACATCTAATGACAGTTGTTACGGGTTGTTGAAGCCCTCAAAAGTCCAAGAATTAGTCTAACTGCATTGCTTTGATATCGCCTTCGGGTTGTGGAGGTCAGATTGCAGTCGCTTCACGGAAAATATCAAAGTTTAGCCAAAATCAGCCGTTAGACTGGTAAAGCGGACCCCAGACTCCAAAGCTAAAAAGCTTCGAATGCGACTGGGATTACCACTGAGATGATGATTTTATACAGATTTTGATTTGATTCACGTAACAATCAGACTAGAACAAGTAGTGTTAAGTTGTTGTAGTAAGATCCTTTAACTTTAAGGATTTATGCGAGCTCTACCTGAAATACATAGGCGTTACTAAATCCAATAGTATCCTCGGTAGTACCTATTCAACCAATAATTATAAAAGTTTACAACCCTTTTAACCTACTTCAAATAGAAGAATATATTACATATATTACGCGATATGTAAACAACTAAGTAAGTTTTTTCTACTTTCTATTAGTAATGCAGTGCGATTCTGTAAACATTTCACAGTGGAAACACTGATGAAGGGAGCTTGACATAAGAATGACATATAATGACACCTGTCATTAGGTATATGTTAGCTGGCATGATGTCTGGTGAAGTCGTGCGGAAGACGGGTCTGAGCAGTTTTGTTACGATGCGTGCTGGCCGCTGGGTACGATGAGCCAATGTTGTTGTGTCGGGAGTTTGGCGCAGTATCGTTTGTCGTATTGTTTGGTTTAACATTGCATCACCACGCGCAACTGCTGTCTTCCTTCCTATTTTCCTATTCACTCAGGCTTCACCATCAACGATTGCATCACGGCTTACCATCAGGCGGGATTGCAGTCAAGCACTAGTTTATAATTATAAAAAAGTGTATTTAGTACTAACTGTTGCCTTCTACTTTGTCTGCGATCCAGGATGAAATGTATTTCCTTGCCTTAATCCAAATCTGATCAGCCGTTTTACCGTGAAAGCGTAACAAACATACTTACTTTTGCATTTTTCGCCTTACTAGCAATTGTGCGAGGAATTTAGTTCGTGTATTCCTAGCTTTAAGAGCACACTGCAGGGAGTACATACATACAACACTAGACTCAAACGACACTCAAACGTTCATAGTGATTCAGTGTTGCAAACGACGATTGCGTGTGGAACCCCTCGAGCCACGCAAGGCGAGTTGACTCATGAAAAAATACTGTAAACTTTTACATAAGCCATAAAGGTAACGTAATCCATTAATTAGTTGGCAGTAACGTGTACCGGTACGACCTAGGCGCCATGTTCATTCGCTTTAGCGTTAAAATAATCAATTTCTGATTTAATTCAACAACCGTTCCTTTCCTAAAGAAAATCTAAAAGTTAAAATTTGTTTTAATTATAACAGTTTACTGTAATTCGTCCTAAATGTTCCTCCCTAGTCTGATTCCAGGTAACGACTTTAATAACTTTGAGTAAAGGTCCTTATTTATGCCCATATATTCTTTCTCTGTTAGTTGTCATCTCAGTAGAACACCAATTATAGTGTCGTCATGTCTGTCCGTTTCGTCTATCCTCGGCTTACCTTCCAAACAGTTAATACTAGAAAGATGAAACTTAGCATGGATAGTAACTGCTATATGAAACTTAGTATTTACTCGTACCACGTCGAAAAAGTCCTGAAATAAAATCTCACAACATTTTTTTCTTTTGTTTTTAGTGAGTGACATGTAAATTGGGTATGTTTTTTTCTCGCGTCTATCCCGTAGCGGAGATCTATCATATGTCTTATAAAAACACTAGCTGCGCTACGCGGTTTTACTCGCATAGGCTTCGATATGCTCCGCTCCTATTGGTCTCAGCGTGATGTTATATAGCCTAAAGCTTTCCTGAATTAAGGGGCTATCCAACGAATTTTTCAAATCCCACCAGAAGTTCCTGGATTCAAACAAACAAACAAACTCTTTAGCTTTGGTATAGATTGAGAGGTTTCACAGACGATTATTTGATTTTAGTACGCGTTTGCGAGATATTCAACTTTAAAGGCATTTTTTTTTTTCTTATAATTGGCACCCCTAACCCCAACATAAAAGTAAAAGTACAAACGCAGAACAATAACCCCCAGTGTGTTGGAGTGGCGCTCCAGCACCGCCGACAGCCGCAGACAGACTCGATCAGTGCCAGACACAATATTGAACACAATCGATTCATACACGATAAGTACCAGACAGTTTTAAACCGAGGGAAAACCCCAATAGAGGAGGGCTTTAACTAATGCAAAAAATAAACGAGAAATATAATTTAAATATCGAATATTTTACAATTTGGATCAGAATTAAGAAAGCCATGTCAGTTTAGCATGTGCCAAAATATTTGTTTTTCTTTACGTACTCTGTACGGACAAAAGCAAGTCAAGCTACGCGAAACTGTCAAATATTCCCAACCAACTTTAAACCTTAGTGATTTAAAGATAAAGTTGAAAATCTAATAAAGAAATCGAATAGATGGTAGTAGCTTGATGTGCTGTCTTCTGTACAATAATTTGGCCTGAGCAGTTCTAACATTTTAGCCTATTGTGCTTTCTGAATAACAAAAGGTAGATATGTGAGTGTTTTAAGTACCAGTATAACTAATACCTATATTTGTCAAGACTTCGTATAAATATTAACAGTTAAAAGCGAGACTATGGAAGAAATCGTAAGCTACTTTAACACTGTTTTTTTTTTTGGGAAATACCAAACTCTCAATTTAGCCTCCCGTGGGTATACCGCTGGGTAGTTTAAAGCTGCGCGTCCACTGAATCGGAATCGGAGTGTACGATGCGGACGGAGCGTCGTCATTTACGAAATGCCGATGGGGTGCGTCCACTGCATTCGGATTCAGCATCGGCAATTTAGATTATTTTAAAGCAACCGTCATCACCTGCTAACGTGCAATTACATTATGGAGGATAGTGACGAGGAGATTATTGTAATTAGCTGTATTTTATCAGAAGAGGAAAAGAGTGACAACAAGAAGAAACGAAAGATATGGGTTCATAACATAAACTCAAAAAGATTAATTTTCGGAGAGTTTCATACATTATATTCTGATTTATTAAAAGATGAAGATAGATTTTTTGGGTACATTCATATGACACGAAAAAAGTTTTTTGAACTTCACTATATTCTACAATCGCATATAACTAAGCAAGATACTAATTTCAGAAAGTCAATCGGAACAAAGGAAAGGCTTCTATTATGTTTAAGGTAAGTACTTTATTGTATAGTTAATAGTAAGAAAAGAAGTACAAAATTTAATACAATTACAAACAACAGGGGGGCTGTTTATTTATGATATCATAAGTATTTTTAAACTAAAATTATAAAAAAGGTGATACATTACAATTTTCTAACATTAAGAATTGGGTGTGTTATTGAATACGACATAATTGGCCAAATCGGATGCATTTACTGTTAAGGTATTTTCTGGAAATGTTTCATCTTGTAGCACCTGTATTGTATGTAAAGGAGTTGATGAGTTCATAATATCATTTTTTGTCACTGAAGGTTGAGAAAGCATTGCAGTACAATTCTCTACTGCTTGTATTGTCTGGTGAGTAGATGAAGTCGCACTCACATTACTCTGGATCAATTGAGGTTGGTAGTATGTAGTAGTCTTTTCACGACTCGTCCCATGAGAAGATGCAATACTTTGAGGCTGGGATAGTACAGTTGTCTGCTCAGTCTCGCGAGCAGTTAATTGCATTGCCAACTTTAATTCAGCTTTATTTATGATTGAGAAAATTTCGTTTTTAATTTTTATTTGTTCATCGATAGGAAAACCCTTTACTGTTCTTGCCATATTCATAAAAAATCCCATGAGAGGATCGTTTTCATCTGAATAAGGAATAGGGATTTTAGTTACTTGAGTATTCTGAGCTCTTTCTCTGCGTTCTAAATATTCTTTCAACACTGATGCCGTTGATGTGACATCAGAATTTCTGGATCTTGCTCGTCTAGTACTACTTTGAGATGAACAATCCTGATAATCGAACGATTCACATTGGGGAGAAATTGGTGACAATACAGAAGACAATGGGCTATTTACATCTGATCGCTCTATTGTATCATCAATACTTGGATCATAACTTGGTATATTTGTAACACGATTTTCGTCATCTTGCAGATATGGTACCAAAAAACTTAATTCTTTATTGTATTTAGGTGGTTTAATTTTAGACGCAGCTTGGCCGCTCTTAGTTTTACGCAACTGCAATGCTTTCCGGTGATTATCTCTTATTTTGGTCCAACGATCTCTGCAGGTTTTACCTGTAAAATTAATATATTAAAAGTTATTATTATTTTTTCAGATATTTGGCTACTGGAAATGGGTTTCGCACTTTGGCAGAAAATTATAGACTAGGAGAGCGTACAGTGAGAGAAATTGTTCAATCAACTTGTCATATGATTTGGAGTGTGTTACAGCCTATTGTGATGCCAATGCCTGATGAAAATATCTGGATTGCTTCAGAAAAAGTTTTCAGGGAACGTTGGAACTTTCCGAACGCGATAGGGTCTCTTGATGGAAAACATATACTAATTGAAGCACCTCCGCACAGTGGTACAAATTACTATTGTTACAAAAAACATTTTAGCACTGTGCTGTTAGCATTAGTTGATGGAAATTATAAGTTCATTGCTATAGATGTTGGGGCATATGGAAAAAACTCTGATTCTACAATATTTCGAAACTCAAATTTTGGCAGAAATTTGGACTCAAATACATTGAATCTACCTCCTCTTAAAATACCACCTGGAGGAAATGTGGCATTGCCACACGTAATTGTTGCAGATGAGGCTTTTCCGTTAAGCACCAATATAATGAGACCTTACGGGCGTGATCAAGCTCGAGGAGATGAAGAAAAAAAAATTTTCAACTTGCGACTAAGCCGTGCTAGAAATACCGTTGAAGACACATTTGGACAATTAGTAAAAAAGTTTAGACTTTTTGAACGTAGATTGTGCATGTCTCATGAACATACTGTTTGTATAGTAAAGGCGGTGTGCTGTTTGCACAATTTTTTAAAGGAAGACGTATGTTATTGGCATGCAGGCGATAACATTTCTTTAGAAGATATGGATGGTATTCGAGACCTAAATCGATTTGGTGGAAATGCACGGACTGCTGCCTTGGATGTTAGAGATCGCTTCAAAGAATATTTTTGTAGTGACGCAGGAAGTCTACCATGGCAATTGCGAAGAGTGAGGGCTGGCAGATTGATGCAGTAAATTACATATTAACAGTTATATTACCTAAGTGTTCATTCATTCATGGCAAGACGAAGGATATTTTCCCCGAGCAATCAATGCATTTTATTAAATGCTTTCAAATATATACATTTTTTATCATTATTACTATTATATTTAAAAGGAGATGTGTTTGTGTTATTATCAGATCTATTCTTTTCGTGAATTACCGAGACAGGCCGCTAGTGTTGAATAAATATAATAAAGGTTACACTTATTATTATACAAATTTGTATTTTTATTCAAAAATCTCAGCAAAATAATTTAGTTATGTAATCTAGCTACTCAGACAAATCATTACTGATTACGATTACAAAACTGCTAGCCGATACTGTAACTCAATCGTAATCATTTGACAGCCCAAAACGTACGTTTGGGGCTGTCAAACGGCTAAAAATGTATGGAATGATAATCGTTATCGTAAGTCATTTATCGTAAATCGATCGTAATAAAGTTAGTGAATCGGCCCCCTGTATGTCATACCACCTGTCATAACCAGGGTTCCCAACTTAGGGGTAAATATTTTTGAGAGTTGGTAACACTGGTCATAACCTGTCATAGCACCCGTACTAACAAAAGAAACAAATGAAACTTGATTAGGTACATTAACATGTTTACAATCAATAACAAATTCTATGTGGATTATTAAAAATATTAATAGTAAATAGGTAGGTATTTACTCACCACTTTCATTCATTATTTGCCCAATTTCTTCCCATATATTATCTCTCCGCAGTTGGTTATGATAATGTTGATGTTTTAAATTGTAAATTTCTTGATATCTTTCCACTAAAGTAATCAAAATTTCGTCGTTCATCGTGAATAAGTATTTATATGCAATATAGCTAAACGTTGCAATGTAAACAAACACGTCAGATCTTGAAACTTCTAAATCCGAATGACGCGTTCACTGCGGATGACGTCATCAGCACAAATACCGGTCTCAGGCGCAGAAATACCGATCGAGTGCACGCAGTACCATAAAAATCAATACAAAGCAACAAATCCTTCCGCTCCGTACGCTCCGATTCCGATGCAGTGGACGCGCAGCTTTAAGGGCTGCCAGCGCTATCGCAGCGGTGACACTAAGTTTGGTATAGATGCTCAGCACATTAATCGGCGAACACATTTTTTGTCAAATGATTGCAACTAGTTGGGATCGTTTGGACCGAACGGACCAATGGGCGGTCCGAACGATCCCAACTGATGCCAACTAGTCGCAATCATTTGACAAAAATGTGTTCGCCGATTAGGGGGCAGCACAGCTACACTACCGTTCAAGGCTGCGACTATCGTGAGTTAAGCTGCGCGTCCACTGCATCGGAATCGGAGCGTACGGAGCGGAAGGATTTGTTGCTTTGTATTGATTTTTATGGTACTGCGTGCACTCGATCGGTATTTCTGCGCCTGAGACCGGTATTTGTGCTGATGACGTCATCCGCAGTGAACGCGTCATTCGGATTTAGAAGTTTCAAGATCTGACGTGTTTGTTTACATTGCAACGTTTAGCTATATTGCATATAAATACTTATTCACGATGAACGACGAAATTTTGATTACTTTAGTGGAAAGATATCAAGAAATTTACAATTTAAAACATCAACATTATCATAACCAACTGCGGAGAGATAATATATGGGAAGAAATTGGGCAAATAATGAATGAAAGTGGTGAGTAAATACCTACCTATTTACTATTAATATTTTTAATAATCCACATAGAATTTGTTATTGATTGTAAACATGTTAATGTACCTAATCAAGTTTCATTTGTTTCTTTTGTTAGTACGGGTGCTATGACAGGTTATGACCAGTGTTACCAACTCTCAAAAATATTTACCCCTAAGTTGGGAACCCTGGTTATGACAGGTGGTATGACATACAGGGGGCCGATTCACTAACTTTATTACGATCGATTTACGATAAATGACTTACGATAACGATTATCATTCCATACATTTTTAGCCGTTTGACAGCCCCAAACGTACGTTTTGGGCTGTCAAATGATTACGATTGAGTTACAGTATCGGCTAGCAGTTTTGTAATCGTAATCAGTAATGATTTGTCTGAGTAGCTAGATTACATAACTAAATTATTTTGCTGAGATTTTTGAATAAAAATACAAATTTGTATAATAATAAGTGTAACCTTTATTATATTTATTCAACACTAGCGGCCTGTCTCGGTAATTCACGAAAAGAATAGATCTGATAATAACACAAACACATCTCCTTTTAAATATAATAGTAATAATGATAAAAAATGTATATATTTGAAAGCATTTAATAAAATGCATTGATTGCTCGGGGAAAATATCCTTCGTCTTGCCATGAATGAATGAACACTTAGGTAATATAACTGTTAATATGTAATTTACTGCATCAATCTGCCAGCCCTCACTCTTCGCAATTGCCATGGTAGACTTCCTGCGTCACTACAAAAATATTCTTTGAAGCGATCTCTAACATCCAAGGCAGCAGTCCGTGCATTTCCACCAAATCGATTTAGGTCTCGAATACCATCCATATCTTCTAAAGAAATGTTATCGCCTGCATGCCAATAACATACGTCTTCCTTTAAAAAATTGTGCAAACAGCACACCGCCTTTACTATACAAACAGTATGTTCATGAGACATGCACAATCTACGTTCAAAAAGTCTAAACTTTTTTACTAATTGTCCAAATGTGTCTTCAACGGTATTTCTAGCACGGCTTAGTCGCAAGTTGAAAATTTTTTTTTCTTCATCTCCTCGAGCTTGATCACGCCCGTAAGGTCTCATTATATTGGTGCTTAACGGAAAAGCCTCATCTGCAACAATTACGTGTGGCAATGCCACATTTCCTCCAGGTGGTATTTTAAGAGGAGGTAGATTCAATGTATTTGAGTCCAAATTTCTGCCAAAATTTGAGTTTCGAAATATTGTAGAATCAGAGTTTTTTCCATATGCCCCAACATCTATAGCAATGAACTTATAATTTCCATCAACTAATGCTAACAGCACAGTGCTAAAATGTTTTTTGTAACAATAGTAATTTGTACCACTGTGCGGAGGTGCTTCAATTAGTATATGTTTTCCATCAAGAGACCCTATCGCGTTCGGAAAGTTCCAACGTTCCCTGAAAACTTTTTCTGAAGCAATCCAGATATTTTCATCAGGCATTGGCATCACAATAGGCTGTAACACACTCCAAATCATATGACAAGTTGATTGAACAATTTCTCTCACTGTACGCTCTCCTAGTCTATAATTTTCTGCCAAAGTGCGAAACCCATTTCCAGTAGCCAAATATCTGAAAAAATAATAATAACTTTTAATATATTAATTTTACAGGTAAAACCTGCAGAGATCGTTGGACCAAAATAAGAGATAATCACCGGAAAGCATTGCAGTTGCGTAAAACTAAGAGCGGCCAAGCTGCGTCTAAAATTAAACCACCTAAATACAATAAAGAATTAAGTTTTTTGGTACCATATCTGCAAGATGACGAAAATCGTGTTACAAATATACCAAGTTATGATCCAAGTATTGATGATACAATAGAGCGATCAGATGTAAATAGCCCATTGTCTTCTGTATTGTCACCAATTTCTCCCCAATGTGAATCGTTCGATTATCAGGATTGTTCATCTCAAAGTAGTACTAGACGAGCAAGATCCAGAAATTCTGATGTCACATCAACGGCATCAGTGTTGAAAGAATATTTAGAACGCAGAGAAAGAGCTCAGAATACTCAAGTAACTAAAATCCCTATTCCTTATTCAGATGAAAACGATCCTCTCATGGGATTTTTTATGAATATGGCAAGAACAGTAAAGGGTTTTCCTATCGATGAACAAATAAAAATTAAAAACGAAATTTTCTCAATCATAAATAAAGCTGAATTAAAGTTGGCAATGCAATTAACTGCTCGCGAGACTGAGCAGACAACTGTACTATCCCAGCCTCAAAGTATTGCATCTTCTCATGGGACGAGTCGTGAAAAGACTACTACATACTACCAACCTCAATTGATCCAGAGTAATGTGAGTGCGACTTCATCTACTCACCAGACAATACAAGCAGTAGAGAATTGTACTGCAATGCTTTCTCAACCTTCAGTGACAAAAAATGATATTATGAACTCATCAACTCCTTTACATACAATACAGGTGCTACAAGATGAAACATTTCCAGAAAATACCTTAACAGTAAATGCATCCGATTTGGCCAATTATGTCGTATTCAATAACACACCCAATTCTTAATGTTAGAAAATTGTAATGTATCACCTTTTTTATAATTTTAGTTTAAAAATACTTATGATATCATAAATAAACAGCCCCCCTGTTGTTTGTAATTGTATTAAATTTTGTACTTCTTTTCTTACTATTAACTATACAATAAAGTACTTACCTTAAACATAATAGAAGCCTTTCCTTTGTTCCGATTGACTTTCTGAAATTAGTATCTTGCTTAGTTATATGCGATTGTAGAATATAGTGAAGTTCAAAAAACTTTTTTCGTGTCATATGAATGTACCCAAAAAATCTATCTTCATCTTTTAATAAATCAGAATATAATGTATGAAACTCTCCGAAAATTAATCTTTTTGAGTTTATGTTATGAACCCATATCTTTCGTTTCTTCTTGTTGTCACTCTTTTCCTCTTCTGATAAAATACAGCTAATTACAATAATCTCCTCGTCACTATCCTCCATAATGTAATTGCACGTTAGCAGGTGATGACGGTTGCTTTAAAATAATCTAAATTGCCGATGCTGAATCCGAATGCAGTGGACGCACCCCATCGGCATTTCGTAAATGACGACGCTCCGTCCGCATCGTACACTCCGATTCCGATTCAGTGGACGCGCAGCTTTAAGCAGCTTTTTGTTTTAAATCCCTAGAGAGTAACATTACGGAGGAGACGCAATATACTCCATAAGATTAAAATATTTAATCTTATTACGCAACAGTCAAAACAAACTTGTTTTGATTGTTGCGTTGGTGGCATAACAAATGGTAGCTGCAGTAAGTAGTTGGTATCGTAACCACTTTTATGCTTCTAATTACATCCTTGTGCCTACGGAATAGAACTTAAAATCAGTTGAACAGGCTGCAAAA
This sequence comes from Sesamia inferens, assembly GCA_037179545.1. Classification (NCBI taxonomy): domain Eukaryota; kingdom Metazoa; phylum Arthropoda; class Insecta; order Lepidoptera; family Noctuidae; genus Sesamia; species Sesamia inferens. Next base: position 26,561,148 of record CM073941.1, on the reverse strand, counting down.
AAATTTTTGTTTAATGATAAGAATACCTTATTGAGAAAACCTTAAGATGGTGTTATTGGAGAAGTTCTTCAGAAAGATAAGGTGCATGAGACTCGCACCCAAAACGCTGTCTATTATTTTGCAAAATCGCTGCATTTAGAAAAACCGGCCAAAAAAACAAGAAAAACAAATTGTAAACATAAAAAAATAGTTCTGTGTTTAGTATTGGTTGTTATAGCAGCACCAGAAATGCATTATTAGTGAAAATTTTAGAAGACAAACAAGCAGACAGAAAGGCCCCTTTTTAAATCTTTGGGCACCGAACCCTAAAAATTGCTAAATCGTAGGCCCACTGAGGCACACTGTATACAGAAAGTTTTCAACAGACACACACGCAGCCTAACAAACACTTAATTCAAGTGTTACTCTCAGCCGCAGACGGTCACGTGTCTACCGCCCGCCCTGTGCCGCCCACCCTCCACCCTCTGGCCGTAGCATTACAATCAATGCAGTAAACGACGATTGCATTAACCGATTGAATAATATTTTATACACCTTCTCCAATGTTCTAGATGAAGTTAAAATGAACAGATTTTTTCCGAAATGACCTACTATGCATGATACAGCAGGATTTTTTTTAACGATATCACCCAGACACGTAGGTGAAGTGAGCGTGGAATGATTTATAATGCTAGCTAATGCTAGAGCTGTGCACTAATGACATTTCACTTTAAGCTTCACTTCTCTCTACCCGGTGAGATTTTAGCAAAATGGAATCGGCTGTTTGGTACAAGTTCAATTTCTTCAGTCGGGTACGATGCACCACAGGGTGTTGTGTCGGGAGTTTGGTCGTGGAGGGTCTCTATAACAATATCCCTCTGGCCCAGCATCGTTGGTTGTGTTGATGGGTTTAACATGGCATCACCTTGGTCAACTGCCGTCTTCCTTCCTATTAACGGTTATAGTAGCCTCAATGACCTTGTGCATGTGGGCGGAGCTAAACGCCGTACTCCCGAATTCGTAAAATGCGCGCGGTGGCGCGCTAAACTAAAACGACAATCAAAGAATATCCAGAGATGCAGACAAGCCGCGTGTAGGTCGCGATTTGTGCCTACGATTTCAGACGGGGGTATGGATGCAAGACGATAAATGTATATTTTGCATTAATAAATGGTAATATCGTACTATAATATATTTTTAGTATTCTTGATCAATGTTTAAATAAAATCAAGGAGTGCTCGTTACACAGTTTAATGGCCGATCGCAGACTGACAGACATTTGTAAAACAAGTACCCACACATTATAATATATCATAACATTAACATAAAAAATAATGGTAGATGGTAATATCTACCGATTCAACATATTTGAATTTTTTTTTTCACTACTTTTCAGTATATGAGTATCATGTCTTTGCAGTGTCCTTGAATTAATTACTAATGCGAATAACATAAACGAGTTCATCGCGTTAACGTAAACCAAACGCGCACTAGGCACTTTGTGATATTTTTATTAAAAAAAAAAGTTGAACCTCACTAGAAATTACTTTTATCGTGGGTGCATTTTTAAACATATAAATTCACAGACACAAACAGCCAGACCCGGAACAACTACTTGTAGGACATGTTCTGAATATTTGTTCCGCGCGGGAATTGAACCCGCTACAAGCAGCGCAGCAGTCAATAGCTTAACCGCTGCGCTAACCGTGCTTTATATAGATGCCTTGAGATTACAAAGCGCGTAGTTTCGGCCGTTTTCCATAAAGAGATAGTACCCTATTTATACTGTGTCAGTGACGTCGGATTGAATGTACTTCGTCGTAATGAGGTTTCAAATAAAACACGAGTTATTTTAAAATCTGTAAATTTTAATTCTTCGATCCAATAAATAACATGCGAGATTATAGGCATATCTAAAGCTGCAGAAATTTCTTGCAGTTGAGAATGGCCACCGTCTATTTCTATTGTTCCTACGACTGCACAGCTGATATTGATTTCTGTAGGATGTGCAAAATGTTTCCATACACATACGGCATTTAAAAATAAATAGGGAATGTAGTCCCAATTGTCGTTCTCCAACAATATCCACAGATCCTAAACCACAGTCTATAATTCTCCGTGCTTGGCAATTTTCTTTAGTTCTGAATAAAAGTAAGCAATATTAATTATGCGTCGCCCTTCGATGAAACAAGCTTGAGATTTGTTGAGGTTTTGGTGATATTTTGAGCTAAAAAAAGATATAACATACATTTTAATTAACCCTTGCAACACTGTTAGAGATTTTTGTCAAGGAATTAAGAATTTATCAAGAAAAATTAATTAAGAATTAACAAAAAAAAAAAATTTTACAGGTATATGATATATTTGTAAACTAAAAATATAGGTTGTAGGACATGCAGGCATAATTTTACCTGAATGATGATGATGGAACTTGCGTCGTTTTTTTGTGCAAATAGAGATATATAATATTATCATTTTCTTGACGACATTCTGTATGGATGTCTGACCTAGAATCAACTGCGTTAGTGTTCGACCTAAAAAGCAAATTAAACTTTTAAGTTCTGTCGATTGGTTTCTTTCTCTTCTTTTCTGTAAGTCGAAAAATGTTATTACAATATTATTTGTGAAAAACAGAATATATATATATTTATATATATATATATATCCTACAGTATGTTAAGAAAACCCTGTCCGACCCGTGAAGGTGTTGTTAGGTATCGATAACTGATTCTACTAATGCATACAAAACCAGGCTAACTTAAAAAAAAATCCCTCTAAAAAAATAAATATTATTTCGCAAAAAGAGGTAACTTAATAAATATGCATTAAGCACCCTTCCGCGGGCGGCGGGCGGCAGGGCACGCGGCACGTGGTCGCATCGCTGTCGCTATTCGCTCATAATAATACCGGTGTTGTCACTTTTTTAAAAATTACCAAATTTCGGGGAAGTTATTTCAAAATTCATTTGTATTGGTACTATGATGATTACGTAAAATTTTATATCATATTTGGTCATGTGTTTCCTTAACCTTTATTATCCTTACGGGTCGGACAGGGTTTTCTTAACATACTGTATATATACGGACAAATCACACAGATTGAGCTAGCCCCAAAGTAAGTTCGAGACTTGTGTTATGGGATACTAACTCAACGATACTATATTTATAATAGATACATATATAGATAAACATCCAAGACCCAGGCCAATCAGGAAAAGATCGTTTTCCATCATGACCTGGCCGGGAATCGAACCCGCGGCCTCCACGTCGCAGGCAGGCGTGTTGACCGCTGCGCCACGGAGGACGTCAAAAAAATTTACTGATAACTGTGACATTCCAAGCCCGCCAGCCCGCGTCCATCGGCTTCGGCTACTTTAAACAATTACATATAGAAATAAAATATTTACAGGAAGAATCATTTAAAATAATCCAAGTAAGAGTTTTTATTACACATTTTTGCTAATATCGCAAAAACTAAAAGTCCTATCAACTCAAAACTTTTTGTAAAACTGTTTTTACACCAAAACCTTTAATTGAGTCCTAATTTTTGGTTTATATCACCATAAACAAAAAATCACATTTTCAAGTTACGTAAATTTCTAATAAGATTTTTATTTTTAAATCTCCTTACAAACCTATAAATTATAATCTAAGTGCGAGTGTTTACTTACCTGAATAGAGTCTTCTATATTATCAGCGGATGTAGTTAGTCGGATTATTGCCTTTCAAGTCTAAAGATTTCTTTCTAGATTTCCTGGAACAATTCGTAATTGTTTAACTTCAATTGTAAAAGAAAAATGGTTACAAAAGCTAATATTAATTATAAAGAAAAATACAGTAATATGTAGGTATAAATACAAGAGTATAGGTAGATAGATACTTACGCCACCAGACGCATCTTCAATTCTCATTTGCGAGCTAATCTATGAACGTACACTGACACGATTCGCTCGTAAATATTTGCACTCACACAGACAACCACGCGTAGTCGGCGATAGCCGGAGCAGAGCAGCAAGCGACACAACCCTCCCGTCTGAATGCTAACGCACGACTGTCGCCCGCGCCCGCGCAGAGCACCTCTAAACCTATGTTTCAAAATAAGAATATTTTCTTGGCAAATGTTGATGGATTTAAATACGCTCTTGCATATCTGTAGTACTTCTAACCGCGAATTTTTCAGTGTAAAAATATGGTAACTATTTTTTTAAGGCAAAAGGCAAAATCCTACGAAAAAATCATCTTTAGTAAATGTTGTACATGAATCAATAGACAAGATATATTTTTTTCAAATCTCAAAACCAAGCCGTTAATTAGAAATTAGCTTCCTAAAGTGACCATTTTACGCTACTAAATGAGACTAAGGCCCTTAACTAAGATTTTTAAGTGAATAACCTTAATAAACTAGCGCACTTTACCATCAACGATTGCATAACTGCTTACCATCAGGCGGAATTGCAATCAAGCACTAGTTTATAATTATTTAAAATAAAAAATGAGTCGGGTATAAACATTTTTCATGACATTAAATTGGAAGCAAATATAGATCCGCCATTTGTTAAACTGGATACAGAGAATAGTCTCTTGAGGACATTTTGGGGGTCGTTTTTTTTTATTAATTTGTTTATAAATTATAAACTAGCGCTTGATCGCAATTCCGCTTGACGGTAAGCAGTTATGCAATCGTTGATTGTAAAGCGCGCTAGTTTATTAAGAGCCTATTCACTCTAGCCTTGAAGACACTCAAATTGTAGTGTGACGGAAACACCTCGCCGCCGGCAAATTGTTCCAGTCCCTCGATGTACGTGCTATAAAAGAAGAAGCGAAACGCTTCGTCCAGATCGTAGTGGTGTCAACAACCTGAGGGTGGAAAGTCGCCGTACGACGGGTCGTACGATGGTGGAACGGAGATGGGGGAATTAAATCATTCAACTCCCTTGCACACTCACCAGAATGCATCCTATAGAAGACCGAAAGGCTGGCTACTCTACGCCTATGCCAAGCTTTGGAGACCGTTTCGAGTTAAATCTGGGTCGCCAATCAGCCTCTTCGCACGCCTCTCCATTGAATCCAAAGTAGCCAGGTGACATTTCGCAGCACCAGCCCAAATGTGGCTGCAGTACTCCACACACGAGCGGACCTGTGCTTTGTACAACATTAGAAGCTGCCCTGGTGTGAAGTACCGCCGGACCTATGCGATGACACCAAGTTTTCAGGCAGCCACCTTTCCATTGGACTCAATGAACCGCACAAAATTTAATTTCAAGGAAATCTCAACTCCCAAAAGCTGAAGGCGGTCGGTGCACTCCAATGATACATTCTGAAAAGTAGTAGCCAAGGTGAACGGGCTTCTTTTGGCGGTAAAAAGACACGCCTATATTAGATAGATTCGCCTAGATTGGCTTTGCCCCATTCGGAGACTGCCTGTAGTGCAGCACTCGTACGCTCTACCATAACCTCTCTCTCGGACCGGATTGATTCCTTACTAGCCCGAGCTTCCGGCAGGTATCTCTCCACAACTGTGCTGTCATCTGCATACCCAAATATACCAAACCCAAGGAACCCCAAAATAATTACATATTTGAGTAATCAAAGTGTGGTTAAATAATATTAGCCACAGGGCAACTGACGCATGTAACAAATCACATTTAAAAAACTTATTTTATGACCTACCAGCGGCCGTCCGTCACTTCGTTCTCGTGTAGTTAGTTATTATGCTCGGCTCCTACTAGTCACAGCGTAATGTTATATAGCTTAAAGTCTTCCTGAGTTAATGAGCTATCAAACACAAAAAGAATTATTCAAAACGGACCGGACGTTCCTGAGATTAGCGCGTTCAAACAAACAAACAAACTCTTCAGCTTTATATATTAGTAATTATAGATATAAACTCTATACAAACGTGGTCTATGAAAATAAAAGTTACTTTGCTATGTATTCTGGGTCTGCCCCAGACGGTCGCGTGTGCCGCCGCCCGCCCTAGAGAGCCCGCCATAACGCGATCGATGTCACAAATGTCGCGACGGTATAATTAAGTACTGTAAGTTTGACGTAGTTTTTGTTTTTTTTTTACTTTTTGACAGTTTCTTGACATGTTGCAAAGGTTTATAATAACTTTCTTAATCTTCTATTACATAAAATTCTCCTGTGACAGAGTCTGTCCTCGAACTTCTCCAAAACGGCTGAACCGATTTTAATAAAATTTCGTATACACATTAGTTAGACCTGAAAATTAGTTTGTATCTATTTGTTATATTCACTACTACTTACGCGGGTGAAACCGCGAGACAAAACTGGTATAATATAATATAATTAACGTCTACTTACAATTAAGTATAAATTTTTGAAATGTGAAGTATCCGGTGCTGTAACATCATTCTTAATACTGTATTGCGATATAATAGGGTAGTTGACTAAAAAAAACTAATTAGTCCGTCAGTCAGATTTCCAAAAAATACTAGACACGTATTTTTTCTTTTTTCATATAAATAAAAAATTAAGACGACACAGTGTGTTGAAAATTTGTGTGACGTCACTGCACGCTACACTTTTTAACGAGGAGTGACGTCACCAGCCACCACTCCTGATCTTTGATGCCTTTTGTATTTGTAAATTTTTATTGATTTGATAAAACAAAATATACATATATCCAATATTTTTCTATAATCTGAATGACGGACTAAATAGAATCAATTTTTTTTTACCCAGGAAACATCCCTATTATTGAATGTAATAATGTTTGAAAGAGGATGTAAATGGAGAGGATGTAATGTGAGAAAGAGGTCAATCGTCGAATCCAACTCGGCTGGGCTGCTTTCGGGAAGCTACGTAGAATCTTCTCGTCCGAAATACCGCAGTGTCTCAAGACAAAAGTCTTCGACCAGTGTGTGTTGCCAGTGATGACTTATGGAATTGAGACGTGGTCGCTAACAATGGGCCTTATAAGAAGGCTCAAAGTCGCTCAAAGGGCAATGGAGAGGGCTATGCTTGGGGTTTCACTGCGCGATCGAATCAGGAATGAGGAGATCCGCAGAAGAACGAGAGTAACCGACATAGCCCGAAGAATTGCAACACTGAAGTGGCAATGGGCTGGACACATTGCCCGTAGGACCGATGCCCGATGGGGCCGACGGGTTCTCGAGTGGCGACCACGCACCGGAAGACGTAGCGTGGGTAGGCCCCCGACAAGGTGGACCGACGACCTGGTGAAGGTCGCGGGAAACCGCTGGATGCGGGAGGCGCAGGACCGGTCGTCGTGGAGAACCTTGGGGGAGGCCTATGTCCAGCAGTGGACGTCTTTCGGCTGAAATGATGATGATGATGATGATGAATAATGTTTCAAGCAGGTGATCCTTGCCCACTTAGTTGACGAGGTATGCGCGGTCGCTACATGCTTGTGGTCAGGATACCCGTTGAAGAAGTGGGTGCTGGCTGGTGGGGGGTGATTCGCCGATGAAGCTTGCGGGAGTGATGATGATGACGTCACGCTCAAGTTGTTGCACGAAGGCTGCGCTGTTTTCTTTCTCGGGGTCACCAATGTGGAGGCATGAGGAACAGGGAGTAAAGCTCACTCATCCTCCATAGAAAAGGGAGGATCCTCCGACCAGACGGGTGTTATGTCTGGCGGGCACTTGCCCGCAGGTTGAAATTGGTAAGTTGTATGTATGCTAATTGCACGGTAAACTCTGATTGCGAGATGTAGAATTCGTGTGACGTCAGTATGACGCATTGTTCATTTTGTGGCGTTTGTAGGTACCGCTACATCACTCCCCTCCGGAGACCGGAGGTCGATAGTGGGCTGAGCCTTGTATCTTGTGATTCTTGCTAGGCCAGCTGAGGTTCCAGTGAGTCGGAACCGGTTGCCGCGTAGTTCACGGTGAGTCGGAACTGTCTTTGAAGATTCTCCAGTGATTCGGGGTGGTGGCGCTGCGTTGTACTCTACTCCAGTGCGTCGGATGTCGTACAGCGCCGGGTTGAGGCGGCGTCTAGGTTGCTGATGAGGTTGAGGGTGATGACCAGGTATGCGCGGTCGATCCGTGTGCAGTTTCTGGCCTGCCATCGGACGCGTCCCCAGGTGGCGGATAGGGGAAAGGCCCCCAGATATGGGGGTTACCGGTTTACCGGCGCGGACCAAAACCAGAAGTGGGGACCGCTTCGGCGGTCACGCGCGGCGGGTCGGCCACCACTCCAGGTGGCTGACGTGACCCGAACGCCGGGTCACCGTCGGGCAACCCGGTCTCCTCATTGAGAGGAGCTGGGGGCCCCGTTTGCCTTCGGGCAAACGAGTGGGGCTAAGAGGAAGGACACCTCGCTAAAAAACCCTTGGCTGCTGCGTCTTCTCGCACACGAAGACGTACCCAGCCGGGCCCCTCCCTATTGGCCTATTGGCCTACTGTGGGCCCGCCTTCTGGCGGGAATCGCCGGCGGGGGATTGGTTGAAATTCTCTGCCATTTCCCATGACCCCGCCACTAAGGCGATGTCGGTGTGCCGCTGTTGGGTTTAGTGGGTATTCCCGGCTTCAGCTGGGCGAGTCCCACACACGCCCTTCGGGGTATGGTGCATAAATGCATTCCCACAGCGTAAAAAAAAAAAAAAAAAGGTATGCGCGGTCACTGCATGCTTGTGGTCAGGATACCCGTTGAAGAAGTGGGTGCTGGCTGGGTGGGTGATTCGCCGATGAAGCTTGCGGGAGTGATGATGATGACGTCACGCTCAAGTTGTTGCACGAAGGCTGCGCTGACGTTCATGCTCGGGGTCACCATTGTAGAGGCTTGAGGAACAGGGAGTAAAGCTCACTCATCCTCCATAGAAAAGGGAGATCCTTCAACCAGACGGGTGTTATGTCTGGCGGGCACTTGCCCGATGGTTGAAATTGGCAAGTTGTATGTATGCTAATTGCACGGTAAACTCTGATTGCGAGATGTAGAATTCGTGTGACGTCAGTATGACGCATTGTTCATTTTGTGGCGTTTGTAGGTACCGCTACATCTTCTAGTATTTCTTTTTATTTGTTTCTGGCTCGGTTACTAGACATTTAAGAGCCTATTCACTCAGAAAAACTGAGCGAATAGGAAGGAAGACGGCAGTTGAGCGAGATGATGCAATGTTAAACCCAACAACACGACCAACGATGCTGCGCCAAAGGGAGATTGATCTGAAGACCCTCCACGAACAAACTCCCAACAAATCAACATTTGGCGCATCGTACCCGGCACACATCGCAACACAACTGCTCAGACCCGTCCTCCGTACGGCTTCACCAGACATCATGCCGGAACACGACAAATCGCTTGGCGGCAAGACTTTGTCTGGTGGGCTTTACCAGATAAAGGAAACCCTAAAATACTGTTGCATGCTCCAACCTCATTCGAACCTAATCCGTTTAATTCAAGTCTGATGTCCTCGTCCGGTCACATTCCATCATAATATGAAGGGCGTCTTCCACTATTCCACACTTCGCGCAAAGTGGGGATGGGACCTTTTTCATTAAAAAAGCGAATTTATTAAGTGGAATGTGACCAGATCGAAGTCTAAACGCAGTGATAAACATCTTCTGTTTACTGTTAGTTGTTCATACCACGGCACTTTCCAAGGTTCGGTTTGTAGTGCTATACCAGATTCCCTTCGTCACAGATCTTTTATCAAAACGTATATTCCACATTTCATAACAAAATTCCTTAACAAGAGGAATATAGCCGGTAAAGTACGGAAAAATATCAATAGCTATACCATGACAAGAAGCCTCTTTTGCTAATTTATCCACACTCTCGTTTCCTTCTAACCCAATATGTGAAGGATACCATTGAAGAATAACTTCTTTTGGATTTTCCTTCAGTTCAAATATTGCCTTAATAATACTGTAAGCTATCGGGGTGCCTCTTAAACAAGAGGTACTAGCGAGCCACGTGTAGTAAGGAACTTTTCGAATCAGTCAAAATAACATGTGAGAGTGCACTCTTATTTAAAATTCTTCTAGTATTTGCACATAACACAGATACTATATGAATAATGAATTAGCCATGAACCACGATATTCAATTCTAATTTTATCTGTGCTACAGATAATCGGATGACGTCACGCGGCAACTAACAAAAAAATAACACTTCTCTAAATTAATGTTCTAGTTGTCCTATGCATAGAGTTGAAAATTTCGACTGTTCCATCAACTGGCCTTGTGGCGCAACGGATAACGCGTCTGACTACGGATCAGAAGATTCCAGGTTCGAATCCTGGCAAGGTCGCATACATCTTTTTGTCATTTATTTTTTAACTTCTATTGATTAAATGTTTTGATTGTAATAAAATTTACTGCAAATAAAAGTCGCATTAAGATTTTCATCTAATACCGAATTATTTCATGAATTCTCAAGAAATCTTTTCAACAATTCGTCTAATATTCGTAAATATACACTTATTACCTGAAAGAGACTCAAATAATACATAAATAGTATTCATAATCGGTATAAATATTACTGTATTAAATAAGATAACCCTTCACAATGTACATTTTAAACAACCAAGAATTTCGCTTGGTAACTACCGTCTACGAAGCTGAAACGAGTACCTAACTAAAATACTCACCCAGCGTACCAACAAACATCAGTGTGACCATAACAACAATAAAACAATTTTATTCTCACTGACACTAGATGAGACCAAAAAAGTGCCCACATAAAAACACGCTGCTGGATTTTCAACGTTCGGTAATGATCGTTTGTCATATTCTGTTATCCCGTGGACAGGCGTGTTGCGACAGCACAACGCAACTCAAGTAGAAAAATACAAAAAAATCAACATAACATAAACAGCTTATAATGTTCCCACTCTTGGGAAGATTTTTACCACGCGTGCCCAGTGCAGGCTGGTAGATGTCACTTGTCATCAAAGTTAGGACATAGGTACCGGTTTCCTCACGGTTTTTCCTTCGTCGTATTAAGAGCATTGGTGATAAAATAATTTACAAAAAGTAAAGCGCCTAATAGGGTTCGAACCTATGACCAACAACTTCAAAGTTACAGCCGATACCACGAAGTTACCTCTACTCTCAAAATCAAGGAAATACATAACTCTACGCCATACAAAGACCTTGATAAAAAAGCAGCAAAAAAAGTGTTGGTGTGCTAGGAGTGGGACACAACTTAGCTATAAACGGAGTACTTACTTACCTAGCTGTAAGGTTTCGACCCATATGTTGCAGGTGCCTAAAGGTGACGTGACAACGTCCAAGGGGCTCTAGCCTGCTATAACAATAGTGTCAGAATGGTCAATCAGTAATATCATAATGATCGATTTTGACAAGTTTCGTAATCTACTAACAAAATGGCGTTATTATAACTTTCCAGTGGTCAATCACTGACGCCCTACTGCATATAATATTAATAAATATTCAAATTGACTGTTAGGTTTTAGAAAATCTTTTCTATTAACGGGTTTTATAATAATGACAATACGGCAAATGTCATTCTACCACCATTCCATTACGAGGCGACTGAGATAATTGATCGATAATTATGAATGTTGCAGATTACGAACTTTTAAGAAGAATGACAATGAAATGACAATGGAATCGTGTTGGAATGACAAATTTGTAAAAACTAGCAGACTAGGGCCCCTGTTCTCTCCATTATGATCAAAAAATTAATAGCCTTTCTGTCCAGTTCTTATTCTCTTGGCCTTATCCCCATTTATAGATTGTCGCCGCAACATATATTTTTCTCTATTTGTCGTCTAACAGTTTCAACCTATTCCTAGCCATAACATTACCAGGCCAGGCGACCCATGGGTTCTCCTCCTTAAAAAAACTATGACCTAATCCAAATTCATCGTATGACCTTAATTCGACCTAATATTCCAGTATTAAAAAGCATAAGGTAGCTATTCACATACAGAAGGTCCTATTATGAAGATCGATAGTCACCCCAAATCATAGCGTTAGGATAATTACCCATAGACTATACGTAAGGCTGAGTTATAGCTTTTGTGGGATTAAAATGGCTTATTCACTGAATTGTGATGGTAGAAATAAAGCCAGGATTATACTTATTGTGGGACAATTTGATTTTGTTTCCAAAGAGGGGTCTTCTAAACAAAATAGGGTTATGAGATCTTAATGGTGAGAATGGTGACCAAAGAGTCGAGCTCACTTTAAAAAATTGATGACGGTTTTATTATACTTACTATAAATTTTCCACGGTAGGTATAGTTCGTTTACTTTATTTTCTTCTGAATGAAGAAATATTTATTTTGTTCTAGAAAACGGCTACTGAAGTATGTACATAATTGGACGCTGATAAACAACAATGTGTCAACCCACATGGAGTCCAATTCGAGAAAATGGCGTCTAAAGATTTCATACCAAATAATAGTTATTTGTTTGAAAAAAAATACATCAACTACTTATGTTCTATGTTTTATGAAAGGAATTATGACTTAAATACAGACCAGTATCATAAATAGACAAAAAACTTGTTAGTTTTTCTAAAATCTGAGATTATTTATTGTTGAAAATGTGGAATACGTTATTTTATTCGTAAAAGTATGTTAAGGAACTTAACACTATGTTGCTTAATCTGATTCCGCGATTTCATAACAGTGAAATGTGTTTCAAGGAACTTAAATGATTGTTGATAAAAACACGTCCTCGGATAAACATTTTTCCGAGTAAGGTTTGACTACTCTAGTTATTACTTTGAAGCGACTGTAGTCTGACCATCGTAACCCGAAAAGGGAATCAGACCAAATTGGATCATGGTTACATATTAAAAATTACCTGAATGTGCCGGTTTCCCTACGATGTTTTCCCTCACTGCCGAGCTAGTAGTATAAAAATGTTTGCTTGTCTAAATTAAGATCATACAGTAGTATATTTATTAAATTTGTATAAAATGAAACCCTTCTTATATCAATCCTTTTTATTACTAGCATTATTAAATTATTATTCCTTAGCTTATTAACTGTTTCAACAAAAAATAATTAAACCTTGCCTAACAAAAATTATAATTTTTAAACAAAACTTTAGTGACTTCTGAACTAAAAAACATCACAACAATCAAACATAAAACATTTAGTAATACTTACTTTATATAACTTTTTGTCAGTCTCATTGTAAATTCACTTTCGCTTAAAACTAATATAATTATCATTATTATGAGAATACAAAATTATAGAGGCAATGTATTATTATATTATTATATTTAGTATTTCTTATATTATGTGTTGATATCACTTAGTAGGAACATTTTTGAGTATTCAATTAAAATTATTATAAACCAATAACAATGTACTACAGTATCGCAAAGTATCTAGTTTTAAATCAAATAAAGAAGTTATAATAAACTATGCTTTGGGTGGCTCTATGACTAGCCTTATTTTTATTCAGTCTCATTCTAGAATCACTTTGTCTTAACCTAAATTTACCACAATCGCCGAAACTAAAATCAGTCTTCAATGTAAGTTTTAGATGAAACTTACATTGAAGACTGATTTTAGTATCGAAATCGACCGAATTTCCCAATCCATCAGCATCATCGACAAAATCACCCGGCGTTACAGTCCTCAAGAAACCGTAGAATGCTTTTGCATCTGATGGAACAAGTTTCATCAATTCTTTTAAATCTTGTATTTTTGCAGATGATAATTCGCGCCCATTTGGATAGAGAATAGGGAGATCTAATACAAAATTCGGTTTTTGTTTCCGATTCTTCGCACCTTTTGATATGTCAACCACCCGAGCTTCCTCATCGAGATTTGACTTCATGAAAAGTTTCGTAGGTTCTGAACGACGTAATTCAATTTCAAAAGTTGAAAGCCAAGATATTTTTTGTTTATCTACGTCGGATTTACGATTAGTAATAGAATTTTGTAAAGGGGCCACCGATTGAAAATCGTCCTTTTCAAGCCGAGTTACTACAAACTTGTTCTTACGTCGGCAGTTTTCCATGACAGCAATATAATCATCCGGTGTACATAAACGGAAATTAGACTTTAAGGCACATTCAACATCCCCGAACTCTGAGTCATTAGGTAGATAAGTATGTCCTGGCTGAAGGAATCTCATAGTAATTTTTTGTAGCTTTGCATGGCTATGTAAAATATGCAGAAGCATTAGCACCATTTTGATGCTTCGGTTTTGCCCGCCACATGAATCCGCCCAAAGTATCAAGTGAGTTACGTCAGGTTTCATACGCGCGCTAATAAACTTCTTTAAGCAAGACCCTACCTCCTGGGTACCACGTCCAGCTTCATGCTCTAGCCAAATATGGAAATATCCTTTTCCATCAGAACCAGAATGTATGCCTAAATTGTGTAGATTCAGTTGGCGCTTATAGTAAACAACACTTGTTGGTAAGCGTGGTAAACAATGAGTCTTTTCTAAATCAAATGTTAGAGTTTCTATTGAAGGATCGGTTTTAGCAGCAGTCAAGTCCTTTTTCATTTGATCTCTTAATTTGTATGCATGATCCAAATGATCCTGGTGTTGTTTTTCTAATGAAGACAATTGTTCACCCGTAGCAGAAGTTTTGTTTGCTTTGTACAAGTCGCATCGTAAACAGGTATCTTTTTGTGGTTTTTTAAATCTGAGGTTAAAGTCTTTGTAGAAAGAAAGCCTGAATCGAGAAAAACTTACAGGATTTGGGGTTTTTTCTTTGTAGAGATCATAAATCGTGGTCAAGTTCAAATTTGGAGCCAAAAAAATTGCCGATGTGCTATCTCTGCAATAATGTGAAGAATACTTAGGTAAAATTTCTATGAATTGTCGTATTTGTCGCAACTGCTCGTCACTAATTGCGTTTTTGCCTCCAGAATTAATACCTCTCTTGTCATTAATTGCAGCTTGCTCTCTATGTTTGTTAAGAGCCACGTCAATCCTTGATTGACTGATGCCAAGGGTTATTAGAAAAGCTTTCTTGCAGACTCCAGTATTACATAATTTATATTTTCTACTAAATGTACGCTTAGAATTATTGGAATAGCTTCTTTTTTTATTAACTTCAGTAACGCTTCCCTGTAAAATCGCGCACCTTGCTTCATAAGAGCCAGAATTCCAGAATTTTTCGAATTCGTTAGTACGCTGTTCAATAGAAATTTTTTCAGTACATTTTAATGGACAACCACAATTGCTGTCGTTAAACTCTTTAGCAGAAACATGTTTCCCTCTCGCACTAAAATAATCCTGATTACAGTTTGCTTTCTTCTTTCTAATGCTGCTATTCTGATCTATGTATTTCCTCTTACGTCCTTTCCCGGGTCTACCATTGTATTTTGTTGATGACTCAGCAGAATCACTGTTTCGTTCATTTGCTTCGGGTATGTAATCAGGGTCTTCAACGTTATTGGAGTTTTGGTCAACTATATTTGAAATATCATTTACATCATTCGATTCAGCTATATCCGCCTTGCTATTCTCGTCATTTTCATTAGCCAGTGTCTCGATTGGTTGGTTTTTATCAGCATCATTAGGGTCAGAACCATTTTCTTCATTAAAGTTAGTAATGATCTCCATTTGTAAGTTGCTACCATTATTTAGGTCATCATTTGTAATATCTAGATTGTCTAGATTGATTGTAGTTAAAGGGCTTAAAGGAATCATTTCCATAGTATTATTGTCAATTACATTAGTGAAATTCTCGCTTGGTTGGTTTTTACCGGCGTTACTGAAGACGGAAACATTTTCTTCATTGAAATGTATAATATCAACTTGTTGGTTAATATCATAACTGTTTTCCTTATTTAGAATCGTTAGTTCATCTTCATTAACAGACGGTAAATCAATGGTAACTACAGTGCTTAAAGGAATAATTTCCAAAATGTTTTCTCCATTTTCATTTAATGTTGCGATTTGTTGATCTGCATTGTAGTTATTAATTGAGGGATTATTTTCTTTATTGGATTCCGTAAATACCTCTATATGTTGATCCTTACCGTTAATTTGGTCTATGTTTTCAAACTCCGGATTCTCTTCAGCAATTGACGAGAACAACATTCTAAATGATTCTATAGAACTTGTGGGCATCAAATCCTCATCAAATGTTTTTTTATTAGAGTTCGCAAGATCGACCAGAAATTGACCTCTTGATTTTGGCGGAGACATCTTCCTAAAACAAATGAAAACAAAATAGTAGGTATTATTGGTCCATAAAAATAATACTTAAAAGAGTGTATAACTCAGTAGGCAAACAATTTTAGTGTGGATATTGTCGGATCCGCGATTGAAGCGAGTTTTTCAACAATATTTTAAAGCATTTAAAACATACATTCTTCGTCGTAACAAGTATTTTCCATTTAGTAGCAATATGTTAAGTACCATAAATTATGCGTTAAGTCTTTCATGCGTAGTCATATACGTTTAGCAATAATAAGTTAAGTGTCATAGTAGTACTACAAGAGCTATTTTGCAATTAGCAACAATCGATCAAGTGTACAATTGCTTTATTTCGTTACAAAAGTGACAATACGGCAATTCAAATACATTAAATTGATTAAAAATTATACTTTGGCTTCCAAATAAACATTAACAGTATTAAATCGATCCTCTTTCTACCATAAACCGGTAACCTAACCTATAAAAAAACAATCTCAATTTATAGCAATATTATTGACTTACCTTGATCACTTCAGTATGTATTGCACTCAAATAATGTTCTTCAATTAAAGCACGTGAATTAATTAAGAATTTCATTAGTATTTTATTTTTTTACGCGAACACTTCTGTTTAACGCAACGTCGAAAAACTGAATGACAATTAGCAACACTGTGTCAAGTCCCTTAACATCTGTAATGCAACGGTAGATGGATTGTAAAGTATTTAAGAGACTTGATTGAATGTTGCCAGATGCTGTATAAGGGATTTCCTAGTTGTGTTAAAAAAAAAGTCAATTTTTTCTGTACTTGTTGGATTTAAGTAACTTGAAACACAATTGCTAAATACGAAATAAGTGGTCTTTTATCAGAATACATAGATATCTCAGAATTTGGCTTTTTGAGGGTTGACACATTGTTGCTTATCAGCGTCCAATTATGATAAATACTTGCGGGAAGCCTGGTTTATAACAAATAGCAATTAGAAACTCAGCATTTTTTGAGTATCAGGTTTTTAAAAAATTGTAACAGCTGTAAGAGCCCGACAGAGTCGCACTTTCCCTCAGTTTTAGGCTTAGTGTAGCGTCTTTATGGAATAATTTACCACGTTCACTTGCTTAACCCAAAATAGAGACATTTATTGTATGTCTAAAACTTCTTGCTAATTAGCAAATATAGTAAGTACGTCATTGGAAAGTCTTCCTCATTACGTATAGAAGTAAATCTAAATGGGCTCATCTCAGAATTCAGCTACGTGTTTGGTGCGACCACTTGTGTCCAGCCAGTATACAAACCACGACTACACATGATAATCCAAATCTAATAGAATTTTAACTACCACGTAATCAATTGTCCTCCCAAATCTTTCAGAAAAAGGATTCCATTACAATCCCATGTATATATTGAAGATACCTTGAATAGCTGCCTACATGGTGTAACGTATGGTGTTATAATGGGTTCCATACCGCCGCGCGCTGCGGAGCCGAACAATGACAGCAAAGGTTAAAGATGCAAGGGTCTGGAACTACCTGCTTTAGTGTCAGGAGCGATGAGCTGCTTCGGTCAATAGTTCCGTAGAAAAAAATAACGGATCAGATATAATCTTTTGTTTCATTTTTGACATTAGGTACAGACGACACGACAGCACATTAAGTGCTAATTCATCGCTTTATATGTTTGAAGAATGTGTCTGACATCAGCAACATAAACAAATCAATGAACGTTGTTAAACACTCAAAACGATTTCTACTGTAATGTTTGTGTTACGCTTATCCTGTCTGACGCTTATGTTGTTTAAATAGGAAATGTATTCTTGTACAAATTTTAGTTGTTCGTATTCCACTACACCGGGCAAAAGCTAGCATTTCTTAGCTTTCCGAAGCATACGAGAGCCATATTTAATTTTGAATTTTAATATAACTTGCGCGTCGCAGATTCAATTCCCGCACGGAACAAATATTTGTATGACCTACAAGTAGTTATTCCGGGTTTGGATGTTTTGTTAATGTATGTGAATTTATATGTTTGTAAACGCACCCACTTCACAGGAGAAATTTCTAATGAGGGAAAACTTTAAAAAAAAAAATAATAATAATAGGTTTAGCTCCAGCCTTTCGTAGAACTTTACTAAGTGTCCACGGGTAAAGCTTTAGAGTAAATCTTTAAAATTTTTGTGTCCTTTAGTATTCAACTAAAAGCTAGATAAAAATACTTAGAGCACGACGGCCTAAAAATCGTTTGGACTAATGGCATCAAAGCATGTGAATTCATAACACTTAGAGAGTCGTTCTACACGCTACCCCGTCATATGCTTCCACATGCTAAACTTCGTTCTTGTGAAATTCTGTAAAAAGCTGACTGAGAAAAGTTAGTTAGTTAGTTACTTATGGTCTGTGGTGTCAATCCGTAGCACTAGTTAATGACAGCCTAACTCACCTAAGTTTTCATGATGGTTAAAGAATCACATTGCAGAATAGCACTACAAATGTAATGTTCGATCCCATAACCTTTTTTTTTTAATTCGTCCTACATTATATTATACTTAAGGATATACTATGTCTAACTGATCAGAAGTAAGTAATTCATAGCTTTTGAGAACTTCACTTAAATCGATATCTTTGGCGTCCTCCGTGGCGCAGCGGTCAACACGCCTGCCTGCGACGTGGAGGCCCGGGGTTCGATCCCCGCCCAGGTCATGATGGAAAACGATATTTTCCTGATTGGATTGGGTCTTGGATGTTTATCTATATATGTATCTATTATAAATATAGTATCGTTGAGTTAGTATCCCATAACACAAGTCTCAAACTTATTTTGGGGCTAGCTCAATCTGTGTGACTTGTCCCTATATATAAAAAAATAAATATTGGTTCCTAGTATATTGGTTCAATCTTGGGATTTGCATATGCAAGCATAAGCATAAGCATAAGCATAAGCATAAGCAAGATTTGTCCACCATCTGTTTTTTTACCAGCCTAATCCTTTAGCTATATTGGCAAAGCCTTCGAAATTACAGAATGAGTTAGGCACATACATTTTTCATGACTTTAAATTGGAAACAAATACAGATTCGCCATTAGTCGTAGTTCGAACGTCTGATGTGTTGAGGACATTTTGGGGCTGTTTGTGACTAATCTTTCACCCAAAGAACCCCAAAAACCTCATACCAGACAGGAACGTGCCATCTCGGGCGCAGATCGTCTTAAAAGTGTAACAAAAAATGTAAATAATGGCCTCCGGGACCGACCATAATATAAATCAGGCACTTTTTCTTCTATTTGGACCTGGAGTTTTATTTGATTTTGGTTAGAGAGGTGCGAAGTTTTGCGAATTGAAATGATTTAGGAGTTTATCTAGTCGTCGATCATAAGTTGAATGATTGGTAGTAATGAATAATGAATGGTTCGGAATCCTACTACGTATTCAAGAAATTTTAGTGTTCGTTTTAAATCATGTATGGCATTGAACTACATTGTGTAAAGCCTAGTATCGGACATCGATTTTTGGTGGTGATAATGTTGGTGACGGTTGCTGGCCGCACTCTCCCCTCTTTACCTTCAACATCATCTCAGCATATATCCCAGTCGCATCCAAAGCTTTTTCAGCTTTGGAGTCTGGGGTCCGCTTTTACCAGTCTAACTACTGATTTTGGCTAAACTTTGATATTTTCCGTGAAGCGACAGCTGTCTGACCTCCATAGCCCGAAGGCGATATCGAAGCATTGCAGTTAGACCAAATGTTGGACTTTTGAGGGCTCCAACAATGCGTAACGACTGCCACTAGATTTTGTATGGTAACCGGGACTAACGGCTTAACGTGCTTTCCGAGGCACGACCAGACCAATGCAAATATTCATATTCATGCATACGAATATTTACACTACGCGGAGATCGAACCCGCGCCTCCTTGCGCAGCGGCCACGTTCGCTACCCCTACGCCACGCAAGGTCACCTCTTTATGTGAGACCTAAATATAACTGGTGAAATATTGGTGGAGTTATGTGCTGGCGTCAGCTAGGAAACCGTCAAATTTTCCCAATCAACCTTAAACCTTGATGCTTTAGCGATTAAGCTGAAAATCTATTTAGAAAAATTACATACTGTAGTAGGTAGTAGTCATGAGTATGTTAACACGTGAATAATGAATGCAATGTTGAAATACAACCCGTTATATGTATAGAGCTATGAGTTCGAAAATGCCATGTTCATAACAACATAAAAAATATTCCAATATAAATGTGTAAAAACAAACTTTTGTTCGTGACTCTACACCTCTGCTTATACCTTTGGGGAATTCCAGCTGTGATGTTATGTCTAAGTATTATAATTCATTTCTGTCTCCCGCAGGTAGGTACCTCTACCGGAAAATGATGCCAAAACTAATCTAAATGAACCTAGCGAAATACAAGATACAGATTACATACGATTACGTAGATACAGATTTAGGAAAATATCTAGGCTCTTAGCAAATATCTATCAGTAAGTACATTTAAGATGTAAACACGGTGACAAGTATTCATGTTGTTTCCATTTTGCATACCAAAGGTCTTTACGAGATTAATCAGTAAAAATACTCTGTCTACTTAATGACTAACTTCTGAACGTAAATTATAAATCACAAATAGGTACCTGCGTAGAATAATACAAATGAAAAGAATAATAAACAAACGAACAGTGTTTTCTTTTTAATTTTTTCTAAACATTTCAAATCTCACACACCAATCATGTGGACATGGGTAGGTAATCAATCCATAAAGCCAAACTGTAAAATTAAAACGTCTAACTCACCTCCAACAAAGACAAAACCTAAAAATCACAGCACAAAACCTAGTTTGTTTTTTGTCTAGCACTCCACTGAATTACGAACACTGAGTAACAAGCTTTTTGACAACACCGCGTTTTACCGCCTAAATAACGTCCACAGATAATAAATGTACCATAAATTAAGTATTTTCTAAATTATAACCTCTTTTTATGTTATAAATATCGATATATGTTATAATATTGTCGCGTTTGGACCACCCCGGCGGATGACAGCTGACTGGCGAACCACGGTATTCGGGCGGCAGCGTCGCGCATGCGTGCTGCAAAATAAGGGGACGCAAAGGGAATATTTCGCAGACACGATATCAGCTGATAGGGAAACCTTCAAGCTATTGAGGTGAGTGGAAGTGTAGAAACGGAGATTATCTCGATGTTTTTCTTATCGCGTCATAAGATGACTGAAGAGATTGAAGCGCCAATTTCTATTCTAAAATTGGCCATCACCTTGCCGAACGCTTATGTAGCAAATTAGAAAACTGTCATACAACTTTAAACGTCTGAAAAATTAATCTGTCTTTCCTAATAAATAAACCCAATTCTGTAAACATGGGACTACTAGCATGGAGCTGTAGAGCTGACCTACTTACATAGAAAGCTATATGTTCTTATTAGGGACACCTATAACTAAATGCAAGGCCATCGAATTTAATTATCCCCTTAAAATTCGACGTCTGGCCCTGTTAGTTTAATGTCTAATCTCTTCCGCGCCGTCAAGTGCAAAATTTGTGAATTATGACTTAATCAGCCCTCAGCGAAGTTTTGACGTTAACTCGCTATGAAAAGATGGTGAAAGGTTATGGTTTAAAGTGTTTATAAAAAGATGTCTATGAAGGCTTGATACTATGATAAAGAAAGAACTGTTGGATAGGTGGAGGCACATAGGCCATTGGGGACTGGGGAGCAGTCCGAGGTGTGTGGGATTCTAATCTCACCAAAACTATAAAAAACACCTATTTTATACTTACCTATGTTTTATAAATAGAAACTAACTTAGACTTTGAAAACTCAGGAAACATCCCTAATGTTTCCTGGGTAAAAGTAAATGATTCTATTTAGTCCGTCATTCAGATTATAGAAAAATATTGGATACGTATATTTTGTTTTATCAAATTAATAAAAATTGACAAATATAAAAGGCATCAAAGATCAGGAGTGGTGGCTGGTGACGACACTGCTCGCTAAAAAGTGTAGCGTGCAGTGACGTCACACGAGTTTTCAACGCACTGTGTCGTCTTCATTTTTGTTTATATAAAAAAAAAGAAAAAATACGTGTCTTGTATTTTTTGGAAATCAGACTGACGGACTAATTATTTTTTTTAGTCAACTACTTACCCTATTATCTTGTCGTAACCCGAAATTTATATTATTAGCAAAACGAGACCGGATATTCGCGCCCCCGCCAGTACCTACAAAACATTATATTAGTTTTAAACTTTTTAAATCGATGCTACAAAGAGATCCCAATAACTCCACTTACTGATAGTCATTGATGTTATACGAAATACAATATTAGTTGGAAATCCATATAAGCAGTCATCCTGTACAGTCTTTTAGAATTGTCAACTACTTTAAAAAGAAATCCTGAGTTATTTAAACATCACACGATGTTCAAATCGTTATCGTATTATGGAATAGCTGGAAATTATACCTACTTGTATTTTCAGTCATATTTATTGCGATATTTTATATCTACATATATAGCAATCTTAATGTCTGTGTTCACCTCTGGTCCTCTTGCTCAAAACATTAACCATTAGTGTATTGACTAAGACGATTAGACTCTGAAGTTGACACAAAGGCCCGCTCGTGGACTTTGGTGGGAAAAGTTAGAACGAAAAGAGGTGTACGCGTGAACCATAGATTTGGCATTTCATGGTGGGAACACAGTTTTACACATTCGGGTTTTGGCAACTCATCATGGAAATTGGAAAACTGCAAGAGAGAATTGAATAAACGTGACTATCCTGAAGAACTGTATTCTCATATTTTGACCTGATAATAGTCGATATTTCTGAGTTGCAATTTTAACGTCATATTTAGGCTACAGAAAATAAACAAAGGAATTTGGTAGGTACCAAACGTTCTATAAAAATATGACCTTTATAAATCTACCTTATGCCATAAAAATGCCGCACCCGAGGGAGAGCACGCCGTAAGTATTGTAATATATTGTTATGACAAGGATGCTTGACTCTCAATGAGGACTACGTGCTAACCGCGCAAAAAAAAGCTTTAGATTTTTTGACAGATTCATCCTATCAAAATGGGCTACAATGGTACGTCAGCACTTTTTAGAATGTCAAACTTACAATGACGATATGCTTTGAAGCATTTAAGAAAGAAATAAACAACAATTAAGTGTAATTAACACACCATTTCACATAACAAACATAGATAGTAGATAGGTATTAAGTATCTATCAGGGATGTTACGGAGCTTCGATTCCGCAAGTAGTTTAGACTCTACCTCAACTTGTTCTTTCTATATCAAACGCAGGTGTGTTATGAAATATATTTATCATACTTTATGTTTAAGTATTTAATTTAATTTTATAATGTTCTTCTTTATTTTATTTACATTATTTAATCAATTATTTCATATAATTATACTTGCTTATCTATTATGATTTTAATTTTATTTATTTTTTCCATTTAAAATGTAGTGTGGGTGTGCAATTAAAATGATTCTATTCTATTTCGTGATTTACGAGAAGTCTTTATATTAATGAAACAAAAAGACAAAATGCACTGAACTTAAAATTTTATTTAGTTTGTGGGCACGGAAATCAGCTCAATTAATTCTTTTCCCTTAAATGATTTAAACACAATCCTATTTATTGGTTGAAAGTCACTAATCACTAGTTAACTTTAAACAACGTTTATGAATAGAGGGGAAATTGTACTTAAAATTAATAAAATCCTAATTAGTCGCCTATCATAAACAAAACAGTGGCTTTTTAATTTTTCTGCTCCAAATATGAATGAAACGTGCGGATTGTCTCTTGAAAAAGTAAAGAAGGTTGACAGATTACACTCGGCCTCCGACTGCCTTGTTAGTGAATGTTTGAGGGAAGCCTGTTACTGGCTTAATTATACGCTGCTGTAGGATTTACTACTTACCCAACACCAAAGAGTTTACACATTTTAATTCTTACAAGGATCCTTATGCTCTTAAAAGTTATTGACATTTCCATACTGATTTAGCCAACAGCTTCGGATCCGATTTTTACCACGCGCCAGAAGATCTTAGAACGACTCATAATTTAAATTTCTTCGCAAACAATGGCATTTAGGCAAGCTTATAAACCATATAACATGAGAGACTGGTATCTGCATTAAAAATAGGTAGGTACCTTTGTAGCAGATTACCAGGATCCAACCACCCGCGGATCCGATGCGGATTAAATATAGGTACTTAATATTTTTAATCCGCATCATCTTCAGGTGAATTCATTTATTGGTTAGGTCACAGCTGTTTTAATCATGTACCTCTTTCCAAGAGTATTTCCTAGACCATACACATCGTAATGTTCATATCGTGAGGTGGAGAAGTAAACCATTTTGCTTGTTAAATCCACAAACAAGGTTACAAATAAACAATACTAACACGAAAATATTAACATTCAGATGTGGTAGCTTATTAGCTCGTTACTTAAAATGAGGTCACGTTAAATTCCTGCCTACCCCAACGCGTGACAGTCAGCTATAACCACGATTACCGACAAACGTGGATAGAGACGAGGTGCGTCTGGCAGTGTCATTGGGTAGATATACAACCAAGGTTTTCTCCGCCTTTTTGTGTCAATTGTATTCTTCTTGATATTTTATGTTTTTTGAGTAGTCACGTTGATAGCGGCATCAATGGCATTCATTAAGTCATGCAAGGTGCAGGTAACGGGCACTTCAACAATTGGGGCTTGGTCATAATAGAGGTACAACATTAAAACTAGATGGGACAGTACTCCCACTTCGAAAGCCGTACGAAGCGCCAAATGTTACTGTGTCGGGAGGTTGGTCGCTGAGGGTTTTGATCAATCTTCCTCTGGCGCAGCATCGTTGGTCGTGCTCGTGGTGTTGGGTTTTCAGTGTTCAGGCGGGATTGCGGTCAAGCACTAGTTCATAATTATCATCATCATCAGCCTCTACTCGTCCACTGCTGGACATAGGCCTCTTCCTTGGTACACCAACAAGCTATAAGATCCTGAGCAGTTCTCCTCCAGCCACTACCAGCCAGTTTTTGATGTCGTCGCTCAATCTCGCCCAAGGGCATCCTAGTACGCTACGTTTGCCGAAACGCGGTCTCCACTCGAGGACTCGTTTACCCCAACGGTTGTCAGCCCGGCGGCATATGTGACCAGCCCATTGCCACTTCAGCTTGCTAATCCTCTCAGCTATGTCAGTGACTTTGTTCCTCTGTCGGTGATCCGATATTTCTGAACCATAAAAAAATATTAGAATAACAGCTGACTCCACGATCTGTTCACCTCAGTTTTCACAGAACTGCACCGCTTATACATCCTAATTTTGTGTAAGTCGTTTCTGGAACTTATAAAAAAGCACTCATTGTTCATTATTTACTTGCCAGACTATACAGAACAAAAAGTGTCGATGGAAAAGTGTGACACTCTATTGTCTAGTGCTGGCTGCGAACCCGCCTGACGATAAGCAGTGATGCAACCCGTTATAGCTCGCGTTGTATCATATTTGTTGTTCCATAAAATTCGTGTCGCTCACACTGCCACCTAGGTACACTGGCATTTATAACCCGGTTCACATAAACCGGCGCCGTCCGGGACGCTTCCGGCACGCGTCACGACACGAGAACGATACGGACACGCGACATGTTCGCTTTGTTACAGTGGACGTGTCCCAATGAAATCGTGTCGATTGATAACGTGTGGACAATGCAATGACTAGCTAACTAGACACCTGAGTATAGTTATATGTTCTATGTTACTGGTTTGGTTTCCGCAGTCAGTCCCTCCAGTGGACCATTGTACGTGAACCATGGCGGCCTTTGGCGGTTATTCCAGCCAGCCCACCTCCCTCCAGAAGTCCATCAGGTCTCCTAGCCTGTTGAGAACATCTGTCTAAGATCTTGGTGCTCCTATGGTTTTGTTTCTAATTTGGGTAACGCCCGTACCTACACTTGAAGAGTACATGCGCAATTGTCTAGTCAGCCTCCATGCAGGCTCTGCACAGAGGGCTGTCCGTTATGCCTATTGGGTGGAGATGCTTATTCAGCAAGCAGTGGCCCGTAATGAACCCCGTCATCAATCGTAGGGTTTTCCTATCCAGGCGCAACAGCCTTTTGGTTAGCTTGTCATCCAGGGATGGCACTGCCTCCTTGGACTGCCTGCAGCCCGGTGATGAGGACTACCAAATCCCCGCTTGTTCATAGGTATACCTTTGTAGTCATCTGCGTATTTGAATGAAGGGGATAGGCACAATGGGCTCCGGTCCGCTGACCAACACGCTGAATGCCTTTCTAGCCAGCTCGTCAGCTGCATCATTACCCAGTGAACCGCTGTGACCCTTTATCCATTGTAGTGTCACGGTGTTGCGGTCTGGTGAGGTGATCCGTTCCAGTGCGTCGTGGCACTCAAGTATTAGACTTGATGTGATACATCCCTGCTTTAGGGATTGGAGGACGGAAGCACTGTCAGTGCTAGGCTTTTATGGCTAAGGCTGCCAGAGTTATGCCCACACATTCTGCTTGATAAACCGTGTTGAGCATCCCTAGCGATCTGAATATATTTAAGTTGAGGTCTTGTGAGAACACTCCAGCGCCCGTTCCTTGGTCGGTTTTTGATCCGTCGGTTTATACTCTCAACTCCTTCGGACCTGAGTGATCGCACTGCTCTTCTTCAAGTGCTATCTCATAGTGCTTTTGAAAGCCGTATTGTTTTGGTACTCTCTCATAGGGTGCTTGCATGATTGGTTGCCTTTTAATTGCATCTTTTCTCGGTGGTAGGCCATAACATCGGCGGCCGGCAGAAGTTACCACCCACCAGACAAAGCCTTGCCGCCAAGCGATTTGTCGTGTTTCGGCATGATGTTTGGAGAAGCCGTAAGGACGACGGGTCTGAGCAGTTGTGTTGCGATGTGTGCCGGGTACGATGCGCCTTATATTGTTGTGTTGGGAGTTTGGCCGTGGAGAGGGTCTCCAGATCAATCTCCCTCTGGTTTAAACATTGCATCACCTCGCTCAACTGCCGTCTTCCTTCCTATTCGCTCAGTTTTTCTGAGTGAACAGGCTCTTTATAAACTAGCGCGCTTCGCCATCAACGATCGCATCACTGCTTTCCATCAGGCGGGATTGCGGTCAAGCGCTAATTTAATTATTAAAAAAAAAATCTAGCATTAGGCGTATATGTTTAACCCTGGAGTCTTTGCTCGGGGTTCCTGATAGGTGGAGTCTGAAGGCAGCCTCCTCCCTCACAACAAGGTGAAGGGGGTGCAGTCCCAACATCGCCTGCAGCTGCAGGGCGGCTGTATATATGCCCAGTATTTTGTATGCCCATGTGTGGTATATGCCCAGGTATTTTGTTTCAGCGGATAGACTTAGGGTGGTGCCAAAGAATCTTGGTAGATTTTGCGGTGTGAGCTTTCGATTTTCAGGGCCTGGTGCATTAGATTGCACAGAGTGTTTTCATGCATACCGTTTAATATTATTGTTATGTCGTCGGCATAACCCACGGTATAGTAGCCTTTGTTATTTAGTGTACTTATTAGGCTGTCAACAACCAGGTTCCATAGTAACGGCGAGGGAACGCCTCCTTGCGGACATCCCTTCGCCACGATGGCCCTTCGCCCTTATTACTATTGGCTATAAAACATTTTACTAGTTACTGCCAATTCTAAAATGTACCTATGCAGTTATGAGCTACAACACAATAATTTACTCAAAAAGTAAATAATCAGTATATAAGAGGGTACCTCGGTTTTTTTTTTATAATTTCTGGTAATGGTTTCTAATTGGCCAGCCGTATTAACTTGTATGTAACTACACGCTGGTTTTTGTTTTGGTATTGTTTTACCTATTGTTATATCTGCCTGCTTCGTCACTAGAAGAGATACTTTGTACGTTAAAT
This sequence comes from Sesamia inferens, assembly GCA_037179545.1. Lineage (NCBI taxonomy): Eukaryota > Metazoa > Arthropoda > Insecta > Lepidoptera > Noctuidae > Sesamia > Sesamia inferens. Next base: position 26,533,179 of record CM073941.1, on the reverse strand, counting down.
CTCAAGTAAATGAATTGTATTATATATATTCTTTTAAGAAATAAAGATTCTTTTTTTTTTTTTTTTTTTATTTAGCCTTCTGTCCCTTCTTGCGTGGCAAGAATTCTTTTTTTGCCTCTTATTTTTATATTTCTTTTTTAATTTTTTACCGCTGCATTTTTTGCGGCTTGTCATTTCCTTGGGTTGTTCTTTTCCCGTGTCTATTTTCTTATTTTCTTTGGTCATCTTTTGTTTCTCTTTTTATCTCTTTTTTTAACGTCAATATTTTATACATTTCTTACAATCTAAATTTACTTACAATAACTTAATTCTACATACTCAGTCTTACATAATTCCTGCCAACGGTGGTCGCGGGGCTGCGCTGCCCCTCGTCCTATTCCTTTCTATACAAATTTTTGCTATTTTGAGGCAGAACCGCTCCAGGTACGGCCTGGAGTGCTTGTCTGCCATAAGGTCGGCTATGGACGACTCCGTCAAGACTTTCCCAGTACTTATTTCCAGGTCGTACCTGTCGCGGTTGTGCCTCGGGCATTCGAATATAAGATGCTGAATTGTTTCGCTGGCCTGTGTGTCACACACACAGGCTGGACTATCTTTGAGCTTAAAACGGTGCAGGTACGCGGCGAAGCCGCCGTGACCGGTCAATATTTGCGCCCAGATAGACGTCCTGTCGAGGCACTTCAGGACCCTGCGCGCGCACACCACGTCGGGGAAGAACATCCGCGTGACCCCAGCCGTGGCCCCGCCGGTGTACCTCCCATTCCAGACAGCTACTGTGCCCTCTCTCAAACGTCTCTTGACGTAAGAGACTGGACACCTGTCATACGCTGGGGCGACCCTGGACTGGGCCGCCGCCTGCCTAGCCAGTTCGTCGGCGCGCTCATTGCCGGGGATCCCGACATGAGCTTTCACCCAAAAGAACCGGAGGACTTTACCACTCCCCTCTTGCTCCCTGATATTCTTACGAATATGGGTAGCAAGGGGATGGTGCGTTTCCGGGTTTCGGATCAAGTCGAGCGAGGATCGAGAGTCGCTGAGCACCGCCGCGCAGTCGAAGCCTCTCAGGACAACCAGGTCCGTAGCCCTGGCTATCGCGAGCAGCTCCGCCTGAAAGACGGTACACATCGGCTCCAACCTCATTCGCTTGGTCCGAATCTCGGACCCATCCCGCCAGTATGAATATGCCGCCCCGACCCCCTCATCCGATTTACTACCGTCTGTGTAAATCAGATGAGCGGGGAGCTGTAGCTGAGCCACAGTTTCGGGGAGCATATTCTCCAGACACTGGTAATCAACATCTGGCTCACTGGCGGGGTGAGGGGCCTCCGTGAAGGCCCTACGCTCCTCCAGTTCGCGGGATTCCAGCTCATCTATCGGACGTCCCCGTTTGCACTCAAACAGCCGGGCGACCTCCAACACTCGAAGATCGAGCGGGAGGAGACCCGACAGCGTGAGTGCTGCATTGAGCGAAACCGTACGATGTGACTTGGCGATCTTCTGTGCAAAGCCCCCTTGGACGGTAGCAAAGGTTCTTTGCACAGAGATCTTCTCGGCGGCTTTCGCCCAGGAGCTCGCGCCGTACAGGATGGTGGGTTCAACCACCGCGGTGTATATCGTCCTGTATAAAGATTCTTTAAAACTAATACAGTTGTCAGTTTTAAGAGAGAACACTATGGTGCTTTCTCTATATAAACGTATTCCGCTGTTTTCTTCGTGGATAATGCTTTTAGAGCAATTTTTTTTTTTTCTACAATTTTACACCGTGATTATACGTCCTGTAACCCGGCAACGGTCTTAAGACCTCTAACCGCGCTGCAGTAAATTTACTTAAGAAATAGGTGTTAAGATAGGAGGACTAAATGAAACAATAAATGGATGCAATTACAAGTTTTGTAACAAAAAATAGAACCCCGTAAAGTGCGAAAGGGACAGTTGCAACTCTGATTTTGCCTACAAAAACGTTGACCAAAAGATGTTTTCTTTTTCAAAACATGACAGATCTCAATTATATTTATATCAAAATTTAGAGGATGAGTATACCTATGCCTCTATTATTTTCATTTTTGTCAAAAACTTATCAAATTTGTGTATAGTCGTCTGAAAATCACGGTAAAAATTTTTTATTTTTCGGGATTTTGAAACAACATATTTCTTTAATTAATTAACTTTTCATAAAAATTAAATAATAGCGCCCCTATTATTTGATTTTTTCTAAAAGTTAACTAACGTACCTATAACCAAAGTTGAAATTGTAGAAAAAAATCATTGCTCTAAAAGCGGGATGTTTCCTAGGTAAAAAAAAATTGATTCTATTTAGATTATAGAAAAATATTGGATACGTACCTATACTTTGTCTCATCAAATCAATAAAAATTTACAAATATAAAAGATATCAAAGATCAGAAATGGTGGCTGGTGACGTCACTGCGCGCTAAAAGTGTACCGTGCAGTGACGTCACACGAGTTTTCAACGCGCTGTGTCGTCTTCATTTTTTGTTTATATGAAAAAAGGAAAAATACGTGTCTAGTATTTTTTGGAAATCTGACTGACGGACTAAATAGTTTTTTTTAGTCAAATACCCTATTATAATGAAACAGCAAGTCAAACTCGGGCAAGTTATTCAATCCCACGATGTACCTACGTGGTATAAAAGATAAAATAAATGTAGGAAATTTAAAGATTTTTTTAGCAAATCGAGACTGAATAGAAATACGAACGTTTTCAATAATAAATCCCGTCCCGTTTTTTCTTTTCCCTCTGGTCGGCAGATCGGATGTTCAGTTTCAATTCCTGAACTGTAACAAAGTCTCCTTAATAAATTGTATACGCACATTTGACACAAATTGCTATGAGATATCGTAAGGTGCTGGAAACAATCTATTCTAATAAAAACCCCGTTTCTTATCAATCTTTCTTTATTTCAGAACTTAATACTAAGTATATCTATTTACAATCTACTATATACTTTATTATTATTACACACCAACACAGGTAACATAAAACCAGTACACGGCAAGTTGGAGAGTAGGTACCAAACTAATATTGTACGACAAAATAATAAAATAAATAACAGTTCAGCCATCGAGAGCATGCTTTCCTGACAGCTGTCAGTACGACAAATTTATTGGGTAATAAAAGTCATAGTCGCAAAACACTTATTACACACTTAAAGGGACAAGTGTGAGGAACGCATTCTCTCGAAGACCGAACTGTAACTAAATATTCATCTTATTAGGAACTTTTACTTAAGTAAGATTGGGATCTTACTTTGACTAAAGCAAGACTGCGGTCTTACTTTAACTTAAGTAATACTGGGGACTTACTTAAGTTAAAGTTCTTAAACCTCATAGTGCAACCAGACCCGCCAAATCTATGATTTATACAAACTTTTGTCAGCTCAAGAACTGACTTCAGTAAGACCGACCATTAGAATGGCGAGTCGCTTGTATGTCTTAAAGTTAGGACTTCACTAGTTCTCAGAGCATTGAGTCTTCTCTTTCCTGAGATAAGAATTGTCGCTGATAGAAGCGGTCCACCTCCAGCAAGTGAAAATAGGTCCTGTACAGTTGCTAAATGTTAGAAAGGAGGATAAGTGGTGCTGTTAAAGACAAAGGAGGAAAAAGCGTGGTGAGGTGAATAAAAGCTAAAGAACGCCAATCCATCCAAACTCTTTTGCTTCGTTTACGTTCAAAATCTAGTCACAATCTCAATGGTAATGCACATAACAATTAAATACCTCAATAAGCAAGCATCTTCAAATATTCCCGCACTTACAATCCGAATTCGAAATCCGACTCGAAGGACCAAAAATCTTTTGGTTTCATATTCACTCATTTTACATTAACACTCAATCCATTCACACATTGTGCATTAACACTCAATCCAGCGACAATCAATGTGCCATGCAAGACAGAGCCACAGTGCACCAGCCCTTCTGACATCACCAATAAAGTCACACATAAACATTTTATTGGGTGCTTCTCTCGTCGTCACTAACATCTTCCTGTAAATACTATTTGTTGGTCGCCTTTCATTTATCATATCATCTTCTCCTTCAATGTGTTTCAACGCATACGAATTGATAAGATAATTTTACAACCTATGATAAGTACCTACTTCTATATGGGAGGTTATACTATACAAAACTATGAGGTCTTGGTAAAGTACAGGAGTCTTAATTTAAACCAATAACGGTTTTTCACTGGGTGCCAAAAGCCGACCTCGGTACAAATGCTGTAGCCACTAACAGGGATCGCGTTCTTAGAGCGATGGCAAGCCTAGCGAAAAAGCCAAAATGGTCTCCGACACACCCTTTGCACAACACCCCCCACGCCCCAAAGGCTTAAAGGCCGAAACAATTTTTTCAAAGTGTGTCTTAGTCACTGGAGAACCATCTTAAGATAGATTGAAAAGCAGTAACCATTTGTTCCACCCACTAAAGAAATCCCACCTGGACATGAGTTACCTTGGGTAACCTGGTAGTCTTTAAACAGACTCCAGTTGGGCCGAAGCAAGGAAACTTGTTCAGGTGAGGAGTCATAGAAGACTTCGCCTTAGAGTGTAAATGTGGTGCTGTTCGGCAAACGATGAGTAGGTAACGTGTCCTGCATGTACTGACAGCTGCATGTTACAGGAACTGATTGACGCTGGTGATGGCGACAAAAATGTGGTCGAGTCAATTTAGATGCTAACAAAACATTAAAATCAAGAAAAGGGCGGTTCGGATCACTGGAAGTAAAGGACAGAAGTGAGGACAGGGGAGTGGTTCGTAGTTAGATATTATGACAGGGCTAGCTCGAGACCTCGAAAAGGACATAGGCTATTTCTAAACCTGAATCATTGTTATCTGTTATAAAAAACGAAAGCAATTCAACAACATATTTATTAAAGATAAAATATAACAATTTCAAGCTTAGCTGCGTAATTCACATAACATATACATAAATAGGTACATAGTTTCATAAGTAATCCAAGCTATAAAAAAAAAACGAATTACTTAAATATATTGAAATGCTTATATCTTACCAAACGAAAGAATATCCTAATTACATTTTCTAACAGCCGCATAATCTTATTAAATGGCATTTCTGTCATAACTAAGTAAGCAGTAGCTACAAAGACTCCCAATAATTCTACAATACACTAACATTTTGGCAACATACATAGTTTGGGCAGTCATACGGACTTTTAAACTATAAAGCCGCGTACAGACATCGCGAGGCGTGCGTCACGAGTGGTTCGTCTCGCATGTCTCGGGCTGTGTGGACGTATGTGAGCATTCGCGTCATAGACGATCATTGCGAACGCCGCCTCAGCACGAGTCGTGCGCTCTGAGTGGACGGGCATATGTTGTTTGCGATGCGCGCTCCGGGAACTTATCCAATTTTATGAAAATAACTGAATATTGTGGGATTCTATACAGCGTCGTTTCTACTTTTCTCTTTTTTTTAATTTTGAATGAATCACTATACAAAGTGGTGATGACAATACGACAATAAATTAAACTTCGTGTACCTCAACACATTCTCAGTCTACCCATAAAATGTCATATATTTTTCATTTTTCACATTTTCTACGTGATGTACATGTTGATAAGGAAGCGCATACAGGTTCATGACCGCCGCATCCAGCGGTACTAAACTTTAATAATAATGGCACGAAAAAAGCAAGTCGATACAGGATCGCGCTGTCGCCGATCCGAGGTCAGTGAACCAATATTTTAAAGGATCTTCGATTCCGTTGCCAATTTTATTCGATTTAATTCGTTTAATTTTCATTTTGCGCATACATGTACCGTCGTATGCCTCAGGCTGAGGCGTGCGTAACGAACTATTCGCAACGGATGCCTCGCGATGTCTGTACGCGGCTTTATACAAGTGTAATGGGAAGGGTATCACATCAAACGAGATTTACAGGATTTTCTATCTGTATCTCTACATCTATGTAGAGATATAAATATTTATATATATAAACCTGGCGTAGGCTACTGCAATACCGGGTGGGCAGAATTAAAGTAAATATTTATCGTGATCGTGACATTGGCAATGAATGTGACGTGTATTGTACAGTATTTTACAGACGACAGCACATCACACTACATACTACAATCTGTAAAGCCGTACGGAGGACGGGTCTGAGCTGTTGTGTTGCGATATGTGCCGGGTAAGATCGGGAGTTTTCCCGACAGAACATTTGGCGCACGACCGAACGGTCGTGAAGGGTCTCCAGCCCCCTAATCGGCGAACACATTTTTGTCAAATGATTGCGACAGTTGGGATGGTTTGGACCGAATGGACCAATGGGCTGTCCGAACGAACCCAACTGATACCAACTAGTCGCATTCATTTGACAAAAACATGTCATGGCAGATCAATCTTCATCTGGCGAAGCATTTTTGGTCGTACTATTAGGTTTAACATTGCATCATCACCTCGATCAACTGCAGTTTTCCTTCCTATTCACTCAGCTTTTTTTAGTGAATATGCTCTTAATAAACTAGCGCGCTTTACCATCAACGATTTCACTACTGCTTACCATCAGGCGGGATTGCGGTCAAGCACTAGTTTATAATTATTAAAAAAAACTTTGTTACATTTTCAATTTTATCTATAAAGCATTAATGCTCAAGGTTAATTAGAAAATATTACAAGACAGTTTCGGGTAGGTTGACCTGCTGTCTTCGGTACATTATGTAGTGCAGTAAAACATTTGTTATGATTGAATTTAAGAAATATAATATGTAACTAAAAATCTGGTAATCATTCTTAGGGGCTCTACACACCAAAGCTGGAAGAGGCGGCTCGACATCAGAAACTTATTTGGCATTTAAAATTAACGTCACTACAGCTGAAATGTCGCCGGGCAACTGAGCGCTCGCGTACGCTAGCCAACAAGCACAACACGCGCGGGCGAAGGTTGCCGACTTGCTTCTTTCAACATTAAGCCTAATAAGGTTGTGTCGGCGGGCTGTGCCGCCGGCGGCTTTGGTGTGTAGAGCGCTTAGAGTATTTTATTTTGAATTGAAACTCTTCACGTATCGTTTGATATTAGTCAAAGAAGACGTGCCTTGGTTAAGTCTATACCGTTTCCGTTACACTTGTAAAAACGCTAAATAACAATTACTTACGTAAATTAATTTAAAATGTAACTATTAACAGACTTTTTAGAATATTATTAATCTGAAATAATATATACATATATTAAACAATTTACATATAATGACAATAACTACATGCATTGTAATAAGTAATATCAAAACGGTTGTTTGGTTTCCTATTTAAATATATTTAAAACTTTCATAAAGGCTTCGGTTTTTTAACCTAATATTTATGCCATGTTATTTTTTGTTTATGCGAAACCCGAAACACGTGTCTAGTATTTTTATGTAAACAATTTATGTACAAAACTTCAAAAAGATATCATGAATAAATATATTTTATATTATGTATTTATTTAAGTAGTATACTTATTTTTGGTTTTATTGGTTTGGCTTATATAATTATTTTTGGTTTATATGTTTAGGTATATTTAATATTATTACTTTAATAGTTATCATATTCATATTTTATTTCCTCCTTGTTCTTACACACTATTGTCTACATTTCTGTTTTACTTCTCCTTTCGCAGGTCTGCTGGAAGAAATTTCTTAAGAAATAAGCAGCACCTTTGTACTCAGATCTTCATTTTGTTGTATCTATGTGTATTTTATTGTGTGTACATAAATAATAAAATAAATAAATAAAATAAATAAATAATCACAATGTTATGAGCTTGCTATGTTACCTGCTAAACAAGTGCAGTTTATTATCAGTTTTATATTTAGGTACTGATGATTAATCTAAGGAGCTTGTGACTGAATATTAATGTCGCACAGAAGGGTAATTGTGCATTACACTATCAGTGGCAACGGGTTTCATTTTGACAGTTCGACAACATTCACTGCGGTATTTACGTTGTTGAGCAGGCACGTTTTCAAACATATGGAGCCATGAATTAGCAATATGCTTCGAAATGATTCCAACTGATTGCAACAGTGAGTTACGCAATTAGGGTGCTGGTTGTCCCTACAAAAATATGGTCAACACGCCACTAGCCCGCTCGCGCCTGCAGAGGCGCGGCGCGGCGAGGGGGGAGGGGGAGGGGAGGGGAGGGGAGGGGGCCTACCACACATGTAACCACACTGCATCATTTTTTAAATATATTTGAGAAAAAAATATTGGAATCGATTCAGTTGCTTATTCTGAACAAATTATATTCAGGTTTCGTATAAACAAAAAATAATATGGACTGAACTTAAATTTAGGTTGTTCAGCGCAGTTACCTTAAACACCGTGTTATAAAAATTAGACTGACCTAGTATAAAGCAAATAATTTTGTTTGAACCTTATCTTTGAAATGCCACAAATATTAGCAACACTTAAAAGTTAGAAAGAATATGCTAAAGCATTTTTAAAAGGTTCCATAAACAATGGATTGTTTTACATTTTTTACTAAACAACCATTTCTATGTTTTCGTTTGTTCGATTCTTAATTTCTTTCTCTCTAACATAAAAAAAATAAACTATGTACACCATCTTACCATAAGTTACCAATATACATAATTCCCGTAATAAACATTCATCACAACATTCCGTCCCCTATCCTCTAAAATCTCAATATCTACTCTACCAGAAATTCCTGATTCCATGTACACTGTTCCAAAAATTCCAGACTCTACATCCACTTTTCCAGAAATTTCAGACGCCACATCCACTTTTCCAGGAATTCCAGGACCTAAATCTAGTTTACCAGAAATTCCAGAATCCACTTCAATCAATTCTGATTCAAGTAATTCTGGAATGTACCAATCCTAGCTATCTATGACTTCGTTCCTTGCGACCCACCTTTCGAAGAGGTGCAGCAATTCGAAACAGACCTCCGCAAGAATGAGTGCTATAACCATCCACTCTAGACGGACGTGATGCCGGTCTGCTGCCCACGAGGAGAGTAGTTCTAATAGTTCTACGCAGTGGGCGAGACGCTCGTTTAGTACCTGACAAAGAAGAATAATTTTAGTAAAATCCTAGCAAATCTAATTAACTAACACAGTGTAACTGTCATTAAGAAAATATTATTATTAAACCAACTTAGACTAATTTAAATACATAATCACTTTCAAATATTTGTTAACAACTCCAACAATTAGTAAAACCTACTTTTACCTTCGTCTTCGCGATGATAATATTAATAACCAGTAACATCAAGTAACAGGCAAAATTATCAGCGTTTTATTGCTTGAATAAGAGGTTTTTGGCCAGACCAGACTAGTTTTCCAGTATTAGGCTTAGTTGATCAACATGCAATAAGTGACCTACGCAAACAGTCACTTCATGACGACTCACCCTGGTCCGCCGAGAGATGGTGAAATACGCCACGGTTGAGGAGTACAGTCGCTCCAACTGCTCCTCCTCCCAGTAGAAGTCAGGAGTGTCCAGCAGGTCTGACTCCACGTTCAGCATGTGGCGGAGAGCGAACAACTCTCCTAGTTTGCGAACTATCTGTATACAAAGTTATTTTTACTTTATAAGAAACCTGAATACAGTTTGTTCAGAATAAGCAACTGCATCGATTCCAATCATTTTTACACCATGTGATATTTTTTCCAAATCTATTTGAAAATTGTTACAGTGTGCTTACTGAGTGCACAGCACAGTTAAATATAAATAAATAAATAAAGGGTGCCCTCTATTTGGCAGAAACTTGTTGCTCCGAAACCTATTTGGCATAACTCACTTGGCATAAACTTTTTTAAACGAACTTTGTTATATTTATAAAAAATATTTATAATAATTGTTTTTTGGCCTAATGTTTTTTATGTCTGAATTTAAAATAGGATACTTTTAAGATGGCAGAATTGTATTGGGCATAATTACCTTTGTCAGAGTTACAATTTTTCATAATTTCGTTTATCATAACGTTTATTTAGAGCGCCGATTATTTGGCATAATTTGACTTAGCATACTACGAAGATAACAGAACTTCAATGGAAATAATTTTATCAGTCATATTGATTCAAAAAGAATTGTTTTTATAAATCACTATGGTGTGCTACAAAAGTTAGTGACAGAAATGAATCGCTTTAAAATCGACTTCACGTAGTCTTGTCTGCCCTACCCCTAGAGTGTAATCTAAACCCGCGAAGTCGCGGAGCGCCACAGCGCCGGTGCCGTGAGAGAAGCCATGCCTGCTGCATGTTGCATGGTTGCTACATGCTTGCTGCATGTTGCATGCTTGTATGCTGAATGCTTGTTGCATGCTTGTATGCTGAATGCTTGTTGCATGTTTACTGCCTTATCTTACTGGCAGGGAAATAAAAACCACACAATAAAATACGCGTAAAATAAACTATTTTATTGAATGATAAATAAAAAGATGATTCTGGCTGTGAATTTTTTGCGATATGATGGTTCTACTTTTGATTATTATGGATATAAAATTTATATCTAAAGATGATTCTGACTTACAAAGTTATGGGTTTCGGTGTATGGTAAATGAGTGTATGCCAAAGGATTTTCTGCGAAAAGAGGTTTATGCTATCCGTTGCTATGCAAAATAAAATTAAGACATAAAAAGTTCTGCTATACAGGTGAACCTATAATTAAACTGTAAAGGTAGTTGTGGTGGCCTAGGCGTGATCAAAACACCAGCCACTCAAGTATGAGTGTGCGAGTTCGATTCCAAGTCAGGCAAGTACCAATGTGAGTTTTCTAAGTTATGTGTTCTTTCTAAGTACATATTGGACACCAATGACTGAAGGTGAAGGAAAACATCTTGAGGAAACCTGGACTTTAAGTCTAAAATCGCCAACACGCTTTGAACAAGCGAGGTGATTACGCTCAATCCTTCTCTCTTCTCAGCACTACGCCAATTTACTGTGGCTAACAATAAAATTTACGTACTTTAATACCAAGTAATCAAGTCTTAGCTAGTAACCTTCTCTGCTTTTCAAAGATGACAAAATATGTAATCGTAGATACCTCTTTCTTATCAACATGTATGGCACCATCGTGCTGCATAGATGCCGTATGTGAGCTGACGGACGTGGCCAGCGCCTCGAGCCTGGACTCATAAGCGCCGAGGCGGGCTGACTGGACCATGGCGTGGCTGAGAAACATGATGTAAATTTCGTATTATTTACAGAACCAGCCACCGCCCGCGATTGCGCTTTAGTTTTATGACGACAAAAAGTAGCCTATATTAAAAAAAAAAAATACATTCCCGGTTCATAATAGTCTCAATTCCCTTGTTCAAAAATTAAACTAAATTTAAGTTTTTTTTAAATTATAAATAAGCGCTTGACTGCAATCTCACCTGATGATATGCAGTAGCGCAATCGATGATGGTAAAGCGCACTAGTTTATTAAGAGCCTATTCACTCTAGCCTTGAAGACACTCGGGTTGTAGTCCGACGGAAACACCGCCGCTGGCAAATTGATCCAATCACTCGATATACGCGGTATAAAGGAGGAGGAAAACGCTTCGTCCGAATCGTAGTGGTGTTAACAACGTAAGGGTGAAACTCGCCGTACGACGGGTCGTCCGATGGTGGAACGGAGATGGGGGAATTAAATCATGCAATTCCCTCGCACACTCACCAAAATGCATCCTATAGAACATTATATTTACTTAACTTTATATTTCATTAAGAAAAGGATAGAAAATTTTAGTTTAATTCTGCCAAATTAAGATACACCATAGACAATTTAGGCGCGATTATAAACATGGCGACCAAAATTACGTCAATTTACGCCAAGAGTGCAATAATTTGACAGGTCCAAACTAACATGTAATGTTCTGTCCTTTTCTTAATGAAATAGAAAGAAAGAGATGCACTGAACTTAAAATTAGTTTAGTTTGGGAACAAGAGAAATTATCATTATCACCATATCAAATTGTAATAAAACTTGTTATAGTTACATTACAAAAAGGAAGTTCAATTTCAAATATTTGCATAAGCCAAAGTAAATGACATAAAAATTTCACTCACCTAAACGTATACCTCTCCAACGAGTTATCTCTCTTCGGCACCAGCACAAATGACGACTCTTGTAATTGGCACCTTTTCCTAGAAAAAAAAAAAAATTGAAAAAAAAATACACGTTTCGCAACACCTAAAAGCCAAAATGCGAAAGGCGGGAGTTTTGGGGGACTGTCTTATGTAATATTGACGTTCAAAAAGTGGTGATTCCCAGCCTAATTTGAATAAATGACTTTTAATTTTGACTGTCGTAATTTGAAACGTTCAAAATCTAGTTTTAGGTGCGTATTACAGAACGTCACTCAAGCATTGATCTCTGTTTAAACTTTACTTAAAACTAGTTTCAATCAATCGAAAGGCTTCAAACGAGACTTAAGTAGAGCTTGAGTTGTGAGTGACACAGACACCGGCAAAACTACTTTGAAAGGAGACTAAGTAGAAGCGATTTAATTGCATGCATGTATAGTTAAATTTACTTTTATTTATTTAACTACCAATAAATAAGGATCATTTGCGTCTGTTTGCCCTACACACTGCACTAGAAATACCTAATGTATCAGTAGATGAGCTTGTGTAGTTAGTGGAACAAAATAGCCGGGGATGATTTGACCCTAAAAATCTGACTTGCCTCTCTAGGCCTGTATTGCGCAAAATAGATATGTGTGGCCGTCATTTTTTTTTAATAAATAAATATATACGGACACACAGATTGAGCTAGCCCCAAAGTAAGTTCGAGACGTGTGTTATGGGATACTAAATAAACGATACTATATTTATAATAGATACATATATAGATAAACATCCAAGACCCAGGCCAATCAGGAAAAGATCGTTTTCCATCATGACCTGGCCGGGGATCGAACCCAGGGCCTCCACGACGCAGGCAGGCGTGTTGACCGCTGCGCCACGGAGGACGACAAAACTGAGACTAATTAGAAGCGATCAATTGCATGCATGCAGTTAAATTAACTTTTATTCATTTAACTACCTATAAATCAGGATAATTTGTTAATATAGAGAAATTGAAGTAATAGATACATGTGGTCGGCATTTTGAAAAAAAAAAATGGAAAGAGGTCCAGGGAGGTGCCAGGCTCTGTAAAAAAGCATCATTTACCTTTAAAAATGGATTATTTACAATCACTAAACTGAAACGAAAAGGGCTGTGCACAGTCGGTAAATAACGAATTGTCACACTATTGTCTACATTTCTGTTTTACTTCTCCTTTCGCAGGTCTGCTTCGTACTTAGATTTTGTCGTATCTTTGTGTATTTTATTGTGTGTACTTAAATAATAAAATAAATAAATGTGCACAGCCCTTTTCAGTATGAAAACACACACCTGCGCCCTTTAGTTGAGTTGATGACTGCAGCGGATTGAGGTCCGTCCGACTTCTTAGACCGGCTTGCGTAACAAATAAGTCAGTATGTTTTATTTATTCTCAATAATAGGACGGCACCCTAATTACGTAACACATTATTACTATCAGTTGGAATCATTTCGAAGTATGTTGCTGATCCATTGCTCCATATGTTCGAAAATAAAGTCAGCTCAACAACGTAATTGACGCAATGAATGTTGTTGAACTGTCAAAATTAAACCCACGGCTACTGATAGTGTGTTAGGAGTTTTGGCGGGAAAGTCCAGCTGAGTGTCACGCTCGTTTTTCATTGGACTTTTAAAATGATTTATAGTATTGTTTACTAAATAAAAGTGCGTGATTTATGTAGTAAAAAGTGTATTTAGTAAATAGTTCATAAAGAACAGTGAAATATCGCTGCATAGTGGCCACATCATGAATTTGCCCCAAACCTCACTCGTAAGACGGGTCACGCGGCCATCTTTTTCGACATGGATAATTCATAATTACGTGACATTGGCTAAATGCACAAACCGTGCGAAGCCAAAAAATAAATAAATAATAATAATAGTGTGTTTCGCGATTACCGTGCTGCTTAGATGGATAATTAACTTTAGAAAGACTATTTTAACATTATTGGGTTGAAAATTACGAGATTCCTTACAACGTCGGTTGGCTTTCGGTCCAGCTGAACATCAATATTTTACAGAGAGCGTTTGCCTACCTAACATCTACAACCCAGTTACTGGATGATTAGGCAAGCCTGCTTGAAAGACGGCTTTCGGGCTTCGAACTCCTATATAACAATTGTCAAAGATCTACATATAAGAGGAGCCGGTTCCCCGGACCAACGGCTTATCGTGCTTTCCGAGGCACAAAGGTAGTCCTGAAATGCAGTGGATGGTCACCCATCGTGGCTTAACCTTAGATTGACACGTACGGCTGGTATTATCCAACCACGAGCCGCTCAGGGTGACGGATTACTCGCTCGATATCGTCGAACGAGTTTCGTAATGAAAACTCATACTAGGCCTACAGAGCGCCAAACGTGCTCGATATCGTCGAACGAGTTTCGTAATGAAAACTCATACTAGGCCTACTTGTCTATATTGGTAACTAAGTAGGCAACTGTGATCACATATATGTGTGTTTTGTTGCATGTAGTAATTGTGCACCAGAAACCTGTATACATACAGATTCAAGCCCAGATTTAGTGATTGAGATACCATAGTGTGCCATATTCTGCTTTTACATTTATCTAAGCCAGCACCTGCTATTTGCAAAGATCAAACCTACTATATACTTAAATATTTAGATATTTTAAACTTACAAAGCATGCTCTATGTTATAGTGTGTTTGTGATTATTAACTTACGAATTCTGGTGATACACATAGGTCATGACTTCTCTTTCTTTCTCCACCACATCTTTAGGGTAGCTGTCTATCTCGAAACTGAAATATAAATATAATCAAATAACTTACTCATCCCTTTTTTCAATCATAGTTATGGAAGCTGAATCAAATAGGGCGCAGCATATGGCCTAAGAAGCAAGTACACACACACACACTTAGGTGTGCTTAGTTAAACTTGTTCTTAACAACCTTGTTGAAGGGGGCTTAAGATAAGGAACATTACTAAAGCATGGAAGAGTCTTTTGTCCAACAATCGGCCAATAAATACACTGACGGACTCATAAATTGCATCAAAGTTCAGGATTACATTAAAATTATTTTTTTTAATAAGTATGCAAACTTTTTAGATTAAATTATATAAATATGAAGAGACTAGCTTTTAATCTAAAAAAAAAGCAAAATTTAACTATAGAACTGCAGTAAAACAAATGAATATTGCCGGGAAAATTTACTCGTAGTATCAGATTTGCGTGTTATTTAAAGTTTTAAATTGATTCGCATTGATTTTTTATTCTGACTTTGACTTTTGTCAACTAAATTATTATTACCAGAAGAACTGTTGGATTAGTTTTTTTTAACTCTTGGGGAGATTTTCAACCATAATATGGATACTTTGTCCGAACAAGCGCCTCAAATTGTAGCCCTGGTGCGGCAGGGCTCGGATCAACGAACGATTGCTAGAAATTAAAATTTAAACCTATCTACGGTTTCTAGAATATACAGGTTTGTGGAGATAGGTTTTTACAGTCGTGGTACAGGCAGGACTCGAGCAACCACCTGTCGTGATGACCGATTTATTGTTACAACTTCCCTGCGAAATCGTTTCCTCAAGTCAGTTAACATCAAAACAGAGCTTAATGAAGTGCGTGGAGTAAATGTGAGTGCAAGAACAATAAGAAAAAAGGTTAAAAGAAGCGCATATCACCCCTTTTAGACCACCAAATGGTCCAAATTTGTCTGTAGCTCACAGACAAGCTCACTTAAGATTTGCGCGTGGTCACCTAAATTGGACAGAAGAGCAATGGGCCTCCGTATTGTTCACGGACGAGTGTTGGACATGTTTATATGGTGCAGATGGTCGCAGAAGAGTCTATAGTCGACGTGGGGAGCGATATGCTCAAAGTTGTATTGAGGAGTGTGTTCCTTTTGGAGGCGGTACGTGTATGGTATATCTATGAACGGGCGAACAGAACTTGTGTTCATAGACATGGTCCATCAAAACGGTAATAGAGGGGGTTTGACTGCACATCGCTAAATAACAGAAATCTTAGAAGATCACGTGGTGCCTTACATGGAATTTATAGGCGAAAATTTTACTTTAATGCAGGATAACGCCCGGCCGCACGCTGCTGCGCAAGTTCGACAATATTGCGAAGAGGTTGCAATACGTACATTGAATTGGCCAGCACGCTGCCCGGATCTTAATCCCATTGAGCATGTTTGGGGCAATTTAAAAAAAGCTGTATATGCGATGTCCTGTGCCCACGACAGTGGCAGCACTTTCAGAAGAATGAGACAATATTCCGCAAAATCTTTTAATAACAATAATAAAATCTATGCGGAAGCGATTAGAATCCGTAATAAGGGCACATGGAGGTAATACACCTTATTAAAACAAAAATAAACCCTTGCATAAAGTTTGTGTCTATTGTCAAAACCAATTTTTTTATTAAACCAATTTTCCTTAATCTAATCAATTTTCTGTTTTTTTCATGAAAAAAGTCTTAAGGTCCTTTCCAGTACCCAAACTTAAACTTAGGGATATGACCCTACACTGTTTTAAAGTTCACGAACCAATCTAGAGGTTTCAATTTAAATCTGTATACCTAGAAAGTTTCCATGGTTAAAATATTTATTTCAAAGTCATCTATTACCTTGATGCAGTTCATGAGTCCGTCAGTGTATTAATGATTTAAAAAAATCAAATATGTAAACTACCTAGCCACACCTCTCAAAACTGCGAGTACTATGTAAAAGGAAAATGAGGTGCTTTTAAAAGATCTTTGGTTAAGGGTAAAGAGTTTTATAGTAAGAGGGGACTATAAAGTCCACATATATACCGTAGGACGCCGATTATCCAAATCGCCAATTATCCGAATTAGTAATTCCTTGTATTTTACTGTTCTAATTTTTGTTTTTTTTTTCGCTACCATGTACCTCTATTATAGTTATGAATTTTTACACTTTGTATTTTTGATAAAGCCTGATGGGGTTGCAACTTTTTCTGATCGAGATGTTCAAGTGAATGTTATTGTATCACTGTGTTCGTTAAACTTAATAAAGTTTATTCAATGTGTGACAGTTCATTGTTCTTTATTACCAGTCTTTGTCCAATTATCCGAATTTTCGATTATCCGAATCAACCCTGGTCCCAATAAGGTACTTTGCAAAAAAAACTAATTATTCCATCAGTCTGTTTTCCAAAAAATACTAGACACGTATTTTTTCTTATTTCATATAAACAAAAAATGATGATGACACAGCTCGTTGAAAACTTGTGTGACGTCACTGCATGCTACACTTTTATATTTGTCAATTTTTATTGATTTGATGAAACAAAATATATGTATCCAATATTTTCTATAATCTGAATGAAAGACTAAATAGAATCATTTTTTTTTACCCAGGAAACATCTCTATTAATTTAGATAATCGGCGTTCTACTGTATCATCATCATCATCAACCTTTCACCCGTCCCACTGTTGGGCACAGGTCTCCTCTCATGCAGAGAAGGATTGAGCGTAATCACCACGCTTGCTCAATGCGGGTTGGCGATTTCAGACTTAAAGTCCAGGTTTCCTCAAGATGTTTCCCTTCACCTTCAGTCATTGGTGTCCAAGATATACTTAGAAAGTACATATAACTTTAGAAAAGTTACATTGGTACTTGCCTGACCTGGAATCGAACCCGCGCACTCGTACTTGAGAGGCTGGTGTTTTAACCACTAGGCCACCACGACAGATACATGCAATAAAACTGATGCAACAAATAGTCATTTGTTGCCGATGTTAGATTAGCTTTTTAGTAAATACTGGCTTGATGGTTGTTACAATAGTCATTTCAAATAGTTAACACTAAAATTTTTTTTAATAAATTTTGCACAAGAAATTTGTTTACATACGGCCTCACAAAATCCAGAACATTGCTGGCTTCCAACTCGGTACAGTTCCAGAATACTATGCCACCTTCTCTGAAAAATATGATTTCCCTTGGCTCCGAACCAACACTGTACACTGCATTGGCCACCACCACGTCTCCAATTTCATTTGCTTTTAAGCTGAAAAAATTTTGATACATGCAAATTTGTAAAATTTGTTTACCTGAAGCCTAGACTATACATTATTTTATAAGTAGTTTACCCAACAATTATTAAACCACCAGGATGGTGGTTTAATACTTGTAAAAATTAAGACACTATTGTTTTCTCATCTATTTTCCATTCAATTGTTGTTGATTTGTAAATTTTATTTTTATTGTTTTGTTTTAGCTTTTTCTACTAAGTTCACTGTCCATCATTATTTCCTCATACCTACTGAACTAAGCATATTACAGTTTTTTATCAACTCTTTCATCATTCAAGTTTCGAGCCAATAATTATAAATAAAACTACTTACGTTCCGGGTTCATAGACTTTCTGTTGGATGAGGGCTTCTTTCAGACTCTTTAGGTCAAAAGAATTCGCTGTAGCGTATGCCATAGTCAGATAATGCCCTTCTTTGATTGTCAAAACTGACGGGCTTATCTTTTTATGAACGGTCTTCTTTTTCAACGGTATTGTGCCATTTTCTAGCGGAATAGTTGGTTGAATCATATCGTTAGCATAACTCCTCACCGAAACTATCCCTATGATACTAAATATGTCGTTTTTTGGCACCAACAATCGAGCTTTCGGAGCGACAAAACCGACAACAGAGTTTACGGAAAAACATTTCGGCGTCACGCACCGAATTGTGTTAAAAGCAATTCTTGATAAATATACAGTCATATTTGGATTGTAGAGTTTATAAAATCAGTAAAACGAATAATAATGCAATTATAAATGCGTTTTAGTAATTATTACATAAAATTTTAGGTTATGCTTAGATTTAATGTTTTGACATGTAATTAGTAATAGCTTCAATTTAACGTTCTATTGTTTTTTTTTTTATAGGATTTATTGGCTTCGTTGCTAAGACCTTTGAGTCAATTCTTCGTTATTCTCGTTTACTTTCGTAACTTATCCTAAACTTATCCTAACTTATCCAATCTCATTTCGTTTCCCGCGTGAGCCGACTAGGAGGGGTTTGGGATAAAGTCATGATGTGTTCACTACTATATTATATTAATTATTCACTGAATGCACTTTTTACTACATAAATCACCCGCTTTATTTATTAAACAACACTATAAATAATTTTAAAAGTCCAGTGAAAAATGATCGTGACAATCGGCTTGACTTTCCCGAAAAAAAAAAACACATTCTTTATTATTGCGCTATACTCTTTGATCACCAAAGAGTATAGCGCAATAATAGTGTGATGAACCAGAATATATAGAATAGAAAAGTGGATGTTGAACCTAGAAGAAATAACTGAAGCAAAGTTTATTCGCCTTTGTTATGTTTTCCAACTCGCTTACACTTAAATTAAAAGTTGCAAAAATAAAATGAAGTTTTCACACTTCCCTACCAGTGGAAGTATATCAATACCCCACTATTCAATGTCAAAATTGCTGCCGCTTTGGGCACGTCAAGGCACAGTGCCGGTCCAAGGCAAGGTGTTTCAAGTGCTCAATACCCCATTCTGGGGATAGTTGTGATATTGCTGAGACCAGAGCCATATGCATCCATTACTTTGCCTTCTATGGTAGCTGTCCCGAGCAAGGGAGACAAAAATCAATAAAATTGTTAATGTCTCAGGACAGTATATCTTATGAAGAGGCATCCCGCTCCATTCCTAGCTCCAAAAAATCATACTCTTAAGTAACACAAATTGCAATTCCATCTCAGTCTTCTTATTCTTCTTCCCAACCCGCTAGTCTCTCCTCTACTGCCTCTTATAAAAAAATTATTTCTTCCACTCCTAAACCTAGAGCTCCTCTAGACAAGTCTTATGACAGGGCCTCGCATAATGCTACCGTTGCTGAGGTTCCTTCTTCATTTCCAAATGGTTTCTCTCTTACTTCGCAAAATTCCGCTCCCTCAAAATCTCCACATGAAGACAGCCTCTTAGAATTACTTCTATACCTTATTAGTTATTATTTAGTTTCCCGTGATAATTCCTCGTTACCGCCCCACGTTACCCATAAACTTTCCCTGCTCCTCCCTCGTAATAATAATTATGGAACTAGTCTCCACACTTCAGTGGAACTCACTAAGCATTCGGCCGAAGAAGCCTGAACTTTTATTTTTAATTAATTTTCGCCCCTCTGTCATCGCCATTTCGAAGACTTGGTTGGTGCCTGGTTCTCGATTTTGGGTCCCAGGTTACTCCTGTCTTCGTGATGATCGAGCTGACGAATATGCTGGTAGCGCCCTTCTTGTGAGGCGCTCCCTCCCTTTCTCTCTAATATCTCTTCCCCCTATTTCTCCTGATATTAACATTGTAGCTGTCAGGGCTTTTAATATAACTTTTCTCTCCGCATACATTCCTCATCCTCATTCCAGATTAATTCCTGACCTGTTTGTATTTTATCTTCACATCCATCTCCAATCATTTTTATGGGTGACTTAAATGCTCACCATCGTTCATGGGGTTCGAGCCATGACGATAACTTTGGTTGTGCCCTCCTTGAAATTTTTGATGAAGTTAACCTATGTGTCATCAACAATGGTTCGCCCACTAGGAGGGTTCGTCCTTCATAAAATCCAATCTCGGCTGTGGATATTTCTGCATGTTCTGCCTCTCTTACCCCTATTCTTTCCTGGAATATCTTGCCACATTCTAATGGTAGTGATCACTTTCCTATTATTGTGTCTATCTCCGATAGAGTAGTACCTGCCCGTAATTTTAATCCCACTCTTAAATATAGATTAAATAATGCAAAATGGTCTTCTTACTCGGATTCCCTTGAAAACAACTTACTTTCTCTTCCCCCTCCTACCAGTAACAATCTTGTTGAGTGTTATTCGAAATTTGTAGACTCAATTATTTCGACTGCTGATGACAATTTTCCTCATAAAAAGCCTCACAGGTTCAAAGTCTCAACTCCTTGGTGGGACACAGGCTATACTTCCGTTGTCAAGGAAAGAAAATTAGCAGAAGTGCAGTACTCCAATTCTATGACTCTCCAAAAATGTTTAGTGTGCCAAAGAAAAGCAGGCTTTGCTAAAAGGACTCTCTCTAAAAAGAAAAAAGAAGGTTGGATTTGCTATTGCCAAAGTCTATCTCCCTGTTTCCCTTCTTCCCTAGTATGGAAGCAAATCAAAAGATACCGAGGCTCCTTCAATTCCGTTGATATATCAGCCAATGATCCTTTTTCCTGGATTGAAGCTTTCTCGGACAAACTGTCTCCTCCTTCAGCTCCTAGTTTGAACTCCTTTCCCTCTTCTCCGAGTTTCCTTGCTTCCGAAAATAATTTCAATGCCCCTTTCTCTTTCGATTGGCTCTTGATGGACTTGTTGATTCCTCTCCTGGTGCAGATCCTTTACTCATTATTTAAAGATGCCTCAAATAGTACAAAGCATTATTACCTCGATCTCTTTAATAACTTTTTTGAATTCGGTTTGGTTCCTCAACAGTGGAAAAATCAGATAATTATCCCGATCATCAAACCAGGCAAAAACCCGTCCGACCCAAACAGCTAAAGGCCTATTGCTTTATCGTCTGTTTTGTGCAAGGTTGCAGAGCTTATGATGAAGCATAGACATGAGTGGTTGGTGGAGAATAGGAACTTGTTGCCAACATCCCAGTTTGGGTTCAGAAAAGCACAATGGATAGTCTCAGTATATTAATTTCCGATATTCGTATTTCTTCTCTACGTAAAGAGTTTTTAGTAGGAGCCTTTTTGGCATGACGTAAACTGCTTCAAAGCCAACGTTTGGCATTGATATTTTTGTGCAAGGCGTATATAGAACAGTCATTACTGAAGCCTTACCGGTACTGGCAGGTGTACTTCCAGTCGATCTTGAGGTACAGCGACATGCTTCAATGTACTACTCCGCGAGGAGGGAGACCATGAACACTAATTTTGTGACACAACGTGACTTTAATAAAATTTCTAGATTATTTAAACCTCAGACTGAAGTCTGGGAGGACCTCTTATCCGAATGGCAAAGTAGGTAGGATAATTCCATCAAGGGCTATTGCCCTTGATGGAAAAACCTCCATCTATTCTTTCCATCCGTTGGCGATCGGCTGGCTAAGACATGGCTGGAGGTTGACCACTGCGTTGCCCAATTTCTTACAGGTCATGCCAACTTTAAAAGTAAACTGTATTCTTTTAAACTTGTTCCTTCGCCTTTGTGTCAATGTTCTACATCGAACTGTGAATTTGAACAGACCGCACATCACATCTTGTGGGAGTGTATTCTTTGGCAGAATGAACGCAATATTATGTTGGATAGTGTACAAGTTACATCCGGAGTCGTTTATTATACGGACCCTGTAGAAACTAGAACCAATTTCCGTGCGTTCTTCGCCGTCCGTGGGCTATCTATCCAATTGGCTCTCACAACATGGCTTATCCTTAGCAGCCTCTAAGAGCTCTGTGGTAGTGTTTACAAAAAAAAGGTTATTCCTCCTGTTGACATTGAAGTTAACGGCGAAATTATCTCTCTGGTGGATAATGTTAATTTTTTAGGAGTTTGGTTAGATACAAAATTATCCGGTATTCCCCACACTGACTATGTTTCTCAAAAATGCGAAAGAAACGTTAATGTTCTTCGTTCACTCTCTGGGGTTTGGTGGGGTGCTCACCATACTCGTATACTCAAAAACTGATCTACAAAGATATAGTTCGTAGTAATTCTGACTATGGCATGTTTCTGTTAGACCCTTGTAACAAATCTGGACTCCAAAAATTCGATAAAATTCAGGCAAAGTGTTTACGTATTATTCTAGGGGCGATGAAGTCGTCCCCAATTAATGCCATGCAAGTTGAGTGTGTTGAACCTTCCCTCTCAATTAATTCGAAGGCAATTTTTGGCAAATAGATTTATGTCGTCTTTACGTGACCTCATGACACCACACTGTGCGGTTGCTGAAGTCTCATCAGCTTCTTTTAAAGTATTCGTTGTAAGCTGTTACTTTCAAAGTTCAGATCCTGTTACTCCTCATATACATAATCTCCGTCATGTCTTGCGGTCACTCGAGGGCTGCAAAGTTATCGTTGGCGCGGATGTCAACGCGTCATCGTCTCTGTGGTGTGGCAAGGTTCGGGCCACCGATACCGAACGACGCTGCGCTGTTGAGGATTTCATTGCTGAGATGAACCTATTGAATCATAATACTCGTACCCCTGATGCACCACCTACTTTTTGCAGCCAAATGAGCGAATCTTGAATTGACGTCACACTTTCAAATGCGGACGTACGTTTGGACGTGTCCTACCGGACGCGTCTTGTAGTAATCATCGCCTGATCGTGTACGAATTTGTTCCTGGTTATATTAAGGGTCCGTCTCATATTCCCGGTAATTTCAGATATAGATATAAAGGCGCGAACTGGGAATTTTTCGGCTCGCTTTTTGCGTGTCACGCAGAAGAATTCACTCGGGACGGGCTGTCAGCCGAAGAAAGTGCTGACATTATGTCAGAAACCTTTACCTACTGTGCTGACATCGCCATTGGTCGCGGATCTATGACCAATATTCGTAGATGTGACTGGTGGAGTGATTATTTAGTTGAACAGCGTAAAAGATATCGCAGAGCGCGTATACAGTTAAATAAACTCAAGAGCCGAAAGATTACTGGAGATCTTCTTACGTTCGCTTTAAATGCTTTTAGAGTTGCCAAGTCACGCTACAAAGCAACGGTGGAAAAATCTAAGGGTAACTTGTTGCGGAAAATCGTTGATAAATTTGACAGGGAGGGTCCGTGGTCTCCCTTATATCACAAATTTAAAGCTAACAGATCGGTCGACCTTGCATACGTTCAAAACATTAAAGTCAGTGATAAGCATACTACAGGCATAGAGGAAACAACAGAAGTGCTAATTAATACACTTATCACTGATGATTCACCGGCTAACGATAGCGACTACCACCAACAGATTCGAGCGTGGGCTCCTGTGCCACCTAAATCACCAATGTCAGACGTACCATCTAATGACGAATTTATAAATATTGTTAGAAAACTGCCGGTCAACAAATCATCAGGTGAAGATAAAATATCTAATAGGATGATTAAAGAAGCGTGTAAAACAGCGGGTGATGCCATCTGAACTGTATACAAGCGATGCATTGCTGAAGGCGTTTTTCCTCGTAAATGGCCACGCGGTTTCATACGAATAATACCAAAGTGTGGTGACAAACCACCGAATGATCCGAAGTCATATCGCCCTATCACACTTCTACCATCTTTGGGGAAACTTCTTGAGCACCTCATCGTTCCACGTTTACTACCGAACGGTCCAAAATTCCATAATAATCAATATGGCTTCACCATAGGTAAATCTACAGTCGACGCGGCGCTTTTTGTCAAAAGAACCGGTAACCAATCTGAAAACAAGTACGTAATTGGGATCTTCCTGGACATTTCTGGGGCTTTTGATAACGCCTGGTGGCCTATGCCTATGTTAAAATTAAAAACCCGCGGTTGCTATAGAAACATATATAATCTCGTTTACTCGTACTTTATAAACGGTTCCGTGGTACTTAAGCTCGGTCATTTTTCTAGTACTAAAACACTAACCATGGGATGTCCTCAGGGTTCAGTTGTCGGTCCTTATTTATGGAATTTGGGTTTTGATGACTTCCTCGCGATCCCGCTTCCTTGCGGCTGTTCACTTACTGGTTACGCGGTCGATGGCCTACTGCTCATTCAGTCAAGTACCCGAGCTGGACTTGAGAACTTGGCCAATACTTGCCTAAATTGAATATCTCAGTGGGGTGATCGTAACCGCCTAGCGTTTGCGCCACATAAAACCTATCAACTTCTACTAAAAGGTAATCTTAAATCATTGCCTACTATTAAATTTAACAATGTTCCCATTAAAAAACAGCAATCCATATGCTACCTTGGTATGATCTTAGAAAAGAATTTTCCATTTATCGAACATATAAAAATAGTTGGCGAAAAAGTTAAAAGGAACTTTTATGCCCTAACTAGAATATCCAAAGCAACTTGGGGTCTATCATTCCTAACTTTAAAAACTATATATGGAGCTACCTACTTAGGATGTATGTGCTACGGTCCACCTGTTTGGGCCGATAGGGCCAGCATAGGGGCGGCACGACGAACTCCTTCAAAGCCAATGTTTGGCATTGATATTTTTATGCAAGGCGTATAGAACAGTCAGTACTGAAGCCTTACCGGTACTGGCGGGTGTACTTCCAGTCGATCTTGAGGTATAGCGACGTGCTTCAATGTACTACTCCGCGAGGGGGGAGGCCATGGACACTAATTTTGTTACACAATGCGACTTTAATAAAATTTCTAAATTATTTAAACCTCAGGCTGAAGTCTGGGAGGACCTCCATCTATTCTTTCAAGACCTTTTTAAGACATGGCTGGAGGTTGACTACTGCGTTGCCCAATTTCTCACAGGTCATGGCAACTTTAAAAGTAAAACTGTATTCTTTTAAACTTCTTCCTTCGCCTTTGTGTCAATGTTCTACATCGAACTGTGAATTTGAACAGACCGCACATCACATCTTGTGGGAGTGTGTTCTTTGGCAGAATGAACGCAATATTATGTTGGATAGTCTACAAGTTACATCCGGAGTCGTTTATTATACGGACTTTGTAGAAACTAGAACCAATTTCTGTGCGTTCAGGCGCTTTTGCCATACCTGTTATTGGAATCAATTGTAACGGCTAATACCTACTTAGGACCCATTAACTTAATCAAATTTTATTCCGTGGTGGTATTCTGGGCTTCTCCCAGTTGCAATAATGTCCCTTTGTGCCGATTGGCCTAGTCCTGTTCTGTCTCCTGCTTGTTATGGAGGGAAGTGGAAAAAATATATTTTTTCTTACTCCTCCGCTATTCTTTTGTGATTAATTTTGTTGCGGGACCCAAGACAGTTGAATCGTTTCTCCGGGACTCGTCGAGCTTCATTGCTCTGCGTTTTCTGGCGGTCTCCACTGTTGATTCTGGCTTCCAGGAGTTGCAGTGGGTGGGAAAAGTGTCGGTATTCTTGGTAATGAGTCGACTGATTCTTGCGCCAAAAATGCTGTTCTCACTGGCGCTCTTACCCACTCTGAAATTTATTCCCATTATATTTGTACTACTCTTCCTCTAAATTTGTTTAAATCTTGGTCCAAAGTTTGGCAAATCTCTAAGACCGTAAAGGGTAAATTTTATGGAAATATTCAACCTGAAATACCCCACAAACCTTGGTTTTCTAAGTATCAATTGGGCAAAAAATCCACTACCTCAACTATTTGTCGTATCCGGTTTAATCATTGTTGCTCTCCCCATTTCTTGGTCAAACTAAGGATTCAGGATAACTCTCTTTGTGAATGCGGTTTAGATGAAGGAAACGTGGACCATTTATTTTTCTCCTGTCCTAATTAACGCTTCTCCTTTCATGAAATCATTCCCCCTCATATTCCTCGTCCTACCTCGGTCAAATGTCTACTTCCTTTTGTGTTTACACGTTATATGTTCAAACTATGCAAATTTAATGAAATCAAAGAGATTTAAGATAAAATAATTTTAATGTCTTTGAATGAAATTAATAAAATTAAGCTGTAACTCTAAGCTGTAAGTGTAACATTTTCTTTTTTTCTCTCCCTTTTCCTTCACTGTCCGTCGTGATCGTGATATAGTCATTTTCGTTGAATGTTTTGGCGGGAAAGCGATGATGAGTGCCACGCTCATTTTTCATTGAACTTTTAAAATTATTTATAGTGTCGTTTACTAAATAAAAACGCGTGATTTATGTAGTAAAAAGTGCATTCAGTGAATAATTTATAAAGAACAGTGAAATATTGTAGCTTAGTGGTCACATCATGTCTTTACCCCAAACCCCTTCCTGGTCGGCCACACGTGGGAAACGAAAGGAGATAGGTTAAGTTAAGTTAAGCTAGGATAAGTTTAGGGGGGTACGCCCCACAGTGCTGACTTCCTCGCAGTGTACCCCGGGCAACGCCGTGTCTGACCACCGTAACGGAGTGGCAGACCGGTGGCTAACAAGCACTGTGACCTACGCGATCTTGCGATTTTATTTTATTCTGAGGGCGATTGCGTACATTGTGGTTTTTATTATTGTTTTTATCGTGGGTTTTATTATATTGTGGGTAGGTTTTATTGAGGTTTTATTTGTTTTTATTGAGGATTTGGTTTTTGGTAACGATGCCGAAAAAAATGCGAGATGCTTCCGGGCGTTTCGTCCCAAAAGGCCCTTCTCAGGGCCAACCAAAAGGCCCTTCTCAGGGCCAACCCAAAGGCCCTTCTCAGGGCCACCCCGACGAAATGTCGGCGTCGGAGGCGAGTCGCGCACCTTCTGCGACGGGCTTCTGCGGAGAGGACGAGTTCTCCGACTCGGACATGGGGTCCGTTGTTGGGGACTCGTCCTCTGTGTGTGGAGTGGCTGCGGAGCGCAGCCTGAAGAGGGCCTACCTGAGGCTCGGGTCCGGGGGCTCCTCGGGCTCGGCCAAGGGTAAGCCCAACAAGAAGAAGTCGAAGGCGAAGAATGCTTCGCCATCGACTTCTTCTCAGGCTGGCACCCACGATGTGGGTTTGGCAGACGCCCAGCGCCAGCTCGGCTTGGCCAGACGGGCCGAGGCCGCGCTGGAACTGGAGGAGTTGGTTGCCGCCAAGGAAAGGCAGGCGCGCGCAAGCAAGGCGAGGGCCGGATATGGTTCGGCCCTCGTCAGTTTCGAGGGCCTGTCTGTGGCCGAGTTGGTCCGCTTGGCGGAGGAGGACAAGGAGGAGATCGTCGAGGTCGCCTCCAGGTCCTCCAACCTCAAGGGGACCTTCCAGAAGGC
Source organism: Sesamia inferens (assembly GCA_037179545.1). Classification (NCBI taxonomy): domain Eukaryota; kingdom Metazoa; phylum Arthropoda; class Insecta; order Lepidoptera; family Noctuidae; genus Sesamia; species Sesamia inferens. The sequence continues at coordinate 26,505,317 of CM073941.1, read as the reverse complement.
CCTTAAATGCCGTGCAACCAGCTTGCACGGCATTATAGTGGAGCTGACGCAGCGTACTGCGTCAGAGGAGGCAAGGCAGCTGCAGGCGAGGGTGGATCGCCTGCAAGCGGAGGTCAGCCAGCTTCACAAGAAGCTGGCTGAGGCTACGGCCCCGCCCCCGTCTGCTGCGGCCCCGTCGGCAGCGGTTCCCGCCCCCTCCTCCTCCAACCTTGAGGAATTGTTCCGCAAGGTGGTCATGGAGGAGAGGGCGTTCACTCGGGCCTGCTTCGCAGGCATAGAGGACCGCCTGCTGCCGGAAAAGCGGCTCCGTCCGCCGCTAGCGGCTGACAAGGCGCCGACAGCGGCTCCCCAGGCCCCGAAGCCCTCAAAGGGCAAGGGCAAGGGGAAAAAGTCACCGGGGGCTCTGCCTCCCCCCGGGACGAGTGCATGCGCCGAACCGGGGCCGGTTGCCATCGCGGCTCCCACCCCTCAGGTCCAGAAGGGAGACGCCCTCCTCCCCTCCACCACCCCGTCCAACCAGCCGTGGTCAGAGGTGGTGAAGAGGGGCAGGAAGAAGGCGAACAAGGCCCCGGCTACCTCGGCGGCTGCTGCGGCGGCTGCCCCGGCAGCTGCCCCGGCGACAGCCCCGGCAGCCAATAAGCCACAAGTCGGCGGGAGGAAGCTGGTTCCCCCCAAATCCGCGGCGGTCACGGTGACCATCGTGCCCGAGGCCGCGGAGAAGGGGGTAACGTACGAGTCCGTCCTGAGACAGGCTCGTACCGTCGCCAACCCCGCCGAATTGGGGATTGGCGCTTGCCGCCGGACCCAAACCGGAGCTCGACTGTTCGAGTTTCCGGGGAAGGACGGCGGCAAAAATGCGGACCTCTTCGCGACCAAGCTGCGGGAGGTCCTCGCCGACGTGGCGAAGGTGGCTAGGCCGACCAAGACGGCGGCCATAGAGGTGACCGGTCTCGACGACTCGGTCACCAAGGAGGAGGTGGTGGCGGCAATCGCAGTGGCCGGAGGCTGCGAACCCGCAGCGGTACAGGCTCGGGACATTAGGCCCGGCCGCGGTGGACTGGGTACTATCCGGCTGGCGTGCCCAGTCGCCGCAGCGTTGGCCGCCCAGGCTAAAGGCCAGGGGCGGCTATTCGTTGGTTTCAGCCGGGCCGTGATCCGGGTGCTTGAGGCGGCGCCGATGCGCTGCTTCAAGTGCTTCGGGATCGGCCATACCCGAGCCATGTGTCCGTCCACTGTAGACATGGCGGACACATGTTTCCGCTGCGGGAAGGCGGGGCATATGGCGGCCACGTGTGAGGCCGCCAAGCCGCACTGCGCGGCATGTGCCTCCAGTGGCCGCCCCGCCGACCATGTTATGGGGGGGAGCTCCTGCCGACCCCCAACCAAGAAGGGCAAGACGCAGGCGGCTATAAGCCGTCCTGCCGCTGCTGCCACCACCCCCGCTGTACTCCCAGCGGAGGTGGCCGACGAGGGTGATGCGATGGTCGAATAATGGGTACCGACCATCGCATCTTGCAGGCAAACACCAACCACTGCCGGGCTGCCCAGGACCTGCTGGTGCAGTCAATGGCCGAGTGGTTGGTGGATGTGGCAGTGGTGGCCGAGCCGTACTATACTCCCAGCAATTGGCTGGGAGATAGTGACGGCTCGGTGGCAATCGTGGCGCGGTCTTCCTCGGACTTCCCTCCCCTCTCGCTCTTAGAGAGGGGACCGGGATACGTGGCCGCCGCGTGGGGAGGGTTGGCCCTTGTGGGGGTCTACTTCTCCCCAAACCGCCCTCTCCAGGACTTCGAGGATTTCCTCGGGGTCCTGACGGCGGTCATCGGGAGGACGGCGCCACGACAGGTCTCCGTGTTGGGAGACCTGAATGCCAAGTCGGTGGTCTGGGGAAACCCGGCCACCGACGCCCGCGGTCGGGCGGTCGAATTGTGGGCGGCCTCGTCTGGTCTCTCCCTCTTGAATAGGGGGAGCGTCCAGACGTGCGTGCGGCGGCAGGGCGGGTCCATTGTGGACCTCACCTTTGCCACGCCCGCACTGGCCGCCCGCATTCGAAATTGGAGGGTGGAACTGGGGGAGACGATCTCGGATCACCGCTACGTGCGTTTCGAGATCTCCCCCCAGAATCCACGGGGGCGCCGCAGCACCCCCTCATCGTCGGGCCGTTCCCCGTTTCCAAGGTGGGCTCTGACCCACCTTGACCGGGAGGCGGCACGGGAGGCCGCGTTCGTCCAAGACTGGCTTTGGCCAGGTCCCGGCGTGGACGTCCTGGACGTGGACGCGGCGGCGGCCCGACTGAGGGGGTCATTGACCGAGGTATGCAACGCCAGCATGCCTCGGTCGAGACGTCCACCTCCCCGACGCGCCGTGTACTGGTGGTCGGAGGGGTTGGCGGAGCTGCGGGCCACCTGCGTGGCGGCACGGCGGGCCTACACCCGATCGCGTCGGCGGCGCCGACGGGACGAGGCCGAAGAGGACCGCCTCTACTCCACATACGTGGGGGCGAGGGCGGCCTTTAAGTCGGCCATCGGCGCCGCCAAGGACGCGGCGAGGGCTGAGCTGCTGGAGGGTCTCGACAACGACCCATTCGGGAGGCCATATCAGGCGGCGCGGAACAAACTGCGTCGCATTGGTCCCCCGGTTGCCGAGACCCTCGAACCAGCACTCCTGGATGGGGTGGTGCGGTCCCTGTTTCCGCGCAGGGATCCGCACTTCGCCCCACCAGTGATGGGCCCGCCAAGGGAAGAACCGGAGGAGGAAGCTCCTCCTCCTCCGGTCTCAGAGGAGGAATTTGGCGCGGCGACACTCCGTCTCCGCGCCAAAAAGACGGCTCCTGGCCCCGACGGCGTTCCCGCCAGGGTGGTGGCCATCGCGGTCACCGAGATGGAGGGAAGGTTTCGGGACCTCTTCGACGCGTGCTTCGCGTCGGGGAGGTTCCCGAAACCTTGGCGGGATGGCCAACTGTGCCTCCTCCGGAAGGAGGGGCGGCCGGCGGACTCCCCCTCGGCTTACCGGCCCATCGTCTTGCTTGACGAGGCCGGTAAGATGTTCGAGGGGATTATCGCCGCCCGCCTGAAGCGCCATTTGCGGAACGTGGGACCGGACCTGTCGGACGCCCAGTTCGGTTTTCGAGCTGGCCGTTCGACAGTGGACGCCCTGGCCCTTCTCAAGGGCCAGGTGACAGAGGCGGTAGGGGTGGGGGATGGAGTGCTGGCTGTGTCATTCGACATTGCCAACGCCTTCAACTCCATCCCCCACTCCACCATCCTGGAGGCGCTCCGGTTCCACGGTGTGCCCCTTTATTTGCGGGGCCTCCTGGCCAGCTACTTGGAGGACCGTGCCGTCCTCCTCGTGGACGGGGCTGGCCAGGTCCGGCGGTATGGCGTAGAAACCGGCGTTCCACAGGGGTCCGTTCTAGGGCCTCTTCTGTGGAATGTCGGTTATGACTGGCTCCTGCGGGGAACCCTCCTTCGAGGTACGAGTGTCATCTGCTATGCGGATGACACTCTCCTCACTTCCCGCGGGAGCACCTTCCGGGAGGCGGCCAGTTTGGCGTCGGCGGGCGGATCCTTAGTGGCGGGAAGGATCCGCCGCCTGGGCTTGAGGGTGGCGCTGCACAAAACGGAGGCCGTGTTCTTTCACGGCCCCCGGCAGCGCCCCCCACCCGACGCCCACATTTATGTGGAGGGGGTGAGGGTCGGGGTTGAGGCCCAGATGAAGTATCTGGGCCTCATGCTGGACAGCAGGCTGCGCTTCGGCCCGCACTTTAGCGGGCTGTCGACGCGCCTGCTGAAAGCCGCGGACGCCCTCTCATGGCTCATGCCGAACATGGGAGGGCCGAGCACTCGGTGCCGGCGGTTATACGCCGGCATACTGAGGAGCATGGCCCTTTACGGGGCCCCAATTTGGGCGGACTCCCTCCACAGGAGGGAGAACCTCACCACCCTTCGGGCGCCCCAAAGGGCCATCGCCCAGCGGGTAGCGCGGGCCTACCGCACGGTAGGTTTCGCTTCGGCATGCGCTCTGGCGAGCACCCCGCCTTGGGAGCTCGAGGCCTGGGTGCTCGCCAGAGTGTACGAGTGGACGGCGGGGCGCAGGGCGCTGGGCGAGCGTCCGGCCCCGGAGTTGAGGGAGGCCGTCCGCCGGGAGGCGAGGGACGCCATCGTCCAACATTGGACGCGCGACCTCGCCTCCGCGGTGTTCGGCCGTCGCACCCTCGACGCCATCGGGCCAGTCCTGAAGGACTGGCTCGACAGACGTCACGGGTTCCTCTCCTTCCGTCTGGTGCAGGTACTCTCCGGTCACGGCTGCTTCGGCAGGTACCTGCACCGGATAGGACGAGAGGAAACGCCGTCGTGCCACGGTTGCGGCGCGGCGGAGGACACGGCGGACCACACCCTCGCGGTGTGCCCGTCGTGGGCCGTGCCGCGCCGCGATCTTGTCGCGGCGGTAGGAGGGGACCTCTCGCTGCCCGCCGTCGTCAGAGCGATGGTGGGGAGCGAGGGGGCCTGGGCGGCGATGGCCTCCTTCTGCGAGCTCGTGATGTCGCAGAAGGAGGCCGCGGAGCGCGAGCGGGAGGAGGATCCCCTCGCTCCGGCGCTCCGTAGGCGGCGTAGGGGCAGGAGAAGGCGGGATTTCGCCCGCTTTCTCCCGCCCTGAGGTGAGCGGCGGGCGTGAGGCACGGGGGTGCCCGCGCCCGCCTTGCAGGGCTCACCACGTGTGGGAGCTTCGGTCCCCCTCCTAGGAGGGGCAAATGAGGGCCCGCCTTACTAGGCGGGTTTCGCCGGCGGGGGAGAGGAAGCCCAGGCTGTGCTAGTTTCCCACTCCCCCGCCACTATGGCGATGCCGGAGCGCCGCTGGGGTTTTTAATGGGTATACCGGGAGGCTCTCTCCCGGGGAGTCCCACATACCCTTCCCGTCCCCCGACGGGAGGGGATGCGTAATTGTCATTTTCCCCAGCGACAACAAAAAAAAAAAAAAAAAAAGGATAAGTTTAGGACTAGCGGACGCCCAGCGTCAGCTTGGCTTGGCCAGACGGGCCGACCTCGAGCTGGAGCTGGAGGAGAAGGTTGCCGCGAAAGAGAGGCAGGCGCGTGCAGCCAAGTCGAGGGCCGGATATGGTTCAGCCCTCGTCAGTTTCGAGGGATTATCCGTGGCGGAGCTGGCCCGACTGGCAGAGGAGGACAAGGAGGAGATCGTCGAGGTCGCCTCCAAGTCCTCCAACCTGAAGGGCACGATTCAAAAGGCCCTGAAATGCCGAGCAACTAGCCTGCTCGGCATTGTGTCTGAACTGACGCAACGTACTGCGTCAGAGGAGACGCGGCAGCTGCAGGCGAGGGTGGATCGCCTGCAAGCAGAAGTCAGCCAGCTTCACAAGAAGCTGGCTGAAGCTACGGCCCCGCCCCCGTCAGCAGCGGCCCCGTCGGCAGTGGTTCCCGCCCCCTCCTCCTCCAATCTCGAGGAACTGTTCCGCAAGGTTGTCATGGAGGAGAGGGCGTTCATCCGTGCCTGTTTTGCAGGCATAGAAGACCGCCTCTTGCCCGAACCGCGTCTCCGTCCACCACTAGCGGCGGACAAGACGCCGACAGTGGCTCCCCCTGTCCCAAAGCCCTCAAAGGGCAAGGGCAAGGGGAAGAAGACGCCGGGGGCTTCGCCTCCCCCCGGTACGAGTGCGGGTGCCGAACCGGGGCCGGTTGCCATCGCGACACCTGCCCCCCAGGTTCAGGAGGGAGACGCCCTCCTCCCCTCCACCACCCCGTCCAACCAGCCGTGGTCAGAGGTGGTGAAGAGGGGCAGGAGGAAGAAGGCGACCCAAGCCCCGGCAACCCCAGCGGCTGCACCAGCGGCTGCCTCGGCAGCTAAAAAGTCTCCGAGGCTGGTTGCCCCCAAATCCGCGGCGGTCACGGTGACCATCGTGCCCGAGGCCGCGGAGAGGGGGGTAACCTACGAGTCCGTCCTGAGACGGACTCGAGCCGTCGCAGACCCCGCCGAGTTGGGGCTCGGTAACTGCCGACGTACCCAAACCGGAGCTCGACTCTTCGAGTTTCCGGGGAAGGACGGCGGCAGGAACGCTGACTTATTCGCCGGCAAGTTGAGGGAGGCACTTGCCGACGTGGCGAAGGTCGCCAGGCCGACCAAAACCACAGCCATTGAGGTGACCGGTCTAGATGACTCGGTCACCAAGGAGGAAGTGGTGGAGGCGGTCGCGAAAGCCGGTGGCTGCGAACCCGCAGCGGTGCAGGCTCGGGATATCAGGCCCGGCCGCGGTGGACTGGGCACTATCTGGCTGATGTGCCCAGTCGTCGCAATGTTGGCCGTCCAGGCTAAATGCCAGGGACGGCTTCTGGTAGGCTTCAGCCGGGCTGTGATCCGGGTGCTTGAGGCAGCGCCAATGCGCTGCTTCAAGTGCTTCGGCATCGGCCACACCCGAGCCATGTGTCCATCCACCATGGATAGGGCGGACACATGCTTCCGCTGCGGGAAACAGGGCCATATGGCGGCCACGTGTGAGGCCGCCAAGTCGCACTGCGCCGCGTGTGCCTCTAGTGGCCGCCCCGCTGACCACGTGATGGGGGGGAGGTCATGCCGACCCCCGTCTAAGAAGGGCAAGCCGCAGGCGGTTATAAGCCGTCCTGCCGCTGCTGCCACTACCCCCGCTGATATCCCATCAGCGGCGGTGGCCGAGGGTGATGCGATGGTCGAATAATGGGTACCGACCGTCGCATCCTGCAGGCAAACATCAACCACTGCCGGGCTGCCCAGGACTTACTGGTGCAGTCAATGGCCGAGTGGTTGGTAATGAAATGAAATGAAATGAAATGAAATGAAATGAAATGAAATCGTTTATTAAGCAAGTAGGATCACCGATCACTTTTACACGTCATGTTTTTTTTTTTTTTTTTTCTTTATTTTTTTTTTTTTTTAAACTAGATGAAGCCGGCATTTCCTAACTGACTACCTCTGAGAAGAAATAGCCGAAACAAACTCAGGGATCATCGTCTTTTTTAAAGTCCAGACATTAAAAATGAAAATGTTTACAATAATTTACGTTATAATTACGCATATTGCTTAATAACAATGCTTAACAGAGCGAGCAGCTCAGTCCCAAGCCTCTCTATCCTCTAAATAATCTGAGATTTTATAATACCCCTTTTTGCAAAGTTTGGCCTTTATATAGGTTTTATATCGTTTAATGGGTAAGCTTCGAATGTCCATGGGAAGCTTGTTGTAAAAGTGTATACATTGACCCATGAACGAGTTACCTACTCTGTGGAGACGAGTGTGATGTACAGCAAGATTGTGTTTGTTCCTGGTATTTATATTATGAACATCGCTTATTTTCTTAAAATTAGATATATTTTTATGTACATACATAAGATTTTCAAATATATATTGCGAAGCTACAGTCAGAATGTTCACCTCTCTGAATTTTTCTCTAAGAGAATCTCTAGGACCAAGGTTGTAGATGGCTCGAACAGCCCTTTTCTGTAAAACAAAGATGGTATTGATGTCCGCACAAGTTCCCCAGAGAAGAATCCCATAAGTCATAAGACTATGAAAATAACTAAAATAAACAATTCTGGCTGTATTCACATCAGTTATCTGTCTAATTTTCTTAACAGCATAAGCGGCAGAACTGAGTCTACCCGACAGCTTCTCAATGTGAGGACCCCATTGTAACTTGGAGTCAATAGTCAATCCAAGAAAAACTGTCGACTCGACAGGGATCAACTCTACTCCATTCAGTTGAACATTGGTACTTAACTGCCTGACATTTGGCGTGGAAAATTTAATGAATTTAGTTTTTTTTTCATTCAAAAGAAGGTTATTTACATTAAACCAATGGACAACTTTCGAAAGTGCATTGTTAACTTCGTCAAAATTTGCTAGCTGACGCTTGACTTTAAAAATAAGAGAAGTGTCATCCGCGAACAATACTATGTTGTGATTATCCCTCACGTGATGAGGTAAGTCATTAATATAAATTAAAAACAAGAAAGGACCTAGAATTGAGCCCTGCGGAACGCCCATGGTGACCTCAGATCCTGCAGATTTGTTGCCATTAACATCAACCCTCTGAATTCGATTATTCAGATAAGAAGTCAGAAGGTCGAGAGCTCTGTCCCTTAAACCATAATGGTACAGTTTCCTAATAAGAGTATCATGATGTACGCAATCAAAGGCCTTGGACAAATCACAAAAAATACCAAGAGCATCTTGCGATTCCTCCCAGGCCCCAAATATGTTCTTTAGCAACGCCACGCCCGCATCGGTAGTTGAACGACCCTTTGTAAAACCAAATTGTTTCACGTGCAATAAATTATATAAGTTGAAGTGTCTCAACAACTGTTTCAAAATTAATTTTTCAAAAATTTTGCTCAAAGTTGGTAATATAGAAATTGGCCGAAAATTCGTGGGATCAGTTGTACTACCAGATTTGAACAGTGGAATTACTTTGCTAAGTTTCATCAAATCAGGAAATATACCAGATGTGACACAAGAATTAAAAACAATTGCTAAGAAAGGTGCGATAACATCTATTATTGAAGCTACAGTATATACTGACAAACCCCAATGATCGGCAGTTTTTTTTACATCAAGATCCTTAAAAGATTCTATAATGTCTTTAGCAGTCGCAAACGCAAATTCAAAGTGCTTGTCACATTCCGGAACACATTCTTTTAGTATGGCGTAGGCAGAAGTGGAGGAAGAAGACAAAGTTTTTGTTGTTATTATTGGAATACTAGTAAAAAAATTCTCAAACTCAGTTGCTACCTCCAAGTCCGCCTTTATATCTTCATCGTTAATTTTAAGATGGAAATCGCGATTTTGTACTTTGGTTCTTCCAGTTTCAGAATTTATAATTTGCCAAGTTGTTTTGATTTTATTTCTAGAAGATTTTATTTTATTTTTAATGTGTATGGCTTTTGCTGAGGAACAGGCTCTCTTAAAAGTTTTTGAATATTTTTTAACGAATTCTTGAAAAGCTACATCATGGTTATATGTTTTTTCCTGATACAATTCATACATTTTTTCCCTGCTTTTATAAATACCTGGGGTTGCCCAGTCACTAAATATAATGCGGTCGCTAACAGGCAATGTTTTTTTTGTGAAAACTTTCATAAATTCACAATTAATCAAGTTAAATAGTATACTATATGCATGATCCGGGTTGGTGTGATGAGGCAGTGGTGGCCGAGCCGTACTATACTCCCAGCAATTGGCTGGGAGATAGTGACGGCTTGGTGGCAATCGCGGTGCGGTCCTCCACGGACTCCCCTCCCCTCTCGCTCTTAGAGAGGGGACCGGGATACGTGGCCGCCGCGTGGGGAGGGATGGCCCTTGTGGGGGTCTATTTCTCCCCAAACCGCCCACTTCAGGACTTCGAGGACTTCCTCGGAGTCCTGACGGCGGTCATAGGTAGGGCGACAACGCGTCAGGTCTCCGTTTTGGGAGATCTGAATGCCAAATCGGTGGTCTGGGGAAACCCGGCCACCGACAATCGCGGACGGGCGGTCGAATTGTGGGCGGCCACGTCTGGTCTCTCCCTCTTGAATAGGGGGAGCGTCCGGACGTGCGTGCGGCGGCAGGGCGGGTCCATAGTGGACCTCACCTTCGCCACACCGGCACTGGCCGCCCGCATTCGTAACTGGAGGGTGGAACTGGGGGAGACGATCTCGGATCACCGCTACGTGCGATTCGAGATCTCCCCCCAGAATCCACCGGGGCGCCGCAGCACCCCCTCATCGTCGGGCCGATCCCCGTTTCCAAGGTGGGCTCTGACCCACCTGGACCGGAAGGCGGCACGGGAGGCCGCTTTCGTCCAGGACTGGCTTTGGCCAGGTCCCGGCGTGGACGTCCTGGACGTGGACGCGGCGGCGGCCCGACTGAGGGGGTCATTGACCGAGGTATGTAACGCCAGTATGCCTCGGTCGAGACGTCCGCCTCCCCCACGCGCCGTTTATTGGTGGTCGGAGGAGCTGGCAGAGCTGCGGGCCTCCTGCGTGGCAGCACGGCGGGCCTACACCCGATCGCGTCGGCGGCGCCGACGTAACCAGGCCGACGAGGACCGCCTCTACGCGAGGTACGTAGAGGCAAAGGCGGCCTTCAAGTCGGCCATCGGCGCCGCTAAGGACGCGGCGAGGGCTGAGCTGTTGGAGGGTCTCGACAACGACCCATTCGGGAGGCCATATAAGGCGGCGCGGAACAAACTGCGCCGCATTGGTCTCCCGGTTGCCGAGACCCTCGAACCAGCTCTCCTGGATGGGGTGGTGCGGTCCCTGTTTCCGTGCAGGGACCCGAACTTCACCCCGCCAGTGATGAACCCCCCACGGGGAGTGGGTCAATCGGAGGAGGAAGCTCCTCCTCCTCCGGTTTCAGAGGAAGAATTTGGCGCGGCGACTCTTCGTCTCCGCGCCAAAAAGACGGCTCCTGGCCCGGACGGTGCTCCCGCTCGGGTGGTGGCCATCGCGGCCACCGAGATGGAAGGAAGGTTTCGGGACCTCTTCAACGCATGCTTCGCGTCGGGGAGGTTCCCGAAACCTTGGCGGGAAGGCCAATTATGCCTCCTCCGGAAGGAGGGACGGCCGGCGGACTCCCCATCGGCATACCGGCCTATCGTCTTGCTCGATGAGGCCGGCAAGATGTTCGAGGGGATCATCGCTGGCCGTCTCAAGCGGCATCTGCGGAGCGTGGGACCGGACCTGTCGGACGCCCAGTTCGGATTTCGAGCTGGTCGTTCGACAGTGGACGCTCTGGCCCGTCTCAAGGGCCAGGTGACAGAGGCGGTGGGAGTGGGGGATGGAGTGTTGGCTGTGTCATTCGACATTGCCAACGCCTTCAATTCCATCCCCCACTCCACCATCCTGGAAGCGCTCCGGTTCCACGGAGTGCCCCTGTACTTACGGGGCCTCCTGGCCAGCTACTTGGAGGACCGTGCTGTCCTCCTCGAAGACGGAGCTGGCCAGCTGCGGCGATACGCTGTCGGAACCGGCGTTCCACAGGGGTCCGTTCTAGGACCTCTACTGTGGAACGTCGGGTATGACTGGCTCCTGCGGGGAACCCTCCTTCGAGGTACGAGTGTCATCTGCTATGCGGATGACACTCTCCTCACTTCCCGCGGGAGCACCTTCCGGGAGGCGGCCAGTTTGGCGTCGGCGGGCGGATCCTTAGTGGCGGGAAGGATCCGCCGCCTGGGCTTGAGGGTGGCGCTGCACAAAACGGAGGCCGTGTTCTTTCACGGCCCCCGGCAGCGCCGCCCAACTGACGCCCACATTTTTGTGGAGGGCGTCAGGATTGGGGTCGAGGCCCAGATGAAGTATCTGGGCCTCATGTTGGACAGCAGGCTGCGCTTCGGCCCGCATTTCAGCGGGCTGTCGACGCGCCTGCTGAAAGCCGCGGGCGCCCTCTCATGGCTCATGCCGAACATGGGAGGGCCCAGCACCCGGTGCCGGCGCTTATACGCCGGCATACTGCGGAGCATGGCCCTTTATGGGGCCCCCATTTGGGCGGACTCCCTCCATAGGAGGGAGAACCTCACCGCCCTTCGGGCGCCCCAAAGGGCCATCGCCCAGCGGGCAGCGCGGGCCTACCGGACGGTAGGCTTCGCTTCGGCATGCGCTCTGGCGAGCACCCCGCCTTGGGAGCTCGAGGCTTGGGTGCTCGCCACAGTGTACGAGTGGACGGCGGGGCGCAGGACGCTGGGCGAGCGTCCGGCCCCAGAAGTGAGGGAAGCCGTCCGCCGCGAGGCGAGGGACGCCATCGTCCAGCATTGGACGCAGGACCTCGCCTCCGCGGTGTTCGGCCGCCGTACCCTCGATGCCATCGGGCCGGTCCTGAAGGACTGGCTCGACAGGCGTCACGGGTTCCTCTCGTTCCGTCTGGTGCAGGTACTCTCCGGTCACGGCTGCTTCGGCAGGTACCTGCACCGGATAGGACGAGAGGAGACGCCGTCGTGCCATGGTTGCGGCGCGGCGGAGGACACGGCGGAACACACCCTCGCGGTGTGCCCGTCGTGGGCCGTGCCGCGCCGCGATCTTGTCGCGGCGGTAGGAGGGGACCTCTCGCTGCCCGCCGTCGTCAGAGCGATGGTGGGGAGCGAGGGGGCCTGGGCGGCGGTGGCCTCCTTCTGCGAGGTCGTGATGTCGCAGAAGGAGGCCGCGGAGCGGGAGCGAGAGGAGGATCCCCTCGCTCCAGCGCTTCGTAGGCGGCGTAGGGGTAGGAGAAGGCGGGACTCTGCCCGCTTTCTCCCTCCCTGAGGTGAGCGGCGGGCGTGAGGCACGGGGGTGCCCGCGCCCGCCTTGCACCGCTCACCACGCGGGAGCTACGGCCCCTCTTTAAGAGGGGCAAATGAGGGCCCGCCTCTCTAGGCGGGGTTCGCCGGCGGGGGAGAGGTAGCTGAGGCTCCGCTAGTTTCCCACTCCCCCGCCACTATGGCGATGCCGGAGTAGCGCTGGGGTTTTTAGTGGGTATACCGGGAGGCTCTCTCCCGGGGAGTCCCACATACCCCTCCCGTCCCCCGACCGGTGGGGATGCGTAATTGACATTTTCCCCAGCGACAACAAAAAAAAAAAAAAAAAGGATAAGTTTAGGATAAGTTAGGATAAGTTACAAAAGAAGAAGTGAAACTGAAGTGCAAATAAGACATGGCTCAAAGGTCTTAGCAACCAAGCCAAAAACTCCAAAAAAAAAAAAAAGTCATTTTCGTATCCATAACACAGAACACAATTACTCCTAGCGGAGAAGAAGGTTAACTTCATAGTAAAAAAAGAAGGCGGATGTCGCTGTTAGCGACATCAAAGGTCAGCCCATAAGAACTACTGAGCCGCGGGAAATTTAAAACGTACGTCTTTTTCCTTGGTGATAGTTAAGTTTTAAGGTTTCTCACTTGTAACAAAACATGTACCAAGTTAGTCCAGTAAATAGAACTAACTTTTTTCACGTTTTCTTACAAGTGAGCAACTGTAACTTTACCTTACCTTATACTAATGGAAAATAAGACAAAAAGAGACAGTGCGTACTTAATTTATTTGTAACATAATTAATTACATTCAATGTTTTTATTCCTAAAACCGATTTTTGACCATTTTTAGGGTTCCGTAGCCGAATGGCGAAAACGGAGCCCTTATAGATTCGTCATGTCTGTCTGTCTGTCCGTCCGTCCGTCCGTCCGTCCGTATGTCACAGCCACTTTATTCCGAAACTATTGGGACTACACAATTAAAACTTAGTAGGTAGATCAATCAATCAATCAATCAATCAATTTATTCAGATAAAATTGTACATAAATGATGTACAATTGATGAATTGATTCAATTGATTGATGATGTGATTGATGTATTCTGTTAACCACTTTACGATTTTGGTACAAAAATAAGATAATAATAATAATGCGTGTGGGGTGTCTATGGATAGGCCTTTGAAAATGGCATTGAGGTCCTAAGGTGAAAAATCTAAAAATATATACGTTTTAGATCTCAATGAAAACTTACAACGAAAATTGGTTTGAACGAGATAGAGTGAGTACTTTTTGAGATAAAACACTTTTTCGTAATATATTTTTCGAGCAGCTCAACTAAGTTGGTTTTCCATATAAATGTATGGCATTACAAAGTTGTTATGCAAAATAGGTGTCAAGAAATGACTACGGAACCTTACTTCAGCGTGATCCGACACGCACTTGGCTGGTTTTTATTACATAGCAATTTTCTACAATCTGCAAAGACCAGTTTTCAAAAGTAAGTCGTAGTTTTAGAGATTTAGAAATAATAAACAAATCAGGCTTATATGTGACCACTAGAAAATAAACAAAGCAAGGAATAGTTCCCAAAAAGAAACACAAAAGTCACATGATTTAATAACGGCGGGAAAACCAATTGATGCAAAAGCCTTGATGAGTATACACAAATATCGGCAATTATCTTATGTACGATATGAATCAGTTTAAAGTTAATATTGGATAATTTTTCACTCTACTGAACAATTTTATTAAAGTTCTTGACTGTGTTCGTTTTTGGGACAGCCGACTAAGTTAAGAGATGGATTACCAAAAGAATTATACTTAGTTCAACAATTCAATAAAAACATCATCCATAAAACATTAGGGTCATAGCTGAATAGTTTCGGGCTCAGAATGGTAGATCTGTCATCGAATCAATCGGTAATCAATTGATTGAGACTTCCTTTTAAGTGTTAATTTGTCACCAGTAGGTACAGTAGTTTCGTTACAGTACAGTAGTTTAGTTTGCAGGCGGAAATTGTTTAGAAGATATAACAGCAATCAAATCAAATATAACAGCAATCAAACTACTCATGCACAATAATTTTCATTTTACGTTTCAGCGCTGCCGCCGATGCTTCTTGAGCAAAAGCCCTGTTTTTGATAATGCAAAACCTTTTGACGCATATTGCAAACACACTATTACAAATATGTGCTACACAAAATTCTTTGTGTAATTTGCATGAATTTAAGAAATCAAAACTGATTTTTGTTTTTACTTGATTTAAAATTTGTTCTTTTAAATGGTTGGCATGGCCTTTTTCTTCTAATGCCTTGTTAATTAGTGTGGCACAGGTCTCAACACACGTAACCATTGCCCTTGTGACATAATTAAGACTTTTTTTAGAGTCCGTATACTCCTTGAACTCAACAAAAACATGTTGTGGTTCAACATTTTCGCTCAAAAAGATTTTGTGGCAGTTTTTACATTTTAATTTTTTTATTTTTCTGACAATAAACCCACACACATAAGCACAGGCCTGATATTCCGCGTTATCTTCTTTAATACTTTCTTCCCTTATATCAGGTAAATCCTCGATAATTATATCAGTTTCTGTGCTTGTGTGTGTCGGCTGCGTGACTGATAAGAAAGTATTAAAGTTATTTATAATCGTGAAATTGTCAGTTGCGCAATTCCCAGTTGAGCTCATGTTGGTCAAGTTTCCCAAGATGGCAGTCTTCAAACCAGCCACAAACTGGCCGCATGTGGGATTAGTATTAGATCCACAGTTGCCTCTAATACAACCGAATAAGTTTTCAATCGGGTCCTGCTGTATCCTTCTGGTTGCCAACGTCTTAATGTGTGCTGCTTCTAGATTTTGCCGCAATTTTATAAAAGCATTCAGGGTTGTCAGCCATCCGTCCTGTGATGGCGGTCTTCGAGGACTCCCTAAGAATGTCATTGTTTCAAACATTTTTTTCATTTTTTTGATACATTCCATATGTATTATAAAGTTGTCAGTTGTCATCAATTGTCAATAAAAAAACATGTCTAAAATTTTGGTGCAAAATTAAAAATCTGTGTAGACATTCGTCTTTATAAAATGTAGATATAGTAACAAAAAAATTGAAAAACTATGGCATGCGAGTTATGTGAGCACTGTCAAAGTCCTATCTACAAAGATGATAAGATCACAATACGAGAGGGCTTCAGTTACCACAAGAAATGCCACAAGTGCTATGTCTGCAGCGAAACCAACCTCCTGAACGCAGAAGTTTTCAAAGGGGTGATATTTTGCTGTAGCTGCGCTCAGAGGATATTTCAAGGATGCTCCACAGCTCGCAGGACCAAAACTATGACCAACGGCAGGGGACGGAGGATCAGGTCCAAGTCGCGCAGGCGCGACAGAGAAAGAACAAAAGGCCATCACGAGATGATTGAAAATAGCAGAGACGGAGTCATAGAACTGGCAAGGCTAGTGGGATCCAACACAGACTCTGATGAGCTACTGGAGAAGAAGCAGAAGAAATCCAGTTACAGCACTACCATACTGCGTAAGCGTCATCCATCGTAAATCCTTCGATGTCCACTGTACGCATGATGGATGGAAAGAAGCACATGAATTGTCTTTGCCCCATTGGTGTAATTGCTGCATGGCGTTCCAGTGTGAGGAAAAATAAATAAATAAATAAATAAATATGTGGGCTTTTAGCAGACCAGTTTGTTGCATGCGGTTTTCCACCCCTCAAGTCCGAGCAGTCGGCGTTAATGCAGTCGAATAACTGGTCAATATTTGTCACAAGGGTGGCCGTTACATGGGCTTCAGCTGGTACTTCGCCTGAAATTAAAACGTTTGTTATGCGTTAAAAAGAGTCACAAATTGTTAACAGCATTGGTTGGGTGGAACGAATTAAAAATTATTTAAAAAAAGGAGCATGTGTGGTCGTGCTAGGTAAGTATACCCACCAAATGCAATCCTTGCTAAAATGCCTCCTGCCACTGAATGGCTCAGCACTTGAGCAGCCAAGTTCACCTTCATTTTTTGTTTCGTATTGGGGTCTAGATGGTCTTTCTTCAATTTAGGCGCATACACAAAATTTGGATTCGTGCTGTCCACTTCATAAAATTTTTTTATGTGGTCCCATTTTGCGATGCCTATGGATGACAAACATTAAAATTAATGTTATGAAACAAAGCAGTTTAGGTATATTCAAAATAGCATACTCAGTTAGAAAAAAATATCGCCTACAGGCTATGGTAGTTCTAAAGGTGCTCATGGACTATTAAAATGTGACTACATAATCATGTCCATGCTGTTGTAGGTAGGTACATACATTACCAATTTAAGGACTAATAATCGTCCTTACACGTGAAAGTTTTAAGAAGCATAAAAATTAAGTCAGATAATCTATTTAAAGGGCGCGAAAGACGAAGGAGTACGACGGTAATATTCCTTTATATTTAAAATTCATAACACTACAACAGTATGTTTACCTTTTTCAACTTTTCCGTTCGTAGTTTTTGTGGTTATCTCAATATCATACTTCATAAATAAATTCCTGAAGCATTTGAGTAGATGCGGTGGGTCAAAAAATGTGACAATTTCTTTGTCGCGTATTTTTATGTATGGACGATCTAATGTTGAACCCAAAATTGCGAGTGCTCTTCGATTTACACCGTCCATATCACAGACAGTGGCCACTATATTTATGCCAGCATCCAAGCATTGATACAAGACCTTAAAATGAAAAAAAAAATTAGGTACACAAGTAAACACCATTATTTATCAATACCAAAAAACCAGGGCAAAATTATCTAGTAATAATATTTTATAAAAGAAAATGTTATGACAAGTAGGTATACATTCCTTAGAGTCACTCTGGTAGTAAAAAACTGTAATTTGTAAACAGATAAGAAGTCAGAAGGTCGAGAGCTCTGTCCCTTAAACCATAATGGTACAGTTTCCTAATAAGAGTATCATGATGTACGCAATCAAAGGCCTTGGACAAATCACAAAAAATACCAAGAGCATCTTGCGATTCCTCCCAGGCCCCAAATATGTTCTTTAGCAACGCCACGCCCGCATCGGTAGTTGAACGACCCTTTGTAAAACCAAATTGTTTCACGTGCAATAAATTATATAAGTTGAAATGTCTCAACAACTGTTTCAAAATTAATTTTTCAAAAATTTTGCTCAAAGTTGGTAATATAGAAATTGGCCGAAAATTCGTGGGATCAGTTGTACTACCAGATTTGAACAGTGGAATTACTTTGCTAAGTTTCATCAAATCAGGAAATATACCAGATGTGACACAAGAATTAAAAACAATTGCTAAGAAAGGTGCGATAACATCTATTATTGAAGCTACAGTATATACTGACAAACCCCAATGATCGGCAGTTTTTTTTACATCAAGATCCTTAAAAGATTCTATAATGTCTTTAGCAGTCGCAAACGCAAATTCAAAGTGCTTGTCACATTCCGGAACACATTCTTTTAGTATGGCGTAGGCAGAAGTGGAGGAAGAAGACAAAGTTTTTGTTGTTATTATTGGAATACTAGTAAAAAAATTCTCAAACTCAGTTGCTACCTCCAAGTCCGCCTTTATATCTTCATCGTTAATTTTAAGATGGAAATCGCGATTTTGTACTTTGGTTCTTCCAGTTTCAGAATTTATAATTTGCCAAGTTGTTTTGATTTTATTTCTAGAAGATTTTATTTTATTTTTAATGTGTATGGCTTTTGCTGAGGAACAGGCTCTCTTAAAAGTTTTTGAATATTTTTTAACGAATTCTTGAAAAGCTACATCATGGTTATATGTTTTTTCCTGATACAATTCATACATTTTTTCCCTGCTTTTATAAATACCTGGGGTTGCCCAGTCACTAAATATAATGCGGTCGCTAACAGGCAATGTTTTTTTTGTGAAAACTTTCATAAATTCACAATTAATCAAGTTAAATAGTATACTATATGCATGATCCGGGTTGGTGTGATGAGGCAGTGGTGGCCGAGCCGTACTATACTCCCAGCAATTGGCTGGGAGATAGTGACGGCTTGGTGGCAATCGCGGTGCGGTCCTCCACGGACTCCCCTCCCCTCTCGCTCTTAGAGAGGGGACCGGGATACGTGGCCGCCGCGTGGGGAGGGATGGCCCTTGTGGGGGTCTATTTCTCCCCAAACCGCCCACTTCAGGACTTCGAGGACTTCCTCGGAGTCCTGACGGCGGTCATAGGTAGGGCGACAACGCGTCAGGTCTCCGTTTTGGGAGATCTGAATGCCAAATCGGTGGTCTGGGGAAACCCGGCCACCGACAATCGCGGACGGGCGGTCGAATTGTGGGCGGCCACGTCTGGTCTCTCCCTCTTGAATAGGGGGAGCGTCCGGACGTGCGTGCGGCGGCAGGGCGGGTCCATAGTGGACCTCACCTTCGCCACACCGGCACTGGCCGCCCGCATTCGTAACTGGAGGGTGGAACTGGGGGAGACGATCTCGGATCACCGCTACGTGCGATTCGAGATCTCCCCCCAGAATCCACCGGGGCGCCGCAGCACCCCCTCATCGTCGGGCCGATCCCCGTTTCCAAGGTGGGCTCTGACCCACCTGGACCGGAAGGCGGCACGGGAGGCCGCTTTCGTCCAGGACTGGCTTTGGCCAGGTCCCGGCGTGGACGTCCTGGACGTGGACGCGGCGGCGGCCCGACTGAGGGGGTCATTGACCGAGGTATGTAACGCCAGTATGCCTCGGTCGAGACGTCCGCCTCCCCGACGCGCCGTTTATTGGTGGTCGGAGGAGCTGGCAGAGCTGCGGGCCTCCTGCGTGGCAGCACGGCGGGCCTACACCCGATCGCGTCGGCGGCGCCGACGTGACCAGGCCGACGAGGACCGCCTCTACGCGAGGTACGTAGAGGCAAAGGCGGCCTTCAAGTCGGCCATCGGCGCCGCTAAGGACGCGGCGAGGGCTGAGCTGTTGGAGGGTCTCGACAACGACCCATTCGGGAGGCCATATAAGGCGGCGCGGAACAAACTGCGCCGCATTGGTCTCCCGGTTGCCGAGACCCTCGAACCAGCTCTCCTGGATGGGGTGGTGCGGTCCCTGTTTCCGTGCAGGGACCCGAACTTCACCCCGCCAGTGATGAACCCCCCACGGGGAGTGGGTCAATCGGAGGAGGAAGCTCCTCCTCCTCCGGTTTCAGAGGAAGAATTTGGCGCGGCGACTCTTCGTCTCCGCGCCAAAAAGACGGCTCCTGGCCCGGACGGTGTTCCCGCTCGGGTGGTGGCCATCGCGGCCACCGAGATGGAAGGAAGGTTTCGGGACCTCTTCAACGCATGCTTCGCGTCGGGGAGGTTCCCGAAACCTTGGCGGGAAGGCCAATTATGCCTCCTCCGGAAGGAGGGACGGCCGGCGGACTCCCCATCGGCATACCGGCCTATCGTCTTGCTCGATGAGGCCGGCAAGATGTTCGAGGGGATCATCGCTGGCCGTCTCAAGCGGCATCTGCGGAGCGTGGGACCGGACCTGTCGGACGCCCAGTTCGGATTTCGAGCTGGTCGTTCGACAGTGGACGCTCTGGCCCGTCTCAAGGGCCAGGTGACAGAGGCGGTGGGAGTGGGGGATGGAGTGTTGGCTGTGTCATTCGACATTGCCAACGCCTTCAATTCCATCCCCCACTCCACCATCCTGGAAGCGCTCCGGTTCCACGGAGTGCCCCTGTACTTACGGGGCCTCCTGGCCAGCTACTTGGAGGACCGTGCTGTCCTCCTCGAAGACGGAGCTGGCCAGCTGCGGCGATACGCTGTCGGAACCGGCGTTCCACAGGGGTCCGTTCTAGGACCTCTACTGTGGAACGTCGGGTATGACTGGCTCCTGCGGGGAACCCTCCTTCGAGGTACGAGTGTCATCTGCTATGCGGATGACACTCTCCTCACTTCCCGCGGGAGCACCTTCCGGGAGGCGGCCAGTTTGGCGTCGGCGGGCGGATCCTTAGTGGCGGGAAGGATCCGCCGCCTGGGCTTGAGGGTGGCGCTGCACAAAACGGAGGCCGTGTTCTTTCACGGCCCCCGGCAGCGCCGCCCAACTGACGCCCACATTTTTGTGGAGGGCGTCAGGATTGGGGTCGAGGCCCAGATGAAGTATCTGGGCCTCATGTTGGACAGCAGGCTGCGCTTCGGCCCGCATTTCAGCGGGCTGTCGACGCGCCTGCTGAAAGCCGCGGGCGCCCTCTCATGGCTCATGCCGAACATGGGAGGGCCCAGCACCCGGTGCCGGCGCTTATACGCCGGCATACTGCGGAGCATGGCCCTTTATGGGGCCCCCATTTGGGCGGACTCCCTCCATAGGAGGGAGAACCTCACCGCCCTTCGGGCGCCCCAAAGGGCCATCGCCCAGCGGGCAGCGCGGGCCTACCGGACGGTAGGCTTCGCTTCGGCATGCGCTCTGGCGAGCACCCCGCCTTGGGAGCTCGAGGCTTGGGTGCTCGCCACAGTGTACGAGTGGACGGCGGGGCGCAGGGCGCTGGGCGAGCGTCCGGCCCCAGAAGTGAGGGAAGCCGTCCGCCGCGAGGCGAGGGACGCCATCGTCCAGCATTGGACGCAGGACCTCGCCTCCGCGGTGTTCGGCCGCCGTACCCTCGATGCCATCGGGCCGGTCCTGAAGGACTGGCTCGACAGGCGTCACGGGTTCCTCTCGTTCCGTCTGGTGCAGGTACTCTCCGGTCACGGCTGCTTCGGCAGGTACCTGCACCGGATAGGACGAGAGGAGACGCCGTCGTGCCATGGTTGCGGCGCGGCGGAGGACACGGCGGAACACACCCTCGCGGTGTGCCCGTCGTGGGCCGTGCCGCGCCGCGATCTTGTCGCGGCGGTAGGAGGGGACCTCTCGCTGCCCGCCGTCGTCAGAGCGATGGTGGGGAGCGAGGGGGCCTGGGCGGCGGTGGCCTCCTTCTGCGAGGTCGTGATGTCGCAGAAGGAGGCCGCGGAGCGGGAGCGAGAGGAGGATCCCCTCGCTCCAGCGCTTCGTAGGCGGCGTAGGGGTAGGAGAAGGCGGGACTCTGCCCGCTTTCTCCCTCCCTGAGGTGAGCGGCGGGCGTGAGGCACGGGGGTGCCCGCGCCCGCCTTGCACCGCTCACCACGCGGGAGCTACGGCCCCTCTTTAAGAGGGGCAAATGAGGGCCCGCCTCTCTAGGCGGGGTTCGCCGGCGGGGGAGAGGTAGCTGAGGCTCCGCTAGTTTCCCACTCCCCCGCCACTATGGCGATGCCGGAGTAGCGCTGGGGTTTTTAGTGGGTATACCGGGAGGCTCTCTCCCGGGGAGTCCCACATACCCCTCCCGTCCCCCGACCGGTGGGGATGCGTAATTGACATTTTCCCCAGCGACAACAAAAAAAAAAAAAAAAAGGATAAGTTTAGGATAAGTTAGGATAAGTTACAAAAGAAGAAGTGAAACTGAAGTGCAAATAAGACATGGCTCAAAGGTCTTAGCAACCAAGCCAAAAACTCCAAAAAAAAAAAAAAAAGTCATTTTCGTATCCATAATGATCCATAATCTGTGATGTTACTACCCATCTGTCAATTTGCGAAGAAATATTTTTTTATTAATTATTTTAATAACAAGAAAGAAATATATTATTATTATTTTAATTCGCGCTAAATACTCTCCAGCGTTTGATGGTTTATTAATCGTTCGCAAAATTGTGGCGTCTCTCCCACAAAGGCCATTGAATCAAGAATTGAATTGAATTGAATAATCGACGCCGGCCGAGTTGTCAAAGAAGAGAAAAATCCGATCAGATAATCTTTGAGCTAAAAGATGGATAGACTACCAATGTGTAGGATATGTTTAGCGGAGAATGTTCGCCTGTGTATAGTGGCCAACAGAAACTTGCACAAACTATATGAGACGCTGACTAGTATTCCAGTAAGTTGTTATTTTTAGAATTATTTTAATTCCCAGGGACTAATTATGTTAACTTGTATGGCACCAGTGTATCACCACAAAGGCAGCTCTATCAGTTTTGTTTTTAGATAGTTTACTCTTAACTTGACTTTATTTTGTTTAGATAATAAACTAAAGTTAAGCAAAAAAACTACATGACTTAGTTAACCACTCAAGTGTCCGGGCCAATAAAATTGCCTAAAAATTTTTGACGTTAAGCATTCAGGCAACCAATGTGGCCTCACCGATATGTACACTTTAAACAAGTTTTTATTTATGATATGTATCTATTTCCAAAATTCCAAAATTGCTCTTTTATTTTTTCTATTTTCTATTGCTCTTTAATTCTCTCAGTATTTACAGGGGAATGTATCGGTATCTTTGAAGCTGTAAATTTCATTTTAACCCATAATATTAAAAACTCAGTCATTTTCTCAGATTTTGGCAGTAGTATTCACGCTCTAGCTCAAAATCAACTTTTTTTTTTTTTTTTTTTTATCTTTTTCTTCTTCAATCTGCAATCAGCCCTTAAGCTTTAATCAGATGGGTTGTTTCTTTATTTGGCAGTTAGAGATTGTTCACACCCAGCGATGCATAATCTCATTATTTGCTATCCAGTACTGGTTAGATTGACGCTATTCGTGCCCGTTTGAGTCTGTAGGTACAGTCTGAGGACTTTAGAAGTCTCACAGCGAGTTTATTTTTGTGACGTTGGAGTCTTTCTTTATAACTTTTGTAGAAACTTTCTACAACCGCCTTGACAGTTGGGATCTCTAGGTACTCATGTACCTCAACGTTTCTTGTGAACCAAGGTGCAGCACTTAAGGTTAAAATCAACTTAAATCTAAACTTCACAGTAAAGTCATCTTTGATACCTTAAAATTATTATTTACTTGTTTGATCAATGGTTTAAACTTTGAATTAGCTTGGATTGCAAGTCACTCGGGTATAGATGGCAATGAGTCTGCAGACTCACTGTCAAAATTTGCTACATCTAACCCGGTCGATCAGAAGCACTACATGGTCCATAGCTAGGACTTACGTTCTGACACCAAACATAAGCTTTACAACTTGTGGTCAGCAGTGTGGCAGGTAAGTTCGAAGCTCAAGGGGGTGTACTACGCCGGTATTCAACCCGGCATCCAGTGGAAACCTTGGTTTTTAAATATCCGAAACTGTCCAAAACAACTGTTGCTACCTTGTGTAGACTGAGGCTAGGTCACTTCTGCAGCCCAATATTTCTATACAAGATTCATGTTCGTGACAGTTCCCTGTGTGAATGCGGTCTTCATGATGGTGATCTGGATCATTTATTCTTCTCTTGTCCTTTAAACTCCCAATCTCTTGACTTGTACCATAAGCTTTCCAAAATTAAAATCCCTCTTCCCATTAACTTCCATTCTTTGTTGACCCACTTTTCTCCAAAATTAATCCACCTCTTGTCAACTTTTTTAAATTTAAATAAGGTCAATTTGTAGTTTGGTGTGTAGTATAATAACTTTGTAAATATATATGTATACAGTATGTTATGAAAACCCTGTCCGACCCGTGAAGGTGTTGTTAGATATCGATAACTGATTCTACTAATGGATACAAAACCCGGCTAAACTTAAAAAAAATCCCCCTAAAAAGATAAATATTATTTCGCAAAAAAGAGGTAACTTAATAAATGTGCGATAAGCACCCTTCCACGGGCGGCGGGCGGCAGGGCACGCGGCACGTGGTCGCATCGCTATTCGCTCATAATAATACCGGTTTTGTCACTTTGCACCCTTCCACGGGCGGCGGGCGGTAGGGCACGCGGCACGTGGTCGCATCGCTATTCGCTCATAATAATACCGGTTTTGTCACTTTTTTTAAAAATTACCAAATTTCGCGGAAGTTGGAATTAATTCGCGGGAAAAAAAGATTATTTCAAAATTCATTTGTATTGGTACTATGATGATTACGTAAAATTTTATATTATATTTGGTCATGTGTTTACCTAACTTTTATTTTCCTTATGGGTCGGACAGGGTTTTCTTATCATATTGTATATTGTGTTGTTCTTTGTAAATATATATGTTAGTATACATGTTGTATAGATAGTTATATTGATGTTTATATTATTTATGATAGTTACACCTGTGTTGTCCCATTATATATATACTAGAAACTACCACAAAGGACAAAGTTCGACGGCTCGTCTGTCTCCACATGACATTGGCAGAATGTTTTTGCAGTTTGGCAGTTGCCAAAATTAATTTAAAAAAAAAATATATATTTATCAAAGAGCTTCGTGAACTTCTTACTAGATGGTTCTGTACTAAACCTAAACAACGATTCTCAGATGGATAAAATAGTGACCCACCTGACAGATAACATGGGAAAAAAAGTTTGTTTATAAACAGTGAATGCAGTTTTGTACAGTGGCAGCGATTAAAATGAGAGTAATAAATTACTTTTTATTAACGGACTCTTATTAGTGTTACATATTAAAATAATTGTCGAGATTTATTCTTTCTGAATATGTATAAATACTGTGTATCCAATGTCTGATAAGTTGTCTTTACGAGTTTTAAAGTGGATGATGAAATGATTACTCAATGCTCATTGTGTGCCGGATTTTCGTCAAGTTTTTGTTTGATATAATATCTTAAAATATGGCAAAATAATCCCTGGAGGAAAAATAGTTCATATGTAGTAATTAAATAGACTTCTGCTAAAAAATAAGAAGAAAATAATAAGGATTTTACGAGCTCTCGGCGCAGCTTTATACCGGTCGCATCGGGATGTTCAAGTGGTTAACCAATTAAACATAACACCAGCTCTATTCAGTTGTCATGCTCCATCACAGTTTTACTTGTACTCTTAAATTTTTTTAAAGTGTTCTCCTGTACTGTGGATGTAGTAGGCTATTTCACAGATTTATAATTTCTATCTTGAATTACTTGGTTGCGGTTAAGAAGTTCACCGAAAGAATTTTTTTTAAATTTTAAATACGTATTTCGTAAGAAACGTGCAAATAAAAATTCAAATAAGCCGCCGAAACTCAGCAATATGGCGTCCGCCTTGTAAATGACGTCACAAGCATTTAAACGATTTTCGGTTCTGCAGTGGTGTTTGTATTTGTCTGTTATTTGTTGTTGTTTTTCTAATAAAATGGTTTATAAGTGCCTAAGTGGTGTGTAGTACCCTGTTGTACAGATACCTGAGAATACATAGAACAACAACAAGTGCTGTTGCGCGTATGACGTCATCGTGACATTTGCCAATCCGGATCGTTTCTCAATATCTGGCATGAGATACAAAAATTCAAATATATTTTTGTGGTTTTGGATATATTACATGTACCTATCCATTAACTAAGTCACGTGGCTTTTCTTTAACTTTAGTTTGCTGCAAAGTTTATTTAATTTAGAAACTGCCAGTTTTTAAGAACAGTCCTCATACACAGTGTGCCAACAATGAGAATGTTGAGCAAACTACTTGTTTCATTAAGTGGAGACATGTGTCTCCATTAAATGTAGCAAGTAGTTTGTAAGTTTACCTATATATTACACATAAAAATATAAAATGTAAAAGTATTATGTAGTAGTGATTGTAATCTCTTTAAAGACATAAAGAGGTTATTAATTATTGTATTGTTACGGGCTAGCGATACTAAAACGCCGGTTAACGCGATATTGAACCTTATGCCATCGACATAAGATGCATCCGTAACAGTATCTACAATAATGCATACATATAAAATGTTCCACTGTATAATTGGATATTGAGATAGACTCATGATAGCACAAGTTTATACCTTAATAATATTTGGTAGCTGTTTAATGTGAACAATCCTTATTCTTTTGTATAAATGATAAATTACAAAATCAAAGTAGTAGATACATGACAAATTAATGTTGTTGCAGTTTATAACTGAAGAAAGTAGACCAATGCTTGCTTGTGTCTTCTGCTTTACTAAATTAAAGCAATGCTACCGATTACTGCAACAATGTCTGCAATCCGAGGAGCTTTTCGCTCAGACATTTCATGACAAAAATAAGGTAAGATATTTAAGAACAATTCATTCTTATAAGTTTTATTTTCCCTATAATGTGCAGAGGCGTGCACAGAGACTTTGTTGAGGGTATGCATAGATCATCATCATCATCAACCTTTTTATCGTCCCACCGCTGGGCACAGTTCTCCTCTCATACAGAGAAGGATTGAGCGTTTGGCGATCTCAGGTATAATATTTACTTGTTTACTTATGCGCTCACTTATAAAGAAACAGGTTTAAACGTGTTCGTTTCTTTATGCAAGTTGACCCTGCACCGGTCGGTACTGACCCGCACAGATTTGTCTGTCCCGGAAACCTGTTTCTTTATGTAAGCACCCTAAGTTGATTTGAAACACAAAACCTCCACCGTATTTGAGGAACTAATTTTGAGTATCTAAATATGAAGACTGTCATTGAAGAAGCCAAACAATACTCAGATAACTATGCTGAACGACTAAAGCTGCATCCCAACCCATTGACAAGCATGCTTCTAATGCGAAACAGAATCAATCGCCTGAAAAGAGCAAATGTGCTGTATGACTAAGGAGAGTTAAGGCAGTGGCTTTAACTCACCAAAATTTCGAACCACTGCAACGCATCTGATTATAGTCCTGAAGACTGATCGCAGATAATTTAGGAAGAAATAAAATGTTGTTATTGTAAATTAATTATTATGTTGTTCGAATAATTAATGTAAATTAAAATTCATATTTGTAAGATGATGTATTCTAAATTAATCTTATTAGCTTTAAGTATATTTTTTTGTACACCAGTCATGGTCAAACATGTTGAAACGAACTAACCGTTCCACCTGTAATGATCACAGCTAGAGATGGGCAAACAACCGGGTTTAAACCCAATAAAAACCCATTTATTCCCTCCCACGGGATTTTTGTTCGGGTTTTTATTTTAAAGATAATTTAAACATGGTAAATGTATGTAAATATTTGTGAATATTATAATCTGTAGTATATAGTATTCTAGTAGTAAGATTTATCGTCCGATTTTTGAAGAAAAAAAAAAAGGCTATTTTTAGAATAAATTATGTACTATATACTTCTTCAGCCTATAGAAGTCCACTGCTGGACAAAGGCCTCCCCCAAGGCTTTCCACGATGACCGGTCTTGTGCTGCCCACATTGCCCGGTTCGCCTTGTTGGGGGCCTCTTTGCGCTGCATCTTCCGGCACATGACCGTTAGTCCAGAACCTTACTGCCCGTCGGCCATTGGTTCTACGAGCTATGTGCCCCGCCCACTGCCACTTAATTTTAGCGACAGAAGAGCTATGTCGGTGACTTTGGTTCTTCTGCGAATCTCCTCATTTCTGATTCGATCGCGCCGAGAAACTCCGAGCATAAGTCTTTCCATCGTCCTTTGTGTAACTCTGAGCCTTCTTATGAGGTCCATTGTGAGCGATCACGTTTCAGTTCCGTAAGTCATCACCGGCAACACACACTGATAAAGAAAAAAATTACTTGAACAAAGACTTTAGTCTTGAGACACTGTGGTATCTTGGACGAGGAGAAGATGTAGCGTAGCTTCCCGAACGCTGCCCAGCCGAGCTGAATTCGACGAGACACCTCTTTCTCGAAGTTAGACCTACCTAGTTGGACTGTTGTTCCAGGTTGACTCAAAATTCCCCAGAGGTGAGGGAGGCCGTCCGCCGGGAGGCTAGGGGCGCCATCGTCCAGCACTGGACGCGGGACCTCGCCTCCGCGGTGTTCGGCCGACGTACCCTTGACGCCATCGGGCCGGTCCTGAAGGACTGGCTCTAAAGTCGTCACGGGTTCCTCTCCTTCCATCTGGTGCAGGTATTCTCCGGTCACGGCTGCTTCGGCAGGTACCTGCACCGTATAGGACGAGAGGAGACACCGTCGTGCCATGGTTGCGGCGCCGCAAGGGCACGGCGGAACACACCCGCGGTGTGCCCGTCGTGGGCCGAACCGTTTCGTGACCATGTCACGGCGGTAGGGCGGGACCTCTCGCTGCCCGTCATCGTCAGAGCGATGGTGGGGAGCGAGGAGGCCTGGGCGGCGATGGCCTCCTGCGAGAATGTGATGTTGCAGGAGACCGCGAGCGAGAGGAGGATCCCCTCGCTCTGGCGCTCCCCAGGCGGCGTAGAGGCAGGAGAAGGCGGATGTTCGGCCGCCTTCTCCCTCCCTGAGGTGTGAGGCGGGCGTGAACACGGGGGTACCCCCGGCCACCACGTGCTCACCATGAGAGTCCCTCTCTGTGGAGGAGCAACTGAGGGCCCGCCGCATTAGGTGGGTATCGCCGGCGGGGGGCTGGTAGCCAAGGCTCCGCCAGTTTTCCTAGTCCCCCGCCATTAAGGCTATGCCGGAGCGCCGCTAGGGTTTTTAATGAGTATACCGGGAAGCTATCTCCCGGGGAGTCCCACATACCCCTCCCGTCCCCCGACGGGTGGGGATGCGTAATTGACATTTTCCCCAGCGACAACAAAAAACAATGAAATAAAAAAAAGGTCGACTCGAAGTTGTTGATGAGTATATATAATAATAATAATAATAATTATTATTTATTTGAAAGAGGATACAAACATATTTTATAAACAAAAATAGGCTAGTTTTAAGCACAAAAGAGTTAAGCATCTGTAACCGAACTAGGCAAGGCCTGTATTTCAGCTATCAGCGCCAATCCCCTCGGATAATGTTACATGTATCGTAGCCATTTACATTATTTTCTACAAGATATGTGTTACGTTTATATCAGTGTTATTTTACAAAATTTAATATAATTTGTAGAGTATTGAATACGTGTCCTCTCAGTGTGTGGAATGAGGTGTGAGTGTGTGAGTTGAGAGGGTGTGTGTATGTGTGAGGTGTCCGTGAATATGTGTATACCTTGAGAAAGTTACCGTTTGGAAGAACCGAGTGAGTTTTGTAAATTTCAACCAGACAACTTCATTAAATTGTGATCATTGAGCTATATGCAGTAGAAGTTCAGTATCTTCATAATTTAGATTTTGTAAATATTTAGAGACCTTTTTTTTACATTCAGTTTTAGTTAGTGTGTATATATTTAAAATCCTGTTTATTTTATTATAAAGAAAGGGTCCAATGAAGTTCGCGAAGCGTCGGATAAATTTATTTTTAAAAAGAGTCAAGCTGCTACAAACTAGGTCTGCTCTTCGTTTTTGGAGATTACGTGGGTCATACACCTGTGCGCCATGCTGTAACAGAATCATACTCAAAATAAACAACTGTCTAACAGTCAAGACTTCACAGAGCTGATACAGTTTAGCAGTAGGAAAGTATATTGATTTAAATTGGCTCACCTTAAGAATTGCTCGTTGAGCAATCTCTAAAGGCTTTATTGCAGTCTTTACCGCACCTCCCCAAGATGTTATACAATACGTAAGAAGTGACTGACAAAGTGCGTAGTATATTTGTTTTATCAACTCAGGATCTGCAACGTGCCTTAGGTTTTTAAAAATATACACAAGTTTTCTTATCCTACTGCTCAGCAGTCGTATGTGCTCCTTGAAGCTGAGATTGCTATCAATTGTAACGCCAAGATATTTAATATTTGACACACGATCCAGTGAGTGGCAAGCACATTTTTCTCTAAATTGACACTCATGCGCTATGATATTTTGGCTGGAGTCACTGCTTGCTTTGCTCGACTTTACACTCCTTATACCAAAACAGATGTACTTAGTTTTTTCTACATTTAATGTAAGGATGTTACTCTGTAGCCACCCTCCAACGACATTAAAACCCAACTGAGCAACACCAAAAACCTCATCCCATGTATCACCGGAAAAAAAGAGAGCAGTATCATTTGCGAAGGATATGATATTACCTTGGGTAAGTTTAAGACTTGTGAGATCGTTTATATAAGCGAGGAATAATGTAGGTCCCAGTATGCTGCCCTGTGGTACTCCGTGAGTGATAGTGCGACAGTAACTCTTATACTTTTCAACTCGAACAGATTGAGAGCGCCCTGATAAGTAGCTTGTTAGGAGTTTGTGCTGCGTACCTCTTATACCCAGCTTATCGAGCTTGTCCAGTAGAAGTGAGACAGAAATTGTATCAAAAGCCTTGGCCAGATCTAAAAAGATGGTAAGGCATTTTTTCTTTTTATCTAAATTTGAAGTAATGTTGTCTATTAACTTATTTACGGCTTGTTCTGTGGACTTGCCTTGCCGAAATCCATATTGGTTAACAGAAAGCAAATTGTTATTCTCTAAATAATTTATAAGTCTTGTGTTTATAATTTTTTCCAGTATTTTCGATAGTGATGGTAAAATAGATATGGGCCGATAGTTCTCGACACGCCTTTTGTCTCCATTCTTATGTATTGGGCATACTTCTGCTTTTTTTAGGGCATTCGGAAACACTCCATTGTGAAGGCAATCATTGAATATTTTCGTTAGGAGTGGAACAAGCAAGTCTTTAAATTTTTTAAGAAATGCGGAGCTAATATTGTCCCAACCACTTGCACAATCGGATTTTAGAGCTAAAATAAGACGTTCTACTTCATCATTTGAAGTATCTGTTAGGACAAATGAGTTAACGACACTTGTGACGCTATTGGGTATTGGTGCGATGTTTGAATTTTGTGCATTTTTTTGGTAAATCTTTTCAGCTAATGAACTTCCTACGGTTGCAAAGTAATTATTTATATCGTTAAGTGCAGCCTCTGGAGAGGTTGATATCGTCAGCAATTCTTTTGCATGGTTTATTTTTTTAGATGTGTTAGTGATCTCTTTTATTGCTTTCCACAGTTTCTTGATGTCTTTTTTTTTTTTTTTTAATTTATTTATTTTAGGTCGCTTAAACATCTAGGTCATTAGCGACCACTATAATTTAACAATAGGTACAGTATATTATATTACATTGTAGTAATCGATTAACTTCAGAAATTTTACAGTTTTTTCTAAATTATTTAGACAATCTTTTAAACATCTAGGTAAGCTTACATACAGTCTTTCTGTACTGTACATTGGACATTCAATTAGTAAATGTTTTATCGATACATCAGAATCACATCTTGAACATTTCATTTTGGTATCTTTGGTGATGAGGTGAATATGAGTTACATTACAGTGTCCTATTCTTAATCTATTTAGAACTACCTGATCTCTTCTATTGCTTGGGTGTAAATTCCTTTTTTCAAAAACAGATTTTCTTATCTCAAATAATGCACTATCATTATCTTTTACCCAATAGTTGTTCCATATTTTTTTAACATTTAATCTAAGAATCTTTTTAAGGTCTTTGATGTTACTTAAGGTGATATTACAGTGTTCTAATTTGGTAGCTTCTTTTGCTCCCATATCAGCCTTTTCATTTCCGGGAATACCCTGATGACTAGGTATCCAGATTAATTCTATTGCGAATCCATTATTTATTAAATTAAATAACCTTTCTCTTATTAAACCAATTAGAAGGTCATTATTACTTATGTTAGATAGTGCTTTAAGGGTTGACATTGAGTCTGAAAATATGAGAATCTTTTTATCATATGTTTTATCTTTAATGATTTCCAGACATTTAAGTATAGCAACTGCCTCACATGTAAAAACAGATGAGTAGTCTTGCAACCGGAACTTGTAAATATGATTACCAGATACAACTGCGCAACCTGCTTTTCCTTCATATAGGGAGCCATCGGTATAATACATTACAGAGTCTGATTTTTGGTTTTTGATTTCATAATATAGGTTTTTATAAGTATAGTCAGGTGTCGTTTCTTTAGCATTTCCGTTTGATATATTTAAATTAATTGTCGGTTCAATTTTTTTCCAAGGTGGTTGCTTTGGGTAGGTACGGCAAAATGTAGGAGGAAGTTGAAAATTTATTTCACTGAGATATTTTTTGACTCTTATCCTTAAAGGTCTTGGCAGAGATGGTCGCAAGTCATATTCTATATCAGATGGATTTGAAGACTTTAAAATAAATGAATCATCATAGTTGGTGCCATGGTTTGCTGCATAAGTGAGGCATAATTCTTTCCTACGGTATTGTAATGGTATTTCATTAGCTTCAACGAGGACGCTATTAACTGGACTAGTTCTAAAAGCTCCCAAACTTAGTCTTATGCCAGTATTAAGAATGCTTTCCAAGAGTTTCAAGATATTATGAGAAGCTGAGTCATATATAATAGATCCATAATCGATTTTCTGTCTTATTAAGGCTTTGAAGGTATTCTTAATACACTTGCTATCAGATCCCCAGTTTATTGATGATATAACTTTAATTACATTTAATCTGTTATGGCATTCCGATTTAACTTTTTTAATGTGAGAAACCCAGTTCATTTTAGTATCAAAGGTGAGTCCTAATATTTTTAAACTATGCACTTCTTTAAGTTCGTGATTATTGATACTAAGATTTATTTTAGTTTTATTGTTTTTTAATGAGAAAATCGTGAATTCAGTTTTTATTTCGGAAAATTTAAAGCCTGTATGTTTACACCAATTATTTAGCTTATTTAGAGTGTTTTGTAGAAGTTTTTCTGTCAATTTTAGATTATTACCACTACATAATATTGTTAAATCATCTGCAAACAAATAACCCTTTACGGGGCGTTCAATGACCTCAAGAACATTGTTGATCGATATCAAAAAAAGAATAACACTTAATACAGATCCTTGAGGCAATCCATTTTCAGTAATGAAGGGATTTGATAGAACATTATCGATTTTAACTCTTATTGATCTGTTTTTTAGAAAATTAATAACAAAAGAGAGAAAGTTACCTTTTATATTTAACTTTTCTAGTAATAAAATAACTCTGTGTTTCCATACCATTTCATAAGCCTTTTCTAAATCTAAAGCAATAGCTACAATTTTATTTTTATTAGCAAAAGAGGTGAGTATATCATCTTCTAAATGGGCCAAATGGTCTAGGGTTGATTTGTACTGTCTAAAACCGAATTGGAAATTGGATATCAGTTTATTGTGTTCCAAAAACCATCTCAATCTATTGCTTATAATTTTTTCGAGCAATTTGCATAAATTACAAGTAAGCGATATGGGTCTATAGCTTGAGGTTTTGGTTGCTATTTTGCCTGGTTTAGGTATGGGTATAACAAAAGCCTCCCTCCACTGGTTAGGGAAAACTTGGTTAGTCCAAATGAAGTTGTAAATATCTACAAGACGTTCTAGTGCTAAAAGGGGGAGTTTCTTAATTATAGTATTTGATATTTGGTCGGGACCAGGACTTGAATTCCCCAGTTTTTGTATGACTGGAATGAGTTCTTGTAAGGTAATAATTTCATTTATAGGACTACTGTTGTCTTGCAGATCAAATACTGTATATTTCTCTTCCATTTGGTGTTTGTACTGTACAAAATTTTGATCATAGTTATTAGAGCTGGAGTTAGAAGCAAAAGCAGTCCCTAAAAGTTCAGAGTTTATTTTTGGATCAGAAATTAGCTCTCCTTGTTCATTTTTTAAGATTATTATTGATTGTTTTTTATGTCTTTTACCATTAATAGCGTTAATTTTCTGCCATATAATTCCTACAGGGGTATAACTATTTATTGATGAAATGAATTTAGTCCAGCTAGCTTTTCTGTTTTCTTTAAACAATCTTCTAGTTTTAGCTCTTTTTTTCTTATAATCTATCTTAAGTAACTCTTCTTGTAGTAGGCTTTCTTGATTACAAAAATAATTATTTTGGTTTTTTCTTTTTAATTTGGTGTAAGCTCTGTATGCTTTTTTAGTTTCCTTTAATGATTTAAAACACTCATCATTCCACCAAGGAACTTGTTTCTTCTTTAATTTTCCAGACGTTTTAGGGATGTACTTTTCAGCAGCTAGGATGATTAAATGATTAAATTCTTTAACTAAATCATTAATGTCATTATTTGATGTAATGTGTAGTTTGCCTAGTTGTTTAACGTTACATTCTAGTTCATTAGAAAAGTTAGTCCAATCCGCATTTTGATATTTCCAATGTTGAGGGACATATTGTATATTTGAGTTAAAATCTATTTCAAACGTAATTACTATAGGGAAATGGTCACTGTCGTAAAGTTCATCCAATGCATTCCAGTCGAAATAAGTTGATATATTTCGTGAAGCAAAAGTTAAATCAATATTGCTAGTTCGACCATTGCTATTGTTAAAATGAGTAGGTTGATGAGAATTGAGGAGGAAAATACTATCATGTGATTCTAACCAATCAGCTATAATTTTACCCCTTTGATCACAGTGATTTGAACCCCAACAGAAATGATGGCTGTTAAAATCTCCCAGTAAAATAAAGGGAGTTGGAAGCTGATTAACCAAATTATTTAATTCGTTTTCATTAAAAGAACAACTATTGGGCAAATATAAATTACAGATTGTAATTTTTAATGGAAACTTAATTCTCACAGCTATAACTTCTAAAGGACTATTAATGGTAATCTGCTCAGGAAATGTATAAGGTTTTATATATGTTGCCACGCCACCGCTAGTTTAGCACAATAATTATTTTTAAAGTTGGTTTCTTGAACACAAAAACAAAGTGGATCTAAATCATTCAAAATTAAACTTATGTGTTCGTATCTAGCATGGAAACCATTGACATTCCACTGCAGAATTTTCATGGCTAATATATATATGAAAAAAAGGGTAAATATTTTGTTTTGTCTTAATAAAAATTAAAAAAAAAAAAAAAAATACCTAGTGGGTATTCCCTGGTTCAATGATGCATTGTAATTTTCGAATAAATCTTGAACATCTATTTTTTAACGTTTTGTTCATTTTAGGATGAAGTTGTAGGCACATATCAATTAAATCGGGGATCTTATCAGTGTATTCCTTGGTAATTTCTAAAACATTTTGTTTGTTACGGCACACATCCAAAAGACTTACAAATTGATCTACTGATAAGGGAAAACTTGTGTTAGATTCTTTTAGTTCCAATTTAATGTCGTTCCACACTTGTTCTTCTGATCTGCTGTCAATAGTTTTCTTCTTTTTTTTAATGGATTTTAAGTTTGTTTGTTCCTCTTCTAGTGAATAATTACTGTCGGTGTCATCTAAGTGGTCGCTCATAGGCATCTCTTCCGCTGGTGGAATAGTTTGAATAGGCTCTGGCTGAGGGTTTCCCGAGGTAGTATCAGAATGGAATCGTTTGGTGCCTTTGTTAAATAATAAATTTTGGGTCAGTGGGGTAAGGTTTTCTAAAGGTTTGTTAAAAACTATTGGAGGGTAGGTTGAGATTTCTTCTGTTTGTTGCGTAGATTGATGTTTACTTTGTGGGCAATATTTAGCTAAATGGCCCATTCCATTACAAATAAAGCATTTCATTGATTCATTAGTTAAGTAAATCCAATAATTTGTGTCGTCATAATTTATTTGCATAGATTCTGGAAGTCTTTTTTCATCCTCTGGAGAAACATACAATTGCCGGCGGAAACTCATAATATGTGCGAAACCAGGCTCAGAAATTCCAACTCTCATAAAGGTAATTGGTGATAATATTTTAATATTAATTTCATTGAATTTTTCTGTTATGACCTCATGGGGTATAATCGGGCAAACATTAGATAATACAATTCGTTTGTTTCTTGTTATCAGTGGCCGAATCTCTAGAATATTATCTTTGACTTTTACTTTTTTTATTACATCAACAAGTTCATCTGCGGTTTGTTTAGTATCCATGTACACACATACTCTTGAGTTGGCTATTCGTGAGATAAATCTTATTGAAGTTGGTTTGGTAACTGTGGAGAGGGCTAACAAATAGTCTCGTAGCATAATTCCATCGATAGAATCTATTATGATAGCTTGATCTTTCTTTGGGAATGTAGTTTTAGATGTAACATTGGCATAACTTACAGTGGGGATTTCCATGATGATATAAGGTGCCCCTGTAGCCAGGAGCACCTTTGGTAGTAAATATGTAGTACTATGTAATAAAAATATAATCACTGTATTTATATAATATAAAGATCGATAAATTACTCGCGGCGAGGCTACGCATTAAATGAGATAGACGCGCGAACCTAACGGCGGCCGTAGGGTAACTGCTTGATGTCTTTGTTTGCAGACTTGAGTAAGTTTTGTTGAAATGATTGTTTTACTTTTTTTAGTATCGTATTGCAAAAATTTCTATAACGCGTGTAAGTTAGTTTTAAGATCGCATTTTCCGGAGATGTTTTTAATTTTTTGTGTAATTTGTCTCTGTTTTTGATACATCGTAACAACCCTTGGGTTATCCAGGGATTTATGATTCTATGACGTTTAGGGAGAGCAGTTTGTCTGCTGTTATTAGTAATAGCGGATTGTAGCTGTTGGATGAGGTAATTAAGGGATGTATTTGGAT
The DNA here is from genome assembly GCA_037179545.1 of Sesamia inferens. NCBI lineage: Eukaryota > Metazoa > Arthropoda > Insecta > Lepidoptera > Noctuidae > Sesamia > Sesamia inferens. Next base: position 26,468,858 of record CM073941.1, on the reverse strand, counting down.
CAGTAGTCTGGTAAATTGGGCCAAAATCGATTTCCATAATGTCTCGTCCCAGGCCTATGTTGTCAACTTTTGTTATTGAAGTTACTGCCAAATTACGCGATTTCCTAAAATTCATGCTCACTATGACCGGATAATGATCTGTTAATGTTGTATGTGGAACGATAGTGTTAATTGAGTAGTTAGATTTTATTAGAGCATGATCCAAACAAGTATTGCTTCCACTACGTGTAACCAAAGTATGAGCAGTTAATAAACCATGTAGGGCTGCCAATGTTAGATAGCGCTCCCCGCCCATGTTTATTTTTTTAGGGTTTATGTCTATATTTATATCCCCCATGACAATAATATGTTCAAGGCCTGATAATGTTTGTAGCACTTTATCTAGTGATGATAGAAATACTTCTATATTTTTATAGGATGGGGAGCGATACAAGGCAATTATAGCAATGCGGTTGTCAATTACAGCCACCAGGCAATTACATTCCTGTACGTCAGGCTCGTCTATAGTTAGGCTAAGGTTTTCATCGTAGTAAATTACCACGCCATCATTTTTCTTAGGGTTAGTTTTAGTTCCAACATGGCCATATCCCGCAAGGTTTGGTATAACAGAGGCGCAAGACAGCCAACATTCCGTCAGTACAATTATATCACATTTTAATTTCATTCTCGCTAATAGAACTTCTAACTCCGGAAAATTACAGCTGATGCTGCGTATGTTTTGCGTTAGTATAAGCAGGTGGTGTTCAAAGGGTAGAGTAATTAATTTATGGCACTCGTCGATGTCTGCCGCCTGTGATTGCGATATCGATACTCCATCGATGTCCTCAGATAAATCAATTAGCGCATTGAATTTAAGGGAAAGGGACAATTTAGATGTGAATTGTAATCATCGTTTGAAAAATACTGCTGGAAAGCTTTATGATATACGAGAGCTTCCAAGTGGATATGGTTTTTAAAGTGCGTAGGGTAGTGAAGACGTATCATGGTGGTCTGTATGTAATAATGTAATGTATGAGTGATTATGTATGGTGTACTGGTGACTGAAGGATTGTAAAGTAGGTTTTGATATGAGCAAAGTGTATCAGATAATGAACTCACATAAATAACTATGGACAAATAATTTTGGTGGACTGTACTAAAATAATTATAACAATAGCTTAATTGTTTAAAAGAGAAAAAAACATGCAATATAAAGAAATCCAACAATTTGAGATAGATAATAATAAAAACAATAAATAGTCATATGGTGTTTCTTAGTTTGTCTAGATCAGTTTCATGGTTTATGCGGATGTGAGCTGACTCTTCCGACTTTTTGACATAAACAATCCCATTTGACGTCCAACAGAACTTGTACCCGTGACTATTTTTGAACTGTCTTGCTAAAAAGTACAGCCTCTGGGTTTTATAAGTTAGAGTTTCAGCTATGTATAGGGGTTTTAATTGGTGTCCAGGGTTCAAATGCGTAGTGTTTAGTTTTTCTCCCTTAGCTTTTGTTTTGTTGAAGCTCTTGACAGCCTTGAGAACTTTATCTTTCATTATTACAGTGATCAGTTCTACGACGACCGGGTTTGAGTTGTCTTTTGATTTCAGACGGTAAATGTCTTTTATGTTGTTCTCCATATTTACATTTAAGATTTTTCCTAGCTGCACAACTTCGCTACATAGTGTTTCCTTCGTCTCACTATTTTGTCTTGGCAGGTTCCGAATTTCGATGCCACTGCCACGCGATTTTCTCTCCAGATTCTCGATTTTTTCCTCAAGTTCTAAAATTAAAATTTTATCTGCTTTTCTTTCTTTCTCAAGAGAGGTAATTTTTGCCCAAAAATCGTCATATTTAGTTGACATTACTTCCATACTTGTTTTGAGTTCCTGGAATCGTTTTTCCTGCTCTTTTGAAAAGGCAGAGAACATTTCCTTGATGAGAACCGTTATATCGGTTTCATCAGTATATTGTCCATCGCACTTCCTCTTCTTCCGCTCAGTAATATTTGCGTGTGAGTGGAGGTCAGGCTCGGATTCCGCATGCTGTAATGGCGGTTGATTTGAAGTAGAAACAGTGGACGTCTGCCTTGAGGTGGGAGGAGTACGGGTCGGTGGCATATTTACGTCGACCATTAGCGAGATGTGGTAGCAATATTTAAAATTGCGTAAGCGCAAATGCCCGCAACCAGATTCAAATCCAGATAGATTAAAAGGATATATAATTTAAAACAATAATAATAAAACAACAAAAAAAAAATTAAAATAATTACATAAAAAAAAATTATAATAATAGTAATAAAAAAATGATTTCGTTGATCGGCTGGATTTGAACTTGCGACACAAAGCGCAACACCGATTTAGGCGACAGCTTACGCCGCCAGGTTGGCTAAGCTTAAGTTAAAGTGTCAAAATAATGCGATGCTTGTTAAAATTCATTCGAATATATTAATGACAGCAGTTTATTTTATTCAAACACCTCCACACTTTATAATGTTATAACTTATTTTTGTTTATTAACACACTTTATGGCTATGCACTGCTATAGCACTTTCACTGTTTTATTGTTGTAAAGTTGTTCACGTAACACATTTAGTTTTTAGACCATTTATTGTACTAGAAACTACTTTTATAGAAAAAAAGTTCGGGAGGTGACAATAACACGTCTGCTCGCGTCAACGTCCGGGGGGGGGGGGGTAGGAAGAACTTGAAGAATATACTCGTTAACAACTTCGAGTGCAGCTGCAGAGCAACCAACTAGAATTGGAGTGGGTGCGACATAAGAGTTCGACATGATCTTCATCTTATCCATGTTCATCTTTAGACATACTTGTTGGGAAGCTCTGCTGAGGTCATTGAGCATTTTGCCCAAGTCTTCCGGGATTATTTTATTTATTAACAATTTAGGAGATATGACATCTCCTCGTCTCACGCTGCAGTCGGATCGGTTTCGAGTCCTGATCCTGGAGACGGACTGACATGGTGGCGTTTTTGTACAAACACTTTATCACCTTGAATGTATCGATGGTCAATTTGGCACCGCTGAAGAGACTGTAGCACCGCCCAAGTCTCGATAGAATCGAAGGCCTTCTCATAGTCCAAAAATGCCAAGTATAGTGGTTTGTTAAACTCCTCGGACTTCTGTATAACATGCCCAGCGTATGTATGTGGTCTATGGTGCTAAAACCTTTTCGGAAGCCTGCTTGTTCGGGAGGCTGGAAGTCGTCGAACCTGCGAGCGAGACGATTCTTGATGACCCTAGAAAACAGCTTATAGACATGGTTCAGGAGGGATATTGGTTTGTAGTTTTTCAGTAGGGTATTATCAGCTTTTTTGAAAAACAGTACCACCACGCTCCTGTGTCATGTCGTAGGTGTTTCACCTTCGAAAATGACGGAAGCAAATAGTTACTGAAGCACTTTAAGAACCAGTTTGCCACCAGTTTTCAGAAGGTCGGCCGTAATTCCTTCATCTCCAGCCGCCTTATCGTTCTTAACCAGTTTCAGGGCCATACCAATTTCATACAGGCTGACGTCCAGGATATCGTCGGTGTAGTGTCGGGTTAGTCTGGCTCTAGGATCATTGGCCAGGCGGACAACAGGTGCATATGTTGATGTGTATAACTCGTCGTAGAATTTCTCAATCTTACCCAAAAGCTCGGGCTTGGAAGTTATGATATTATGTAGGCTCCGTCCAGACAAATCTTTTGCGTACACTTTGGAGCATTTGTTCCGCTCGATAGTCTCTTTCATACAATTTGTATTAAATTGACGTATATCCCGAAGCAGAGACTTTAGGGTTTGTCTGACACGCGAAGCGTCATCAGGGGATTTAAAGACCAGTCCCGTCTTTCTTCTATTAGCCGACGGGTGGGACCGGAGATCTTCGGTCCTTTTGAACGGTGGGTTTTGAAGAACTTGGACCCTTCCGTTTCGAGAGTTTCTACAAACCTGTTGTTATAGTGGTCTACATCTACGCATTCACCGAAGCATTTAAAGCGATTTTGCAGTTCGATATGAAAGGCAGGAGCACGGTTGACACTGGACATAGCGTAGACTTCGTAAGTCGAGAGCGTTCAGCCTAATGTTAAGGTTCAAGATGTCTCTAACAATACGGTGATCACTACATTTGCCTTCTCGTTGACATTATGAAGTTTATCTCGTTTTTGGTCTGACCATCGGGGCTAATCCAGGTCCACTTCCGGTACAATGGTTTCTTGAAAAATGAATTCATCACAAAAATCCTTCCTTTTCTGACCTCGAGGATTCCGATTTCCAACTCCAAATTGCCCGACATTTGTTTCGTCCGCGTCTCGAATTTTTTTTTTTTTTTTTTTATAATTATAAACTAGCGCTTGACCGCAATCCCGCCTGATGGTAAGCAGTGATGCGATCGGTGATGGTAAAGCGCGCTAGTTTATTTAGAGCCTATTCACTCAGAAAAACTGAGCGAATAGGAAGGAAGACGGCAGTTGAGCGAGGTGATGCAATGTTAAATCCAACAACACGACCAACGATGCTGCCCAAAGGGAGATTGATCTGAAGACCATCCACGACCAAACTCCCAACACGACAACATTTGGCGCATCGTACCCGGCACACAACGCAACACAACTGCTCAGACCCGAAATCCGTACGGCTTCACCAGACATCATGCCGGAACACGACAAATCGCTTGGCGGCAAGACTTTGTCTGGTAACTTCTGCCGGCGGCCGATGTTATGGCTACCACCGAGAATGCCCAGTTTTGCGTTAAAGTCCTTCATGACGACAGTGTAGTGGGTTTTAGAGATATATATGACTCTACTGACGTCCTCATACATTACCTCCACCTCACTATACAGTACGCGACACAGTACAGCTGATTTTTGGGGCTCAAATCAAAATGCGATACGAGAATACGGCGCGGAGGACTGCGCGTAACCACATAACAGGGAGTAACATTATATATTTCCGCAACTGCAATGGTTAATGACTGTTTGGTTCAAGTTATATTCCGCGTACTGTATATTTCTTTGGTTACCCTTGAAAGATGTAGTGAAGAATGCTAATTCCGATTAACAGGGTGGGCTCTTAAATCAGCAGTAGACTATATGTCGTATACTACTGTAGCTATTACATATTTTAAAATATGCTTGATCATACAATGAACTGTGATGAAATACTTGCATAAATAATACAGTTGAAATATCACGTTCGAAGAGCAAGTTGTTAAATTTAAATGCACCACTATCCATGATATTTATTTACACTCCAAAAAACACTAGAAGTACCTAAGTCGTGTTAGGTCCACGGTCGAAGATATTAGTGAAAGTATTTAATTTAAACCCGCGTTTTGGTTTTTCATTCGGGTTTAAACCCGTTTAAACCCAAAAAACCCGGTAACCCATTCCCACCCATTGGGTTTAAATCCTCTGCCCATCTCTAATCACAGCCATGTATTATTATCACCTACACATATTTTTACAACATTTTAGGGTGCATTGGGGTCCCACCACCATCTTTGGGACTCAAGTCAACCCCACCTGCCAGGCGGTGCACCTGCTGACTTACGAACGAGGCTCTGACGCCGACTTCCCCGTCGGGGTTGAGTGGTCAGACGGCAATCGCACTCATAAAAGCCAAACAAAGCCATATCATGAATAGGAACAGTAAAAAGGCACGTATCACGGTTAGGGCGCCGCCGGAAAACGACGCGCAGGAGCCCCGCCCGACTGTCACAGACACGGCTGAAGAAGCGAGCCCAAACCAGAAAACTCCGTTTCGCTTCGTGGAACGATGGCACGCTAACTGGACGTGCAAGAGAACTGGCCGATACTCTCCACAGGCGGAGGGTGGTCGTGGCGTTCCTGCAGGAGACTTGGTGGAAAGGCAGCAGATCCCGGCTTATTGGGAATGCCTATAAGTTGATCTACACGGGTGCACCTAGTGGGAGAAATGGGGTCGCCCTGGTGCTGTCTGACGAATTCCAGGATAGCGTCCTGGAGGTTAATCGCATCAGTGATCGGCTGATGTCGGTGCGGGTGCTTGTCAATGGGCTTATAACCCACTTGATGAGTGCCTATACTCCGGAAGCCGGGTGCGGTGACACTGAAAGGACATTTTTCTGGGGCCAGCTCGAAGGATTGCTTCGTGGGATCCCGTTGTCCCAGGGAATCGTTCTGGGTGGTGATTTGAACGGTCATGTGGGTGAGAAGTGTGACGGGTTTGAGCGTGTTCACGGTGGCTTTGGATACGGTAGCCACAACGCGGAAGGGGACAACATTCTCCGAACGTGTGCGGCCGCTGACCTGGCAATCGTGAACACCTATTTCAAAAAGAAACCGGAGCACCTTGTTATCTACCGTAGCGGACGAAGCGCTACCCAGATCGACTTCCTACTAACTAGGAGACACCACATCGGCAAAGTAGCCAACTGCAAAGTCATATCCGGTGAGAGCCTCACTGCACAATACCGTCTCCTTGTCATGGACCTCTGCGTCAAGGCCCAATGTAGACATGTAGAGCACTGCCGGCGCCAGATCCGGTGGTGGCTGCTTGATGAAAATAAGTCCCAGGAGTTTGCGTCGGTTATCGGCGGCAAGTGCGTTGGTACCGAGGGCGAAACTGTCCAAGACCACTGGGCAAGGACCCAGGCAGCTATTGCTGGGGCGGCGCGGGTGGTGCTCGGCGTTTCTAAGGGTGGTCGCAAAAGTGACAAAGAGACCTGGTGGTGAGACGACACAGTCCACAGGGAGATAAGGGTGAAGAAAGCCCTCTTCAAAATGTGGCAGGCGACCGGATCTCCTGAAGATCGCGACGCATATCAGGTTGCCAAACGTGCCACTAAAAGAGCTGTAGCCAGAGCCAGACGTGCCCACTTGCAACCGCTTTACGAGAAGTTGGAATCAGCTGAGGGGCAGAAGCTCATTTACAAGTTGGCACGTTCCAGGGTCAAAGCGGCACAGGATATATCCAAGTGCCGTTGTGTAAAAGACCCTACCGGCAACCTGCTTTGCGAGGACCACGGGGTGAACGAGTGATGGCGCTCGAACTTCCACGAGCTGTTGAATAAGCAGCACCAAGAGGTGCAGACACCGGTACTCCAAACTGCTCTTCGTCGCATGGCGAATCGGAAAGCTGTCGGAGCTGACGGAGTCCCCATTGAGGCCTGGAAGGCGATGGGGCATGTTAACGAACTTCTTGAACCGCGTGCTCCTGAACGGCAAAATCCCAAACGAATGGAGGCTGAGTATCATCACTCCAGTCTTCAAAGGCAAGGGCTCGGTCCAGGAGTGTAGTAATTCCGCGGTATAAAGGTCATATCCCACACCATGAAGACCATTGAGAGGATTTTAGTCTCCCGGATCCGGCAGGAGTGTGCTGTCTAGGAGTGTCAATATGGGTTTCGCCCAGGGTACGGAACCATGGACCCTATATTCGCCCTAAGGATCACCATGGAGAGATACAGATCGATGAACACGCCTCTGCATATGCTGTTTCTAGATATGCAGACAGCCTTCGACTGTGTCCCTCGGGGGTGATGTGGTGGGCATTGAGGTTCAAAGGGGTACCAGAAGGCTATATTGACATAATTCGAGCCATGTACCTCAATTCCGATTCTATTGTTAGGACCGCTGTTGGCGACACTAAACCCTTCCCCATCACCGTCGGAGTCCACCAGGGATCCGTCCTTAGTCCGTTTCTGTTTAGCGTGATATTGGACGTTTTGTCAGACAGAATCAGGAATTCACATGAGCAACCTCACTGGCTGCTCTGTGTGCATAGGCGGAGACATGGTCGAGTGCACAGACCAGTTTAAATACTTGGGGTCTGTGCTCCACGCGTCCGGCGACATTGATTGCGACGTTAAGGTACGCATTTCCGCAGCTTGGGCAAAATGTCGTGAGGTGACAGGTGTCATTTGTACGAATAGCGGCATGCTACGTGGGTAACAAATGTCTTGCCATGGCGCCTCCGGCCGGAACAAGCGAGGTAGACCAAAGAAGTGCTGGCTTGACGTCGTATGAGATGACATGCGTGTCAACAATCTCACACCATGGGATGCTAATGATCGTGCGAAATGGAGGAGTAAGTGTAGGAAAGCGGACCCTGGGCTCCAACGCGAAAGCCGGAACCGGGATTATACGCTGAGATGATGATGATGATGATGATGATGATGATGACATGTTTTTACAAATAAAATTATCTTATCTTACAATAGCTAGCGCAGTGGTCAGTTAAATTTGTTGCATAACCTGCTTGCCTGGATACATGGAACTACTATACTAGAAGTGTCCTCACACAGGGCTCTTTTAATTTATTTTAGAAACATATAAAGTTTGTGCTTCTGACAATGTGATTATCAGCATATTTTCCTAATAATATAATCATCTCCTTACAGCCCAATCCTGTAGTGAATGAAAAACACTTTGAGATATTTGGAGGCCTTATTAAATCTCCAATAGAACAGATAAATGTTGTTGATTGCATTGCTGTTGGAGAGGAATTATCAGCAGTTTGTGACGGACCAGATGATGTTATTGAGCCAAAGGAGGAACATCAAAATGATGGTATGTTTTTAAAACTAAAATAATATTGTTAGTAAATAATGGCGCCGATTCTGTTGTTTACAAACTAAACTAATTTTAAGTTATGTGCATCTTTTTCTTTCCATTTCGTTAAGAAAAGGACGGAAGATAAAATGTCAGTTTAGACCTGTCAAATTAGTGCGCTCCTCTCGTAAACTGGCGTATTTTAGTCGCCATGTTTATAATCGAGTCTAAAATGTCTATGGACTATCTTAATTTGACAGGATTAAATTAAAATGTTATCTTCTGTCCTTTTCTTAACGAAATGAAAAGAAAAACATGCACATAACTTAAAATTAGTTTAGTTTGTGAACAACAGAATCGACGCCATTATCTAAAACAAAAATATTATTTGTTCACTTGATTTTATATTGATTTGACAATTTTGAGTTGTTTTAAACCTTTGCCAGTGTTAAGTTTTGATCAACGTAACTGTAACCACATTGTCGTAACATAAAACAAATAATACACCTCATTGTTTTGTTTTCTTACAGAGCTAGAACCCGAAAATTTAGACAGTATTTGTTTAGATGTAGCAGATATACCACCACACTGTTCTGAGTCAGATTTAGAAGATGATGTCCCTTTAATGATCTGTAAATTTGAAGTGGAAGACGAAGAATTATCAAAGAAAAAAAGAGCTACTGGGATTATACGTAAGTATTAGTTATGTAGCTAAGTGGACAAGCCAATGGTTCACCTGATAGGATGTGGCTAGAGTTACCTTATCGGCCTAAAGAACGTAAGTTGTTAAACGGGTAATTTTCAGTTGTATCCATAGGACTGTTTAAAGTGCTTTTAATTTGCTTAAATTGTGTCCCTTTACTGGGCAGAAGCCTCTGTTTTTTTCCTTTCAAACCTCTCGATGTCTTGTCATGTGGGCCCTGCGCGTGTTACCAGATTGGTGAACAGATTAAACTCATTATCATCTCAGCGTATAATCTCGGTTGCATCCGCGGCTCTCGCGTTGGAGCGCAGGGTCCGCTTTCCTACACTTACTCCTCCATTTCGCACGATTTTTGGCATCCCGTGGTGTGAGATTGTTGGCACGCATGTCATCTCTTACAACGTGAAGCCAGTACTTCTTTGGTCGCTTGTTCCGGCCCGGCGGAGGCGCTATGGCAAGACATTTGTTCCCACGTAACATGCCGTTTTCGTACGTAGACGTGACAGCAACAGCGTAGGCGACCCAAGAGGATCGGATTGTGCCGCTCAAGCACAGACCACGCCTCACTGCCATACAGAAGAACAGGTCTAATGATGATCTTATAGACCCGTCCGTTAAGCTTAACCAGCATTTTGGGGTCACAAATGACACCTGTCACTTCACGCCATTTTGCCCAAGCTGCGGCAAAGCGTGTCTTAACGCAACTTTAAGTATTTAAACTGGTCTGTGCACTCGACCATATCTCCGCCTTTTTTTTTATGGGTCAAAACCCGCCACACTTTTCCCACCCACTGCAACTCCTGAAAGCCAGAATCAACAGTGGATACCGCCAGAAAAACGCCGAGCAATGAAGCTCGACGAGTCCCGGAGAAACGATTCAACTGTCTTGGGTCCCGCAACGAAATTAATCAGAAGAGAATAGCGGAGGAGTAAGAAAAAATATATTTTTTTTCACTTCCCTCCATAACAAGCAGGAGACAGAACAGAACTAGGCCAATCGGCACAAAGGGACATTATTGCAACTGGGAGAAGCTCAGATTGCCAAACACCACGGAATAAAATTTGATTAAGTTAATGGGTCCTAAGTAGGTATTAGCTGTTACAATTGATTCCAATAATAGGTATGGCAAAAGCGCCTGAACGTACAGAAATTGGTTCTAGTTTCTACAAGGTCCGTATAATAAACGACTCCGGATGTAACTTGTACACTATCCAACATAATATTGCGTTCATTCTGCCAAAGAACGTACTCCCACAAAATGTGATGTGCGGACTGTTCAAATTCACAGTTCAATGTAGAACACTGACACAAAGGCGAAGGAACAAGTTTAAAAGAATACAGTTTACTTTTAAAGTTGCCATGACCTGTGAGAAATTGGGCAACGCAGTGGTCAACCTCCAGCCATGTCTTAGCCAGCCGATCGCCAACGGATGGAAAGAATAGATGGAGGATGGAATTATCCCACTTACTTTGCCATCGGATAAGAGGTCCTCCCAGACTTGAGTCTGAGGTTTAAATAATCTAGAGATTTTATTAAAGTCGCGTTGTGTACCAAAATTAGTGTCCATGGCCTCCCCCTTCGCGGAGTAGTACATTGAAGCACGTTGCTGCACCTCAAGGTCGACTGGAAGTACACCTGCCAGTACCGGTAAGGCTTCAGTACTGACCGTTCTATATGCCTTGCATAAAAATATCAATGCCAAACGTTGGCTTTGAAGCAGTTTACGTCGTGCCGCCCCTATGCTGGCCCTATCGGCCCAACAGGTGCACCGTAGCACATACATCCTAAGTAGGTAGCTCCATATATAGTTTTTAAAGTTAGGAATGATAGACCCTTTAAGTAAGTAATAAGTTCCTTTTAGCTTTTTCGCCAACTATTTTTATATGTTCCATAAATGAAAAATTCTATTCTAAGATCATACCAAGGTAGCATACGGATTGCTGTTTTTTAATGGGAACGTTGTTAAATTTAATAGTAGGCAATGATTTAAGATTACCTTTTAGTAGAAGTTGATAGGTTTTATGCGGCGCAAACGCTAGGCGGTTACGATAACCCCACTGAGATTTTAAATTTAGGCTAGTATTGGTCAAGTTCTCAAGTCCAGCTCGGGTACCTGACTGAATGAGCAGTAGGCCATCGTCCGCGTAACCAGTAAGTGAACAGCCGCAAGGAAGCGGGATCGCGAGGAAGTCATCAAAACCCAAATTCCATAAATAAGGACCGACAACTGAACCCTGAGGACATCCCATGGTTAGTGTTTTAGTACTAGAAAAATGACCGAGCTTAAGTACCGCGGAACCGTTAATAAAGTACGAGTAAAGGAGATTATATATGTTTCTATAGCAACCGCGGGTTTTTAATTTTAACAACAGCATAGGCCACCAGGCGTTATCAAAAGCCCCAGAAATATCCAGGAAGATCCCAATTACGTACTTGTTTTCAGATTGGTTAACGGTACTTCTGACAGAAATCGCCGCGTCGACTGTAGATTTACCTATGGTGAAGCCATATTCATTATTATGGAATTTTGGACCGTTCGGTAGTAAACGTGGAACGATGAGGCGCTCAAGAAGTTTCCCCAAAGATGGTAGAAGTGTGATATGACTCGGATCATCCGGTGGTTTGTCATCACACTTTGGTATTATTCGTATGAAACCGCGTCGCCATTTACGAGGAAAAACACCTTCAGCAATGCATCGGTTGTATACAGTTAAGATGGCATCACTCGCTGTTTTACACGCTTCTTTAATCATCCTATTAGATATTTTATCTTCACCTGATGATTTGTTGACCGGTAGTTTTCTAACAATATTTATAAATTCGTCATTAGATGGTACGTCTGACATTGGTGATTCAGGTGGCACAGGAGCCCACGCTCGAATCTGTTGGTGGTAGTCGCTATCGTTAGCCGGTGAATCATCAGGGATAAGTGTATTAATTAGCACTTCTGTTGTTTCCTCTATGCCTGTGGTATGCTTATCATTGACTTTAATGTTTTGAACGTATGCAAGGTCGACCGATCTGTTAGCTTTAAATTCGTGATATAAGGGAGACCACGGATCCTCCCTGTCAAGTTTATCAACGATTTTCCGCAACAAGTTACCCTTAGATTTTTCCACCGATGCTTTGTAGCGTGACTTGGCAAGTCTAAAAGCATTTAACCTTTTGAACGCCAATCACTTCTATACAAGTTCGAGATTTTCGTGCCCTCAGCGCCACTACTTGATTAGAAGTAATCACAGTATAAAATAAATTTACGACTTTTACAAGACCTTTTATTTTGTTTTTATGGAAAATTGCCCTGTTATCAACCATATTTTTAACTTTTTCACGCATAATAAGTTCTTATTAGTTTTATTTTCAATAGAAACAAAAACGCCAGAAAATATTTTAATGCCCCCAGCGTCAATTACTTGACACGATGAAGACCTCGCTATATTTCATCTCGTCGAAATGATCATAAATACTATTATTGCAAGAAAATGTCGTGAATTAATAATATTTTATAAATATTGTAAACTATAAACTAGGCAGAAGCGTAGCGTGCCTTAGCGGGGCCCCGTATAAAAATTTGTTTTGTGGCTTTGGGGGCCCTTAGGAAGGATAAAGATTTCTCAAAAAAGAAAATTAATAGAAATATTTATTAAATTCATCATAATTATCCGTCTGTCACTTTTTCCAAAATTTTTACAAACATTTTAAATTAACTATACACTTTCCTTGCTTTTTTTCGGCAAACTGATTAATTAAATCATTTGATGATGACTTTACGTTTTTCTAGTTTCTGCATCTATGGACAAGAGTGACAGGTCTGACAGGCTTTTTTTGACTTATGTCATATGTGAAATAAAAAAAAAGTTGGGAAGTTTTTATTAATTTTTGCTTACGCGAGTTGGGGGCCCCCGCGGCCCGGGGGCCCCGTATAATTGATACGGCAGATACGGCGGTAGCTACGCCCCTGAAACCTGAAAGTTGGTTATTTGTCACTCCCCACAGGCCACCGACTTGTATAGAAGTAACTCTGTGACGTCATAAGCGGACAGGTTTGAAGGTCATAATGACTTTGTGCATTTTAGTGTAGTGCAATGTTTACATCTTGTTGTTCTATTCAGTTGACGCACGTATTTTTATAAAAAAAAAATTATGCCGGTGAATATGATAAATTATTACGAATTGTTCAAGTCTAAATCTGAATTTTGAAATAGTTCGTCGTCTTAACATTCTGTTAAGTCGTCAACTTCCGTTTCAGGAATTTTCTTCCGTTTTCTATTAGTTTGTACAAACCAGAAAAATAATTGCGAGTATTTTGCGAAACCATTAAACCATTAAAAATAGGTCTGTAACATCTGTGTAAAACAGTAATTTTAATAAAAAGAAATCGGCCAAGTGCGTGTCGGACTCACGTACAAACGGCTCCGTACCATTGATTTATGAAATTAAAGGATTAAAGTTATTTGTATGAAAGATTACCCGGTAATAAGCGATTTACGAGGTATTAAAAAAATCTACTTACGAGATCTCGTTCAAAACAATTTTCGTTAGTAGTTTGTATAGTAATGTATGTACTTGTACATCATATCTTTTTTTTAGATTTTTCATTTTCTTATTGTAGAAGTTAGAGGTAGGGGGAGGGAGGTCAACTTTTTTCCACTTTGGAAGCGTTTGTCACGCAAACTATTCGGTTTAGAAAAAAATATATTTTAGAAACCTCGATATCATTTTTGAAGCCCTATCCATACATACCCAAAACGTATGTTTGAAGAACAAAAAACTTTTTTTGGGTTTCAGTTCTAAGTATGGGGAGCCCCCATTCTTTATTATTATTATTTTTATTTTTGCATCAATACCTTAATACGGTTCACAGAATACATCTACCTACCAAGTTTCAACAGTATTTATAGATCATATAGTTTCGGAAAAAATGGCTGTGACATACGGAAGGACAGACAGACATGACGAATCTGTAAGGGTTCCGTTTTTTGCCATTTGGCATTTGGTGATTTTCGGAACTTTAAAAAATGTAGAAATTAAAAATTGAATTTCTACATTTTTTAAAGTTCCGTACTTTAAAAAATGTAGAAAATCACGTATTTAGCTTCTATTAATTGTATTTGTTGTAACTAAAAGAAATAAATTATGCAGGAATCGGTTGAGTTTATGCACGTGTAACTCGACCACAGTGAATATAAAAATAAATACCATAGAAATACATCGACAAGAAATACGTCGACAAGACATCAGAAAGGATTTTGACGTGCCTCGAGCGCCAACTACTTGATATGAAGTAAAAGGATTACATTTGGAGACAAATAGGGATGTGAACTTCTAGAACACACGTCTAATAAATTTACAATTCTTTTCTTTATTATAGGAAATATATCAAAGTTTTTATATTGATTTTTTTATGAAATAAAATAAAATATGAAAATACGGTTACAGTTTTTATTTAGCTTCGTAAATTGGTGAATAAACATTAATTTAAATGTATAATATTATTTGTCGATAGGACATTAAACCCATCCCTACGTTTTACTATAGATACGTTATACATTTGTAGCGTGGCGCTGGAGGACACATCGCGTATTATGTAGATTGGCGTTCAAAAGGTTAATACAATCCTCCATTGAATCTATCACTCTACAAAATTTTAGATCATCTGCATACAAGAATGATTCCGAGTAGTTCAGAATTTGTGGGACATCGTTAATAAATATATTAAATAGAATAGGCCCCAGATGGGAACCCTGGGGGACCCCTGATTTGACCTTTGTGTATTCAGACTTATATCCATTAATCACAACGTAAAACGACCTATCTTTCAGGTAGGATGTCATCCAGTTCAGTGCTGTATCAGAGATCCCATAAGCAGACAACTTCTGTAACAAAATATTGTGCGAAACTTTGTCAAAGGCTTTGCTAAAATCTATGTAGATGGTATCTACTTCTTTGCTCTGGTCTAGTGCCTTTGTTATTGTTTCAGCAAATGCTACCAGATTTGTTATCGTAGATCGAGATTTAACAAAGCCATGTTGGTAAATGCTAAGATAAGATTTAAAATAGTTTATTAAATAAGGGCAAATAATAGATTCAAATATTTTCGCAAAGCAGGATAAAATCGATATAGGTCTATAATTTTTGATATGGTCCTCAGACCCTGACTTGTGGATAGGTACTATTTTGGCTGACTTCCACGCATCAGGAAAAATTCCTGTCTGCATTGAATAGTTGAAGATTAATGAAAGTGGTTTAGCCAAATACTTAGCGCAGTTGGCTATGAAAATGGGAGGAATACCATCTGGGCCAGCTCCTTTTGCACACTTGATACTCTCGAGTTTTTTAAAAATAACTTCCTCATCAATGACAGGAAGCTTGAAATATTGACTATAATTATTTAATTTGTAGAAGCCCTCAGCACTTATGAGACATTTATTATTATCATCTTCGTCATCAACATCATTATAAACAGACGCAAACTGCGATAAAAAGAGATCACAAATATGATTCCCGTCAGACGTAATAATGTGACCATTAGTCATTGATCCCGGGTAAGAACTAGAACCACTTCGTTTTGATTTTAGGAAGAACCACAGCAACTTTTTATTCTTGCAGATCTCCTCCCCTTCCTCTAACATATTTATGTAGCTTCTATAACAGTCTGCAACAAGTTTTTTACAACGTGTGCCTAGTATCTTTAGTTCATAATTATCCATTGGATTGCCAAATTTTTTAAAACGTCTTCTCAATTTATATTTTTCTTTTAAAGCTTTAACTAAATTCAAGGAAAACCAAGGTGGGTATTTAGATTTATTTGTTTTTTATAGGGTACAAATTTTTTTATGACAGAATAAACTACTTCATAAAAAATTGTGAGCATATCATTTACATTAGAAAGATCACGGAATTTGTCATCCCAATCGCATCTTTTAAGCTCTTCACGAATAGCGATGTAATCAGCTTTATAAAATTTAGGTTTTACATTTTCTGCATTATATACCAATTTTTCATCCTGTTCCAAGCCCAGCTCAATATCCAGCGCTGGATGATGACCATCAATAATACTGATCGGGTTAAGTGATTCAGTGACTCTACAGGCCATTACGTTAGATAGTACTAAGTCTAGAATTTTGTTCGACGCATTAGTAACGTTGTTGTATTGTTTTAGTCTATTTAAGCAAAGGAAATCTTATAACATCTGACCCGGGCCAGTTGTTGACTGCCCTACGGAGGACTCGCTCAGCAGGCTCCAATCAATGCCACCACAATTGAAATCTCCAACTATACAGACATCACTACAAAATTGTTCAATAAGTGAATTGCAATTATCCAAAAAAATATCAATCAAATTGCTGTTGACTGGCGATGGTAAATAAACAGCGCATAGAGCTATTTGCCGATTAGGTCTTGTGTTCGGAACATCAATTATCACCCAAAGGTCCTCGCAACTACTCTCCCATTGGTATTTTCGTTTTGAAGGTATTCTCTTAGATATCGCAATCAGAACTCCACTTCCATCTTTCTTTCGAGAAGTTTTGGAGACAGCTCTATCTCTTCTATACACAATATACCTATCGTCAAATAACTCGCTACTGTTTATCGAATTATTGAGCCAAGTTTCAGTCAAAATCACAATATCATATTTGTTTATACTAATATTTTTATAAAAGTCATGTGTCTTGGTGCGCAGACCACGCGTATTCTGATAATATAATTTTAATGAAGCGAATTTTAAATGAAACGGTACAAAACAAGCATGCAAAAAAAAGTGTCTAAGATAACTTGACTAGCGATGAGGCATCCTTGATAAGTTTGTATTCTGATGCATCGTCTTTCCTCATAAAAATTCGCCTATTTCGCACCCATACATACTTGTAACCAATCTCTTTCGCTTTAGTACGAGCAGCCGCATGAAGAGACTTATTTGCGGGAGAGAGGTGTTCCATGATGAATATTGGCTTCTTGTCACCTGGGATGTTTAAATGACATGAGTTCAGCTTATCATTCCGATGAGATTTATTATATTTTAATGCGGCTGCTAGAAAATTATCTCTTTTAAATGGAGTGTTGAATTGAACAACAATTGAACGAGGTCGTTCGTTGTCTTTATTCACTTTCGCTGTTCTAGTACTGTATACAATGTGTTCATTCTCCACCTGACACCCGATAACAGTGCCTAACTGTTTTACCATTGAAACGATGCATTCGTTTTTCCGTTCAGGTACGCATTGTATTTCAATATTGCCAGCTCTTGAATGTTGATCCATCTGATTAAGCCTTTCAGTCAGCTTATTAATGCTATTTTTCATTGCTTCATGTTCAGACTTTAGGGATTTCACGGACTCCGAGGCAATGCCAACTTCTTTTAGAACATTTTCAAATTTTTCATTCATAAAGTTCATGGAATCTTTTACACCAGAAATGTCTTCTTTAATTGACTTTAACTCTGACGTAAATTCAGATAAATTATGTTTCATTATGTTCAGCATATCGGCAAACTCCGTTCGAATAATATCCCTTACATCATCTTGTGTTAAAGTGCCAGAAGTAGTACAGGTGGGGGGAGAAGATAAAGCTGGTCTTTTGCTAGAACGAATAGTGATATTACTGTTGTTGCCAGTGCGTATAGGAGTATTATCATTTCTCTTTCCCCTGATCCCACCACTGTTGCATAGTGGACATATCCAATCAATGAAGGACTGAGCGTCAAAATCCTTTTCCTTTGATTGTAAACAGTCAATGTGAAACAGCTTTTTACATTTCGTACAGTTGATTTTTTCATCGCAATCCAAGTTCGTTTGGCAACTGAGAATACTGAGAATGTCAAAGTGGGGCTCACTTTGACATTCTCAGTATTTTTCAAAAAAGCTACTATTCGGATTTACCAATTCTATATGGCAACACCGTACGGTCTGTCACAGTCAAAATCGACGCTGTCAGTTGATTTTGACAGACTTCAAAATCAAATGTGACGATGTCAGTTGACTATGACACACAGAAATATAAATATTTTGAGGGTAGCCGGATCGTCTTTGAAGATGATTTGGATAATTCGGTATTAAAATGCAACTTAGCTTTGATGATTTTCGGCTTCCACTGGTGATGAAAAGTGCGGATAACAATATCACAGTGTCCTCAGTGAACGATAATCACAATGTCGTTGCCCAAAGGTTCACCAACAGACCAGAAATAACACAAACAAAAATAAAATTACGAGAGTCTTTGTACACTTTGACAGAGTTGCCAGTTAATGAGTCATATCCATAATAGATGATTTATTCGCGACATTTATACGAGAACCGTTATCGTTAACCAGTTCGTTGATTTTGGCCAGGTACACAGACGCCTCCGAAACCAAATCGTAATAATTATCACTGTTACTATTGGAAATATTTAATGTAGGCGAGGACTTTTCGGTAAAATTGGGTGCAGTTTGTAGGCGTTTCGACCTATCATCTATTAATTTGTCGGTCGGAGACATTTCACAAAATAGACGCTTAGCGGAGGTCTGCGTTGGCGGCGATCTAAGTGTCTTATTATTTCTACGGAAAATATCTCCGCCCCGATCAGGCGGGTCGTCATTGTAAGTTGACATACCTAATTAATGAACAAGAAAACAAATCTAACTTAACGAAAAGAAAAATAAAACTAGTGAGAAGAAAAAAAAAATTACATTACCCTCACAAAAAAGAAAATAAATGTACTCACCGAGATTGATTGATTTACAGTAATTACAAAAACAAACACTAAAAATAAACTTACGATACCAAAACTAGACACAATTAAACAACCTAGAAAGAAAAACACCAGCCGGAACTGACAATCGGAACACGATATTCGTAAATATAACAGGAGCGTATTAATTTCACACCACACGGCGCGGGGGCGCGAAGAGAAGTGATGTGTCCATGTCTCCGCCTATGCACACAGACATAGGGTCTGTCGTATTGCTGGCCATGTCTTAGCCACATTGAGTTTAAGACCTCCGTTCTCATGCGAGTTCTTCCATACATTCACCCGCCGCACCAACCGTACCCTGTCCGCATCTGCCAGCGCGATATCATCAGCATACATGAGTAGTCAGGGAGGTTGCTCATGTGAGTTCTTGATGCTGTATGACACGACGTCCAATATCACGCTAAACAGAAACGGACTAAGGACGGATCCCTGGTGGACTCCGACGGTGATGGGGAAGGGTTTAGTGTCGCCAACAGCGGTCCTAACAATAGAATCGGAATTGAGGTACATGGCTCGAATTATGTCAACATAGGCTTCTGGTACCCCTTTGAACCTCAGTGCCCACCAGATCACCTCCCGAGAGACACAGTCGAAGGCCTTCTGCATATCTTGGAAGAGCAGATATGCAGAGGCGTGTTCTTTGGTCTGTATCTCTCCATGGTGATCCTTAGGGCGAATATAGGGTCCATGGTTCCGTACCCTGGGCACAACCCATATTGACACTCCGAGACAACACATTTCTGCCGGATCCGGGAGACTAAAATCCTCTCAATGATCTTCATGGTGTGGGATATGACCTTTATACCGCGGTAATTACCACACTCCTGGACCGAGCCCTTGCCTTTGAAGACTGGAGTGATGATACTCAGCCTCCATTGGTTCGGGATTTTGCCGTTCAGGAGCACGCGGTTCAAGAAGTTCGTTAACATGCCCACACCGCGAGGACCCATCGCCTTCCGGGCCTCAATTGGGACTCCGTCAGCTCCGACAGCTTTCCGATGCGCCATGCGACGTAGAGCGGTATGGACTTCTTCAATCGTTATCGGGGGCACTAGTCCAAGGTTCGGAGGGAGTCCTGTGTCTGCAACTCTTGGTGCTGCTTATTCAGCAGCTCGTGGAAGTACGAGCGCCATCTCTCCTTCAAAAATCAAAAATCAAAATCAAAGCATTTATTTCAAATAAACCAGTTACAGGCACTTTTGAATTGTCAGAAGGGCGGTCAGTCAGTAAGGTGAAGCTAGTCGCCCATTCCAAAGAGTAGGTACCTATGGAGAAGAACGGGCAAGAAACGCCATGGACACTCTTTTAAATTATCAAGCTATTGATACAAATATTTGATTACATCATTCATTTTGAAATCAATCGTGTGAGAACGATGCAGAAATATATTGTACGCTGAGAGCGTCCATTATGGAAAAAAAAACAACAATTCAGAATTTAAAATACGCCGTAGCAGCTAAGAGATGACCAGTCCCCTCTGACGGCGTCCGTTCACGAATATGACGTATGGATCAGCATCATTCACCTCAACCATATTGAAGGGAACCTAATGACCCAACACACACGCCACCACCAGCGAGACATTTGAGTGAGCATGACATACTCTCAACAGCCATAGCACTATCAAGTCAATAAACGACTAACCCAACAAATAGATGCTTTGCAGCAAGTAGATCGTGCTCACACGTGTTCCATGCAATTATACAATACTAGGAAATTGAATCTACACAATGCAAAGACAGTTTTGTCTAAGGTTCAGCAGCTCCAACGGTGTTCCCGAATGCTAAGTTTAGCTCCTGTGTAGCTGCACCAGTGCCGAATACCCCTGTCAGCGATGCAATTCCGTAACGTACAATATGCCTGGCTACATAGTGTGTACTGGCTTTTGAGTTAAAAAAAAAAACAAACAATTGCAAATTTAAACTACAAGAGGAAAATCAAAGAACAATCAGTGTAAGCATAGAAATCGGACGCAGCTCAAGCCCAAGCCTTTTTGTCGTCAATATAATCTTTAACACTATAAAATGCTTTCTGACACAACTTACGTTTAATGAAGGATTTGAATTTATTCAGGCTCAGATCTTGAACCACCTCTGGAAGTCTATTGTAAAAATGTATACATTGGCATCTAAAAGAGCCACCTATTTTCTTGAGCCTTGTTGTAGGTAAAATAAATTTGTGCTTGTTCCTAGTATTTATATTATGGACATCACTGTATTTTTTATACAATTTTATATTTTTATGAGCATACAAAAGATTTTCATAAATATATTGAGACGGCACGGTCAGTACATTAATTTCTTTAAATTTTTCTCTGAGAGAGTGTCTTGGACTTAATTTATAAATTGCACGAACAGCTCGTTTCTGCAAAACAAATATTGTCTGAATATCAGTGGCATTTCCCCACAACAGAATGCCGTACGACATTACGCTATGGAAATAGCCAAAGTACACTAAATGGGCCGTCTCAATATCAGTCAAATTACGAATTGATCTAACTGCGTATGCAGCAGAACTTAGTTTTTTTGACAATTTTTCTATATGGGACCCCATTGAAGCTTAGCATCCAGAGTTATACCCAAGAACACTGTGCTGTCTTCAGATTCCAATTCTTCGCCCTTTATCAACACTTTAGTATTCACCTGCCTAACGTGAGGTAGAGTAAACTTAATGCATTTGGTTTTTTTCTCGTTTAAGAGTAAATTATTAACATTAAACCAGTGGACTACTTTGGAGATCGCGCTATTTACATCATCAGTGACCTGCTGCTGACGTTTAAGTTTAAATAAAAGTGAAGTGTCATCTGCAAACAACACTATATCGTGATTATCCTTTATGAGGTACGGCCAGGCGCGTGCGCTCCATAGAGGCATTTAAGCACTGCATACCCTAATAATTTTCCAATTCGGAACACCCTAATCGTATTATAATATATTTTTTGTACTACAATACATTTTGATAAAACACTACACTAAAACAGTAATACCGCCATCTTTTGGGGCTAGCGGAAACTAGCTAACACACATTACATATGCGTGCGTACGCGTCACTAGCGCTACGGAGCGGAGAGCGACGTAGGCACGAACTAAATTTGCTTATTTTTTAGCGAGAATGGCCGTGTATTTATATAAAATTATTTGTTGGTGTGAGTAATTTTCTCTAGTGTGCCCGCAGAATTTCATTCAGTTTTAAGCCCGGAAAGGCAGTGCCTATTTGGCAAACCGACCAAGTTTAGAGGCTATGACAAATAGCATAATTGTTTTTCGTTAAAATACCTATTTATTTTACCAGCTTTGCAATGTTAAATTACTCCATGTTTTTGTTGTTGTGATTTGTGATGTTTGTTTTCGTTTTAAGTGCAAATGAATTGAATTAAGTTTATTTACTTTAATACGTATTTCTTTCTAAAATATGCAAAATTATACCTGTGAGATTTGTTGGTTTAGTTGTTTTTCAACGTAAAGTTTTGAGTAAAAATATAAATTAAAGAGCGTTGTGTTCCCAATTTGGATGTAACTCAAAAAAAGGTAATATCACACGTTGTTTTAATAAAAAGTATTATGATAATTATAACTGGTTAGCAGGCTGTGTACACACAAATTATTTTGTTTCCTGTGTATATTATTTTCAAAACATGATAGTAAAAATGTTTGGGGTTTTTGATATTCAGATTTACATAATTTTTACAAAGCCCCCTCTAAATACGATTCTTCGGAAAAACATTTAGATTCTTATTTAAAGTACCAAATTTTTGGAAAAGGTAGAATAGATGACGTGGTCTCGACGAATCGCTTAATAAACGAAAAATATGGTCCACGCTCAGACGATGGGCACGCGGGGCGTTGAATTCCGTCAGCTGTTGCCACGATGCAACAATGGCTAAATGTATTTGTGAAAAAATATAACATACATAGTGTAAAAAGATTAGAAACGATTAGGTTTCGTATAAAGAAAAAATAACGTTGTATAAACACAGAGATTTGGTTGTGTATGTATGCATACACTTTTCTAAAGTTATATGTACTTTTTAAGTATATCTGGGACACCAATGACTGAAGGTGAAGGAAAACATCTTGAGGAAACCTGGACTTTAAGTCTGAAATCGCCAACCCCCATTGAGCAAGCGTGGTGATTACGCTCAATCCTTCTCTGTATGAGAGGAGATCTGTGCCCAGCAGTGGGACGGTAAAAAGATTGATAGTGATGATGATGATGATCTATGCATACCCTCAAAAAAATCTCTGTGCACGCCCCTGGGTACGGCAGGTCATTAAAGTAAATAAGAAACAAAAAGGGACCAAGAATTGACCCCTGTGGGACTCCCATTGTTACTAAAGATCCGGAAGATCTTTTTCCATTAACGTCAACGCTTTGAATCCTACCACTCAAGTAGGATGTAATAAGATCCAATGCAGAGTCCTGATCCCGTAGTGGCGGAGTTTCCTGATTAACGTCTCGTGAAGAACGCAATCGAATGCCTTGGACAAATCACAAAAAATGCCCAAGGCATCGCATTTATCCTCCCATGCATTGTAGATATGACATAGAAGTTCAACACCGGCATCAGTAGTTGAACGACCCCTTGTAAAACCGAACTGTTTGCTATGTAATAATTTATGTTTATTAAAAAAACTTAGCATTTGGTTTAAAATTAATTTCTCAAAAATTTTACTAAAGGTAGGTAGTACAGAAATAGGTCTATAATTTGTAGGGTCTGATGTACTGCCTGATTTAAACAAAGGTATTATCTTACTATTTTTCATGAGATCAGGAAACTCTCCACAGTCAATACAAGTATTAAAGATAACCGCTAGAGTAGGTGCCACAATATCAATAATGGACTTCGCAACTTCAACTTTTTTATATTGAGAGTGTGAAAGATTTTAATTATATCTTTACTGGTAACAGATTCAAAATGAAATTCTGAATTACAAACATTAACATTTTCTTTAAGCAGACTCAGCAACAGAAGGTGATGAGTTTAGGGATTTAGTAGTTAAAACTGGAATATCCGAAAAGAAATTTTCAAACACCTCAGCGACTTGCGAGTCTGATTTTATTAGGTTGCAATTAACAGTCAGGCTATAGTCAGTATTTCTATCACTGGACCTTCCCGTTTCACTATTAATAATTTTCCAAGTCGTTTTAATTACATTACTACTGTTTTTTATCTTTGAACTCAAGTAACGTGACTTGGCCATATAGCAAACTTGTTTAAATAATTTTGAGTATTTTCTAACATACAAATTAAATTCAACAGTGTTAATATAAGTCCTCTCATTGTACAGTTCATAAAGCCGAGTTCTACTTTTATGAATACCTATGGTAGCCCAATCAGAGAAAGATGCATTACTATTAATAGAGATAGTCTTGGGAACAAAGGTGGAATCAAATTGCTTACAATATATATTAAAAAACTTATCATAGAGATAATAAGGATCAGCATTAACATAACTGGATAAGACTGGCACTTTATTGATGAGATTAAATCTAAAAATCTCCAAGCGGCTTTCAGTTTTGGGGTTAACAATAGTAATCCTTTGTCCGCAGTGATCAGAATCAAATAAACTTACAACTTCTTTGCGGCTTGGTATTATGTTTGTAAAAATATTATCTAGGCATGTGGCACAAGTAGGTGTTATTCTTGTGGGCTCCAAAAATAGGTTTACAAGATTGTAGGACTGAAATAGACTTATAATTTTATTACAATAACCTGAGTTCTCTAATAAATTAACATTAAAATCACCGCAAACGATAATGGCTTTGTTCGAAACACAAATCGTGTGTAAAACTTCATCCATTACCTTTTCAAAGCAGTCATACAATCCTGAAGGGGGTCTGTACACACTTAATACAACGAAGCCCTCCAACTCTATACAGGCAATTTCAGCTGTTCGTTCAACAGACAGGCTCACAATGTCTTTACGATTTTATTCATCGCGAGGTTCTCGCATAGCAGGTTGCCAGTAGGGTCTTTTACACAACGGCATTTGGATATATCCTGTGCCGCTTTTACCCTAGAACGTGTCAACTTGTAAATGAGCTTCTGCCCCTCAGAAGATTCCAACTTCACGTAGAGCGGTTTCAAGTGGTCAACTCTGGCTCTGGCTATAGCTCTTCTAGTGGCACGTTTGGCAAACTTATATGCGTCGCGATCTTCAGGAGATCCGGTCGCCTGCCACGTTTTGGAGAGGGCTTTCTTCACCCTTGTCTCCCATTGCACTGTATCGTCCCACCACCAGGTCTCCTTGTCACTTTTGCGACCGCCCTTAGAGACGCCGAGCACCACTCGCGCCCCAGCAATAGCTGCCTGGATCCTGTCCCAGAGTTCTTGTACAGTTTCGCCATCGGTACTAACGCACTTGTCGCCGATAACCGACGCGAACGCCTGGAACTTATTTTCATCAAGTAGCCACCACCGGATCTAACGCCGGTAGTGCTTTACACGTCTACGTTGGGCCTTGACGTAGAGGTCCATGACAAGGACACGGTTTTGTGCAGTGAGGTTCTCACCGGATATGACTTTGCAGTTGGCTACTTTGCCGATGTGGTGTCCTAGTTAGTAGGAAGTCGATCCGAGTAGTGTTTCGCCCGCTCTGGTAGGTAACAAGGTGCTCCGGTTTCTTTTTGAAATAGGGGTTCCCAATTGCCAGGTCTGCGGCCGCACACGTTCGGAGAATGTTGTCCCCTACCGTGTTGCGGCTACCGTACCCAAAGTTACAGTGACACACTTCCCGCCCACATGACCGTTCAAATCACCACCCAGAACGATTCCTTGGGACAACGGGATCCCACGAAGTAATCCTTCGGGCTGGCTCCAGACTCCAGCGTGTCAGAGCCGCAGATATTTTGCACACTATCGCCACGAAACGGTCTATTCGTGCGCCACCCAGAAGCGCGGGTGAAACGAGTTGTTGTACTAGTATCCTGGGCATTCCAACACTTTTTGGCTTGCTTGAAATCCGTAAAGCAAGATATCACTCACTACAATCTGCACTCATTCACGAGTATAATGTTAATGTCCAGCCTTTATCCCTCCAGTATAAATATTTAGGTACGGTAGTCAGTCATTAAACTAGGCCTATTTATTGATATTAACAGCCGCGCTGCGTGAATGATTCCTGGTACTGGTTGATCAGGTACATTAGAAACTTCTTAGCTGTCTTCCTCAACTTCTACAAGTTGTTCTACAACTTGGTCAGAAACATCTGGCTCGGCTCTTAATTCCTCAATTGGAGTTAACGATCGTACTGCTTCAATTTCTTGATCCCGAAATGCAGATCGTTTGCATCTCAGCCAACAAGGATGACAAATACGTTCAGATGATCTTACCTATAAAAAAAGAGACATTGTGGTATAAAATACAACATAATAACTAGAATTCACTATAATCCTAAAGTATTGGTAGTTTTGTTTTTAGGCATATTACAGACTTGTCGTGGTGCTATCCTGGATTGGATAATATTGGCAATACTTCTGTCCAAATCAGAGCTATTTTCTCTCAAGATAAGGTCACTTCGCACACCTTAATATTGAGAGACCACATAGAACACACACATGAGCATTTCCTTGGTGACAGGATTCAGCAGCCTGCTGTTCACCGCAGTCACAGTTTAATGTCTCATTAACCGCATGCATTGCAATGTCGTGACAAGCTTCACAAATGCAATCATCTTTAGTGATCTGGAAACAAGAAAACGAAAATCAGTATAGATAGAGAACTTATTTCTGATATACTATTAAATGTTATTAAGGCAGTAATTATTTTTTAAATGAATTAATTATTTTATTTTTAATTGATATAAGATATCATGACTAATCATGTAAAATAAATTAAAACTATACCATTAAGCTTAATGAATCGTCTGTTGGATTTAACAAAAAAAAAAAAAATGTGTATCTGCTAAATCAAAATTTCTAAGCAATACCATTAAAAATTCAAATAATAGTATAGTATATTTAGTATAGTAAAAACCACTTGGAAAATTATTAATAATGAAACTGGCAAATCTTTTAAACAGGATAAGCAACTTGAGATCATGGTCGACAGCAAATTAGTTCATAAGGCCGCTGACGTAGCTAAGGCATTTAATAAGTTTTTTGCTAACATACCAATAGCTACAACTCGCTCCTTAAATTCATTCCCATCTAAAGCTGAGAATCTTTTGCATAGTAGTGTATCTAAGTGTAGTCGTCTGTTTCACTTTGAACGCGTATCCCCGCGTGATGTGGTTAATATTTTTAAAACACTTAAGTCCAAAAACACCGGTGATTACTGGGACATTTCCATTAAAGTATTAAGTAATATAATAAACACCGTAGCCCCCTTTCTAGCTGTTTATTTTAATAAATGTATTGACTTAGGGATTTTTCCTCGTTTAATGAAGAAAAGTAAAGTTATACCATTATTTAAATCAGGTAATAAAACCGATGTTGGCAACTTCAGACCCATTTCTATCTTAACTGCATTCAGCAAAATATTTGAAAAATTAATAATTAAGCAGTTGCTAAAACATTTTAATTCGAATAATCTCCTACATAGTGAACAATATGGTTTCACAAAGGGTCGTTCGACTATGGATGCGGGTGTTGCTCTACTGAAACACATATTTAACGCATGGGAGAGCTCGCAAAATGCTATTGGAATTTTTTGTGATCTCTCCAAAGCCTTTGATTGCGTGCACCATGACATACTTTTGCGTAAACTCCGCCATTACTGTGTCGAAAATGAAGCTCTCAACGTGATAGGTTCTTATTTACAGAATAGATTACAAAATCAAAATCAAAAGTCATTTATTCAAATTAGGCTGAGAATCAGCACTTTTTGAACGTCAATATTACATAAGACTGTCCCCCAAAACGCCCACCCATCGACACTTCAAGTGCTTTCGCTGGGAAGAAGAAGCGGCGGAAGAAACTCCCCAGCAGCACAGCTGTCTGTTCATTTAAAAAACACATGACTTTATACAATACTCTTACGGCCTAGGGGTACTAAAATACCGGTTAAGGGTTACGAAGTTTATTGGCAACGAATGTACGGTTGGTAGTAAGCAATGACACGTAGAACGTAGCTGATGTCGCACCGAAGTCTTCCCTTACGTCCACGAAGTCCGTGTCTTAAACACACAATAACACTACAAATGTTACTTCACGTAGTACTCAACGTTCTCGTTACAGTTGTCGCAGTAGGTATTCTCAAAGATCGCTTCTTAAGTATCGCTTGTTTTCGTATCGCTAGCCAAATGCAGACTGACTGCCCGCTGGCGTCACGGGGCTTTATATAGGGCAGCTGATCGAACATTCCAGATTCGTCTAGACGTAATAATAATAGCGCATAGTTTCGAGAACGTTCGGTCGGTACCTACGGTCATTCACCGGAGACGAGTTTCTGGAAATTTCGATGTCGACACTTTGCTGACAAAGTTGTTGAGACCTGTACCATTCGATAGGTCACCTTAGGTCTAGCAATGCGTGGTCTCCGGCATACGCCGGCGCCGGGATCACATATCGTGCTCAGTGGGGCCTGGATAGCTGTCGAGTTCACCATGAAGTACCTGGGATTGGTGCTCGACAGCCGATGGGAATTCGGACCCCACTTCCAGCGGCTGGCGCCCAAGCTGATGGGTGCAGCGGGCGCGCTATCAACGCTGCTTCCCAACATGGGGGGCCCGAGCGCCGCCTGTAAGCGGTTGTATGTGGGTATCGTGCGGTCCATGGCCCTGTATGGGGCCCTTGTGTGGGCGATGGACCTGACGGCCGGAACACTCGCCATTCTGCGCAAACCGCAGAGGGCGATGGCCGTCAGGGACGTCCGCGTGTATCGCACGATATCCTACGAGGCGGCTTGCGTCCTGGCCGGATCCCCGCCCTGGAATCTAGAGGCGAAAGTATTCGCGTCATTGTACCGAT